>MTQE01002208.1:47380445-47412746 GCA_014337955.1 Aspidoscelis marmoratus | reverse complement strand
AGAGAAATAATCTCTTTTTGCATTCTTAGTCGCCATCTCATAAGCTTTTTCTTCTGTATGTTAATAAACAGGAAGGAAGGCCAGATAGCTCTTTTATTTGCCCTTTCTTTGTGTGCAAAAGAGAATTCTGTACACACTAAAATACAGAGGTATAACATGAGAAATACTTAGCCAGGTGAATAATGTGAAAAGATAATGCAATTCTAGTCCCTAAACTGAAAATGAGTCAGGACTGTAATATAGCAGCAAAAAAAAAAAAAGAAGAAAGAAAGAAAGAAAGAAAGAAAGAAAAAGAAAAAGAAAAAAAAGAAAAAAGGGCAAATGCAGTTCTGGAGGCATCAATATAAGTATAAGCTTCAAATCACAGGAAATAATCATTTTAAACTATTGACTGTTGGTTGAACTGCACATAGAATGTTGTGGGGCTTCCTACAGTGGGCCTTTATCCTAGAATAGAGGGCTGCCTATCCATCTGCTGGTGCATGCAGCAACAGAGCCCGTGTCTGGAAAGTCCAGGGAAGATTAAGACAAATGACAGAGAGACTGAGGCTGCGTCCCCATGCTGGCCATCTGGCACACTTTGGGTGCTATTTGGGCACGCATGGGTCAGGATCGGGAACTGGAACACATTTTGGGCATCCCCATGAGATTCCCGGCAACGCAGGACAGGTACGGGTTGGGCACAGATGGAGGCATCCCCATGAGAACCATGCCGAACCCTGGTACGGTGGAGCACTGCCACCTCCTCTCCTCTCCATTCCCTCTCTCCTCATTGGCAGTTGGATTGTCATCAGCCCACCCTCCTCCTTAGTGGTATAGACAGCCAGGACTGGGTGGTAGGCACGGAAACAAGTTAAAATAAAGCTTCATTCATAAAAATAACTTTTAAAAAATTTTAAAACTTTGAAAGCCGCTATGAGGTTTAGCGGCAGTAGGCGCTTGAGCAGTTGTGCACACCTCTGCTCCACCAGGGACCACAAGAACGGCTGCAAACTGAAAATCAAGCCTTTATTTATGATTGCCTTGCAGATCAGGGAAACGGGGGTTGCAAATGGAACAGAAATCAAGCCATTATGCAGCCTGCCTTGGCATTCTTGAAACGGGGTTGGAATTACCTCCGTGGAAATGGCAGAAAATGTAAAAAGCAAGCCGTTCTCCAGCCTGCCTTTGTGATCGGCATTTATAAAAGTCAGCAGCCATGATCTTCAATGGACAGGGCAGGAACAGCAAGCACACCCCACCTCCCAGTGACTTGAGTGCAAATCTCCTCCCCGTTAGCCCGCTACTGTCCCCATGTGTGGTCCTAGCTCATTGAGCAATGTGTACTGGTCCCCCGAAGCATGCTGAGATTTCTTTTTTCAGGTATCAAATTTGGCACCCTTCTGGCATGGTTTGGGAGGGGTTGGCATGCTTTTCACAGACCAAATCCAAAATCCAAGGGAACGGACAGCACCGATCCCGCGCTTGGAATCATACCAAACTTGCATGGGGACAGGGCCTGAGGAAGGGACTTTGTATGAGGAAAGATTGAGAAAACCATCCACACGACTTCGTTCTTAAAAGGCAAACTAATGGTAAACCTCTCTGAAGCACTTGGAGGCTGTTTTACTCAAGGGAGGAGGGTTGACTCCTGGCTGGCATTTGGAACCCTTCAGAGACCAGGAATTAACTGAATAGTTGAAAATACACCTAGAATTCCTCACTGTTATTGGCGGGTTCAGCACTCAAAACTGTGAAAAGCCCTTACCTGGGTATGTGATGATCTTGCTAGTCATCTCTATGGTCTATCTTGTGGGCTGCATCTATACCTCAGCAGCAGAAGGTGCAGTAAGGAGGAGGTGCTTTATCCCATCCCCAGGGTGGGTGCCTGCCAGTCAAAAATCCCACATCTCACCCTTTTCTTTCTTTGGAGCTGATAGCTCAGCCATGAAGCTGAACAGTCAGCTCCAGGGATCTCCTTGCACCAGAACAGACTCCAGAGATGCCTGCATAGTACAGTCCCTGTAATGCACCCTGCCTGTTGTCACTTCTCCAAATGGTGGTAGGGAGTGTGCCGAACGAGGAGGGTGTTGTTACAGAAGATATCTGCAGGTACTCCAGTGCTCTTCTCTTTGTGATCTTTGATGATGGGCACCCTGGGCATTTGATTGCTCCACCCCTGGGGCTTCCCAAGGGTGCCTACAACTAGAGGCATGAATGGGTTCCTAGATTGTAAAATACATGGTTTGGATGGGAGCATCCTCTGTCATGTCTCTGTGATGCAGATTTCAGACATGGCATTTGTGTGCTTTGGCATTTCCCTCACAGTAGATGCTCCTTGGGGGTTCTGAGCTGTGTTTCTTTCAGTTCAAGTTCCTTTCCTCATTTGACTTGCCTTGGGAACCTTTCCCATTCCAGGGTGTTTCCTGATGGCAAGAGGAACTTGCGGGATCTTCTCCAGAGCCTGCAATTGTCTCTTGCAACCACTGCCAGATGGCAGGAGACAATCCTGGGACAATCTTGGACTTTTACTTTGGGGCTTCCTGTACTTTGTTTCCCACCCACAGGATGGGAAAAGTGCATCCCCACTGGCGTACGCTAGCATTCACATTTGCAAATGCTGGTGCATGCCAAATGAACCACCCATGCAACTGGACCCTCACTTGGGTCTGGCTGTGTGTCTGGGTTGCATCAGCATGGATCTGGGCACTGCTGTCCTCTCCTTAGAGGCTGGGGCAGCCACCAGGATAACGGTGACATGCCACACAGTCACTTGATGTGCCAGTGTGCTTGTGTAGCATGTCAGCTAACCCTCGGCAGCAGAACAGGTGTGAAAGCTCTCTCTGTCATGTCTCCAGAGCATCTTTGATGTTCTGAGACATATGTTAAGTTAAAGTTATTATAGGCTTTTCTATGTATTAGTTCAGGAGGGGAAATAGAGATCTACAGCTTTAAGAAATAAAAGGATTGTGGGGAAATTCTAGGGTCTTATACTGCCTCTCCAGCTAGTTTCAGTTTTGTGTGTAGTAAGATTTCAGCCAAGTCAGACCTGGAGAGAGTATTTTCCTTTGACAAAGATAAAAGTCCACAGAAGAGATATAAAATCCACAGAAGAAACAGAAAACAGAGATAGTATATAACAAAAGGCTAACCATCAGAGAAGAGAGAGCAAGGTATTTAAGAAAGACTGTTGAGAGAGAAGAGATCAGATTATTTGTGTTTGTAACCAGTAAAGCCTTTAAAAATCTAAGAAGTTTGTGGACAAGTCTTTTGTTCAGGCTGTGTTCCCTAGAGCCAGAGGTCTTACTACACCTAAGGTCCATAGCATTGCTCTGGGGACAAAACACTCTCCAATGGCTGGGAAAAGTACATTTGTGGACACGTGTCATGCACGATTTTGAGCACCACCGCTAGTAGCTGCTGGGATAGCTTCTGGTATAGCAGGAGACATTTCCGATGTGGAAAAGCCTCCTGCATGGCTGCTGGATTTCTCCAAAATAGTGATATATCAGTTTTTTGATTGGCTAACCTGGGACTGTATTGGCAGTGCCAATATGTGTGGCATTTCCAATACAGTTCCAGGGTAATCATGGTTTTTCGCCCATTTCTGGAGGCACCTCAAGACAATGAAATTTTGAACAGGCCCATCTACTACAATGCAAGTCAATAAAAATATTTTGCTGCAGTTCCTCAAATCCCCAGATTTACACTGAAGTCTACCACTCCTCTAACATGGATGCTCCTTAAGTGATATTTTACTGGAATGGAATCCTCACATCATAGAAGGATGAACTGTGTTTTCCAGAATTTCATGGAGCCCAATGAAGCTCCATGTCACTAGTAAACACAACTGGGAAAGTAGGAGGAAATTATTCTTAACTGCTTCCTAATTCAAATGCAGCCATTATTTATATTATGCACATAAGATCTGGAGGGGAGGCCCTTCTGGTGATCCCTCCGCCTTCAGTAGCTAGGCGGGTGGGCACCCGGGAGAGGGCCTTCTTGGTAGTGGCCCCCAGGCTATGGAATGGTCTCCCCTCGGGGTACGTCGGGCCCCTTCTTTGTTCCTATTTAGGAAGGTGGTTAAAATGTTCCTCTTCACACTTTGGTTAAATGTTCCCCCACACTTCCCCCATTGAAAATCACTGTTGCTTTTAACTATTTTTGTATTTTTCTAAAGTTGCATTTTTAAACTTGTTTCTGATTTTATGTTTGATATAATCTTTAAACGTCTGTTTTTAAATGTTGTGAGCCACCCAGAGACCCTCGGGTATGGGGCGGCATATAAATGTAAATAGAAATAAATAAATAAAAAACAAAAATAAATGATCCCTTAGTTCCTGTTCTGCTTGGGATAAATTCTTACTCCTTTTAATTGCAATTTATCTTGTTTCATACCCCATCTTCTGTCATAGCTGCTGTCTTGCTTCACTGAACATGTGGCCCTGTTTGCCCTGGAGAATAGGTTGCATTGGGAGATATACAAGGAGTTTCTAGACATCTCAGCTGCTTTCACTTGCATTGTCTACGACATTTTCTTCCTGGGACAATTTGCTAGTTTGGAGCTTGAAAATACAATGCCATGACCAAATACGGACAGTACTAATGGGAGGATTCTTGCACATGATTGCACATATGATTTTCTACCCATTCAAACTACTTGCCAAAACATAGTACTCTGGTTACCAATTCAAGCAGATGGGGAAAAATGCAGAAATAGATGTCCTTCTAATTCATGGATGCTCTCCTTGGGTGTGTCCCCATGCAAGTTTGATATGGTACTGAATGTGGTCTTGGCAAGAGGCATCTGCAGAAAGCTGACCAAATCACCCCAAACCATGCCAGACCAGTACCAAATTTGGTACCTGAAAAAACAAGTCTTGGCACGGTTTGGGATCCCCGCACACATTGCCAAGCAAGCACCCTTTTACTCCCTTGTTTTTACTCCCTTTTTGAGGCAAGCAAGCCACTTGCCTGGGAAAGGGAGCAAAATCACGATCCCGGTGCGGTTTGCTTGAGGATGGCTGAATCTGCCCCCAGCCTGCCCCCAGCCTGCGTTAGGGCATATGGCATGGGAACAACCGTGATTCAATCTCGGTCCTGCACCCAGTCCCATGCGAGCCCAATTGGCACCCAAACAGTGCCAAATGGCTTGCACGGGGATGCGGCCCTTGTCTAGGAACAGTTGCTATGGTCCTTCTGAAAAGGCTTTCATCTATGACTATTTGAGAGTACTTATCTCTCTTCTGGTCCTGGATTTGTGCAGCATCTGAAGCTTACATCTTTTCTCCAATACTTTTGTGAGACCTTTCTGGAAGCTTTAAGTGATATGATGCAGAGTATTATTATGAAGTTTAAAGCTGTGACGTCTTAAGAGAGATCCAGTCTTGTGGCAGATGAGGGCTGAAGTTCTGACGGAGCCTCATTTCAACTTCTCTTACTCATGTTTTGATCTATAGCAGACCAAACTGTAGTTCTAAGTGCTTAAAGGTAAATCTCCAATTGGAGCCTTCCCAGTTCCCCACTTTGCCATCATGTTCTGCTAGATACATTCTTATTGCACTGGTGACGTTTAGCTCTATCTTTCTCATCATTGCCACAGTGTACTTTCACCAACTTTGGTACAACTCCAGAAAAACATACTATAACTCCAGAATTCTGCCTGAGTGCATTGTGAAAGTTTATAGTAGATTCAAAGGATTCAAGGAAGAAGGTAGACAGGGTGACACCAAACTATGGTCCTTCAGTTGTGGCTAAACTATAACTCCTATAATTCCTTGTCATTGACCAGACTGGCTTGGGAGTTAAGGGTTTTGTCCATATGGGGTATAACATCTGTATGCTGGCACTTCCATAAGGCTTGTACCTTAAGGCTTGTACCTAAGAGCAGAGACAGCCTATGGAGCTGATCTTTTTGCAGAGTAAAAAAAACAAAACTGCTCTACAAGACAATTGCCAGTCCTGCTCAGCCTTAGTGCAACCATTTGGCTAGATGGTAGCAGCACAAGTGACTTACCTGCTATTGTGTCTGCCAAATACTTTAATGGCTCACTTCCAGGACCACTTCATGTTCAGCATTTTATTGCACTGGACAGAAACTTTGAAACTGGGGGGGGGGGCTTTCATTCCCCGTTTCTGAAGTTACCCACTTTTTCTACACGCAGTCAAAGATCAGGATCTTCAAGATCTGGATCTTTGAGATGGGGGTCCTCCTGGAGATCCAGATCTTGAAGATGCCTGAAGACCCCATTGTGGACACCTTTAATCAGGTCCACACAAAATCTGGATTTAAGGGCCTGAAGGACCCATTAAATCAGCTTCCCCTCCCCTCATGGGAACAGGGCCTTGCAGATGGGGTCTTCAGTGGGGACAGAGCCTTTCCAATTGGTACCAGTCAGGTACCAATTGAGTTCCTAATGGGGTCTTAGAAGGGTACTAAGCCCTAGTGGGAAAAGGCCCTTACTGAGGGCAAAGAATATGGAGGCCTGAAGAAAGCATGTTTCCCATTTCCATTGGCAGATGCTATGTTCTGGCCTAGCAGGTGGCCTATTTAACTGGTGTGCAGACCTGTAGTACTTAGCAAACATCTGACTGAGGTGCAACCTTGGAGGTATAGCATGGCATTTTTGGATACATTAAAAGCATTTAATCTGTGGCTCCCCAGATGTTGTATGGTTATCATCCCTTACAAGGCTGTTTTATTTCCAACACCTAAATGTATAAGTATTTGGTTCTGATGGATAAAGAAATCCTCATGAACCACAGAAGCTTCAACCAGAGGCTTTTCCGCACTGCAACGCGTTCCAAACGGAACGCGTTCAGGCGGGAAGCTTAAGAGAGCTCCGGGCGCTTTCACCGTTCACACACGCGAAAGGTGCGAAAGGTGAAAGCGCCTGGAGCTGTCTTGGCCGGCAAAGGCCGGCCAGGGGCGCGGAGACAGCTGCGGAGGCAGATCGGCAATCAGCTGATTGTCAAACAGCTGATTGCCAAACCTGCGCCGGCGGGGGAGGCGGGCCCGCGGCTGTTCGGGAGCGAGAAGCAAGCGCGAATCCTTCTCCTCCCGAACGCCTGCGGGCAGTTCGTCCGCGCCCGAACGCATGTAGAGCACTTCAAAGTCCTCTACATTTGGAACGCGCGAGAGACAGCTCCGGATACGTCGGATCGCAAGCCCCTCGGCGGCAATGCGTTTGCCGCGTTCCGGGCTGTCTCCCGCGCGTTCCAAACACCCCCGTGCGAAAACGTCTCAGATCCCTTGTGTTTGGGAAAAGAACATGTTAAAACTTGTTAGATTTTCTTGTTGCTTTGCAGAATATTTTCCTTCTATATGGGTGAAATAATTTTTTATGATAAACTTTAAATGTCTTATTAGAAAGATATTTTGGCTGTTTTCAGTCTTTTGAGAAATATCGCATTTAGATGTCTTTTTAAAAACAGCCGGTCTTGTTAAAATTTCCTTGCTCAATATAAAGTAATAAATAATATGAAAAAGGTTGTTTGATGATCATTTACCTTCAGAGCTTGAGAATACATTCCTAGGGAACAATATGCTTTCTAAAATGTGTGTTTTCTAACACACGGATTCCCCTCCCCATTTTTTTGTGCTTATCACTGGTACTTTCAGTTTTGTGGTTGGAACTCTGAAGGTTCAGTCTGAAGGGAGTTTCCAATAGCATTTGGACTGCCACAAGGTTCCCACTACTGGTGTAGATAAGAACGGTAAATCTTCAGCATTTTTTCAGCCTTCTGTAATGGCACACGTTTGAACTCTTATGAGGAAAATGCTTGCTGAGATTTATGAAAACTTCAATGTAAACTCATCTGGGGTCCACACACAAAATTGGCAAAATGCCTTTTTTTTCTTTCCTCTCCAGTCAAAATGCACCCAGATGATACAAAATGGATCTTGGAAAAGATCATTGCAACTGTTTTTTTCTTTAAACATTTACAAGCAAGGACATTTTCTGTGTCTATATTACATGCTTGGGGAACAGAGACACAGCAGCTGGTCTCTCCTTTTTACAGATGGAGATCACATACACTTCAGATATTTTTAAACATTAATTTACTTTTAGTATCCCTCTTCCCATTTCCTCATTTTCCTGAAGAATGTTCATTACCACCAGCTCTGATTATGTCCCAAGCCTGACTTCCTTTCATATGTGCATGTTTTTAAAATGCATTTTATTTATTTGTTTATACTTTTATGTCCTGCTTTTCTTCTAAATAGTTCAAGGCTATGAATATTATTCTCCTCTCTTCCATTTTATCCTCACCAACAAGCTTCTGAGGAAGGCCAGACTCCATATGGCAAGAAGCAACTTCAGGTTTTTCTTTTGATCCTGTAATTGCCCCTCACTGCTGCTGCCAGATGGCAGGAGGCAATCCTGTTGCTTACTTTGTCTGCCATCTCTTCACATTACTGGTTCTGTTACAAAATACCTAGATGCTAGTGAGCACCTGCCCACTTCCCTTTGCCCAGCCTCTTCCCTTGCTAGTATATGTATATTTTGGAAGAGCTACAATAATGAGAGGGAGCAGACCAATGGAGGTGAAGAATCACTATTTTGGAAAATTTGGCATTGTTGATTTTTTATTAATTAATTTGGGACTATATTGGAATTGCCATGGATATACTGGGATTTCAAGTCCTAGTCCAACACTCTAGTTATTACACTGTTTGCTTTTGCTAACTTAAAAATGCTATCAGTTGGGCTTAATACCTGGTGATCAAATGGACACATTCATACAGTAGTTTCCCACTGCTGCCTTCTGGGAAAATGCTGGAGACTTAAGCAGTGATTTTCTATATGCAAACCAGGTGCTCAGTCACTGGGCTACAGCTTCTACCTAGTTCTTGGCTTGTCTCTTATTTACCCTATTTCTTGAGAAGCTTAAGAGCCTACTTCTCATTAGGCTGTTGTGTCCCCCCCCCCCATTTTGCTGAAAGTTATCACTGACTTATTACATCTAGCTTATTGCCAACTGTTCATAGATGTGCCATCAAACATATTCCTGCAGAGCTTTGTCCAGCATTCCCCAGATTTCTGCCCTGCTGGATGAAATAGCATGGCTCTTGCACTGGGAATCTCCAAAGCAAACCTGATCAGATCAATCTCTTATCTAAATCCGTGCTATTGTATATTCCAGTGTATAAATTATTCTGGGCCACGGAGACTGAAAATTCTCTCTCTCTTTCCATATATATGGCGAGGCTCATGGCAGGGTCTTCTTCCCTGGCTACCATCCATGATGCCTAGTCCCCTTCTAAGGAAGGCAAGCTGCTTTTGGATGGCCTGATGTAGGTACAAATTGTTACTCAGTGAGTCCCTGCCTGCTTACAAAACAATTAGTTGATGAGAGACTATATCTACATGTTGCTGGCATGTGGACACTGAACACTCATGCAAGATTTGATGCTGTCTGTGGTAGTGCAGAGAAAGAGGCCCTGGTCACACCTTCACTTTAATCCTTCTTCATTCCTTCTTCAAAGCACACTGTTTTATTTGTGGACTTTCCTCCCTTCAATCATACTTTCTTCAGTTCTGATTTTTACAGGTCATGTGCCATTATACAGTGTTAATCCATTTTCATTTTTTAGGGTGCAGTCAGGGAAGAGAACTAAAGAGGGCTGAACCCCCTTTGTTTTCTCTTTCACCCAGTGTGTGATGACTCACTGTTGAATGACAGAACATTTATCCTATCAGAGCACAGGGGGTATTGTGACAATGGAGAGGGATGGAGATCTAAAAAGACTTGTAAAGGTGTCTCAGGATGGGGACAAAAAGCTGTGAGCGTAGTGACCCAAACTGAGGACGAACTGAGGAAAGAAGATAGGGTTTGAGTGCAGTTGGAGTTAGCCCATTCTGAGTCCAGCTTCTTAATAAGATGGATTATTTCAGGAAGGTGTGACCATGGCCAGAGTTAGCCATTCTCACCCTAGCTCTAATCAGTTTTATTAGCTGTTACATTTTTCCTTCTAGTTCCACCAAGAGAACTGTAAGCATGTGTTTCAAAAACAGGAGCACAGAAACAACAACAAAAGCAATGTTTTTGTCTCCTGGGTTTCTCAGAGCTCATACTCTGCACTCACCTGATAACACTTGAGTCTGCTCTTAGTTAAGTCATTGCTGTCAGATCAAATGCCACAATTAATGGGTCTTTCTGAAGGAAAAAAAAGAGCTTCCCACTCTCATCTTTCCTACTAGGCAGGAATTTTGCTGAATAATTTAGCTGTCGTCTGACAAAAGATTATTCTGGACAATTAACATTTATTGATGAGAGGGGAGAATCTCTGTTCCCTCGATGCAATCACGGTCTTCAGCCTTGTGCGCATTACAGACATCAGTGCGGGCATGTAGTTGAAATGCCTTGATGACTATCATTCCCTTAAAAGGATTGCAAAGGAAATTCTGCTCCCTCATAGACTGCAGTTCTCTCTCACTTATTGAGGTACAAATGGAATGACTTTTGAAATAAAAATGAAATCTGATTGGGACAATTTATGAGGAGTCAAAACCTGAAGTATGGAAAATTAGTACCTTCAGGCTGGCATGAAATAAGGCCTGCTATTGCTTGGTTGTCGTTTCCTGAAAGGCTTATCTTCCCCCTCCATCTTCCCATCCACAGAATGTGCCAGACAGTTAACAGCTACCAAGACGTCAAAGGATATCAATGTCTGGCAGCATCCATAGTTAGCATCTTCTCTGAGGTGCTCTGGTTGGACTCTTTCTCTTCATTTTGAAGGATTTGCTGTGCATTTTATCATTTGCTGCAGGCATTTTATCCTTTGCTGCAGTCTCTTTTGGCTGGAAATTAGAAAAATATCCTGGTCTATCCAGCCTTGCCATTTCATCCACAATTTGAGGTAAAGCACTTGGATCTACCACTGATTTCTATGCAACTGACTCTTGTTGGAACTAATGCTGTAGACATCTCACAACTGCACAGCAAAATATGCAGCAAGATCAGTCCCTCTCACAACCCCTGTACCAAACATTTGGTGTCATAACTGCCCATTGTCCATATGCTTTCTGGTATATATGCTGTCAGGGCATCCAGACAGACAATCAACATGCACTCTGTGCAGCCTCCCAAAAGGAGGTTCCACAGCAGACGCATTAATATCTGCATCTGTAAGAGCACTGACCAGAGGCATTTTCGCACTACATCCATTCCATTTGGAATGGGTGTAGGACGGGACGCCTAAGACACTTCAGGACGCTTTGACCATCCACACATAGGAGCGCAGGAACGCGTGTAAACGCATTCCGGCGCACCTGTGTGTGAATGCTCAAAGCATTCTGAAGTGCCTTGGCCGGCAAACGCCGGCAAGGGGCGGGGAGACGGCTGCCGAGGCTCCCGCAGCCGGCAAGGCAGGCAATCAGCTGATTGTCAGCCAGCGCCGGCGGGGGAGGCGAGCCCGCGGCTGTCAGGGAGAGAGAAACATGAGCGAATGCTTCTCTCCCCGAACGGCTGCGGGCGCTTTGTCTGCGCCGGAACGGATGTAGAGCACTTTAAAGTGCTCTACATCTCGAATGCGCGCAAGACAGCTCCAGACACATCGGAGTGCAAGCCCCGCTGTGGCAATGCGTATGCCGCGTTCAAGGCTGTCTTGCACGCGTTCAAAAACCCCGTGTGCGAAAACGCCTCAGAAGTGGTCAATAGAATATGGATGCTGCTGGTAGAAACACAACTGGAAAAATATTCCTTGGAAGGAAAACAACATAATATACAGTCCAAAGCTTTTTGTGTAATCCCAGCTAATCAAGGAGATTGAATAGAATCCCGTTTACTAATGGTACCTTCCCTAATTGTGCTAATTGGATGAGGTGCCCTGAACAATCAATGGTTTCAGATATTTACATTGTATTTATTTTTATTTATTTAGAAAATTTATATCTGGCCTTCACTGAATGTTTCCAGAGCAGGTTACAATGAACTTAAAACATGACGAATAGTAAAACATAATTTAAAATATAACTCCCTTCCTCCCACTCCCACCCACCCTCCCTCCCTCCCTAGCAGGACAGCATCCTGAGGAAGCTATTTACAAAGCAAAAGCCTAGGTAAAAAAGATACGTTTTCCACCAGGCACCAAAAACTATACAATGTAGGTGCCTGGTGAGCATCAAGAGAGAAGCTGTTCGAGTCTAGGGGCCACAACAAAAAGGCCCTCCTGCAAGTCCTTATGCCTTGTACCTCTGAAAGAGAAGAAACTACAAGAAGATATGTCTTAACTTAAAGTAAAAGTAAAGGCTACCTGAAATGTAATGTGACTCTTGGTGATTATGTGGATGCAGGCATACATTTTTCTTGGCAAAGATATGGTAGAGATTGAATCTTGAATCTGTCCAACCCTAACTTAGTACATTAAAAACAAAAACAAAAACTTTGAAGTAAAGTTATTCAGTCAGTGGCATAATAGCTGCCTTTGCTATCTAATATAATTTAAGGCCTCTGATACTTTTGTATTCCAGATTTCACAGATGGTAGAAGAAAATATAGAAGAGATCTGTCATCGTTTATCTATGTAGCTGATTCAAGTGTCCAAACATATCAGATAGTAAAGATATCACAAGAGATACTGGATTTGTCATTGCATTATCCTACTCTATAGATCAAACTGAATTAGCTTCAATGTACATTCATTTTTTAAAACATCTACTTTGCACTGTCATTCATCGACTGACATATTTTATAGTAATTGCATCTTCTGTGCTTCTTGCATATAATGTTGCATATTAATTGGGAATTTCCCTGTTCTGTGAGCTTTTGTCTCCCAAGATTTCTCAAAACTTCTCAAAAGTTATCATTTCAGTGGTGCAGATGCTTTTGGTTTTATAATACATAAAACTAGATCATCAGTGCATGGAATGGAATTTTAGCAGAATGTGTTTGTTGCATTTATGGCAGCATGTTGTTATTGTTGCTGTTGCACTTTTCAACTATTTAATCACGTCTGACTCTTTGTGATCCCATAAACCACAGAACGCCAGAGGCCTTTCTGCACTTAGGTGATTGGACTGCCATGAAATAGGGCTGCTCAACATCAGGCACAGGAGGACCATTCACACTTGCCAGGAGGGATGCTCCCCCAAAGCATCCCTTACCAGCTAGAAATCCAAGTGCTCCTGACATTGACCAGCATGCACCTTCTCCTCGAAAGCTGGAAATCCTGCCTCTTTGCTGCCACGATTGACCACTGGCAGCCATGGCACATGTTCCATTATGTATCTGCAGGCTGATGCAGAGGGGTGTGATTGATCCTGGTGATATGTTGGGGCAGCGTGCCCCAACGATGCATGGATCGGTCCCCGGCCAGCCTGCCACTGTGGTGCTGGACCGCAGAGACCTGCCTGATCATGGCAGCAGCCAGCAATCAACCCAGCAATGCAGCCATGCCTGCACAGATGATGTTTGCTTTCCAGTGAGCTGGAAGTTGTGTGAATGGTTTTGTCATCAGACACTGCAGGTAAGCCTTTGGCAAAGGGGTGGAGCACAAAATCATGTTCCACACCTAATCACAATTAGTGCACCTCCAGTGAGGGCAGCCACACTTGGGTTGTAGCAGCCTAGTAGATGTGCGTATGCTGTTCACCAGAGCTGCAAATTGGACTTAGGCCTGTCTATGCCTGGTTTCCACTGTTTCCCAGAGCCTATCTATCTCATCATCATCCTTGCTGTCCCCTTCTCCTTTTCCCTTCAACCTTTCTGAGCACCAGCATTTTTTCTAATATCTTCTCATTAGATGGCCAAGTTATTTGAGTTTTTGCTTTTGTATGTGTCCTTCCAGTGGGCAGTCAGGGTTTATCTTTAATATTGACTGATCTGATCTTCTTGCAGTCCAAGGGACAAAGAAATTTGCTCCAGCACCACAATTTGAAAGTGTCAATTCTCCAGCAGTCAGCCTTCCTTACAGTCCAGTTCCAATAGCCATAGCAGCTTTGACTTTGTGAGCATGGGCAGGTTTGCCATAGCTTTCCTCCCAAGGAGTAAGCATCTTCTAATTTCCTGACTGCAGTCACAGTCTGCAGTGATTTTTAAGCCTAGAAGTGTAAAATTTGACACTACCTCCACATATTTCCCCTCTGTTTGCTAAGGATTGGATGGTATGATCTTAGAGTTTGGTTTTAAAATGTTGAGTTTCAAGACCATTTTTTTTTTGCTCTCTTCTTTCATCCTAATCAAGAGGTCCATTAGTTCCTCTTCTGTTTCTGCTTTCTGAGGGATTCTTGCCCATCCTTTTCATCCCATTCCTTAAGGCTACAGGCTCCTTTGAAGAATTGGTGCCTTTTAAAGCATATGACATCCTGGTTTGGATACAAATATTCAGCTTACATTTTAAAACTTTATCCTAGTACTCTGTTCCTTGCACTGAGGGACTGAAAGGTCACAGGGAAGACACAGAGTTTTTCAACCCATGGGAAGACATTCTCTGAATATGGTTCTAAGCAACTGTTGCTCTTGAATCTGACACAGTGGCTATCTGCTTTGATTCACTGGCTCATTGATCACCCACACCAGGAGCAAAACCGAGAATAATGATGATACAGAGGTCCTTGATTTGGTGTCATGATCACTGATAGACTCTCAGCTTCAGTAGAACTTTATGTCCTTTTTGGCTTGAGGATGTCGATAGCAGATGTTGCTTGGGGGTCTCCCTGATAGTTAGAGTTAAGCTTAACTTGAGGCCTTCCTGCTGTCTTAATGTGTGATGGGTCCCCGACCACTGGTTCTGGGTTGCTGCTCAGAAATTAAAGTCTTGATGAAGTGTCTTAAACCCAGCTGTACCTGAATCGCATGCCCGATAGCTAGTAACTTGCTCACATATTTACTTATTTATTTAGTTAGTTTATATATTGAAGTCAGCATTTATGTAGCAGAGAAACTTGTTTGTCATGTGCGGGCTGTGTCCCAAGTTGAGGCCTTAAGACGTCAGCTTCAGCAGTGAAGGAGTCAACACATTTCTCATCGCAACTACCCCTCATCTCCCCCATGTTCTTTAATTATCCAGTGCAACAAAGCAGGCACCTTTCATGCTTCATCACCTTTTATGGAGCTTTGATGGCGGAGATTTAATTAAATTAACAGATCCAAAAACAAACTTAGGAATAAAGAAGACATATTTCTGGGATGTTAAGCATAAGAGAATTCATCACTTAACAGTGACATTAACAAATGATGTTCATTACTTATTTTCCAAATGACCAAGCTTGATCTCTGATGGGGATGCAGGGTATTCCAGTCATTTTCTTTTAATCATTTCCACTTTGCCTGATAAGAGACCAAAACTACTCAACAAGAAAGATGCATCAGGCTGAAGGATGACTCCCATTTTTTATGCAAGCAACTATTATAATTCTTGTCCACCTGATACTGCAATGGGTATCTGGAGGAAAGTACTTTTAAATTTTGCCAGTTTAAGGAGCAGAGTTCAAATATGTGGATTTTCTGCTTTGGGATTACAGCCGATGCCAGATATTCCTACAAATGCAAATATCTGGAATATCAACGCTATGCAGTTTGGAACAGGTGCTGCCAAGTGGAAATCAACGAGTTTAAAATAGGAGTTAGGCGTGGAGATAGTGAATAAAAAGTTTCAGCTGGTGATGGAGTTACATGAAATGCTCAGTGACGTTGTAAGCCAGAAGTAGTGATGCATTTAAAGGTGTTCTGCTCGATACTCAGCAGCAGCCTGTGGATCAGGATCATGAAGAATGAGGACTGATTGCCCTGAACCAGTCTGAAGTGCCACTGTTGCCTATGCCTATGTGCAGCCTGTCCACTATCTGACCAAGGCTGAGACAGTGGCAATTCAGGTGATGGAAGTGGAAGGGAGTGAGTCCCTCTCTTGTTGTAAGTGGACCTTTAATGTTGATTTCCTTAAACTGCCTTTAGTCTCCACTAAGTATCACCACTATTTACAGTATTTATATGCTGTTGTTCCACATACCTTGCCAAAAGCAGTCCATGGGCCGTGTCCCCATACAAACCGTTTGGCTCTGATTGGGCACACATGTGGCCAGATGTGGGACCGAGATCAGATGTTGCCCATCCCCATGCCATTCCCAGCAACTCGGGCTGGATGCAGGCTGGATGCAGGTACAGCCATCCCAGGCAAACTGTGCCAACCCCCAGCATGGGGGAGCAATGCCATCTCCTCTCCGTCCCCTCTTTCCACTTTGGAAGCCGGATTAAAGTCACCCCACCCCTGTGCCGCCTGCTGCAAATGCCACATCTCCCCCTCCTAAGCAGCACAGAGAAGCCAGGACTGAATGGCAATAATAATAATAATAAACCCAGCTGTTTGAGCAAAGCCACTACGAGGTTTGGCAGCAGTTGAGTGGTTGAGCAGTTTTGCATACCTTCGCTCTTTCTGGGAACCACAAGAACACCCGGCAAGCAGAAAATCCAGCCATTATCATGCCTGCCTTGGCAATTGGGGAAGGGGGTGGATTACTTGTATAAAAGAGTCTCGTGGGGCAGTGAAGGCCATTCGACCCCCTCATCGTTTTGCTTTAACACCATTTACTCGCAAAAAATCTCAGTGGTTGTGATCTCCAATGCACAGGGCAGGAACAGTGAGCACAGGACATGAAACTCCGCCTCCCAATGATGCAAGAACCAATCGCTTCCCAAAACGAGACTTGTTTTTTCCAGTACCAAACTTGGTACGGGATTGGGCAATTTGGTCTGCAGAAATTGGACCAAATCTAAAATGCATGGGGACACCTCTTGCCAAACCCAATTTCAATTTGGACCAAAGCGCGCATGGGGATGTGTCCCATGAGTTATAGGGAAGTTGTAACTAACACACTAGAAATGCAGCTGTCTTTTGCTTAACACTGTGGTTTGGTTTCAGCAAACCACTGTGTAGTGTAAAACTGTGTTATACAAGTAATTCCTTCCTGTAGTAAATCAAGAACTATAGAAACTAGAGAAGTCCAGCCTACCATGGAAAATCAGTGGCTCTGTTGCAAAGACTTACAATGCAGGAAGCAATTGCAGGATCTTCTTTAGATCCCATGATTGCCTTTCTCCACCCCTGCAAGGCAAGAGGAGGCAGTCACGGGCTCTTGGCTCCATCTGCCAGATCCTTGCATTATTGTTCCCGTTACAAATATCTGGATTCCAGCCAAGTGTCTGCTCATTATCTTTTTCCTCCCAGTGCTTGGCTAGCATCTGGGTACTGGCGACAGGAGCAGTAATGCACTTCACCAGGCTCCACACTTCTGAGGCTATTTCCAGGGATGTGGCAAAATGTCCCCAGTATGAAACTTTTGTTCCTTAGTTTCAAAATTAGGCTGGTCCGGCCATCAAGCACATGATTGCCAGCCTACTTTGCTCTACTTGCTGTGTTCCTTACCCAGAATGCTTTTTCCAGTCCAGGCGTGAGCTCCATGATACTTGCCTATAGTGCACAGATAGATCCTGCCTTAGGATCTTAAGCGCTTTCTGCACAGCATGGGTTACCCTGTAGAGAGCTGGCCCAAACAGGGTGACCTCAGCCACAGTGAGCTATCACACTGTGGACAGCCCATCCCCCGCCAAACTCAAATGCTGAGAACAAATAGATCAGCTCTTGAAACTGCCGGTCAGGGATGTTTTGACCAGGCACCCAGAAGAGTTGCCCTTATGGGTGCTCAGTAAACTGGCATTAGTGTACTAAACCATCCAGTTGTGTGCCATTTGCACACAAGACAATGGTCCAGTATACTGGATAGAACACTGTGTGGACTGCTAATAAGTGATCCATAGTGCCATTTTTTGTATCATAGCTCCCATTCCAGTGCTTTATCTGATGCAGATATATAGTTCTATCTGTTTTTAACCAATTTCTGTAAACTATTTCAAGATTTCCTTTCTTAATGGTAAGCTACATATAAATGTTGTAAATAAGTAATAAACATAACTGATTTGGGGTTGTTAATGAAATAATAGTTGTACCCACCTGAACCTGCCCAAGACATGACACTAACCTTCATGGATCTGTTCTTCATTCACTTGGGTGAACTATAATATTGGTGGTCCCAGGGATGTGACCATGAAGTAGTAGTAGTAGTAGTAGCAGCAGCAGCAGCAGCAGCAGCAGCAGCAGCAGCAGCAGCAGCAGCAGCAGCAGTAGTAGTAGTAGTAGTAGTAGTAGTAGTAGTAGTAGAAGAAGAAGAAGAAGAAGAAGAAGAAGAAGAAGAAGAAGAAGAAGAAGAAGAAGAAGAAGAAGAAGAGTTGGCTTTTCTACCCTGCTTTTCTCACCCATTTAAGGGGACTCAAAGCGGCTGGCAAAGCTTCTGTTCTTCTCCCCACAACAAACACTCTGTGAGGTAGGTGGGGCTGTGAGAGCTCAGAAGAGACCTGTGACTAGCCCAGGGTCACTCAGCTGGCTTCATGGAGGAGGGTGGAATCAAACCCAGTACTCCCAGATAAGAGTCCACCTCCTTAACCACTAGACCAGACTGGCTCACAAACTTCCCCACCATGAAGTGAATATATGGCTCCCACACTGGAAGTTTGTAATTGGGGTTTTGAAGATCTTCCTGTCAGCTCAGGTTTTTGAATTTATTTTATTTTGTTTGATTCCATGTTTATTTGGTTTGTTTGTGTGTTCCATGTTATTAAGATAAGGATGTCATCCACTTTGTGAGACTTTTATTCTAAGCAGTGATCTATCAATGCATTAAATTGATAGAATTCTATACTTGGACTTCGCAGATATTTCTCTAAATAAAGAATAAAAACAAAACTTCCAAAATAAAACTTCCTGCTTCCCCCCACCACCGTTTTTTCCCCCTTACAGCTAGCGATACGCCACACTTACTGCTGGCAACAACCAAAGCCCACACCTGCAAAAGAGAGGTCTCTGTTGGCCTCTACAATGCTTCACAAGTTTCCAGTCTGCATGAAAGAAGCACCATCTATTGAGGAAGGCTGACAAGATGGCCAGAGCCTTGCCCTAAACTGAAATGCTTCATTGCTTGCTTTCTTGCTTATATCAAAAGTGATTTAATGAAGAAAACTTGTGCAGCTCAACATTTGCTGGAGAGAGAAAGAACACGGGTTGGAAACTAGTTCGAGTCTCTAATATTTCTCAAAATATTATTATTTCTATTTCAGCTGTGTCTTCAGGGCCAGAGACCAAATGGGTGAGAGGAGCAAAAGGCCACTCCATACATAAATGCACATTGCATCCAGATTCTGAACTGCAGAATTAGGAGGGAAGTCAATCTGTTCCTGCCTCAGCATGCACTTTGCCTTCTTCAAATGGCTGCTAGCATTTTGCATGATGATTGTACTATCCCTTCAGTGCTTATCCAGAATGCATTGCTCCATAAGTGCCCCTAAGAACACTGTCAAGGTAGGGCAGGAGAAAGTGCTATGACAGCATTTACACACATTCTTCTGATGTGCTACCATGAGGTGTGGACTCACCACTTTCTAAAAGGAGCTTTCCTCAGGATTGATAAATCCAGCCCTGTTTAATTGAACAGTAGATTATAATTCTGTCTCAGCTTTGACTATTGGTGCCAACATACAAAAGTTCCCCGACAGCTATGTTTGTTTGATCAGCAGCAGGCATACAAGCCGCACGGTGCCATCATGTGACTTAATGGAGATTGATCATAGGAGATGGAATTTTGGCCTTTGGCCAATGGTGCCCTATCCTTACTCACCTCATGTCCAGGTAGTGGGAAGATTTCCACCATTCAAACAGTGGCAATCTCTGTACCAATTTGCCACCCTAGGCACTATAAAATATATACATTTAAAAAAGCTAACTGCAAAACAGGGACACCATTGGTCAATCTGCAGAAGCAGCCCATTAGGCTAAAAGTCAATCTCAGTCCAGATATGAGTTCCAAAACTCCTCGGTGTGGTGGGCAGTTGTGAAGAGTTCAACAGGGAATGAGAAAGGATTCTTGCAGACTGTGATCATTAACATGAAAACACATTTTGACTCTAAAGATTGAATTTGAACTTCCTATCTGTGTCCACCTTTATATTTCACCCCATTTCTCATCAGAGGAAAAAATGCCAGCAGGTTCTACAGGGAAGACTTTTCTACGGTGCCATTTGTACAAACCATACAGATTACCATTCATGTGGATTTCTGTTTTCAGAAACTGTACAAATACAGAATGTAAAGAAATAGATTGTCACGTATGCCAGTTGTCAGGTTGCTGTTCTATGCAGGGGTTTGATCCTAAGTTGTTGGAAATGGCTACAATATCCATCTACAACGGATCCTCTTGACTGAGGGTGTGCACGAATGCAATTTTCAGGATTCAATTCAATTTAAATAGAATATCCAAAAATTCAATTTGATTTGAATCTTTAAAATTCTAATTTACCCAAATTCGATTTGAATTAAGCAAATTTGAATCTGCAAATTTGCTCTTACAAATCTTGACAACATTCATATGTGCCCGTATGCATCATTATGCATCCTGGACGCATTGAATTTTGAATGTCTTGAATATTCATGCACATCCCTACTCTTGACTGCTAGAAAAGCCAAATGCAACTGAGAGTGAACTAGGGAAAGAGATTTTTACTGGTTCACTCTCAGTTAAAATATGTCTTGTGTTTGTGTTAATATCCATCATAGTAAATATGATGGATCTGTATCCATGCAAATGGTGCACACTCAGACTTGTTAATTCATATGGAAATAAAAATCCATGGAGACACAAATTCATGCAGCATAATACTCAAAACTGAGGAGGAGTTTCTGTTAAAGCAGCAGGATGGAATGGAATTCAGGGCAGGCAAGGAGCAGGAGTATTAGGCACAACCTTGGAAGAGGACAGAGTGCTTGAATGTGCCAGTGAGACATCAACTGCATCTGTACATATCAGTGTCTGCTATAATGGATACCTAAGTACATCTTCTAGGCTGGGGGGGGGGCAGGGGACAAGCAGGATGTCTCTAAGGCTATTTGCTGGGATTCAAGAGCAGGAGAAAGTTGTATCTGTCTTCTACTTGAGATGCCCATGAGTAATTGGTGGGCCACTGTGGTGGGACATGATGCTAGACTAGATGGACTGTGGCCTGATCCAGCAGGGCTTCTCTTATGTTCTTATGCTCATCTCACTTCTAATGCACAGTGACAGCTTTCAAAAGTGTATTTTCTGGTCTTTAATATGGATTAGAGAGACTGGTGTTGGAATGTTGCCATCTCAAATCTATTCCCAAACTTTTTTAAAAAAACTGCATGAAGATGCAGTCATTGGTATAGAATGCAGGAAGAGCAGAACAAAAACAGGCAACAAGGAGTGGTCAGAAGAACATAACAGCCAGGGACATGATTTGTAGCATCTCTTTGCCAAGCTACCTACCTACTGAGATGTGCACGAATGGGTTTTTTGGCGTTCAATTAGTAACAAATTAAATGTTAGAAAATTTGTATTCATTCAAATAGATCTCCCTCAAATGTGGTAGGATTCCATTTGATAAAAATGTATCCATTCAAATCCATACAAATATCTGATATGAATGCATACAGATCTGGGATACAGATTCCATACAAACATATACATATCAGATACATATCCTATACCAGTGGTTCTCAACCTGGGGGTCGGGACTCCTTTGGGGGTCGAACTACCCTTTCAGAGGGGTTGCAACGAGTCTCCCACCACCCTTCACTCCCAGCTGCTCCGCCCCCGTGTTTGGGGGTCTCCACAATATGAAGAACTCCATTAAGGGGTCGCGGCATTAGGAAGGTTGAGAACCACTGTCCTATACCAATGCATACATATTGGATACGTATCAGATACACATCCTATAAGATCATGTATTGATATGTATCCAGTACGTACCCCCAGTTTCACAAATGTACAAGCTATTCATACGAATGTTCTGAAACATTTGTATTCATACGAAAGTTACTGTACAAAAGTTGTAACATTCAATTCATGTACTAGTGTCTGAACTTGTATGAATTCGTACAAATAACAAATGCTTTGAATATTTGTGCACATCCCTAATAGGAAGGTTCTAATAGGCAGATCAGTTTTAGCCGCACCTTTGTGTAGATGAAAACGCCTGTTTCTGATTCCTCCACTCATGGTTTCACCTCAAGCACACAGTTCATTCCTTACTCTTAAATACATCGCAGATGCCTGGTGTTTAGATCCTACGCTCTATTTTGATTAATACAACTTTGAGCAAGCAGGTAACTCAGGAGTTAAGAACTCTTGGCAGAGATCCACTTGAGCAAAGCCATAAAATATTTTAACAGTTTTTTGATTTTTTGTTTTTTTAAGAAAACCATATCATGCAGTGGGCTACAGGACCTAAGGGTGGGGAGCAGTTGAGAATAATCAGGCCATAAATGGAGGGACAGCTGAGATGGAATGAACATGGCAAGAAGCAATCACCTCCCTGGGTGCCCACAATGCTGTAGATGAACACTTGTTCCCCTTTTCAGCAAGCCTCCCTCTTTTCGTTTTCCGGCACATCTGTGTGACTTTTATGTGAGAGCCGCATACTTGGGGGATGAGTGTACGTTACATGTTGCTGCAAACAGCCCCCATAAATGTTGGAGCCAAGTGTGTCTAAATATTACAGCATATTAAACACCTTCCAGCTAGATCTGCACATAACCTTGGCAGCTGGGACCAAAATAACAAGCCCCTGCCTTTGCATGTGACTTTGTGGTTATGGCTTTCAAAATGTAACACTGTGCAGTAACAGCACATGAAGGTTATCTAAGAAGTAGACTGTGCTGCAAACACGGTGTACTGGTATTTCAAGTGGAAAACCACAAGATGTGGATGGGGGAAGGTCATTCATAGGTAAAGCAGGCATGCCTATTTCTGAGCTTTGCTTTTAGGCGCTAACTGCACAGGTGTGTAAGGTAACCCCCACCCACCCAGAGCCCAGAGACCTCAGCATTCATCTACTTAGACATCCAGATGTACTATCCTCTATGACATTTGGAGTCACTGCAATTCCTGACTGAAGCAACCAACAGGGAATACTCTTTGAAGAACTCCAGGGCTGTTTCTGCTGAGGGAATTGTGTCCTCTAAACATGTGCAGGACCCTGCAGGACTCCCTTCTGCAGACAGAAAATAGTTGACTCCTGGGACCAATCTTCTAAAGGGGGGTCCCAATAATGCCCTTGCTGTGGCAAGCAGAGGATCTACAGTTTCATAAGTAGTTGCCTATGGGTTTGTTATATTTGCACGCAGGGTTATTTACTAGGCATTCATATGTGCTTGTATTCCATTCCCATATAGACTCATATTCAGTATTCTCATATTGTAAATTGCTTTGCTCTGCTTGGGGATGGGAAAGGAATGCTACAAGGTCACAACTGGCCAGGTTCCCAGGTGAAGGAAATAGCAGACTCTCTGGCAGGAAAAGGAAACAATCATAGAAGAGAGGAACAGCTCAAAGAGAGGTACGAGCTAATGGGGGTGAATGGGGGTAGACTTGGCTTTGGACAGGAAGGTATATTATTGCATCTGTGTTTGATTTCACTGATCTCCACAATTAAAAGAAGTGCCTACTGTGCTGAATAAAAAGACTCCACCCCCTTCCACCAAAAAATAGGCACTTCATTTCTGCTAGACTGTAGTGGGACTTCACAGGTTCCATTGGCAGTCACATTCCAGGAGCTGCAGGCAAGGTATATTGTATGTCTGCAGGCAAGGTATATTGTATTGTAGGGATGTGCACAAATATTTGTAGCATTTGTTATTCTTACAAATTTGTATGAATTCCCAGGAACTGGACAAGTTGGCAGAGAATCACCTCCATTTGATGGTTAAGCCCAATGGCCAACCCAGGTCCAACTAATTTATACCATCTGGATGTACCCTAAAATAAATATAAAAATCTGTATTCTGTCCAAGGACAGCCAACAGGTCTGAGAGGTATTCTGCGAAATACAAAATATCCATCTGCCAACTACAAAAAGCCACTTTATTGGGATCTGCTTGCATAATTCGCCGATACATCATGCAGTCCTAGGTGCTTGGGAAGTGCCCGACTAGTGATATAATATGGTCTTGTTTGCTGTGTGTAACTGCTTTTTTTACATCGTTGTCGTCATCATCATCATCATAGTAATAAAATGTCTACAACAGTGACTTCACCAGGAACAATATTTCTTGTCAAAGAATGACAGGATGTAATCTTCACCTCACTTTTGGAACATTTATCGTCTCTGTGCGCCAGTGTGGTGACACTTTATACACATTTATCGAAAAATGCCCTCAAGGCATCATGTAAGTAATTTTCACAAATCCAGAACATGGCTGATACACTTGGCCTGAACTAAATGGGTTTGGCACTTCAAGTGCATTTGGACCAGGTTTATTCACCCATTCCACTGGTAAAGTGATGGTGATGTTATCAGACCAAAAATTCTCCCCCAATCAAGTTAAAGAGATAAAAAAGGGGAAGAAAGAAACCTGCAGCAGAATCACTGTGAATGTCAGTGCTTTTCTCAGTTCAAATATCTCCTGAATGCGTGATACACATAGACCCTACGGAGCAGTCCACAGTCTTCCTTGCTCTCCCTTCTGGCCAGCAAATGAAGAAAGTATTTTCAAAGCAAAAGGGCAGGGATAGAAAATGAGTCCAGCCTGATCCATCACCTCTGATGTTCAGGCATCATCAAAACATGTTATTGAAAATGACACAGCAGTGGCATTACAACCACATAGTCAAACACCATCCTTTTTCCTGTCATTGCTTAAGAGTTTCGGCAATACAAAAATACTCAGAGAATGAAAGAGTGGGTAAATCTACTCTCTGTGCACTTTGTGGGTGCATTTGCAGCAGAAGGTAGCATTGGACACATCAATCTGAAAGCCAGGGTTCCTGCCCTCATCAGCAGACTGCTGCTCTTTCCCTTGCTTTGGAGTCATTTAAATGTTTCAGCAGCTGACTGACCAGAGCATGCCACATAACTTGTTAACAGCTCATGAGGGAAAGTCAGACCTGCCTTTTTCCTCTCTCTCCCCACCCACGATTTGCCATCTCTACTTTTATTATTCCTAAAGTACCCATTTGGCTTTCCAAATGTGGGTGGGTTAAGAAGAGGGAAGCTTAAATGTATACAGTAATTTTTGACAGGGTTTTTTTTTTTTCTCACTTCCTCCTAGGGTTGGTGGAAAGCAGTGGGACTGGACCAGCTAACCCCTTCATGGCAAGTAAGATGAGAGTAAAGCAGGGAAAGATATCTCCAAAAATGTTACAGATTTCAAAGTGCTTCTTCTGATGACAAAAACAGAGTCACAGGAGTAATCTTCCCCTATCATATTTGGACAGTGCTTTTTATATCTAAATAAAAAGTGTTTCACTTTCATTGCAAGTTTGGGTTGTTGATGGTACATTTGGATGGTGTCATATTTTCGTAAGTACAAACACTTGCAGAGACATCCCAGTAGTGAGTGCTCTTTCTACTATACATACGGGGGATTCGGTGACAATCTGTATTACAGCAATTAGAACTACACAACATATCATTTAAGCAAGGCTAAGTTGTGAGACTGTTAAAGATAAATCAATAGGATGGCGCTGATTAGCCAGTTTGGTCTAGTGGTTAAGGAGCCAGACTCCTATCTGGGAATACCGGTTTGATTCCGTCCTCCTCTTCTATGAAGCCACCTGGGTGACCTTGGGCTAGTCACAGCTCTCCTTCTGAGCTCTCACAGCCCCACCTACCTCACAAGGTGTTCTGTTGTGAGGAAAAGAATAGAAAGCTTTGTCAGATGAGAAAAGTCGGGTAGAAAAGCCAACTCTCCTCCTCCTCCTCCTCCTCCTCCTTCTTCAATACAGTTAGCTTCCATTGATAGAGATTTCCATCTGACCATGCCATCTTCTCCTAAACTACGCACTCTGAAATAGCATGTCCAGGTTCCTTGGTACCAGCACTATATAACTTTAGATGCCAGGTGAAGACCTTTTTATCCATCAAGGCATTATATGGTCTGATTTTGGCTATGGGTTTAACGTTACTGTTTTTAATCTCAATGTTATGTGTTTGTGATGTGTATATATGTGTTTTAATTTTTGAATTTTATTATTCCATCTTCCTTTGCCAGCCACCCAAAAAGCCTCAGCTGTTGGGCCGCATTACAAATAAAATACATAAAAAGGTAAATAAATTACATAGGGACCAATCAGACTCCATCCTGTACATTCTTATGCAGGCTGGGAAATCACTCTGACAACAGTCCAGCTATTAGAAAACCAGACCCTTGCCTAATGTCAGAATAAACATTATGTATGCTGTCAGGAAGGAAAAGGGAAGGCTTGTCAATTTTTAGTGAATCTATTTTCACTATTTTCAGTGCTCTTTTTTCTTGTCCACAGAAATAAGACACTTTCATGAAATTCTTCCCCAGTAAGTTTTTTTTTTCTTAATTATTTTACTAAAGCATACAAACCTCCTGTGTGCTGATAAAACATGCCAGAGGAGGAAAAGTAGAAGAATTGGGTATGAATGTGCAGCAGATTGTTTGAGGATCCCTTATGCACACTTCCATTATCATTAGCATTATGATTGCCGTTAAATGATGCCAAATCTGTGTGTTCATGGACAGATCTGCCTGCCCATAAGAATTAAACCACCACCCCACCACCCCAGCAAATTTTGAATCGGAGTCCACTTCTACTTTTAAAACCTTTCATATCAGCACCCCCTTCACTGTGAGTGCCCAGAGATCAGTTGTCCCTCCAACATGTCCACCCCATTTCTCCCTGTGGGGAGTCTTAGGCATGCATAGGATTGCCAGGGAAGACTTCCATTTGGCAGACCTGACCACATGCTGCATCCCACCCACTAGGCGTTTCAATTGCATCTGTCCCTTCTGGCAGTGACTTCACTCCCGCTGTGGTGTTGCTTGTCCTCTCAGTAATGTTTTAAAATAACACCAGTGGGATCTCTATTTGTTGATGATTTCTAAAAATGTACATCTCATTTTATTTAAACTATTTATACACTGCTCCTCATTTAAAAAAAAAAAACTCGAGAAAGGCTAAAAACAAGAGTAAAAGAAAAATCAACAATGAAAAACATGTTTAAAACTGGATGGGTTAAGAAAGGGAATAAATGTTCACACATGGAGTGCCTGTATAAAGAAATAAGTCTTTAAAAGGACTCTAAAGCTGTAAGTGTATAGTATTAAGCTGTGGCCCATGGTTTCCTGATCTGGGTGGGTGCAGGCACAGGCCGTGCAAGGAAGGTTGTGAAAATATGCACCACTCCTAGACAGGCTTTGAATTGGTGCACTGAGAAACACCATGCACCTCTGTGGCCCATGTTCATCCAGCTTGCACCTGTGTCCACCCATTTTGGAAAACCATGGGCCACATCTAATAATATCAAGAGGAGTAGTTGATTGATATGTTGGAGATTATTAGAATCATTGGTTCATAGAGTTGGAAAGGACCTCTAGGGTCATCAAGTCCAACCCCTTGCTCAATGCAGGATTTCTTAAACTATCCCAGACAGGTGTAGGTCCAGCCTCTGCTTGAAGACCTACAGTGAAAGAGAACTAACTACCTCCCATGGCAACCTATTCCATTGACTGATTGTCCTCACTGTTCGGAAGTTTTTCCTAATATCTAATCTGTATTGACTCCCTTGAAGTTGCACACTGTTGTTTCTAGTCCTCCCATCTTGTGTAAGTGAGAATAGGGACGATCCCTTTACACTGTGACAGTCCTTCAGATACATAAAGACCGTGATCATGTCTCCTCTCAGTCTTCTGTAGGCTAAACGTTCCTAGATCCTTCAACCATACCTTGTAGGATGTGATTGCTTTGAATCAGTGGACCTAGGATCACATAGCTAATATCATGACTGATGATAATGATGGTGATGAATATTAGGTCTTTCAGAAAAGTGCCAAAAGCAGTTCATAGCAATACGGAAATTGCAAATCCTGAAACGTCAATATTTGCAAATAATAACCACTGCCAATAACTAACAATATGTTATATCCATGATGCAAGAATGACAGCAAAAAATCAATCACGGAAACTGCAAGAACCACAGGCAGCCTCCACATAATCCATAGGCCTGTGCAAGCTGAGGGCTGAGAACTACTAGCTCAACATGCCAGGGAAGCATGCCTACCGAGGGAACACACTGGCCATATGGACTTCTCCACTGGAACACTCACAGATGCGAAGACTGTGCCCATAAATTGCTCTAGCACCGCACACATTCCTAGGCTGGGATCTGCTCCAGCCTCTACCATGGCTATAGTGTGTGTGGATTAAAGTCCACATGGTCTTCAGCTACAATGGCTCAGGTGTAGCAGAGAAAGCCACATGAGAGCTATCTCTTCTATTTACAGCAGCAGCAGAAAGGAAACAAAAATAACTTTAACTTCTGTCTTTATGAATGAGGACCCTGCTCCCAGTAAGATTATTTCTCTTGCTTCTCAGAGAATTTAATGGACTAATTTCTCACATCCTTTGCTGACAAATAGGATAGAAGCAATTCTCTCAGTTGTGGTTTGAATGACAACATTTTTGAAATGGAGTATCTTTCATGGCTGTCCATATGCCACCCCCCTACCCCACTGTTGACTATCTTGGATTCAGAACAATAGACTTTACTGGACATGCAGGATGTAGAACTTTACTATACATTCTGGAGCACCATCTACTGGTGCTAGGATTTACTTGCTTCGTATAGGTCACAGAGCATCTCTGTGACAGGTGGTGATGCATAAACTGCATGTTTATTATTCCTCTAGGGATGAATTCTAACCAGATGTGTCTAGCGAGGTCTGGCCAATATTGGACTTTCATATCCCTGAAGTACATGATAGTCTGGAGACAGGTCAGGGGAGACAGATGGACTTTTCTCCTTTGCAGGATTTGAGCACTTTAAAGTTTTATTTTAATTCAGAAATTGGTTTTATTTGTTTTATTAACAGTTTTGTATTCACATTTGGTTGTGCCTTACATTATCCTGCAGAGTAAATCTTATCTATGGCTAACTCAAAAATAAATTGCATTTTATTCAATGGAACTTACATCCTGGTAATTGTGCATAGGATTGTACCCCTATTTTAGTTTAATAGCTGTAATGATCAGATAGACTGTAGAATACTAAACAGATGTGAAAGAGAATGATAATCAACAGCTATAAGAAGGATTATGCCAAATGTTCATCAGTATTAATTCTTCTATGTTGAAGCAAGCGACTGCACAAGAATTCATTTCCCTGAAAAACAGATTGTGTGAATATTCAACTTCTTGCAATGTTTTTGTTCCCCGACTAGCTCAGGTTTCTTTCTTTTTCTCAAATTAAGCTCGTACGTGATTCTACCATCTCTGCATAAAATAAAGCTGACTAGCATAAGGCTCAGATTTCATGGCATGTTGATGTCATGGGGAAAATGAGGGCAAGTGGAAGCATTTCTTCAACAAGCAGAAATGAGAACACACACACATATATCTGAGGGCCACAGAAAGTGACAGGTTAAACAAAATGGAAGATGAATTTTTTGGGTGGTGGTGGGAGAGTGTAATGGAAAATGATCAGCAAAATGGAGCATTATTTTAGAGCACAAAATGGCACATCATTTTAAATCAGTCTTGAATAGCAATGCTAAACCTCTGAAGAATGGGGGGGGGGGAAATTCCTTTGATTGAAGAAGGATCTTGTGGTACTTTAGGGGCTAACAAATTCTTCAAGTTACAGTTTTTCATGGACTACTGTCCACACCTGCAGATGTCTTCAGATGGAACTATGGCTGCCTCCACATTGCAAAAGACAGAACAGGATGTATTAAAAAAGATCCTGCAATTGCCTCTTGTTGTGGCCTGCCAGATATGACCAGCCAACCCTGACAGAAATATGCTTACCCCTGACAGAAATAAGCTTACCTTCCTATCTGACAAGCTATATATGAGATTGCCTCTCAGGGGACTTTGGGAAACCTGTGAAGTGCCATCCCCCTTTCTTTTGTTGGTCTTTCACCTGCTGGGCCAGCTTACAGAAGTCTCTAGTCAGCTGATCTCGTATGCACCTTGCCAGACACGAAGGTAAGCAAAGCTAATACAGGAAACCCAGGGTCACTGGTAGATTTCCTGTAATAGCAACACAACAGGTTTTCAGAGTGTTGCAGTAGGCATTGATTTGGGATATCTGGTGATTTCAATACAATGTGAAGAGAATTGCAAAGCTAATACCTGACATCTGGAAGCAGCCTTTATCTTGAATTACTTCTCTATGTACATGTAGCTGGGATAGGGGATTGTAAACAAGAAGATCAGAAGAAAATGAACTGCATGGAGCGATAATCACATAATTAGTAGCAGTAATTCACAAAATAGTTGTCAATAACACTGAATTACTTTTCTTAATTGTATAATTATCAGTGTGTGTACTTTTCGCCATTTCATTTTCCTCTGACTCCACTGTTTATAATGTTCTTCTCAACCATGTGTACACTTCTCTCTGCTGAAGATAACACTTCAGGTCTCAAATGAAATTAACTGTAGTTTGTGGAAACTTGTGGCATAATAAACATTTTAGTCTTTCCAAAATGAGTTGCCGTGTGGTACCTGAGAATTCAGTTGTGACCTTGAAAACTTCTGAAGCTTGTAAGTCTTTTGAATCTTTTCTGATTCTTCCTTTGATTGCGAGGTGGCAAGGGTGCTTACCTTGTTCCTATGGAAAAGTAGAGAGACCTGAAAGAAAAAGATTGGAAGAACTTCTAAGTCCTCTTGAAACTACATTCTTTAAATGCTTCCCAAGCCTCTAAGGAATCGCTGAACTGTAAAAGTCACTGGTTCAGTTTAATTGCACTGGGCCCACATTTTGCACAGTCACCATGTAAAAGAAAAGCACCGACGAGCACCTATTTTTCTCTTGATGTGGATGACGAGAACAGTTTGGGGAAAGGAGGCGGCCAGAATAGGTGTACCCCATGACTCTCAAATTGCAAATGTATGCACAACCTGCAAGAGTTTGTGAACACCAACTTTTAAGGGGTGATCTTTGTTCAAGATGTGATCATGGCACAATGTCCTTCTCACTATCCTGAGAATCTGCACACTATGCCTGTATGAGTGACAGCAGCATCCAGTGAGGCAGTAGATTTGGGTTCATGTAGAGGAAAATGAAATTGCTTTCTGCCACCGGAATTTACCCAGCCTCCTTCCAATGGGGTCTCTTTTATAACAGCATCCATGGTAATATAGGCCCTGGAGTAGTGCCAAGATAGTGTGATGTATTGGAGAAGGTCAATAAGCTAAATTCTTACAAGATGGAGGTCATGGATCTAATAATTAAGTAGATTGTCTATTCTGAGCAGGGTTGTGTTTCCTTGACAAAGCAGGTACATAGTCTGGGGTCATTTCCTTGATTCATCATTGTCACTGGAGTCTCTGCGTGGCTGGTGAGTTAGTTGGGACCAGTCATGGGCCGGGATAGCTTGGCTGTTATGATCTGTGTTGGGGTAACGGCACATTTGAATTACTGTAATGCTTTCAGCCTGCATGGTGCCATATCTCAGCCACCTTCATAGCTGAGTTAGTGTGCTGGCTGGTGCAAGTCCACACTAGTCATAGCATAGTAAGTTCCCTCTCTGGCATTGTAAACAGTGAGGGAAGCAAGTCCTCTCTGGCACTTACCCTGTGCTTCTGAAAGTCATAACACCATTGCTCTGCAGCAGGTCAAGCAGACCTACTCTACAATCATTTTTGTGCAGCTGGGAGCAAGCAGCAAGTGTGCAAGCAGTACACTGTTGTAAGCAAAGAGCTACAACCGGGGCCATTCCCTGTGCTGGAACTCCCTTCCCCCTGTTAGTATTGGAACTGGGGATTCCATTACTTTGCTTCTGATGGCACAGGGCCCTTTCCTTGACTCTGTTTCCAGATCCCTGTGTTTGGTGGGTGGCAAGTGTGGCGTCCACTCAGGCACTGTGGTGGTGGCGGCAGTGATCAATCGCTCACCCATGTTATGAATGGACCTCTGATCCCTGAGAGTGGTGATCCATCATAGAATCATGAGATGGTCATTCAATCACGGCATGGGTGAGCGATCAATCACATCCCTCTCACAATGGTGACTGGGCAGCCAATTGCAGCAGCAAGGAGGCAGATCTTCCAGCTTTGGAGGCATCAGTGCAGGCTGGTAAATGGGAGGACCATTCGCCCGAAGTTTACCAGCCCTAGTTCACAGCAGCCTAATCAGGTAAGTGCAGAAAGGTCTATGGGCTTCTCTTAAATGCTGTCTTTCAAGGCTAAATAAACAATCATTGCAGTCTGATTTCATAAGGGAGGGGTAGGGGTGTGTACCATTTATTTATTTATTTATTTATTTATTTATTTATTTATTTAT
>MTQE01002208.1:47364445-47380322 GCA_014337955.1 Aspidoscelis marmoratus | reverse complement strand
TTATTTATTTATTTATTTATTTATTTATTTATTTATTTATTTATTCTCACTTTGGTTTGCATCAAAATGAATGGGTTGGAAATTTGCATTTGTGTGCATGGAACCACATGCTAGGATTCAAATTTTCTTCAAATCTCTTTGAATCCCTGCTGCCACCAGTCACACCTCCAAATCCGATGTGAATCCTATGCGAATCTGCTCTGGAGATTACCAGACAGCTGCTTTGAATGTAATAAAACTTTGAATGAAGGCACAAAAACTTTTACTTCACCCACAGACGCCAGTCTTTGAATATGGCTAATATTAAATTTGAATGCAAATTTTCAAACATTCACAATTTGTATGAATTGCAATGTTGGCAAACATTTTTCACCCATCCTTAGGAAGGTATCCCAGCCCCTTGACCATTCTGATCCTGAGCCCTCATGCTGTATTCTTTGCCTGACTTGAAATGGACTTGGATAAAGATCTTGGATCACATTACCTGCCATCTTCTTCCCTGCTGTAGCCCCAAAAGGCTGACCCATAAGCTTTCAAGAGTTTTATTTCCTGGAAGAGTTACCTCTGCTAACTGTGAAAGAACAGTTTACAACCAGCCCAGAACTACAGATGCATGTAGATGGCATGGCTCAGTGGTCTGGTGTACCATGGGGGAACTCTCCAGTGGCACAAAAGGATGTGCCACCAAAATAGCTCCTGGGAATTCTGATGTCTGCAAAGCTTTGGAGCCAGCAGTGGGGACTGGTGTGAGACAAACCATCCCAATGTGGATGGTCCTATCCTACAGAAATGGCAAGCAACTCATCCTAGCTTGGAATGTTTTGTGTATCCCAGGATGAGGTGGCCTACACGCTGTCCCAGGATCCCGCAGGGTTGCCGTGGTTGGAAAAAAATAAGCCAGCCAATAATATACACCTGGCTTTTTTAGGTACCGTATTTTCTGGCGTATAAGACGACTGGGCGTATAAGACGACCCCCAACTTTCCAGTTAAAACATAGAGTTTGGGATATACTCGCCGTATAAGAAGACAACACCCGGTGTATAAGACGACTCCCAACTTTTGAGAAGATTTTCCTGGGTTAAAAAGTAGTCTTGTACGCCAGAAAATAGAGTAAGTTTGTATGTAGGAATAATTAGGCTAGTTAATAAAGCTGGACAGCCTGCCAGAATGTGAAGATCAAGTGCAGAAGGGTCTGAGACACTGAGGTAGACCTCTTCTGAGTAGTGTTGTGTTCTTTTGAATTTCACAGATAGAGTCTTTGGAGCCTAGTTCCACCTTTTGAAAGTACCATTCTGAAGACCTTAGGCAAGAAACATTTTCTGCATTTTGCTTATGAGTTGCAGAGGTGGGGAGATTCCAAGAATTTCTTCAGTAGTGAACTCTTTTTACAGCATTCTTGTTTAAAACTACAGCGGAGTTGCATTGGGTTTGGAATATGTGCATTTCCATGCAGGCTCTAGTACTGTTTTACATTTGTCACATTTTATGCTGTGTACACCCTTCTTAATCCTATGGGAGACGGGATATCTTTCAGAAAGAGTAAAATGAATTAATAAATAACAGGGCTATGGATTTCTTTCTTTCTTTCTTTCTTTCTTTCTTTCTTTCTTTCTTTCTTTCTTTCTTTCTTTCTTTCTTTCTTTCTTTCTTTCTTTCTTTCTTTCTTTCTTTCTCTCTCTCTCTCTCTCTCTCTTTCTTTCACTATATTTGTTTCTCCCTGGAATAGGCATTCTGTTTATAGCCATATTGTTTCTGCCCAACAACCCTGACTGTGTTATCATTCTGCTGAGCTATTCAAGCTCATTTCTGTATGGGAGTATGCAGGAGGGGGTCTGGTCTGCCTTTATCCCTGCTGAGTGCTTAGTTCAATGAAGCATGGAGGTGGATTTTCCCCCCAGTCCTGCCTCCTGCTTGCTAAGGTTTGAGGCAGCAGAAACAGCGGGCGAAAACTGCAATGGTAAGGACAAGGGGTAACTCCGCTGCATCCAGCATCTGAGTCCTTGGTGGCAGCTTTTCCTCATGAACCTTGAAAACTCTCTTCCTGATCTTTGCAAAAACCTCCTTCTGCTGGCTTTTGGCCAAGCAATCATATCTCACCCCACCTTCCACACAAGAAACCACACAGCAAGGGACTGAAGAAGGGAAGAAGGGGACATTTTTGGATGTCATTCTTCTAGGATTCCCCAAACTACCCGACTGGACTTTACTTCTGCTGTCGCTGGAATGCATGATGGGGTTTTATTCTGAATGGTATGATAGGTCCTGCAGGCTGCATTTCCCCCCTCCTGTATTTATCACCATACATGACCCAGATTCTCTGAAACGCAGCTGCACTTGCTTGTAATCCCCTTCCCCATACAACAGCTCTGCAGTGTAATCCTTTGCAGCAATGCTTCTGCGCAGATGCCATGCATGTTATCCTTTCCTCTGCCTCAGGTTTCTCCCTTCTTCTCCTACTGGTTTAAGAGGCTCACTGTTTTTGAACTAATAAAAATTGTGTCACATACAAACGCCATCTCAAATATGTTCACACGCATAAAGTCAATGAGATGTACTATATAGCAAGGGACGCACCTGGGCAATTTTAAGCCTTTATGGGTGTTTACATTAATATTATTCCTTCTTACTCATTGGGAGGGTTGTGCATGGATATCTGTAACATTCAATATGAATTCACATCTGAATTCACATCTGTAACGGATCCAGAGTACCTTTGACACGGATTGAGAGTAGATTCAAAGTGGATTCAGGGCAGATTTGACACTTTCAGAGTGGATACGTACCAGATACATATCGGATACGTATTGGATACCTATGGATATGTATCGGATACGTATTGGATACATATCCAATTCATATGCATACACAAATTTGTACAAATACATTCATCTCAAATAAAATCCTACCACATTCGAAGGGGATCTATTCCGATGAATATGAATTTTCTTACATTTGATTCGATATGAATTGAATACAAAAATCCCCATTCATGCACATCCCTAGTCAGTGGTGGTATCTGTGTCAGCTAGGGTAGATGGGAGCTGTAGTTCACAGCAGCTGGAGGTCACATGGACAAGGATTACCAACTCAGGACCTTTTCACACGTCAGTGATCAGGGACACCTGAGGATGCTCCGGCATAGAGCATCCACGCATTATGGAGCCACTTCCATCTCGGAGGGGCTCTGAGAGCACATAGTACTCTCAGCTATTCTAGGAATGTCTACTGTGTACCTAGTACACTTCTGCACAGAGCCTTTGGATGTAGTTCTGTGCAAAGACTGTGCGGGAGTGGGGCAGCACAGCAATGGCCTGCTATGCCATGGGTATTGCTGCTGTGGTCAATTGTTCCCAGATGGGAGTGATCACACTTTCACAACACTTCATTAAGTACTAGGAAGCCTGGCAAATGGGCTGGTGTTCACAATGCAGATGCTGGCCTCTGCACTGGATCTTAACTAGGGAAGTTAAGTGTGAAAAAGCCCTTAGGCTGCATGCGCACTCTTGAAAAACAGGAACTTGGAAGCAGCTTTTAGTGCCTTTCAAAGTTCATGAGGAGAAGCTGCCACTGAGGACACAGATACCCATCTCACCTCTATTCTACTTTGAAAGACACTAGGGTGTGGATGTTACCATCCCTAAGCCACTTATAAGACTATTTTTAAACTATGTGTGTATGCAACCTTATGCCATTTTCATACAGAACAGGTAATCACCCAATGTTAACTAGCGCTTGCCCTTGAAAGTGGTAGGTAACTACAGCTCATGCCCTGCCCAATCAGTCACTCACCTATGACTGATTCTGGGGCCAGTCCTCTTCAGGGCGCTGCCATCTTGAGTGCAACACCCTCCCCAACTGCATGTGCATCAGCGCCATCACCACGATGACACTGATGCTCTGTTCAGCTGCAGTCATGTCAGGAGAGCAGCTCCTCATCCATCTGAAGAACGAATCCTCCCTGGCTGGATGAGATCAGGTAAGTTGGGGTAAGGGTTGGGAAAGGCATGGAGCATGATTTCATGCTCCACACCTAGTGCATAATTAGGGAACTTTTGGGAAGGCAAGGGATGCCTGGAGGCTGTAAAAGCTTCCTCAAAGTGTGGATGCTCTTCCCCAGAAGTTGCCTAATTATGCACTACGGGCTGTTGTGTAAATAGGCCTCTGTATTAGGTACTCCTGGAATAAGGGCTTTCCACACTTGGTTGCCCATGATAGCCCAGACTTGAAAGACTAGGAACTAAATTTCCTGGCCTTTGCAGTTTCTTGCTAGGCCCTTTTTGGTGCATGCTAGCTTCGGCTGCCCATTTAAGCAGCACTTCCTGGTGCACCGCTAAAAGAAGCCACCCCCACCCATATCCCAGGCTACAAATTCCAAAGTACCAAGCCTGGTACACTGGACCGGGATAAGGTCCATAGCTTTATTTATTGTGGATAAAGAATTCCAGCAGGGCTGGCACTTCTGCTGGTCTGGACCAGTTGGCAGTCAGCAAGCTTCTGGACCCCTCTGTAACCTGCAGTAATGGTAAATGCAGATATGGCCTTAGTTGGTTACGCTGCACATCTTCCTGGCTTGTCTTCATTTACAGGTTTCAAGCTTCTTTTTACGTCTCACCCTCACTTGGAGACAGAAATTCAGCTTGCTTGCGTTCTCTCTACCCCACAGTGTGGTAACATGCGAAGCCTACACAATGAAGGCCTTAACTCTATGACCCCCAAGGGTCCTATATATACATTCCATTGTATAAGGGGAAAACAACGTTAAATCCCAACCTGAATATTCTACCATAGAAAACAAGTAAGACTGATTGTAAAGATTTATGCTTTATCGCACAGATGTTGAGAGTGAGACACTAAATGGATGAGAAAAATGGGGCTGCCTTGCCATAGACATAAAAATCCTCACAGAAGAATAGCCTTTCAACAAAAGTGAGAGGCTTCTATGGGACTTAGCCAAAGAAGAACAAGAAATGATATGTACAAGCTTTCACAATGCTTTCCGTAGATAAAGGGTCTATTGGTGTTAAAGCGATGGCACCTGAAATAATGGCTGTCCTCCAAATTCCATCAGCAGCAACCGCTACCCTGGCTAGAGACAAAAGGGACGGAGAATGGCTGTCCTGCAACCTTTTTGGCAATCCTGCTGCCTTCATCAGCAGAAAATAAAGTGGTAGGCATTAGGAATGTGCACAAATGTGTGGGTTTTTTTGACATTCTATTTGCATCGAATTGAATACCCGAAAATCAGATTCGATCCTTTTAAATTTGAATTTAACAAGATTTGATTCGTATTTATCAAACTCAAATCTATTTGTTTGAATTTTTTATTTGAATCTGCACATACAAATGTCATTCATATATGCACGTACACAATTTGCTGCCCAGTTGCTTTCAGAGTGGATTCACATCGGATTCACATCAAATTTGCATCAGATTTGGAGGTGTAGCTGGTGGCGGCAAAGATTAGAGTAGAATTTGGACTGAATTCAAATCCCAGCACATTTGAAATGGCTCCATTTGCTTTGATGCAAAGGGAATGGGGAAAACACATGCACATCCATATTTAGTAGTCCTATTGACAGCTACAGTTCTTACGAACATAGCATCAACAATAGGATATCAGATCACTGGCTGTGTGCAGTGCAGTCTGATAGAAAACAGAAAAGCAAGGAAGCATGGGATGTGTGGTGGAGGGAGGGAGGAACAGACTCTAAATGCAGATGCAATGCATTCAGGAGGAAAGGTCACTGAATCTACAAGGATGTCAGGAGTAAATGAACAATCAATGACAACTTATTCATGGACTAGATTTACAAGTAAATTCAATTACGCTCTTCCATTTATAATTTTACACCGTATTTATGTGCCACTGCTATGTAGCACCTACGTTTTGCTGCACTTTATTTTCAGTCTTTGCAGAATGCAGGTGGTCCCTCCCATCCATCACCAGCCCAAAATAACAGGCATGCACAAATGCACTTGCTAGCCCAAGCAATTAATGACATGAAGACTGTAGGTGATGGAAACGTGTAGAAAATGTGGTTGAGCACCTAGACAGCTGGATAAATATGCAGTGCTCTTGGGAAGCAGAGTGGGTGGCAAAGCAGAGAAGCCAAAAGGGGAAGAAATCTCTGGGGGGAAGAAGAGAAGAAGAAGGCTCTTTTCTGAATGATTTTTCTGCTCTCCCAGTCTTCTTGGTGCTTTGTAGGCCTGTGAACACTGGGGCCTCTCGGAGCCCTGGGTCTATGAGAAAGGCAGGATTTGCGAATCTCTCTTAGAAAGGGTAGGAAATATAAAGTGACTGTGTCCACTGGTCCCTGCTCATTAGAATAAAGGGACCCCTCAGCGGGCTGCGCTTTAATCTCATTTATCCTCATATTGTGAGCGAGTCCGTCTGTTAATCCATCTGTCTGCCTCCCCATTTATCCCCATCGACGGCTGTCTCATGGAGGTATTTGTACCGAGTACCCATCATCACAGCCCAGTACATTGCTGTACTCTCAGAGGACCAATTCAAAACAGTGTTGTATATGCAGTTTCCTTCGTAGTCCCTCCCACACCCACCTACAACACCATATTCAAGCTGAAACTGCACATTCACAGATTTTTGTGAATGTCAGTAATACAGACAATTGGAATATAATAATCATGGACACCTAGAGAGAAAGACTCTTTCCAAGGAAAGGGAACCAATTCCCTGGTTAGCTGGATATGCTCCCAGCAAATGCAGGATGTCGCGCCCCGAGAGCACAGTGCACATGCTTGATCCATTGAGCACAAGGTGGCACCTTGCAGAGTTGATCTTGAGAAACAAAATGATCCTACATTCCAAGTCTTTAATGCTGGCTGAATCCCAAGCCTTTTGATTGAACCCTGCTTATGCAGAAATGGAAACTAGAGTAAATGATTTACATAAGATCCCTTTGCTGAGCTTGAGACCATCTGCCCCCTCCACCTCCTCTACTGTATATTACTCCCTCAATTATGGCCATGGGAGACCCACCAGAACACCCACTGGAATTTGTCGCATGGCATCTACCCATCTTTTATGTGAATCACTCTCACCACTAGTTTTTGTTTTAAAAACATCTGCAGAGTTTAAGGATGAGCTGAATAGCAGGCGAACTCAGTAGTTGGGGGCTACACTTCATCTACCATTAGCAACTTTGTGGTCTAGATGTTGATTAACTTTACTTTTTTCTTCTTGTTCTTTCTTTCCAAAATGTATTTCAGTGGTACTTGCAAACCACCTCATTGCCTGTTCCCTGCTGGCAAGACTGCTCCTGGAGCAGAAGAGAGGTCATCACATTTTAGTTGTGCTTTTCATATATTTCTTACTGTGATTTTATTGTAACCCACTCTGGCCGTGTCCCCATGCAAATTTGGTGTGGTTCTGAGTGCAGGATCGGGAAGAAGCATCCCCATGTGTTTTGGATTTGGTCTGCGAAAAGTGTTCCAAATCCTCCCAAACCATGCCAGAAGGGTGCCAAATTGAATACCTGAAAAAGAAGTCTCGGCATGGTTTGGGAGACTGGCACGCATTGCTCAGCAAGCCGGGAACACACATGGGGACGCTAGCGGGCTAATGGGAAGGAGATTGGTGCCCATGTCATTGAGAGGTGGAGCGTGCTTGCTGTCCCTGCCCTGCCCATTGAAGATCATAGCCACTGACTTTTTAACATGCCGATCACAAAGGCAGGCTGAAGAATGGCTTGGTTTTTTAATTTTCTGCTATTTCCATGGAAGTAATTCCAACCCTGTTTTAAGAATGCCAAGGCAGGCTGATTTTTGTTCCCTCATTTCCCTGATCGGCAAGGCTTGTTTTTTTGCCTTTTAAAGTTGACAGGTGTTCTCGCGGTCCCCAGTGGAGCAGAGGTGCGCAAAACTGCTCAAGCGTCTACTGCCACTAAACCTTGTAGCAGCTTTCGGTATTTATTTTTTTTAAAAAAAAAAAAGTTATTATTATGAATGAAGCTTTATTTTAACTTGTTTCTGTGCCTCCCACCCCAGTCCTGGCTGTCAGTACCACTAAGGGAAGGGGGAATGCAGCACAAGGGTGGGCTGACATCAATCCAGTTTCCAATGAGGAGAGGGGGGTGGAGTGAAGGTGGTGCTGCTTCCCCCATTCCAGGGTTTGGCATGGTTCTCATGGGGACACCTCCATCTGTGCCCAATCCATACTTGTCCTGCATTGCTGGGAATGTCATGGAGACGCCCAAGATGCATTCCCAGTCCCGTGCCCAGCCCTTGTGTGCCCAAACAGTGCCCAAAGAGTGCCAATGGCTTGCATGGCCTCTGAGACTTTCAAGTATAAGGCAGGACAGATAATCCTGGCCCGAACATTCTATGCTCCCTCCTCAGTTCAGTGAGGTAAACAAGGGACTGCTAGTCTGGCTTACCTGGGTACAGGAGAATGCTGCGCTGGAGCTGAGCCTTTGGTAGCCACTGTCACTTCTGAGGCTAAAGACACTGTTATACCACTGCAGAATCCAGATCAGAAGTACACTCTGCAGTCCTGGTTGGCTAAGGGATCCAACTGGGTTCCTTTTCACTAGGTGAAATGGGAATGGTGGGGCTGTGGTGCAGTGCTTCAGCTTCTACCTGTGAGGACAATCTCAGAAAGTAGGGTTGGGTGATTGTACCTCTGTGCCCTGCCACACAGTGCTGCTTGTCGCCAACACTATTTGACATTTATAAGAAACAGCTGGGATCAGTCATCAGGGGTTTGGGAGTAAGGGGTCACTAATATGCTGATAATACTCAGCTCTATTTCTCCTCAACAGCTGAATCAAGAGAGAGACCGTGAGGATGCTAAACTGGTGTCTGGATATGTGTGCTGTGGAGAACACTCTTGGCTTGAAGAAAGCATTCTGGGCCAGGAATGTGGCAGAGTGGGTTTGACACCATCTAGTAGGATGGACAACCCAGTTGAACCTAACTTTGAAAGCAGGGAACAGAAGTCAGGGGTCCAAAGTTGCATGCTGGTGGCGACATTTTGCCGAGCCTCTGGAAATGCTTCCAGGATTTGACCATTTTCAGAACTCAAGCAAGTATTGCTAGGCTTCAGTAAGACTATGGACTATTTCTGCCATTGCCATCAGTTAGCACTGTGGCAGTAAAACCTGGCCCATGCTGAGGCCCTTTCCGCAAAAGGCCTAGTTTGTACTAGTTTTGGGTGGCAAATCCCTACTTCAGAAAGTGCCTTATACTGTTTTTCAGTAGTCTTCTGGTAAATCATTCTTTTGCATAGATTCCACATCCAGGAGCAAGCCAGTTCAGGGGGCAGAGTGGACACTACGCACCAAAAGAGGGGCTGGCCTTGTTTTGGCACACTGTGCCAAGCTTCTAGCACTGTTCAAAATCAAAAACTGTTCTAGTTACTCTGCAGCCTTTGGGTGAGGTTGACAGATTACTGGAATTGTTCAACTGACAGATAATTTCAAATTCACTGCTAAAGTAGAAACGTGCATGGCTTTTCTAGTATGGTATATTAGATGGAATATTCCATTGTATATCTTTGCAAGCCCACTCGGTCTGTGAACCAGAGAAAACTGGAGTTCATGGACTAGTATGAGTCTGAACACCAACTTGAATAATAATCGGATAAAATGACTCCAAAGTTATCACAGAAAGGGTTTCCCCTCTAAGACACCAATAGACTAACCATTGTTCCGAAAAATGTCTGTCCTCTTTCCTATATTATTATTGGACACTGTATTAATTATGATTTCTCTGAGACAGAATAGTTGGCTTCTTTTCTGAACTTGATCCATATCATGTATTTTTCAGCTGATCTTACAAAGTGTTATTCACTTTATGTTATTACAGTATTTGGATCCTTTTTGGACTTTTATATATTTTAAAATAGAGGTGCAGATATGGGTACAGATAGAAATACAGGTACAGGTACAGGTATTGATGTAGTTTGCATGCCTAGATGCTTTGTTTTATACATGCAAAATGAGATCTCCCTTGGCGGCATTAATATATAATGGTTGGCATAGCTGCTATGAGCAGCCTTGCCAGCCATAAACTCCCACTGACAGTCATTGCCGTTGGCAGCCAGTCTGACAAACAACACACATGGGGGAAATATTTGGAGCAACAGCTATCTTCCTCGTCCAAACTTAGGAGGATCCACAATGGTACTTCTATGGCACCTTGAATGTGCAATGAGGGTGCAGTGTTTTGAAACAGCTTACTCTCTCTATCAGTAGTGGCCCTGATACCTCTGCACTGTCACCTGAGAGGGCTTACCAGTCCCCTTGAGGTCATTTTGTTTTACAGTGCACAGAAAATGGCTCATGGGGAAAGTTTTGAGAACTGCTATCAGGCTACATCCGACAGAACTGGAATGAGAGAGGGAGGATGCATTAAGGAATATGTAACTTTGTTCTTTCAGTTACTAAGCATGGATTCATATCATTAAATTAATATGCTAACTGCAGGTTTAGGGGCCTCCCTTTAGTGTGCTGGTGTGGTTTACTGGAGGCCCTATTCCCAGCTAGTACACTCCATCTACACAATAAGATATGTTGTGAGCCAGTTTGGTCTAGTGGTTAAGGAGCCGGACTCTTATCTGGGAATACCAGATTCAAATCTGGGCCAGATGGGTGACCTTGGAAGCTCTCACAGTTCCATCTACCTCACAGGGTGTTCTGTTCTGGGGAGAAGAATACAAAACTTTGTCAGCCACTGTGAGTCCCCTTAAATGGGTGAGAAAAGTGGGATAGAAAAGCCAACTCCTACTCGTCCTCTTCCTCCTCCTCCTTCTTTTTCCAGAAATGGCCTTCGGTTCTGGACTACTGCTAGACCTTTTAAACAGGTCCACTGATGCAATATGGCCCAGTTTACCAAGAGAGACCCATTTTGATGTCCCAGCAAGGTCTGCTGCTGAAATGAGTTCCCTGGAGGTTCTGATGCCAGGACCTTTCAGTCCTGGTTGTTGGAGTTTTCAGAGGATGGCTCTGAAGCTTTCATGAGCTTTGGGGCCAGTGTGGGGGTTACACCAGAACAGCTGTCCCAATGTGGACATCCTTGTTCTGGCCCAAGCACAATCTGTCCCAGCTTGGGTTAGATTTCTTGATCCAGACCATAGTTGGGATGCTGTGATCTGGATCACAATTAGCAAGTGCAGAGAACTGTATGTTTCCCAGGTCTTTTTCTGAATCAATTTAGTCCTCACAGATATTGTAGGGAAATGGTGTTTGATGTGCAAATGGCATTTAGCACCTGCCCTCTCCTCCTCATTTGAGACAGCTGCTCTCAGTGACAACAGTCTGTAGATAACATCAGTTCTGTTGACGCTGCCCAGTGGAAACTCTGCTTCCCAAGGGATGCCCAGTTTAATTGAGTGTAGTTATTAATATTGTATCATCAGCATCCAGATGGTCCAGGGAGAGAAACAGAGACAGTATCAACCCCTCCCCCACTGTACTTTATTGAAGTCATTTGAAGGAAAACTGTTTGTTTGCCTCATCCTCCTTGAGATTGTATGCAGATGAAGCAATGTTCTAACTGCACTACCTGCTTCAGTAGGAGAAATGAGTGCTTCTTACTGTCTGTAAGGTCCTGTCCCCAAGCAATTTAAAGCCCTCTAAAAATCTTCTTTTGCCTCTGAGCGCCCCCATGCCCGGCTTTTCAACGAGCTTTCAGGGAAACTAGAGAGGCAAATAAGTCATTTTGGGATGCAGCCTAAGAGACTTTGGGGTGGCCAGGAAAGGATGGATGCCCTTTCCAAGCCCAGGAAGATGACCCATGCAGAAGAGCAATGTCTATTCTTAATACAATATGCAATATTTCCCATATCCGCAGTCCTCCTATGACAGTGGGGATGGAAGCTACATTTTTACAGCCTCAGACCTTGAATTGTTAAGAAAACCAAGTCCTGCCCTTCATAAGAGCAAGAAATTGCCATAGGCATTGAAGGTTGGGGAGGTGGTGATAGTGGGCAACAGGGAAGCAACCAGATGAATGTTCCTTCTGACACCCCTAGTCCTAACTTCTTGTTCAATGGCAGATTCCTGTGTGCCACACAGATGGTTACATGCCTCATATTTTGCTCTCTATGCTGAAGAGGAACATTGGCACTTACCCACACTGAAGAAGGGTTCAATCAACTCTATCTGGTCAGACCTGAAAACAAGGGTTGGATGTTATATGCTGAATGGATTATATTATATTTCAAGGAGTATTTATTTGTTTGTCTGTTTATATTCTATATGGTGAGATCTCAAGGCAAAATTACAACTGCAATACATAAAAACAAAAGTAAAAAACAATGCAGGACTCAGAGGTGAAAGTTAGCCAAAGGCCCAGGTAAAGAAGTGTCTCTTCACCACTGCCTGAATGCATATAGCTATGGTGTCTATCTCAGGAGGGAGGCCCTTCCACAAGGTGAGGGCTATCCCGAGAAGGCCCTTTCACAGGCATCACCTAATGTTCAGTGTTGTCAGCATCATCCAATACATTTTACTAAGAAATAAGTACATTCACTGAAGTCTAATTTCATGGAGATATGCATAGGATTGAAGCTTGGCAGCTTTCTGCCTACCTTTACCTTCTGGCTTCCTGTTAGTTGCCTTCCATTCCATCAGATCAAGTAGGCAAAGGGCACCATTAGAAAGTTGCCTCAAAGAAGCCAACGGTCTTTCTCCCATTATTTTGTCTTTACAAAGTATCAAGTGAAGGCATACGGGTAATTCCCTACAGATGAAATAGAGGTTGTATCCACACCTCAGCAGCATAGGACATGCCAAGAAAGGGACTTTTGCTTTTGCCTCTGCAGTGGGCAAAGGGCATCACATGGAGAAACACCTTGCCCTTTCCTGTCTGTGATGATGACAACTGAAGAGGTCCCATTGCATGCTGGAAAAAGGCCGAGAAGTTGACTTCTGTCAGCATGGTCCTTGCACAGAACAGGCACATAAGTTGCTTTTGTCATTGCCATGTGCCCTGAGAGTTAAGATTTTTTTTTTTCACTTTGCAGACACGGGTGCTCTGGGCTTCCTGGAATATCCACTACTGCAGGTGTGTATGCATCCATTGGCTGCATCCATCCCAGTCCTAAAAGGGCCAGGATCCATGGCAGGAGGTTGATAGCCACCACAGGGACAACCAAAGTAGCAGACAAACACTAGGCACCTCACAGAGACTTCTGGCCTTCAGAAAAACTCTGCTGTGGGGAAACCTCCTTTGCAGTAGCATAGTTTCTGGCCTTGGCTGATTCTTGGGGCAGTGGAATTATAATGTGGAACAGTCAACTATCTTTGGTTCTCTGGTGAAGCAGCCCAGGTGGAATTCAGGTCAATAAGTCACCTCTTCCATCCACACATGGAGCACATTCCAGGTACTTCAACTGAGAGTACTGGTACTTTGGGTGGCAGGTGGGTCAGGAAAAGGGTTGGTGCTGGGTGGGTTTGGGAACTATCTTTCCCTGGTTGGGACTATCTGCTATGTGAATTATCCTGGCCCGGAGTCCATTTATGTTGCAAGAAATGGTGCCAGGCAAAGGGCTGCAGGGAACCAAGTTTAACCCATGCTAGAGCAGGAAGAATTCCATCCATGCCTTTACCCTCTTGCTGCGACCACATAGAGCCTTTGTACTGTAGGTGCCCTTGCCTAGTAAAAGGTAAGCTGCATGATGGTGGTGATGGTGGGTACAGGTCTACCAAGAGGCCATGTCTCTCATATAAATGTTGTTATCTCTTTGGGATGTGATAGAGTGGGCCCTGGTGAGATGCAAGGGGATAATTCTTAAAAGTGTTCCCATAAGCATTCTTCAGTGGACCAACTTAGCTGCTCCTATGAAGAAAGCACTGAGTTTCTATGTTGGTCTACTCAGCCATGGAGCCTGGTGTCATTTCACTGGGTTTCCAGAAGAGATTCTGGAAGTCCAGTGCTTTGGGGTACCCATTCAAAACAGCCCTGTCTGGCAACTTCAGAGGCTGGTGCCTTTCTAATGAACTTGTCTGAAGATGCTTAATGCTTCTTTCAAAATTATCTATAGCACCACAGGGCCTGACTCAGGCTGTTTGTATCACAGCAATATGGATGGGCCACATTTCCAGCCAGTTTCCTTCTAAAGCAAACCAAGCATGGACAACAAAGATTCAAGGATGCTGACTGCCATCACTACTGCCAAGACTATACTTTTGGATGCAGCCATTTCTAGGAGCTAAAGATAATGGCTTAGGCAGAATGCAAATACTAGAATGATGATACTGCATATCCATACATTCCCCCCACCCCAAGCTGGTTCCCATCTTTTCTAATATGGAAAATGGCATGGCTATTTCACTGCTATCTATATAGCTGTCATTTTCAGCAAAATGCTGCAAAGATATGTTCAATTGATTTGCAGCTATCACAATTCACGATAAGTGGGATCTTTCCCCTCTTCTCAAATTTATGTTTTAAAAGTGTGGTTGTGAAACATAAGTTTCCCTTAAATGTGCTTGTTTTGTCAAAGTTCATTCCGTTCTCTTTCACCGGCTTTTTATGGCTTCCTTGACACTGCTATGTCATTTCCTTATGGGGAATGTACCATTTCTCTCCCCCTTTATTGCAGAAGGAGCGGGTGAATAGAAGAGCTCTCTATTGGCTCTTCCATTTCTTCTCCCATAATGCTAACATTTCTTCTAGAAATAGAAGAAAAGCTGCTTAACTCAGAAAAAAAATGCTCATTTTTTGTTTCTCCTGCCTTATTTCCTCGGCTCCACACTTCCTTGCATCTACGCTTCCAGTAATGGCTACCAGAGCATGGGAATGACAGGCAGCTGGCCACTACTACTTAAATCCAGTTATCCTCCTGGTTCGCCATCCAAAACACGGGCTGTGTCAGACACAACAAAAGGGGCACCTTAGAGGTGCCTTAGATAAACAGTGGCTGTGTTCAGACACAACAAAACCCAATCTGCAAGTTGGACAGAACACTCTCAAGCACACACAGAAGCAGGAAAGCTGCAGGAGCCACATGGCCAATGAATGCCACAGAAGACCTTGGCCTTCTGTGGCATTCATTGGCATGTGGATACCCCACATACCTAGCATACATGTGGCGAAGTCCATCTACATTGCAGATGTCGCTAATACATCCAGTGATCTAGAAACTTTGCTTCTGTTATTGTAGTCCAAAATTGCATTGGATTTTTAGTTTGCTGCACCATACATTTGCTTCTTATTCATGGGGTGGCCCACTGGAACCCTTCACACCAGGTTTACTTTATGCTGGACTTGTATGTTGATTATTTCCATTTCCAGTAAATGCAGGAGTTTATCCCTGACAAACTCCACCTTATTAGTTTTGGTTCAGTGCTGTAGCCTGTTAATGTAATTCCGAATCTTGAGATTTTTTTCTCTCAGGTGTTCACCAATTTCAGTAGCCGGGTGTCACCCACAGATTTGATAAGCACCCCTTAACCTCCATCTTTTCACCATTTATGAAGATGTTAGAAAAACATGAGGCCTTACTTGTTACTTTCCCCCAGGATGATGCAAAACCATTAAAAAAACATTCTCTGGCTGCAATAATTCATCCAAGTACAAAATGACTGTATTGCTCTACTCTCTAGCTCATAATCTTACCATCTTGTCCACAAGGATATCATGATAAAGTTTGTCAAAAATTTTACTCAGATTCAGACACTCTATATCAACTGCATGTCCTTGATCTTCCAAGCTGTCACTGTCTCTTGAAATCAAATTAGTTTCACATGATTTGTTTTTGACAAACTGACTCTGGGTATGATTGCCCCCATAAGTGTTCAGACATGTTGTTTGATTATCTAGTCTAGAACTTTGAGCAGTTCAGATATCAAGCTAACTAGACAATATTTTCCTTCCTTCCTTCCTTCCTTCCTTCCTTCCTTCCTTCCTTC
>MTQE01002208.1:47332363-47348510 GCA_014337955.1 Aspidoscelis marmoratus | reverse complement strand
CGTCCAGATTCCATCATGATACCAAGTTGCGTGAATCTAGCCCTGGTAAACATTTTTCTTAGGGGTAATGGAATGGAGATAGTTAAATATTTTTCTAGATGAATATTCAAATTATGGGAGGCTAAAAATTTGGTGGCAGTGGACCTACCTATGCTTGCTAGGTCCATTTGGGCAAAAATATCGTAGATGCGTTGTCTGAGAACTCACCTTCTATTGTGAAAAGGTCCTGTGACCCTTTAGTCCTCCAGATCATCATCACTCATACTAATCCCCTTCCTTCTAACTGTGAGTGTTTAGCGAAGGGAAGGACTAAGATGTGGGGTCCAGGCTCTAGACCTGAGCACAGGAAACCAACAGGCCCATTGGGAGCTGAGGATGATAAGGCATTTAATAAGCAGCTATAGCACACTTTTGGCATGGTTCTAAAAATGCATTATATTTATGATGTCATTAAAAAAACAAAACAACATTCAGCCAAATCCCTGAAAGAAGTTTACCAGGTTTTGTCACTACCATCACAACCCTTGGATCAACTACTGTGCCACTCAAATAACACTCATAAGAACCAGACATGGAAGGTGTGATGGAGGGGAAAGGAGAGGAAACCTCACAAACACACACAGAGGGAGAAACAGCTAAGCCCACAACAAACCTTTCTTCTTACAGCCTTGAACTCAATGTCTTCAATCACTGACACAAATTCAAAGAGAAAGAGATGTTGGGGGATCAGGAGTGTCTGCTTCTGCCACCTTGGCAGCCTGCTTGGGAGAGACAAGGGGGGAAGTTTGGAACATTTTTTGTTCCAGTTGCATTTGAGTATTAGCTTCATGTGCTTGTTTTAAAGGGGAAAGAGAAACAATGGAAAGAGAAGTAGTTTCTTGGCTGGTCATTCAAAACACTCACACACAGAGAGAAATCAAATTTATTTGTCAAATCTCTGCCTTTTGTAGTCTGTGGATGACTGATAATGCTTAATGGAGAAAGAGCGCTCTACGTTTTTATAATTAAGACTGATTTTGTATTTCCCTTTGTAGTGAAGGATAAAGGGTCTATGTCTCACCTTGAACTCATCTGGAACTAATTGTCTGATATTCTGACAAAGTTCATCAGTGTTAATATTGCTGATTTATGAATGCTAATAGTTCTTTGATTGATGGAACACTGGATTTCTTTCAGTCCTGATTGCTCTGATTTTTATTATATTTTTACTTCAAAAATCATTAGCTTTATTATTAACATGCACAACTGGCCCAGGCTGGAGGGGTTCCAGCTGCTGAATCTAGCTGTTCCAATGCAGACATCCCTGTCCTGCTCCAGAGGCAAACTATCCCAGAGAGGAATTGGTTTTGTATTCATAGCCAGAGTATCCTGTCCTGCCCTGGGATACCCAGAGTAACTGTAAATATGGCCATAGCTGTAGAAGACAGCATTTAAGTCAGTGACTAGGGGTGTGCATGAACTGAAATGTAGTGGTTTGCTTTGAGTTGAACCAAATATCATTGGTTTCAATTAGATTCAAACCATTTTTTAAAAAAATCAAGGTGGTTTGGTTCTCATGTGAACCATAGCAAATACCCCAGTTCACTGCAAACTGACCAAACCAGGGCCCTTTCAGCACTGAGCCTTATTTTGGGTTATATGTCAAAATAGGAACCCTCACATCCACATGCCAGTGAAGTCTATGTTAGGTTCCACCCAGGGCCTGCAACAGTCCGAAATAGCATTCAGATGACAGATCCCTATGCCGGGATATAATCTAGAATAAGGGCCAGTACAGAAAGGGCCCAGTTCAGCACATCTACATCCGTGGCTCCAGCCCCACTGGTCCATGCAGGAATCCACACCAAATAATCTACAACAGAGATATGTCCAGGGAAGGATAGACCACCATCTTCACAACATGAATGTCTCCCAACATTTGCATAGGGGCAAAGAACAAATAAAGATCTCATTTCAACATCTTAACATTAGGTCATCTGCAGTAATAATCATCCTAGTGTCTTGATCCACTTATCCGTTAACTGTTGGGGTGGCTTCCAAGCATAGACCAGTTTATTCATCTTAAGCAGTAACAAAAACTTCTTCACTCTAATTCTTCCAGAAATTAGATGCTCACAACTAAACATAATAAGAGTGGAACTGTTATTTCCTGCTAATATACTCAAAATTGCATGTACCTTTTTTTTTTTGCCCCCACATCACACAGCTGACTCACATTTAGCTTGTGATAAACCAGAATTCCATGATATTTTTACACCTACTGCTGCTAAGCCTTTTTATATATTTGTGTTTGGCACTTACGTTATAAGCACTGCCAATCTGCATTTTCAGCTCAGTTCTGTAAGCCTTAAGGCTACTAAAGTTGGATCTCCAGATGTTGATGGACAACTATCAGCTCACTACAGCATGGCCCACAACAACCAGTTCACACTATGTGGGCCAGAGAAAATAGCATGTGGCAACTGTCTTCTCTTTTCATCCGTAACCCACCTTTTCTATCTTAGAATGTTCTTGAAACAGGAGGTCAAACTAGCATGTGAATAGTCTGACCTATGACATGTTCCGAAGCTGTCTCTGAATTGCGCTGCAAGTAAACACAGCCTGAGAATTAGCAACTCTCTTTACAATGAGCAATTAAATATGAAGCATGCAGGGAAGAAGGGATGGCAGAGGTGTGAAATATGCAGTGAGGAGAGAGGGAGAACACAACAAAGTACATATCAGTACCACAAAATCCAATAGTATGAAGTGGCTATAGGCAGATAAGAGTAACTGAAAGATAGAGGTGCAAGAGTAGAAGGGACAGTACTCAACCTTGAGGAAATTGGAAAGAACAAGAGACTCTGGGTAGTGTTATGATGTATAGTTTTAATAACCAGGCATATGTAACAATTGTACGTGGAGTTCAAGTCCAAAGAAGCAAAGGACCATTGAACATCTTGGGACTTGTGCTCAGACTGAAATCTATTTTATTTACAAGACAACCCTCCCTCCCTCATTCATTCACTCACTCACTCACTCACTCACTCACTCACACACACACACACACACACCTTGATGTCTGACTGTGTCCCTCAACACTGTTTCCGACCAAACACATCTCTTTGTACAAGATGATTTAGTGTATGATCATACTGGGATTTTAAAAACTGTCTCTGTAAGGAAATACACACACCCACAAAAAACCTTCCAAACACATTTATTCAAATACACAGTTCCAAACTTACCCAAAGTTCAGCCTATTTGCAAGCAACAGGCAAGCTACCATGACCACAAAGTGTGCTACTCAGTGATTGGCTACTGGGTGGGCTATCCCTGCCTTCTTTACTTACAGTTCCTTGCTTAACTCCTAACTTCTATTCTCTGGAGAACTGACACTAATTATTTGAGTAAAATGAAAAGAGGCAACAGGAACTGTGGATGCTCTAATCCATTGCTTCTCCTAAAAGTGGGGAGGAGGTTACACTTTGAAGTGATGCAGGCTGCAAGGAAAAGTGAGACTTTCTCTCTCCCCCCCCTTTGCAGTTAAGGACAATATTTTGACTGTTTTTTTTACAAACCCAGGGAACTGGATAGCCTGATAAACAGCTGCTATCCTTGGCATGAAGTGTGCGTGCAGGAATTTTCCTCACAGAGAACAGCTAATTGGAATTGGTGTCCCCTGGGAATTTTCCTGCCTATGACTTGATTGGTGGAATATCTGTAGTAGCCATTTCTTTTGGCTAACCCCAATCTGACCCAAGTAACGAACTGACCTGAGAGTTGTTCTCTCCTGTCTGTGGAAGGGTTACATTATAGGCTTGGGGATGGGAGAAGTAGTATTTAATTATTTGCAGTCTATCCCTTGTGTCGCAAATTTACCTTGAAGAAGGCTTTAAACACACATGTGATCACAGCCTCAGTCCCATTAGTTTGTGATGGGAAAACACTACTTATACAGGATAGTGATTTTGTCTTAAAGAATTGTGGGCTACAAGAATATGCTAATTTGGTGCCACAAACTGATAGTTAATTTAATCGCTATAGTTGCTTACTTGATCTGGAAAACCTGAATGTTTATCTTTTGTTTACCCTTGCTTCCTCCCAAACATCTGGCCCCCTAGTTGAGAGGATACATCAGCAGGTGCCCTTTTCTATTCAGTGTCTTTGTCTCCACCAAAGTCTGTTATGTTTGGTTTCCGTCAAATTCTATTTTACAAAAGCTGGACTCTGGGCTTTTGATTTGGTCCAGTCCACTTCGTCTTTTGTACAAGAGTGAATTTTGGTTCTTGGTGTGCGCTGGGATCCACTACTTTCTGCAACAAGAGCTAACTTTGGTCTGTCCCTGCAAGAAGCTGGATCTTATGCATTATCCATTATGAATAGGTTCCTGCTTCACAAAGGCTTTTGCTGAAATGACGCTAAAGTCACTATGGGACTAGAGGAAGAGGTCTACATTTTTAAACTGCTGTGGGAGTATATTTGTGAGTGTTCTGACAACACAATACCACTCTTTATACTGCAAAGTCTGTTCTTGATTAAGAGAAGATCCTGAGACAGGTATAATCCCCCTCTCTCCTTTTCTCCTCTTCTCTCACCCCTGCCTTCACTTTTACATTAAAAATTTCTCTGCAAAATGCCTCCCTTCATCTAGCAGCTGGTTCTTTGCTGGCATCTCTGCTGTTTTCATTGCTCTGCATCAGCTAGTTGAGAAGCTGGTCTAAGTCTTTCTTGCATTCTTCTTTGCCACAGTTATACTGCAAAGCTCTTTATTTTCTACAAGTTACTGCTTAGTTATCTTGTTCTTCAGGTTGCTTTACTGTTTGACTAATCTGCCCAACTTTGAAAGCTTGAATGTCTGTTACAGACTCAAATCTGCCCTGTGAATGCTTCTTTATATGTTTCTGATTGCACTCCAAATAGCTAAAGATTGATCTAGACAACGCTTAAACACTGACGTTCTCTGCATTGATGGCAACCATTGGACATCTACTATTTTTTATTTTTAAGTAATTACTGTTATGATTACTGCTCTAGACATATGCACGTTCCCACATATATGTAGAATTTGTAAGTACTCTGGTTTGGTTTAACTGATAATGAATTTCAGCTGATCCCAAGGGAGGAGGAGACACCTAGCTGATTTGACTGTAAAGTTTATTTATTAAAATGTAAAAGGCACCCGGGGAAAAAAACACCCTTCAGTACAGAGCAAGATAGTACTTTCCCCCTAGCATTCTACTTACCACAGCTTGAAGTACCAAAAAGTTGCCTCTTCAGCATTTGGGATTTCATAATTCTGATGGCATATTTCTTTAAGCTAGCACCCTAGACAGGGTAGGTGTTACCTGACTTAGAGGTGTTGCTTACCTTGTAGGTTGCAGTGTGGCAAAATAAGGAAGGTTCTCAGGTGTATGCTTAGATAGGAATTTGGAAGCCATTTGTGTGTGTCTGGAAATTTTAAAGGGACAACTGAAAAAAAGCACCCTCTGTCAGGTGCTTTTGTGAAATTACTGGGAAGAGGGGGACGTTTTGCATTGGTTTATGTCATTTAAGTCACATTCCTTTATTTTGGGCACATTTATCCATGCCTCGTCAGTACAAAAGTATGGAAATACACCTCCTACATTTATTTTTCAATCCATTCCTGACCAATATACAGCATCTGGGGAATGGTTTAACCGCATTATGGGTCTGACTGCTGCCTATGTGTCTCTTCCCAATGTTTATCTATTACTTGTGTTTTTCTCCTCTTCCTCCCTTACAAAATATGCTTCAATTGAGATAGGTTGCTGTCTCCTGCCAGAGTACGACCTTCTTGTTAGCAAAATTATCTTCTCCTTGCACCTCAAAACAAACAAGTTCCCTAACAAGTGTGCAGCTGAAACTCAACTCTACCTTAACAGTGGGGCAAACCAAAGGCAGAATTCGAGTTTTCTACCCAGAAGGATTTGTGTCCGTGTTTGATGCATGGAGGGAAGGGGGTTGGGTGAACAGGAGATTGTTTTAATTTTTTAAAAAGAAACTTTTCCAGACTTTAGAGTTGGGCATAAGAACTGTGGGGCCAAGAGAGTATAGGGGAGGCAGGTACTCCGGCTGCTCCCATGGATGCACTGAAGTGTGGGGTTTTGAAACAATCAAATGAAATGAACCCTACTTGCTTGCCTCTTGAGATTTATACTTGAGATAATAGTGAACAAAGAAATGTTAGGAGCAGGTGCATGCCCTTAAATAATAAAAAACTTACACTAAGCACACATATTCCCCCCCCAAAAAAAAACAGTGGAGAAAGAATGGCTTGTGGACATGTCAGGACTGGGAAAATAAAAAAAGTAATAGGACACAGATGTGTTTTCATACAATCCCTATTCAGTTGCCTGTATTTTCATCTTAAAGCTGGATCAAGGCCTATCATTTCTTACCAACCTGACACCAGAGAACTTGATGCCAATAGGAAAGGTTTTTGGAAAGGTTTGCCCTATACTCCTCCATATTGACAGCCCCTATGGCTTCCATTATCCCTAGATACTGGCACTGTGATTGTGGAAGTTAGAGTCCAAGCAGGGATTTTTCAAACCTCTGGTCCAGATGTTATTTTGATAAAGCATGATACAGTCCAGCCAAAGTTAAGCATTTTAGCATTCCTGTTTATCTCACTGGGGGATATTTAACCATTCACTTAACTCTTGCAGTCAAATAAATAGAATTTGGAAGCATTTAAGGATGCCTTTCTCGGCTCAAAAGCTAAAGCATATGATCCATTGATCTCAGGGACACTATTCAGGTATTCGAATCCTCAAATAATAAGAACAGTGTCAGAGACAGTAAGGATGGCTGTGGGATCCCTTCACTCTTCCTCATTCACTGACCTCATTGCCTTCAAGAGATACACAGAAATGAACGAATATGAGGGAAGCTCAAGGAAGTGCTAGGTTTTACATTGTTCAAGCAGAAAGGGGACTATTAGCATCTTCCTGGGGCCTTTTTACACTAGGCCTTTTGGAATGTGTGGAGGCCACGCGGGAACAGAGCATTCGCTCCTGTGGGCTGGCGGTTCCATTCGGAACTGCCTCAGCCCATCCCAGAGCATCCTCCACACGTTCTGTGGGTAAAGCACTTAATTGTGCTCTACACACGGACCAGTGCATTCTGGCCCGTCCCCGGCCATCCAGGGAGGGAAGTGTTTGCAAGACATGCCCCCCTGCCATGATTGGACTGAAATTGGCCCAACAGATGGCAGGCCCATGCAAATCACTCACCTTGCTGGCCCCAGGGTGCGATCTGCTGTGGGTCTGTGCAGCCGTGCGTACTTCGGTAGATGGGACCCAGTGGGTCCTGTCTACCGGGAGCGCATGCACCAAATTGCACCCCAGGGCCAGCAAGGTGAGAGATCGTGAGCTTGGGGAGGGGAAGGTGGCTCACTCCTGGCTCCTGCAGTCCCATCGCGACTGCAGGAGTCGGGGAGGCACTTAGTTCGACCTCTCCTCACCCCTTTCCAGGGCAAGGAGGGGTCGGACTGCAACTGTTTATGGGCCAGGGGATGTGGGTTCCCTTGGTAGACTGGCCCTACCCGAAGCACTGAATGGGTAGGGCCGGTCTACCAAGGGAACCCACATCCCCCAGCTCATTGGGGCAGTTCAGTCGGCCTCTGTGGGGCTCAGTCACCTGGATCTACGTGGCCGAACCCAGCAGATGCCCCATGGTACCACCCACCACCCCAGGCACCCGGGGACATGCATGCACATTCAACTACTTGCTGCCTGTACTGGGTCCGAGTGACTCGGCTCAGTGCCACACAGCATGTGTGTGTGGCATAGCCTCTGATTGGCTGGCCAGCCCATGTGGGCTGGCCAATCAGAGGCCACACCACATGCACACACATGTGGCACAACGCCGCCTGAGCCTGGTCACTCGGACCCAGCACAGGCAGCAGATAGGTGAATGCATGCAATCATGTGCTCATCCCCAGGCCAGGAGGTGGGTGGGTGCCCAGGTGGGTCCCTATGAGCCCTAGAGGACACAATCCTCTCCCCTAGAACTCACAGGGACCAGGGAAGGGCCCTCCCAGATCTGCCTGCCCCTGGGTCTTCCCTCACCCAATGGTGGGCAGGCTTCGAAGGGGTGTCACCACCTCTGTCCAGCTTTTTCAGGCTAGGACACTTTAGGATGCTTTAGGATGCTTTCCCCATTCACACATAGGCAGGTAGATGCGTTCCTTTCCTGTCTACGTGTGAATGGGGAAAGCGTCCCGAGCTGCCTTAGCCTAAATGCATTACAGCTGTTCCAGCTGTAATGTGAAAAGGCCTCTGCTCTGCCACTGCCGTGTGGACTTTCCTCAATGGGCTGTGCATGGACCTGTTTTCCTGGTTGCAGAACATTCCAACACCTTGGGGCTAAGCTTGTGCTGAACTGCAGTTCAGAGTGAGTGAGTGAGGACTTAGAGGCCTGGAACTGTCAGATGCCTCAGCTACAAGCCTAGCTTCTCTACAGCATATGCAGCCCAATCTGAAGCAGGCGAGCCCTGTGTAAAAGGTTCAGGGAATTCACATCTCCACAAAATGCAGCCAGTGTCATTATTTGTTTCTTTCTGGGCATGTCTGCATTGTGCATCATCACACATGTGAACCTTGAAGCACTTGTGTGACCATGTTGTGCACAAGTTTGATGCAGCCCTGCCCATAGAGAGGTGAATAATGGGAATGGTTGCATTTGTGGAGTTTCTTGCACCTTTTGCACAAAACTCACCTGATCTAGAGCAGGCTGCAGATGTTGTAGAGAGCCCAGGTTTGTGAGAGGTAACTGACAATCTCAGGGCTTTCCAAGTGGTTCATTTTTTATAAATGGCAGCTTCTGGCACAAGCCTACTGGGGACCCTTCCTGCCTCTTTGAAAACAGCTATGGGCAGAATCATTAGTGCTACTGAGGACAGGGGAAGTGTGCAAACAACATGCTCCTCACTTCAACAACCAGAGGGGGGGGGAGGCTAAAAAAAGGTGGATTCTGCTTCACGCCCCCCCTTCTTCTATCATGTGGACGCTCCAAGAGTTTATCAGGCATGGTTTTTTCTCCTATGGCTGAATCAGTTCTACATCAGGCTTCTTTAATTTGCTGTAATTGCCTCCACTCCCTCCTCTTTCCTCTTACTTAAAGTGAGCATGGCTCAGATCAAAAAGCAAAGACACCCACTCTTGAAATTACTTTCAGTGATGAATGTCTCCTAAGCCCTCAAATGTGATATTGCTTTGAAATCTAAAAACAAGAAAACTGAGGCAGAATTCACACCGAGCTGCTGGCCCAGGCTGATATCTCCCAGGGAATGCCTTGTCTGCATTGAAAACCAGATTACAGGGATGCCATGCCTCCTACGGAGATGTCACTGCCACGTGGGACATGGTGTTGGAGTGGGCCTTGGTGAGAAAATGGGATGCCACTTTGCAGTAGTCCCCGACATTCCTTGGTGATAGACTGAGCCAGCTGCTTCTATGTGAATGCCAGTGCATGGCTAGTGCCATCTCATTGGACTAATGGAAGCAGCCAAAGAGCGCATTACTTCTGGGTGTCTGGATAAAAACAAAAAACACCTCCATCCAGAAACTTCAAAAACTGGGTACTTTTTGATCCTAGCCTCTAAAGTTTCCAGCTGGGCTGGGCAAGTACAATGACCATAGCTCTTATCCCAAATACTGGCTTTCATTCTGATCTGGACCAAGTCACCCAATCCAACCCATAATCAGCCCCACACAGAACAGGACAAGAAATAGCAGAAATAGCCTTAGATGTCATCAGTAGGGATGTGTATGAATATTCTTAACATTTGTTATTCATCTGAAGTTGTCTGAAGTCATTCATTTGTACAGAAATCAAATGTTACGACATTCGTGTATTAACATTCGTATGAATACGAATGTTTCAAACATTCATACAAATAGTTTGGATATCATTAAACTGGGGAGATGGGAAAGCAGCTGTGCCAGTCATATCTGCAATAGATCCAGATTGCATTCAACATGGATCGAGATTGGATTAAAAGTGGATGCAGATCAGAGTTGATGCTTTCAGAGCATATATGTTACGGGATACATAATGGATACATACGCGTTCATATTGGATATTTGTATGAATAGAATCCTAACACATTTGAAAGGGATCTATTAGAATGTTAGTTCAGGAAATGTAAAAATAGGTAAAAAGCATGAATATGTGCATACTTTGTCCTCTCTCTTTTTGAAAGTGGTATTTCTGGCAAAGCATGAGAGGTCTCTCCAAAATGGATCCATTCTCAGTCAGTAAGTCATTGATTCTTATGCAAATGGCTGGACAGCCCTGAGCAGATGTGAAACATTTGGTTCTGTTCTTTTTGGCTTGTAAAGAAATAATGCAACTTGAGGGAAAGGTAGCGTGCGCAAAGGGAGGGCCCAAGGATGAACACTGAAGAATGGTAACAATGACTTTCTCCCTTGGTGGCCTGCAACAATGACGTCTATGTGAGCCTCCACCAAATTCTTAGCCCTGAGTTAGCTGCTGGCACGGTCACTTGCATCAGAATCTAGGTAAAGCACAAACATGAATATTATAAATACAAGGAACTGTGGGAGCTGTGTTGTGACCAGAGGGGATCATCAATCATTCCTTTCCCTTCCTGAGTTTATGAAGCAGTTCTTAAGAGCACTTAAATGGTTTATTCAAGGAGCAGAGAAGAAGCTTACAGCATGCTTGAACTATGCTGCTTTTGCTACATTGGAGATGTTGTGTGGCTGCTGCAGAATTTACACCCTTCTCCTGCTCAGCGTTTGCTCTCTCAAAAGAAAAGAAAAATCCCTGAAAGGTTCTTCAGATTAAAATGTTGCTTTATCCTTACAATCCTATTCTACAAGACAATAGCTGCATTTACTTCTAGACAACCCGGCAGAAAATAAGCAGGAAGCAGGCAGTCAATATTACTGCAACACCTATTCTGAGCAGAATGTGATGGCAGATGACAGATACCCCAGAGTAAAATTAATCTACTGCATGTATAAATGTATTACGTGTACTTGTTTTAATAAAATAATTATATCAAGAAGCTCCAAAAATAAAATTAACGGCACCAACATGTGATCTAGAAACCTTAGGGTGTTTTTCCACTGTCACTAAAAGTACCCATTAAGTATCCATTAATGGGTACTTAATGGGTACTTCTGGTGACAGTGGAAAAACACCCTTAAATTCCAGCTTTGAATATGTATGTTGCACTTTGTGTTCCAAAACCCTTTCAGAGCCTGTAGCCCTTTCAGCTAGCAGAGGGGATCATAGTTATGCCTTCTGATATGAATGAATTAGTGGGGCTGCTGCTGATCATAAATGGCATATACCACACTTGAAAAAAGGGTGGGGGTAGCACAGCTTGGCAAGAATTGGAAGAAGTGTTCTGCATACAGATTCTTTCTTTAGTTACCAAGTCTTTTCTTAGGGATGTTCATGAACTGAAATGAGTGGTTCAGTTCAAACTGAACCAAATCATCCTTCATTTGGTTTGGTTTGAATTTTTTTTCAATCAATAGTGTGGTTCAGTTGACATGTGAACCAAGCAAATCATGGTGAACCAAATTATGGTTCCCTATGGTTTGGTTGCTTAAAACATCCCTTGGTTTGTGCTTGACTCGAATGGAGTTTTGCAAACAACAGGGTGGTTCAGTTCATGTGTGAACTATGCAAGCACCCCAGTTTACTGCAAACTTAATCCACTGAACAAGTTTGGTACACATCTAGTCTTGCTGTCACCAGTAATTATTGGTGATTGAACCATCTCTACCTTTTTTCTTTCTGTCTTTGGGGATGTTGTGTTCTAAGATCACTCACTGGAATAATATATCTCAGTGGGATATTGGCAGTTACAGATGCATTTCTTTGTGAACATGACATCATGTTTACAGAAGGGGATTGGTCGTACTGTAAGCATCAGAGGTTAGAAAATCTCTACAAGGGACTAAATCTGGGTGACAGTTCTTCAAGTCTTTAATGATCAATGGACAGGGATGATTCAACATAGACTGAGATTCCCCCCAAATGTGTTAAAGAGCTGCTAACAACAGTAGGTTATTTATGTAGATTATATACCTATACCTAGGTATAAAATCTGGGTATAAGGGCATAAACCGCCAGACTACTGTACATCATCAAGGTATGTCCTGCCCCTATTTCCCTTTGCCACAGCCCCTGGGCCATCATCCCAGATGTGTATAGGGTGGGATATAAATATAAATAAATAATAAATATATTCTTAATTGGAAGCCGTGCAGAAATAATTGCATAGATTATTTCATACCCAGCTATAAGGGTATAAAATCAGACAATAAAATCAGAATAAGAACAGAATAAAAAGCATGGCTAAAACAGTGACAGTGCCTGGAGAGGGAGGGGATGCATTTTACAAAACATCATTCAAAGCTGCTGAAACCATCAGCTGTTTAAAAGCAGAACTGAAATAGGAAGATAGGACACTATTGGCTACATGGGTGATACTCCTCATTGTTTGGCAGATTCATCCCTCTTTCATTTCTCACCTCAAAGGCTCATGCACATCAGTTGTTTTCTGAAGCTGAAGACTACACTAGCCAGAACACCAGTTCACATTACGAGTACATCTTAAATAGTAATCTTTCATTTTTCTTAAGCATAAGAGGGATTCAATGCCAATTTAAATGTTGCCACATACATTTATAAAGGGATGTTTGGGTGAAGTGAAAGACCACTTTGTCTCCCTTCCTGGGTATCCGCACTTGTGCTGGCTAAGTGTGAATCACAGAACCTCAGCAATGGTGTCAGTGTGCCCGCACGGCATTGTTGCTGGGGCAACCATGTGACGCAGCATGCAATCATGCCTGCACCGCTGGTCATGCCCCCCTGCAGCTCTTCCAGCCAAAAGAGGTGCGGACGCAGGATGCGGGGCTGTACTAGCCCTGCCACTTGTATAGGCATGGAGCAGTTTTAACTGCTCCACACATATATGTACACTGCAGAGGCAATTCCAACAGTGTGGATGCACTGCACAGGAGTTTTGCCCAGCTTTACTAATAAGTTAAGTGTGAAAAAGCCTACCATCTCTTACTGTTAATTGTGCCTTAGCTGAAGACAGGCTTGTTCACATACGAACAAACACTGGATGGAAAGAAGATAGAACACCATGATTTGAAAAGCATAGTTTCATATACTGTCATTAGGTACCACCGATGTAAGCTCGATTCCTAGTGTCGATATGCACATATCCACACAGTCTTCTTAACAAAGATACAGAAGTGGTTTCCTGTTACCTTCTTCTGGAGAGATATTGGGGATTTAATCTATGATCCTTTACTTTGCAGGTAGTTACTCTATTCATTCTGCTATTTCTACTCCCACAGATCTGTTCACACTTACCTCATGATCCCTGATCCCTCAGCAAATGCACTGACATTGTACCACTGCTGCAGCTATCCCAGAATTGGATAACCACTCTCTGGAGAGATCCATATGCTGACCACGAGCAACTGGACCACTTCTGGACACTGGATCCACACCCTCTTCCAGGTATGGTGCAGCGAGTGAGTGCAGCTGCATAGTCACGGTCAGTGTCCAAATCACAATGATAATGTCTGAGTGTTGTCTTGGTGATCTGGCCAAACCTGGCCTGGGCCAGGTGTGAGGCTCATTGCTGGATTCTTGCTGGATTCTTACCAGCTTGGTATGGTATTATACCATAGCAGGCCAGCAAATTTCATATCATCTACATATATTACATATTCTGCATATTATATGGGCCATTTGAGGTTGTGCAGTCTGCACCTGATGTTCTGACATTGCCATGTGTGTTGCCTGACATTCATATTTCATTGACCATTGTCCACAATGTATTATTCCGTTTATATATAATTTTATAATATACTATTTTTAATGTATTAGTGTATTAATTTAATGTATGATGTATTACTTTGTATTGCATTGGGTTTTTTTTTCCTTTTCATGGTTGCTGTAAACCACCTTGAGTAATTTATTAGAAAGGCAGTATACAAATAAACTGAATGAATGAATGTAAACTGTGCACTTTCAGTTATCTATTGGAAAGCCTCTTTTGCTCATTTCCCCATATCACCCACAAGGGATACTTAACTGTCCCATTTTTGTGTAACCCTGTTTTGTGTAACTGTTTCATTCAAGCTTGATAATACTGTGTGCAGTACTAGCACTTGACAAACGGACATGTTTTCTCAGAATTAGGTCTCATCAATTTCATTAAAATTGATTCTTATGTAAAGCCTAGGGATGTGCATGGATATTTGACATTTGTACTTTAGTATTCGTATGAATACAAATACTTTGAGTTATTCGTATGAATAATTTGGACATTCGTATGTGTCCATACGCATCTTGTGCATATCTGTACGCATCTCATTTTCATCCCATATGTATCCATATGCATCCTTATGGAAACGTACAGGATAAAAACAGGATGCGTACAGGATGCATATGGGATACATACAGATGTGTATGAGATTCGTATCATTGGATATGTACTGAATGTTCAAATGAATAGATACAAATGTATTTGTATTGGTTTGAATCTCCGGATATTCATTTTTCTTTATTCATACAAATTCAGATTTTTGAATATTCTATTCCTTATGAATCAAATGTTGAAAACTGCACTCATGGACACCCCTAGTAAAACCTGCTTGGAATGGCAGTCTTCACTGTCATGCAGATGGAAGGCCCCTGTTCTAGGATATAATCTGGAACAAGGTCCAACGCAGAAAAGGCCGTTGTCTTAAACCTCAAAGGTCTCACTGGAGAGATGAAGAACATCTCATTTCTGAACTAAACTTAAGAGAATAAATCTTAGCAAGGAACATGAACCTTGGAGGGGAAAGGAAAAGAACAGGGGTAAAAAACATTTGGAAACAAAGAACTGTGGGAAACAGCTGGGAAAATCATTTGCCACACAGTCATTCAAACAAGCACTTGTCCATGCATAGAGACACATTAAGATTATTGTGATTTTATTTTGTGGAGCATTAAAGGCCAGATTTTCAAAACATTCCAACGTGCAATTGCCTGCACAAATCGTCCAATTGAACACAGAGTCATGGATGCTGCATATGCAAATTGGGCATGAAATTGCATGGACATTTTGTTGTCCTAAACTGTTGACCCACTGGCCCTAGGCATTTCTCCAGCAGACATCAAGCTCCTGGAGCATAGTATTAAATCTTGTGGATTTTATTTTATTTTTGTTTTAATTTTTGCCAACTTCTCTGCTTAAAATAGCAACAGAATCTTAAAGCACTGGGAAAATAAATGTGCACGTTTGCAGGCAAAGAGCGCTACAAATACTGCTTTGATACTATAGATTTATTTCTGCTTACAATATAATACTTTTTAGTTGCATAAAATAAAAAAAATGCAAATATTAGACCTTGAAATACTGTACTAAAAATATTCAATATCATTAAATATGAAATTCACTTCTGATGGCTCATCAGGTGAAAAGCTGTATTCGTATGCAGTATCGTGTAATGTCTAAAATGTCAAAAAGGGGCCTGGAAATAAAATCCGGACTCGGCCAGGGAAACTTACTGTGCTTTGGTGTGTGATGTGAAAGTTGGTTTTCACCCAGATTGCTTAATGTGGGCAAAAAAACATTGCTGAGGAAGAGATTTTGGTGCCATGCTGCAAATCATCCACGTATGGAGCCCCAAAATGGGGCCAGGCTCCATGTTCTGCTTACAAGGAGACCGAGTTCAGCAGCACATCTTATTACACCATCAAAATTGGTGTCCTGGGGGCTCCGCGGCTACAAACATTAATTCCTAGCCCTTTGGAGCCCTCAGAGCCCATCCACAAAGCTCATGTAAGCTTCAGGACTAGTGTGGGAGCTGGTCTGGAACAGCATTGCTGTGCAGATGGTGTTGTTCCAGACCATGCCTTGCCAAACCTGGCATAGTCAAATAATTTGTTTGTTTGGGATTAGGAGACTGCACTTACAAGCCACAGGAGTTGCTTAGATATTACATTTTGTGCGGGAGGGAGACATCAGACTCCATCCTGACCATTAATGTCTCTTTAACTGTCCTACAGAAGTTTATTCATTTATTTATTATTTCTGTGTCCTATACCTGAAGGTCTCAGGGTGGGTAACAACATTTAAAATCAAATA
>MTQE01002208.1:47316981-47332318 GCA_014337955.1 Aspidoscelis marmoratus | reverse complement strand
GTGGGTAACAACATTTAAAATCAAATATATTAAAACAGATAAAAGCATATCTTAAAACAACTGTTAACAAAGTTAACTGTGAAAAGGCCTAGTGAGGAGTCCCTCGTATTCTCAATGCTTCTTTAATCCACCTTTTTCTAAGAGGTATTGGGCAGACTGGTGTGAAAACAGTCCCAACTGGAAGCCTTATCCAAGGTTCTTCAGAGATGCTTTTTTTTTTTTTTTTGGCTGTGTCTGATCACATTCCAGCTTAGAACAATCAAAAGGAGCACAGTTGTTACCCATTTATTACACACAGTCAAAGTATCTTTTCTCAAGGCTGAGCTCCAGTTGTAGAAAATCTTGCTTTGGGATCTGCTGTAGATACTGTAATGTATCTGGAAAAATGCTTTGGAAAGTAAACATTGCCCAGCTGCAGCATTCCAATATGGTTCAGTTCAGTTCACTTTCAAGGACCAGCAAGGGTTTTTATGTGCCTGTCACCATCTCATGGAAAGCTAGCTGTAGGCTTCCCTTTCTCCATAGGTTCATTTGCCTTCCTTAAGAGAAAACTGCAGTACAGATCTTCTGTCATCATCTGTTGATTGTATTTGAATTATAACAGTTGTAGAACTTTTGAAGGAACTCCTTGCTTTTGGGAACATCTCTACTAAGGGCACCCTATGCTAAAAAAAAAAACCAAGGGTCCTTTCTTCATTGAGCCTTATTCCAGATTACATCCCAGAACCAGGGACCTGCCACCTGAATGCTGGTGCAGACTATTGCAGGCCCAGGCTATAGTCTGAACAAACATAAGAATAGGCTCCTCATACCATGCAGACTATGACAAAAACCATGCACAGAGTGCAGTAAAAAAATAAAGGAGAAGCCCAGCAGCCACCTCCTAGGTGACCAGAAAGGAAAAAAAGGAGGCAATGCTTAACTGTAGTTTGTTGCCATTCTTATCAACACACCTTCTTTTGCTTTTCTATTGCTAGAGTTTTATTTATTTATTTATTTGGCCAGCATGCCTGAAAATAGTCTGGTATATCATGTTCTTTTCTGTTGCTATCAACATTCTTGGAATTACAATAACTTCATAATTATAATCAGAGCAAGCTGTTTTACTAATAGGCTGTTGGCTTAGGAGGGAGGAAAGTTTGCATATGTAAAGAAGCTCAAACATGGTCCTAGGGGGACATCGGAAACATTCAGGTTATTGGCTTATAAATCTGCCTGGTTTGTGTCAGAGGGAGTGATTTTCTTGTTGGACACATTAATTTATTAGCCACATAAATTCTTGGTGCTGAGCTGTTATGAGAAATTGTACAAGGAGATAGAAAAGTAATTGCCTCAAGTATCACACCATAGGTGCTTAAAACTATGAAATGTTAGTTCAAGAAATGCCAGTGGGTGCACTAGAATTGTCTCAACAGTTAAGACTGGCTTTTAATAAAGGAAATTCACCTGTACAATTAGTTCAAGTGGTTCTTTCCAGTTCTCTTAAGGTATTCTGTTTGTGCTCAAGAGCAGCATATGCACTGGGGAGAACACGTAGGCTTTGTTCTGCATGAGTCATGGTGAATCTCTGTGTAGTATGATACTAAACCACGCAACGAACCTCCAGAGTTGCAGGCATGTCCATGCTTCAGAAAAATGCTTGTGGAAGGCAAGATAACTAGGTTAGTGACAGAACCTAAACTTTGCACTCTTACTCCTGCTATGAATGCTTTTCATTCCCAAATAGACTGTACCATGCTAAGAATCCAGTATGATGGCAGCTACTCACAATACAAGTGCTAGGTTAGCCTTGTGCTTGGCCAGCAGCAGTATGAATGATCAGCCAGGGACTGTACGGGTTCCCATGTCAACATTTGAAGCATCATCAGTGTGTGGTCAGATGTTGCCATGGTGATCTGGCAGTTGAGCACAACTGCAGTCACCCGGCCACAGCCACACACTGCACCATGCCTGGAAGTGGATGTGGAAGCTGCCATCCAGGAGGATCCAGTCACGCTTGATCAGGATGTGGGCTGCCTTTTAGCAGCCCTTAAGTGGATCTCTCTTGAGAGGGCTGTGGCAGGTTCAGGTGGCTTAGGGAACGATCTAGCAAGCAGCCTGCATTGCTCTATGAGAAAGTGAGAAAGGCCCTAATTTCTAGCGTGCCTATATTTTTGACATTCTATGCTGTTAACCAAATCCGGTTGATCAAAATTCCTTTGGGGGTAGTTTATTGCCCTGATGTTAAAGAGGACTCATTTCTGGAAGGCAAAACTCATCCACACAAGCTGAGCATATTTTGCATCTTCTGCTAAATCATCAGTTTGTCTGTTTGTTCAAAATAGTCAAGCCATTGTGAAAGGACCTAGAGCCCATGACAAGGCCATCAACTTGATACGCTGATGTGTGAGAAATTACCAGTGGCAAAATAAAACACCCCAGGTTATTTTAAATTTCCTTTTTCTCAGGACTAAGATGGTTGCCCTGACAGTATTACCTATCGATACTAAGCTACTGCTACTTCTGTTGTCTTATTAGTATTATAGTATAAGCAGGCAGCTTAAAGGTGCTTTAACCAGTGCAACACTATTGAATTTAGGAGGGCAGATGGACAGGGTGCACAAATGAATTGATTTTCCTGTCTCATTCACTATGTGGCTGGATAGATTCACAAGACTGTTAGAGGAATAAATGATCAGATTTTATCTGCACTATTTGTGGCTTCTATTATGTATTGTTTGGTGAGATCTGAATGCTTCTGCTGTGGTAAATAGACTGTATACATTAATTTAGCTAATTTGGCTCCTTCACAAATACATTAGGAATATTACATTACTTGTCAGTTGCATGGCCATATGGAACACTGACTCCTTCTAATTTGAGATTTTATTATTTTCCTGTTCTTGTTTCAGTGTTGATGGTGGTGACATCCAATACAGACAACATAATAGAACTTTTTTTTTTCTAACAGCAAATCCAGGTACTGGTCCTGAAAGGATTAGAATCAATTAAAAACATATTCCGTTTTTAAAAAGCACTTTGAAAAAAGCAAAAACAGAGGGAGTCCAATATCTCAGTATAATTTTCCAGAACCCCTACTCCATAAGGCTTGCAGCTTTTCATTCTCTCATTATAACAATCCAAACGAATATGGTAAGAGATGTCAACAAATTCTGCTCACTGGATACATGGAGTATTAAGTGTTGATACACTATACTCCTAGAAGTTCTCAGAGCAAGTTGGTGGCTACTCAGGAGCTGTCCTTGGTTCTGGAGAGTCTTTTTTAACCTCCAGAACAACCATGTTTTGTGATTTGGCCTGTGTATAACTGTCCATTGTGTAGACTGTGCTTATGGATTGCAATTCCCCCTGGACATTTGTTAGGCAAATTGAGACTATTTATTTATTTATTTCCATTTTTATTCTACCCTAAACCCAAAGGTCTCAAGTTGGGTAAGAGCAATAAAAAACAAGATGTAAAATGAAACATGTTTATCTTTTTGCATGGATTCTATTCTGCTTAAACCTGGCACCACTTTTGTGATAGCAATGGTCATAAAAGTATTTATTTATTTAAAATGTAGCTTTGCTTAATTGTATGAATTTTCATTCATCAACTGAGATTTTATTAATCAATAGACACTGTGGAGATGATCAAGATGTTACACTGTGATTAAAATAATTACAATTATAGAATTAATACCTGCAATCAGGATATTGAATGAATAAAATGCCTTCAAAACAGAAATATAAGGAAAGTTATATTTATCTGAATTTGGAACAGTCAGCTATCTTAGGTATCAGTGTTCTAGATCAATTCAGATATTGTTTTCTACCTTTCAGTAGGCTAGTATGATTTAAATAAAAATTCCTGATCTGAGAAAATTCCTGTGAGGCTCTAATGTTCAACTACGCTGAAATCATTTAAACTGGATATGGTAACTGCAATATAGTAATACTGAATTCCTGCTCTTGTAAAATACCCATGAGGCTATTCTGTAGGAAGTTCCAAAAATGACTATGAAATCTTACGGTTGTGTTTCTTCCCAGAGAGAATATTTCATTTATTCACAGCCTTCAGTATCTGGGCTAAGATAGCGCCCACAAGACTCTGAAGTTAGATCATTCCTCATTTGCAAACAGGAAGGCTTATTGTTTTTATTTAACACTGCCGTCTGATTAAAGAAATCTCAGTTGATTAATTATCCACAGATTTAATCAATGGATTAGATGTCTAATGAATCAATCTGCACAAATTTGAACATTTACAGGAACTGTCCAACTTGCCTTACAGTTCAAATAAATACAAATGCTCTATCTATCTATCTATCTATCTATCTATCTATCTATCTATCTATCTATCTATCTATCTATCTATCTATCTATCTATCTATCTATCTATCTATCTATCTATCTATCATCTCCATACTCCCAGGATGGGTCACAATAAGATCACTATAAATAATCCTTCCCAGCCTGTTGCCTTTTCTCCATTCCCCTCAGGCAAGATGGTTCACAGCTTCTGGACTGGTGGCAGTTGGAGGAAAGAGGGCCCACTATTGAGAGCAAGATGGCAGAGTAACCCAGCCTGCCATCTTTTCTCTACTCAGGCAAGATGTGTCATAGCTTCCTGGTGGCAGTTGGAGTAGGGCGCGGTCACTAGTGGAGTGGCACCGTTCACTTCCCACATGCCCCCTTACCTTTGGGGGTGTATTCCGCTCATGTCCAGGGCCTCTTTCCACAGTTTATAGCAGGCAATCTAGGCTTCTGGAACACAGGAATGGCATTTCCGGTCTGCACATGCAGACCCAGAAGCACCTGAGAAGAAGGTACAGCAGTGGTAGCTGTGAGGAGGACAGGTAAGTGGGGAAGAGTGGGAATGGAGGGGTGGGGGAGGTTGTATTCATTTCATGCACAAATATTTATTAGAATATTTGTGCACAAATATGAATATCCCCACATCCTTGGGGGTGGGAAATGGCCAAAGCTGAATTTTTCCACATTCGATTCAGCATGAATCAATGTGAAAAATGGCTTCGTGCACACCTGTAATAGATAGATGAGAAAGAGAGAGAGAATGACATGACAACGCACATGCTTTTAAAGGTGTCGTCCAAGTCACTTTGGTTTTTTGGCAGTGAAGGAAAAAGATTAATCTTGTCCTTCACATTTGACAAAGTTCTTTCTGAGTTAAACCAGCTAACAGTTGAGTTGAGCATAGGTGAAAGGAACAGCGTTGGCATCTCACTAATGGAGGAGCTTTAGGATTTCTTGCGAACTACACAAAAGTTTTGTTGTTTTGTGTTCCCATTCTGACCTAAACCTTTTATCTGTTTTTTTTCTCTGTTTCTCAAAAACAAAAGCCACCTTTACATTTACTGGTTTTCTGGGTGGTGTTCAAAAACACCACCACCATAAGACAGAATTTTAAATAATAAAATTTGAACACAGAATATCAGTGGTTTGGGATACAGTTTCATTTGAAAGCTTAAAAAACACCTGATAAGAAAATAAGAACATAAGAGGAACCCTGCTTGATTGGGCCACAACTCATCTAGTACAGCATCCTGCATCACATGGGCATTCTGAAGCAGAAAAGCAAAGTATTCCCTGGAAATGACCTTTAGAGGCATCCAGACTCAAGGAATTAGCAAACCACAAACATGTTTGGTTGTTCTTCCCCCTTTAAGCCTTTAGCCCTTTGGAGAAAGAGGCATGGAGGTAGGGGAGAATAGTGCTCTTATATGAAGGCAATTGTAAGATTATTTGACAAAAACTTTAGAAACTTCCCTTCTCTTTACTCTAGCCTTTCTACCACTACAGTTTGATCTCAGTTAGCATGATATATAGTGACTATTTGATGGTCTATCTGATGGCTCATCAGGAAAGTAAAACAGGTCAGACTGACCACTACTTATTCATATATTTAAATTCTGGCTGTGGCCACACTTTCAGTTCAAACCTTCTACAAATAAAATAGAAAAAAAATGAAAAGGTGGGAGCAGTCAGGCATGAAGAAGGACTAAAGAAGGTTTAAAGTAAATGTGACCATGCCCTCTGACTACTTTTTCATCACAGACCTGAAAAAGTAAGGTAGGCTGAGAAGCATTCCCCCCCCATTGAACCTCATAGCTAATTAAAGACCTCATCCCCCAAGTCCTAGATGAACATTTATCCCTCCACTGTAGGTGTGTGAATAAGCAAAAATTTGTGTTCAGTTCACCATTGAACCAAACACCTGTTTCTTTGGTTCACTAGCAGACCATTTGATTTATAAATTCATTCATGTCCGATTCCATTCAAAAAAGCACTTTTCAGTGGCAAACCAACAGCAACTACAAACTGTTCAATAAAATAATTTGTGTTCACAAGTAAGACTGCTGCTCGATTCAATCAAGTTTCTGGGCATGTAAGCCACTGCATGTTTAGATCAATGCAAACACAAACTGTCGGATCACTTTTTTAAAAAAATATGAACTGAACTTTGCACAGTTCTACTTCACTGTATTGAATGCTTAAAACCCAGTAGAGCTAGGAAATACTTTGGGTGCAACCAAATCCCGGCCCCATTTCTATCTGAAAAATGATCCATTTCCCTAGCATGCAAGTTATTTGCAATTGGTATGACAATAAGCTCTGAGTAGGGAGATAACTAAAATTTGCCTTGACTGCATTGAGACTTCCCTGTAGGCCAGTGGTTCTCAACCTGGGGGTCGGGACCCCTTTGGGGGTCGAATTATCCTTTCAGAGGGGTTGCGACGAGCCTCCCGCTGCCCTTCCCTCCCACCTCCCTGCTGCTCCACCCCTGTGAGTGGGGGTCCCCACAACATGAGGAACTCCATTAAGGGGTCACGGCTTTAGGAAGGTTGAGAACCACTGCTGTAGGCCTAGGGAAACATTTTGCATTTGATAATCTCCCAACACATTGCAACTATGTGGATGGTATCAGGTGAGGAATCATCATGGTCCTACCTGCCATTGAACATGAATTAGAAACAGTCTAACTAAAGATAGAATGAGATGTGAAGTCCTTTGTGACTGTTGACACAGATCCCTCTTGTTCAGTCTTTGCAACACACCTAAGTTTTATCATTATGGGCAAGGGTGATACCTAGAAAAAGAAGACCCTAAGAATTTCTGGACCCTGAGCATATCAGAATTTGTCAAGCTCATGTGAGCTCAAGGGAACAGATGTTTTCTCCTATTTTTCAGCACTTTATGTTGAACAATTAAGCAGGAAACAAATGGTTTATAGCAGCTGCATCGTGTACAGAATTTACCATGTTTTGTTGCCTTTGCAAAGACTGAGCGGAGTAGCAGAAGAAGTGGGGAAGAGAAGGGGACAGAGCAACCTTCAAATTATAGAAGGACTCATGGGATGCAGACGGCTGGCCTTTGGTATAGTGTGTTTTCTATAACACTATGATGGGTCCAAACGTGTAGAGAGAAGGTGGTGAGATGACACAGAGATATACAGTCTTGTAGCAATGTAAATTGCCCACTTCTGGCTTTGCTCTCCATGAGCAGGAAGAACAAACAAACAAACAAGCTGCATGGAAGATCCTAAATCATTGCTAGCCTTGTTTTTAGTGAGGAAAGAGACATCTTTGAGAGAAAGGAGTCATTCTTTTCCAATCAAAAGACAACTTTCCAAGTGTCTCACCAATGCAAAAGAGAGATAGAATATCTGTGAATATCCATACTTTATTCTGGAATATCCAAATATAGTGGAATAAGTAACCAAAGGCCTAAGCTGCTAGATCACCCACGACATGACTTAAGCCATCTCAGCACAACCTCCAGGCGAGCCAACAGTGTTTATCCATGCACAATGGCAAGATGAAAAAGAAAAGCGAGAGAGAAACCCCCCTGAACTTTCTGGTTGATTTCAAGGAGGGAATGCCCAGGAGATTACCAGGTTCAATAGTGGATTTGGCTCCAGCAGGAGCTCCCATTGACTCCTTCACTCTGAGCTCTCACATAGCCACACACAGCACCCGTGACTCCTCCCCCTCTGCATCTATTGTTCCCATTCATTCTGAATGATGAAGGAGCTTTTGTCACAGGAAGCCATATGGGGTCAGATTGCCCCTTGCTTATCAATCTCCCTCTCTCTTCTTGCCTTAACCTCACTTTACCCCACCCTCTCCCCAGATGCAAACAATGCCACGTTTTCTTCAGTTGCCGTTTTCAGAGGGAGAAGGGCTTGCCTTTGGCTTTTGACCTTGTAATCAGTTGTAAGGATGCCTTAGCCTCCCTGCCCTCTCTCCCAAACTCCTCGTTTAACCTCTAGACCTATGTAAGTGATGGGAGACTCAAACACAAAAACCACAGAGCCTCCCACTTTCCTGAGGAATGTGTAAGTAAAGCAACCAGTCCATTTGCAAGCATTCATGCCTAAGGAGCCAATGCTGTGGCCTCAAGATCACAGTAGTAGTGTGCCTTCCTTTCCCCCCAACCAGAGCACAGCTGTGTCAGAGATATGATGAAAGTCTGCAAAGGCTTTTGGTGTGTGGCGTGACAGACCTTCCCAAGCTAAATACTGACTTCAACAGCCCAGTTTTGCCTTCATTTTAGACGTATTGCATAGGAAGAAAGTGGGGACTCAGCCTCTTACAAATATCAAAGACTAGGCAGGCCTCCCTTCCAGTTAAAAGATAAAAGATAAACGAGCTTTAATTTGAGTGATTTAGTACACTGATTTTAATAAATTACCCCAAATAAAGGTATTGCAGTGTAACTGAAATATATAACAGACTGTAAATCATTTTGCACACGTGCATTTCCCACTGTTCTGATGGTGAATTGAGCAATGAAATGTGCAAGAAACGAGGACATGGCATTCTTTATGTGAAAACCCCAAAGTCTTAAGACATCCCCTGGAAGACCCCATTGCATGCATCTGAAGTTGGAGATGTTGTATTTCATTAATAAGGTTTACCTCAGAAGCAAAAAGCTTGACTTCCAAGTCTGGTTTTGTTTCCAGTTAAAATGCACTTTTGCACCAAATTTATTGTCTTGAAGAAATAGGACCAAAGAAGCATAAGATGGCCTCTTGCCCTTTTTCTTTGCCAAAAGCAGGCTGACAGCATAGATAACAGATGCCAAATTCTCCCTCATAAGTTGTAGTGTTGATTGAGCAGTTTTAAGCTACAGGAGTCCAACACTGTTGAGTCATTTCTGGATAGTCTCTAATATTTCTTGCGTGCATTTATTATTTCTCCTAGAGCTTATGCAAGCATCTCATCTCCATTTTATTTTAGTTCCCAAAGAAAAATTGCTCAGCTCAGCTTGTTCCAATCTGCCTTCAGGATGAGCTGTAAGACAGACAAAAACTGTCAGACTCAGTGGATGCCCAAGACATGAACATGGGAAGAAAGTCTTATCACTTTTGATGGCCAAGATGCCATCTTGTTCCTCCTTCATTCTTATCCTTCCTGGATGGAGAGTCCTACCAAGTGTTATAAGAAGAATTTTCCTGTTTAAAGTTTCAGCTGGCCTATAGTGTCTCATGGGCTCCTTCTGTATGAATCTGCTATGAAACATGATTAATAAGGAATCATATAAATTATAGTCAATAGTTTTCTTTCTTTCTTTCTTTCTTTCTCTCTCTCTCTCTCTCGAATTCTATAGTGGGCTAGATGAAAGAAGGGGGATAAACTAAACACAGCTTAATATGATTTTTATTAACAGGACAGAAAAATAAGACAACCCAAATCAGGCTACTCATAAATACACAGATTCACAGCTCAGAGGTTTTCTTGGTTTTGTTTCTGATCCTAGCACTTACTTCAAATGGAATTTATTCCAAGGGAAATGCTCCTGAGCTTCTGTTCTATTTGCTCAGGTAATATATGCACCCATAGTAGCTTTAGCAACAGCATACTGTCTTTCTCACTTGCTCAGTACTAACAGAAGGTGTATAATTTTGATACATCTTCTTTAAAGCTGTTGAAGTTCAGCATCAGGGCTAAATTTAAATACTAAATAAACACAAGAAGATCCGAGTCAAATGTTTTATGAGTACCATTTGCCTTCAGTTCGAAAACCTATGAGAACCATTCCAAGTGAAAAGGACTTTCCTGCAGGCTATGAAATAACGAAGCCTTTACTATCAGGCATTTGAAGCTGAAATGCAGAGAAATTGCAACATATTATTCACTCCCCAAGCAGAACGGTTAAATGATGAGAAAAATTAAAAAAACATTTCCAGTGTAGGCATGGTTAATCTCTGGGTGAAAATAGGTGTCCTCAAATGTACAATTTTTCTGAATTTAAACCAATTCATGCAAAAGATTTTCAGAGAGCAAATTAATAATGGTGTCAGTTCTGATAAGTACTGATCAATTGGTGGAAATGGAGCTTTGTGTGAAAACTGAGTTCACAGCACGCTACTGTGTGTGATCATATGGAGTACTGTACACAATCTGAAATAAGAAAGGAAAAAAATAACCCTCCTTATATTCATTCTACTTTTTCACACCGATGGTATGTAAAGCAGTTTAGTTCATTGCCTGCATCTTCACCTGCATACCTTCCAGTATGAGGTACTTTGACATCTGCTCTTCACCTTTCACAGCTAGAAAAATTTCACCAGCTGACATTTCAGTGTCTGTCAGTTGTGGCTGAAGCCCATTGTGGCTGATGGGGTGGAAAGCAAGGGCCTTTGTGCAGTGCACTGGGTCTTATCCCAGATTATATCCCAGAAAAGGGACCTGCCATATGCATTCTCTGGAAGGCCCCAGGCAGGATCTGCACTAGCCTGCACTACCATGTGAATGCCAGGTCCCTATTCTGAGATATAATCCAGAATAAGGGCCAGAGCAGAAAGGGCCAAGAGAGTTTATAGGATCAGATGCCAGGGATCAGAATAGGCTGAGTTAATGGAAGGGGGACACTATGGCCACTTCTCCATGCAAATGATTTGGTGCAGGACTGGCTTGCTTGTGACCAGGTGTGGGACTGAAGCCAAATCTTGCCGGTCCCCATGCCATAACCGCTAACATGGGCTGAAGTCAAATCTTGCTGCCTCCATGCACTAGCTGTCCCTCTGCTTCACCCGGGAACCAAGCCTCTGCCCTGTCTGACATGATAGTGCACTGGGGGAGGGGGATTCTTGCCATGGAAAAGGGAGTAAAATCAAATTTGGTCCTGGTTTGGGTGATTTGGTCCAAGAAAATCAGACCATATCAAAAATGCATGGGGATGGCCCCTCCCAAATCCAATTTTGATTTGAGGCAAAATGTGCATGGGGATATGCCCTAAATGACAGCCATGCTGAGCAAGCCCACATAAAAACTGACCCCACTGAATGCAGTGATTTATGCACAAATTAGCCCTCCAGATTGACAGCATGCATGAAGGAGGAAGGGAGAGTGAACTAGAGTCTGTGCTGTTGGGTGTAACAAGGCACTTCCTACTTTGTCCTTATTGACTTCAGCTGGTCAGCAAGGTCATGGAATGGTTGAAGCCACACATTCCTTGCATGCCACCTGAGACAGTCAGCCTTGAGAAGTCTTCCCAGTTTTGTCTGGATGATCTGAGTTCTGCTCGATACAGCAAGTGGTTGGGGATGATGAAACATAGGGAATGCCCACATATTGAGTTAGATTCATGGTCCCTTTATCTCAAGGCTCCCTGAAAAGGCCAGTTCTGATTCTCCAGAGAATGAGCAGGGACACCACAGGCAAGGAACCTAGCTTGAAGGTCTTTAGCCAGAGAGAGACTACCAATCCTTACATCATTTGCTACTGCAGTTAATATCAAAGAAGCTTCCATGATTGCTTCTTGCCACCATCAGCCAGATGTAAAGAGCAATCAGAGACTGACCTTCACATTTGTCAACAGGTTTCAGAATAAGTTTGCTTGGGGATACCAGAAGCCAGCCAAGTACCTACCTACCTACCGACCTACCTACCTACCTTCCTCATTCTTGACTGGCTTCTGGTTGCCCTACGCAAACTCCTTCCACAACCTGCTCACAGATACAAAGAGTAACTATGGTAGGAAACCCAGCAACATTGCTGGATTTCCTATAATATCACTATCATATGGGTTATCCGCTAACGCAAGACTATACTGTGACTGTAACAATTACACCTGACCTTCCCAACACAGTCCTGATGGCATAGTGGGATACACCTTGCACCTGGAAGTAACCCCAATCCGATATTTCTAGATTCACTCATCAGGTATTATTCTGCCAGCTGGTATCCAAAACAAGGAGCCTATGCTGTAGATATCCATTTACTTCTGGGTTCCCCCTGACTTTTTCACTAGCATGTAATATTGGGGGCAAGTGGGCAGAGAATCAGCCTGAAGCTTCTTGGCTTTTTCCTTTCTAGCTGAGAATCCCACCCGTAGAACTCGGGTCCCTATCGCCCTAATGTACAGGTCAGCCTTCGCACACGCTGCACAGGACCAACGATCAGCTGAGGACGAGTGAGAAACTTGCAGGGATCTCGGCAGCACGAGCGCAAACAAGCCTTCTCAAGGGCTTCTGGACTGAATAACAGCCATTTCTTTCTGCTTGCGCGTCTGCCTCGTTCTAGACGTTTTAAACTTGGAGAGAAAGGTGCGTCAGGAAAGGCATTCCCATTGAAGCTCGGCGGCTGGACTGGGAGTAACCCTCTCCGTTCCTTCCCCGCCTTCGTTCCGATTCCTCGCCGACAGGCCGACCCGCCCCCGTTCTCCTTCCCCAACGAGCCATTGGTTCTTGGGCGCGTCATTCGAGCTCGGAGGTGCCTTTCGGAGAAGTTTTTTTCGCCACCGTCGAGGGCTCCTCCACGTGCAGCCGGGAAAGGGGAGACCCACGGGCGAGGCAAGTGCTCTTCGCCTTTCTCTCCGCTCCTGCAAGGTGGGGAAGCTGCAGAGCGAGCGAACGAGAGAGCGAGCCAGGGGCGCCTGAGTGGAGCGGAAGGGAGCGAGCAAGGAGACGCCGGGGAACGACCCAAAACACCGTTCACCCGAGGTGGCTTTCAATAAACTGCAGCCTCGAGCTCTTCGCCCCCTTTCCCTCTTTTTTTTTCGTCTTACGGCCTTCAGGGCCTCCTTGCCAGTGGCCCCGAGGCGAGGGAAACCCTGGACTTTCGCCCGCGGCTTCTTTCCAGCAGCCTCGGGCGCGAGAGGAGACCGCCAGGCAGGGCTCTGGATCCCGCGCGCTCCTCGTCCATAAGGGAGACCCGTCGAGCAAAGGGCTCCGGCAGAGCCTGTGCCCAACGCCCGGATGGATCGCGCTGCTGCTGCCGCTCTCGCCCTTTGACGCCTCCAGCGCCCCGCGATCTCCGCCTGGATGCGCACCGATCCTCGGGGCGGCGGCGGCGGCGGCTTCCCGGCTTCCGCGCCTGGTGCCCGGGATTGGCTGGGCTCCGATGCAACGCGCCGAAACTCCGGCTTCTGCCGAGACCCTCCCGTCCCCACTGCCTCTCGCTGTCTGAGAGGGGAGACCCGGCTGAAGTTCCGGGCTACCCTGGCCCTCGGCGGGGCGTCGGGGGCCTCCCTTCGCCCGCGTCCCCGCTCTCCTCGGGATGAGGCGCCGGTGAAGCCCCGGGTCGCGGGTGGGCGGAAGGGCTGAGGGGGAAAAGCCACCCCGCTCGCCGGTAGCGGCCCCCGGTACGAAGCGTCCCCGCTCCCCGCCGGGGCTGTGCGAAGGGGGCGATGGCCCCTGCGCGGGGGGCCGCCTAGCATGGCCCGGGGAGGGGCGCCGCCCGCTCCGGCGTCCGGCCCCGAGCCCCTGCCCCGGCGCGCCTTGCGGAAGCTGCTGCTGGTGCTCGGCTCGCTGCTCATGTCTCTCTACGCCAGCTACTGCCTCGCCGGCGCGGCGCGCGTCCTCACGCGGGAGCCGCCGGCCCCGATCCCGGCCTCTCCGGGCGAAGAGGAGGCGGCGCGGACCCCCCGGGACCCCTCGCCGCCAGCCCAGCCGGCGGGAGAGGGCGACAAGCGGCTGCCCCGGGCGGTGATCATCGGCGTGAAGAAGGGCGGCACCCGGGCGCTGCTCGAGTTTCTGCGCGTCCACCCGGACGTGAGGGCGGCGGGGGCCGAGCCCCACTTCTTCGATCGCAACTACGACCGCGGACTCGCCTGGTACAGGTAGGCGCGACGCGATGAGAGGCGCGGTTTGGGATCATATCTGAGGCGCCTCTTCCTTCCTCTGTCGTTAAACTGGATGGCTTTGGAGAAAAGACCCTGCGCTGGGGAGAGGGTGGGGACGAAGAAGGGACCGAGGCGCCTTCGGGGGGAGGCAGGCAGGCATGGGGGGACTGAGCTGACAGATAAGGCCTCGCCTCTCGGTTTTGGGGGATCAGCTCCAGCAGCCTCCAGTGAGTCTTAACTGAGACAAACCCGCCTTTCTTTGCCCTGTTCTTTTTGGAAAGAGCATTCAGAGGGTGTCCAACTGTCGGTGAGGTCCTGCCATTTAAAGGCAAGCATGTGGAAGTCTACTGTAATGATTTAGGGAGGTGTAAGAAATATTCCTTGTACATGCTCAGGAACAATGGCTACTTCATATGTCAGAGGACCAAATCTGGTAGAAAGAGAGAAAGAAAGAACCAACCAACCAACCAACCCCTAAGCAATGTGTCCTGCAACATTTGACATGACTGCACAGAACTTTTGGGTCAATAGGGTATGTGCTCAAATAAGTGTGGAAACAGTTTCATCTCTTTCAGTTTTGGGTTCCCAGCATGCTTTGCATCCCTACCTTGTTATCTTGTCTTCCCAGGGTTTTGGGGCTATTTATGGCTTCCCTCTTCTTTTCCTGCTGCTCCTGTGATTTCCTGTTTCCCAACCCTGATACTTTCCCACTATCTTAAAAATCTATCATGTCCAACCAGTCCTGCATCTCTTGCGCCCAAGCTTGGCCTGGATGCTCTAGTCTCCTTAGATCCCTCCCACTAAATGCCAAAGTCCTTAGCATAGGATGTGAATCCTCACCTCTTCTCCTCAATTCTCCCTTTTGAACGCACTGTCTCAGGTACGAGGTCCATGGACATCTTTGATGCTTTTGAAGGAGGCATGACCCTCCAATGTCAAAAGTTACCCTTTATCCTCTAGGCTCTTCTCCAATTGATAAATAAGCTCCCTCCACCCCTATTTCTGTCAAGATTATATCTTCATGAAGGATGTGAGGTTGGGAGATCATTCTAAATTTATTCTGCAATCACAGTTCCAGTCTTGCTACATAAGACCAAGTGACTTTGTTGAGCCCCAATGGAAAGAAAAGGCTGCTGGGTTTTGGATTTTTGAAGTGATCAAATCTATGTGTGCTAAGATGTTCTCCAATACTGTGTACCTGGACACCATCACAAAATGTCATACCCCTTTTAGTAAATTGCCTATCAATCCTTCACACCCAGCTGTG
>MTQE01002208.1:47263909-47314116 GCA_014337955.1 Aspidoscelis marmoratus | reverse complement strand
TTGCGAATTTTGACACACCGAGCTCAAAAGGTTCGCCATCACTGGTGTAACATGTACTAGTATTCTCAAGCATGAATGCTAGTACACGTTAGTCGGTCATACACTTTCCCCATCCAGGTGCAGAAATGCCCCAGGTTGTAGATTTGACCTTAATTCTAGTGGGGTAAACTGGAGGAAGAGAAGGACAGGGAGGGAAACTGTTACCATAAAGTCTTCCCAACATGCTCTTTCTAGAGATACCTTATGGAATTCTTGCTTTTTGAGGATTTTATGGGAGTGGAATTGACAAACTGGGGTGTCAGTAAGAGTGGGATGCTCCTGTTGGTGATATATGGACTGACCAGGTTCAGCAGTGACAGATCAGAAAACCCAACACCATCTTAAGTGCAGGGGAATGATGAAGGGGGAAATGGTGGAGACCTTTTTGGGATAGTGTCACAAAGCCTAAGTTAAACAGCAGTTAAACTTGGGTTGCAGTGGAAAAAATGGGCTTGCATCATGTGCACTACCAGATTTGAATTTGTATCTCATGCTAAATTTAGTGTGTGGGCAGTTCCTCAACATCTTTCCCGCAGTCCTTTATTTAAAGAACCAAAGAGGTGTGCAAATATGATCAGAAAAAAGGATATGTTAATTGTGTCCTCCATTGATGCAAGAAGAGGATTAGAAGGAAGAAGGGGCCCTGGACAAAGAGAATTATTTGGAGCAGTTGTATGATGGATATCATAGTGACCTTTACACCCAGAAGGTGTAGGAACCATCTTGGCCTATTTGCTATAGGCTAGCAGAAAATGAGGGAGAGATGGTTTATAGTGTGTGCTCTAGCAAATGAACCTTTGCACATCAGATGTGGGAAACAGTTAAGTTTGTCACTTGGTAAAACAATCTAAACTGTAATCTCCTTCTGAAAAGGCCAGGAATTCTGCCCAGAAGGAGACTTAAAAGTGGCAACTTGTTCCTTCCTTCCTTCCTCAGGGTCCCCATTACTAGCTATTAAATTAAAACAAACTGTGAAAGTAATGAGCCACTCACTTTTGTTAAATGATATGCAACACGAACATATGTAGGCTATGTTTTTTGCAGACTCCTTTTTTTAGCAATATTAGATAGGTAACCAATGGGTTGATGTTTATGTATGATTTGCTCTTCTTTCTTGTAAGTCTTTACAAAATTCTTTCCAGCTGTGAGAAATTAGTGTAATTAGTCAGCCTTTTTCTTGTAAATACCTCAACTATATATCTGTTCTATTATTGCAACACTGATTTAAGGTATTTGTAGAAGTGAGGATTTTGACAGATCTGGAGTAATATCTAAGGATTATGGGCCCCGTCCAGAGTAGATTAATTGTTGTCTGCTATATTTACTAGAATTTATCCAAACACCACAATGTACCACGCAGGGCTATTATGCTGTGAAAGTTCTAAAATCATAGTTTAAAAGAAATGTGGTAACAAGTCCTTTATCACCAAGCAGGATGTCACAGGATGTGGGTGGATGTGTCATGTGCAGATGCTCAGCTGTCCTCTTATAACACCTCTGATGTAAACTCCAGATTACAGCTTTCTTGGATGACAGTTATGCAGGGCAAACTGAGGCCATGTCCTCGTGGGTCTTTCCAAAATGCATTAAAGGGGCATTGAAGCCTGCTAATCTTCACAACACTCCCACACCCAGCATAGGAGCTTGGGGGGACTTCAGTGCCCTCCAAAGTGCAAAGCATTCAGTGTGCATGGAGCAACTGTGAGGCTACTTCTAGCACTCTGGGCCAGGCTCTTGCAGTAGCAGAATGTGCCGTGTTTACATTTGAGTTAACTTCTGAACTGCAATGGCCGCCGAGTCATTGAACTCCTTGCCAAAGCTGATTGAGAATGTAATGCTGTGGTGGAGACATATTCTCAAGATGCCTCTTACTGGCACAGTGGAGACATGCCCTGATACTCAGGGTAGATGTCCACTTACTTGCTGAGTTGACTTCTTCAGAGGTGCATGGAGGAAACACCACAACTGCCCACACCTGTGCATCTCCATTTTGGAGTAAAGGCTTGCAATTTCCAGCAATGCCTGGGAGTGCCTTCATTGCTGGCTAGAAGTGCCTTTTGTTCAGGGCCAGATATCATGTCTTACAAAAATGGTACCTCCAACAGCAGCTGTGCCCATCAGAGGCTTTCTGCCACTGCACACATAGGCCATGTCCCCATTCACTCCATTTAGTCCAAATTGGACTATATTTAGTCCAAATACGGAGCCCAGTCTGAATTGACCTGTTCCTATGTGATTGACGAAAGTGTGGGCTCAATTTGAATATGCTTGTCCCCATGAAAACCACGCTAACCTCCTGCTTGGGGAAACAGCATCATTTTCTCTCCGCCTCCTTTTTCCTGATAGGAGCCGGGTTGATGTCACCAACATCTGTGCCACCCGCTGTAGCGAGGGCAGGAAAATGCCACCCAACGCCCCTCCCCTGATCGCAACTGCTGGCCATTTTTAAACAGTGATCAAACAGAAACAAGCCTCTTCTCTCTGCGATCCAATCACCAGACAAACATAAAAGAACTGATCACTCCAGTTTGACAGGTAAAGATGAAGCAATGAGGTGGGTCATCTGGCCCTTGCTGTCCCACAAGCCTCTTCCTGCAACCCTTATTCCACCCCTGCTCCCCAATCGCCAGTTAGAGGCAGTTTAGCAGAGAAGCAGTTTCTAATGTTTGCCAGCTAAAAAGCTAACCAAAGCCGCTACCATGTTTAGAAGCAGTTTAACTTTATTGTGAGGAGAATATAAAGCTTTCTCAGCCACTTTGAGTCCCCTTAAATGGGTGAGAAAAGTGGGATAGAAAAACCAATTCTTTTTCTTCCTCAACAAATCATTTCAGCTAGTCAAATGCTGAGTCCCTGGTAAGTCTTGCCTAAGAGTAGTTCCATATCAAATTTCACCATGATATGTAACAGATTTGGCCACAAGGTACTGAGAGCAAATAAAGAACATTCAGAAAATGCACTTCACAAAATATTGATCTGAAAGTTACCTGGAAAAGCAACTTTCTGCTGCTGTGTCTATGGTTATGTCCCCTTGCACTATAAACTCCACATCGAATCTGAATTCAGCAAGGAGCGTCCCCATGCAAAGCCCCCAAACTGGGCTACGTGCAGACCAAAACTGTTCTCAGCATGGTTTGGGAGTGAAGTCCACATCATTTTGGGGGCTGAGTCTGTGCATGGTGATGCTTCTGGGCTATTTGGGGAGGGGATAGATTGGCATCATTAGGAGGTGGGGTTTCATGTCCTGTGTTCGCCGTTCCTGTCCTGTGCATTGGGGATCGCAACTGCTGACCGTTTTTAAACAGTGATCAAACAGGAACAAATGTGACGGGTGGGGCTGTAAGAGCTCAGAAGAGAGCTGTGACTAGCACAAGATCACCCAGCTGGCTTCATGGAGGAGTGTGGAATCAAATCTGGTGTTTCTGGATAAGAGTCTAGCTCCCTTACCACTAGACCAAACTGGCTGATGAACTGGATGTTTGGTTTCTGACTTTGGTATTTATTTAGCACATTCTATATATGATTTTGGCTCTAATCTGTGTCTTGTGGAAGGACCATATTTTCTTTGTCCAAACCCCATCTCCCTCTGGTTATATCTCCTATACTTGTGCAATGATGGTTGTACTGTCCAATCAAATTCGGTCCTACTCCTGGACAAATAAATGCAGTTTACTTGGCTGATTTGGAAATAGTTTGCTGTTACCTTCTTCTGTCAAGACTGCAAGGGATTGAACTTACAGCTCTCTGCTTTCCAGGTAGTTGCTCTGCCTCTGAGCTTTGGCTGCTCCCGCTGCATGACATCTGATCACCAGTCATATTGGCTGGAATTAAACAGGGCAAAGGAAGGCACCATACTTTGAAGAAGAGAAACGATGGGGAAATAATGTCAGAATGTGACTTCTATTGACCCCTGCAAAATATCTCAGTTAAAAAAAATGCAGCTTTGCATCTGAAATTTGGAACCCTGTAATATTTTCTAGGAAAACGGTGCATAGGTATGCATGTATCCATTATTTCTTCACACGTGTAGAGTTCCCAATTGTGACTGGGTCCCGTGGTATTGAATAATATTCTGTTCTTTCTCTGAAATTTATTGTCATCATTCCACTTATCTCCATGTGTGCCCACAGGCATGTCTTCAGGCATCACACCTCACACACAATGTGCCTGCCAAAAAGCACAATGTCTGTCCAAAGTGCCTGGGGACAATTATGAAAATCACACTCTACTGAGAGCTGTCCCATCTCCCACTTTGTTAGGCACCTACCTAGGCCAGAATGGAGGCTTAAAAGGACCTGGTGATTTGGTGAGGTGGAATAGAAGGGTCTGCCCCTGTGAGCCAGTTTGGTCTAGTGGTTAAGGAGCCGGACTCTTATCTGGGAATACTGGGTTTGATTCTGCACTCCTCCATAATCCAGCTGGGTGACCTTGGGCTAGTCACAGCTCTCTTCTGAGCTCTCACAGGGTCTGTTGTGGAGAGAAGAATAGAAAACTTTCTCAGCCATTTTGAGTTCCCTTAAGTGGGTGAGAAAAGTGGGGTAGAAAAGCGAACTCTTCTCCTTCTCCTCCTCCCATGGCCATGGAGACACAGCCATTGTGTAAGTACATTTTTAATTGTAAGGGCAAATATGTTTTATGCCATGTTTCTGAAACTGATGTTACTAGCTATTAGTTTATCAAAGCTTTTTAAACATAGCTTGATGTTTAAATACTTCCATTATGCCTCTCCCCCTACTCCAACATCATCAATGGCAAAGACCTCTGTACCGCAAGTTCCAAGGTATCCTTAACACGTTGGTTCCTTGTGCATTTCTCCTACAGATGTGCATTAACTGAATTCATTTATTTATCTAATTTGGGACTGAGTCATTTAATTGGAGTTGTTTATGTTCAATTTCCAAGTTTTTTTTTTTTAAATCCATGTTGTGTGTGTGTGGGGGACACTTTTCAACACAGCATATGTGAGCAATTCAATTGAATAGTTCATATTTGCAAGTGGATTACTCTGGTTTGGTGGAATTTTTGGATATTCAAATAAATGGAAATAGGGATGTGCATGAATGCAATTTTAAGCACTCAGTTTATAACAAATTGAATGTCCCAACATTTGTATTCGTACAAATGTGCAATTTTGAATGTCTGGACATTTGATTCAATACTAATGTATTTGTGAATATTTGTTCAAATGTTCGATATGTATGGATGCATGCGGACATGCACAGGATGTATCTGTACCATTAAATGAATGTCTGAACTATTCATTTGAATGTCCAAAACATTTGTATTCGTACGAATGTTAATATACAGGTGTCCGGACATTCAAAATTTGTACGAATCCAAATAGTACAAATATTCATGCACATCCCTAACTGGAAGTTCTGTTCAATGTAAAGATTTGCAAACGCAAAACATTCAATTGAAAGTCTGAACATAAACTGGATTTTGTGCGTCCCTAGTTTCTCCTAACCCATGGTTTATGAACAGAACATGCATAAAAAAAACCAAGTGGGGTCTACGACAGAATGGCGCATTAACAATATCTATTACCTTGATGTTTACACAGTGCAGACATTTTTCTGGGCAAGATGCGTAAGATTAGTATGGAAGTGTTTTCCTTACAAGCAACTGGGCCAGCTAGCTAGTAAATCTCTAGTACCTCACAGCAGGAGATGAGAGCATATGCCTCACCTGGAGAAGTGAAGATCTGTTCTGCTTCTTGAGTGCTTCTCCAGTGCCAGTGCTTTTACCTCTCCTTAGAGTATTGGAAGAACCTTGTCCTGCTCTTTATACCGAAACAGTTCTGCTACAAGGTGCTAGCACCCATGAGCACATAGGAAGAACAGTGGCTGCAATGAGTTTGTTGCTTGGCTTTCAATAGTTAACTGTCTTAGATGAGGCAATACGTGTGTTTCCCCTGATTAAATTTCATGTTTGGTCTTGGTGCTCCTAGTTCCTACAGGGAGGCTTTAGTTTAGGCATTGGCACCTCAGCTGGACAATTTGTGCCAAACTGTCTTTTCTTCTCAATTGTTAAGAAAAAGGCTTTCCTCTTTTAAGTTCAGAATATGTACCACCTGGGGCTAGAGACTGAGGCATATCCTTCTCCCCTCGGTGTAGAATTTGTGTTGCTTTTAGTGATGCTGTAAATTAGAGGTTATGGCACATCATCTGTGTTTTTGCAATACTTAGACAGAATGGTTGTTGGCCCTGAGGGCAGCGGTGCTACTTCTGAGTGTTTTTCCCCTCCCACCCATTGCATTCAGTGGAAGGCACAATTCTTAGAGTGATTAGAATCACAGAGTCATAGAGTTGGAAGAGATCTCCAGAGTCATCAAGTCCAACCCCCTGCTCAATGCGGAATTTCCTAAACTATCCCAGACAGATGTAGGTCCAGCCTCTGCTTGATGACCTCCAGCAAAAGAAACTCACTGTCTCTTGCGACAACCTGTCATTTTGACTGATTGCTCTCACTGACAGGAAATATTTCCTAATATCTAATCTGTATTGACTCCCTTGAAGTTTCATACTATTGTTTCTAGTCCTCCCATCTTGTGTGAGTGAGAATAGGGACAATCCCTCTGCACTGTGACAGCCCTTCAGATACTTGAAGACTGTGATCATGTCTCCCTTTTGTAGGCTTTTATACTAAGAATGAAGCTATGGCTTTCCTCAAGTTATAGTGAATCAGAGTGGCCTCTCCTGAGCCCTACAGGTTGAGGGTTCTCTGTACCTTGAAGTACACTTAATATTTTAACTACGGTGTAGCTGATCTTGAGATTTACTTCCATTAAACTGGTTTGCCAACCATTTTTGTGCATGAGGAGAGCAAAGACTGATTTGTGCTGGCCCCACGAACTACCAGTTTCAAAAGTAGCTCTTTTTTTCTTTTGCTATACACAACATAACATCAGCATGGGTTGACCAACTTCTTCCAGAGGGACCATGGATCAATTGGGTCAAGGCTACAGTGAAAACTGGCTCATGCACTGTGCCACAGTTTTTTCCAATTTCATTCTATTTACCAATGTACTTGCTGTTCTGCTGGCACTGCAGAGTTTCTATAAAACTCTGCAGTCCTGTAGCTGGTGAATCATCAGTAAATGAATACCCCAGGCTTTTGACAGCATGTGGCTGGGGAATATCTATAGCCCTAGCTCATTCATTAAGTTAAATAAACCACTTTTGCAATAGTAGAAATCTAATAAAGGTTTCTTATAGGAGGCGCTTGCACAGACAGCTTTAATCAAATCCAATCAAATATTTTTAATAGAACACATTTTTCATTCATTGAGAAAAGTGTGGAAGCAAATATATATATATAATGAAATGAAGAAAAAAATAAAGGAGGAGATCAAAACAATGTGAAAATAAACATGGAGAGCCATGGGGTGATTGTCTTGTGGGGCAAGTGTCTTATTTGCTATTTGCATTGTTTAGATGGCTCTCCCACGTGCTTCTGTCATTTAAAGTTAATAAAGTTGTGTCCTCTGGCAAGTTAATATGAAAATAGCTTGTTGGCTCAGCGAGCAATTTTTCTCTGCTGCACCACAGAAATGCTTTGTTTCTCATGGAGTACACACAGGAGTAGAACAAAGGGCTTTAAGGCTATAATTGATGTGCATTTAGCAATAAGAAGTGCTTCACCAGACCTTCCATGAAGAATATAAGGTCACGCATATAAGTCTGCATCCTAAAGGTGTTTAGAATTCCCTCTTCTTCTTGTTCTGATCTTCTTTTAGCTCTAATCACTCCTGCATCTGAGCATATGTCTTCATTGAAGGACTGTATTAAAGGCAAAGGCAGAACAGGTTAATGCACTGAAAACCTAAGTGTTGCTTTTAAGCTCCATAAGATATACTCCCAAGTAAGATGTACAGGATTTTATTTATTATTTGTTTTTATAGTCTGCCTTCACTAAGTGGTCCTAGCCTGGGCTAGAATTAAAACAACAACAACTAAATAGATCTTAAAAGAGGAAAGTCCACACACAAAAAGAACATCGAAGCCCAATTAAAAACAGCAGCAAAAGAACCAATTATATAGTAAAAGCAAACAGCAAAGCATAAAAGAATGGAGCAGCATAATGGTACAGCATACAGTAAAAGAATAGAAAAGGACCATCTCATTAACTAACAGTCTCCATGAAAAAGTGTGTTTTCACTGGGCCCTGAGAGGGCTGACATTCTGACTTACAATCACTGCTATTCGGCAGTTCCATCATTCTGAACTGTTGCTTGGGCTGGCAGAGATGATGGAGTCCATTCATGCTTGCAGGGCACAGCCTGGTGCAGTCTTGCAATAGAATTCTTGTAACTGGATCTTAAACAAGTATTAAAGGGAAACATGAGAATTTAGATTTTTTTTAAAATAGTTTTTAGCAGGCTCTCTTTATTTTAAAAAGAAATATTTGGCTTGGGGAGCAAGAGTACATGGCCATGATGCTCAGCAGTCTTCAGATCCAATCCTAATGATGTTTAGATGTAAATTCCACTGCACCCATGGAAATTACTTTTGGGGGGGGGAACATCTTGCATATAGTCAAGAAAATTTTGGATAAGAGGCAATCCATATACATTACTGCATGATAAATTTCTTGAAGTAGCTTTGTTGATTTTTGCATAGACGCAGCTGCAGACATTTTGATTTGTGTAGAGTTTCATTTTATCTGTCATGTTAATTCATCATAAAATCCTCCTTTCCCTATGTTGTGCATAAATATTGCAATTGAGGGGGATATGCAAAGTTCAAAGACTTTATTTAAGATGTATAAGAGATTAAAGTGATGAAACTCATTTGGAGTAATTCCATCTCTCAGTTATATTTTCCCATTTAAATATTTATCCCATTTTAAAGAAATGGGACCAACTATTTGTTGAATCCCTCTCTGCCCCATGCTGTTTTATCCTTGGACCAACTAACATGGTTGAAATCCTAAATTAGATAAGCCATAACTGGGGGGCGGGGGGGACAACCCAAGATAACAATACAAGTTTCCTAATTCTTTTTCAACACAAACAAGAAAAGTAGCTTATAAAGCTATAAAAACAATAAAGAGACCGAAGAACTAATGATGCCTTCTGCAGAATTGGAGTTGAAAAGAATCCCACATTTTCAGATGTTACCACCAGCAGTTGAAGGGGCTCTTTGAAAACGTCTCTTAGGCTGTTTTCACACTTATCTGCAGAGGACTACTCTAGTGGGATGGGATCAACTTGAGCTGTCCATTTCCTGAACCCATCACGTGTCCTGGAACAATGCCATCCACATTTGGACATCTGTTCTGGGACAGCTCCTACAGCAGCCCTGAAGTCCAAACAAGCTTTGGAGCTGTTCTTTGCAAGCTCCTATGCGTGGAAACCATAGTTGCTGTTCTTGAAGCCCCTGGAGGGCCTGCTTCAGTGGCACAATTTAGAGTGCTGCTAAAATGGGTTCCTCTCTAAACTGGAATGTGGAAGAATGTGATGTATTTGCACACATCTTGGTCAGGTTTAGCCACAGTTAGCCATTGGTAGACCTTTTAAAAATAGTCTACCAGACTATGTTCTGCCTAATGTGGTTGGAGTTGCGTAGCAGGGACACAGTGGAAAGGAGGCCTTTGGACCCTTTGTTAGGCTGTGGTCACACCTAAGGTTTAATACAGCTTCAGTCCACTTTCAGAGTGAGAGAACACATCAGCAAAGTGACCAGTAACTTTCTTTCCACATTATCTATGCCAAAGGTTAATTTTCTAAGTTATTTAATGCTGAAAGAAAACAGCTTGTCACTTTGCTGATGTATTCTCTCACTTTGAAAGTGGACTGAAGCCGGATTAAACCTTAGAGAGGTGACCACAGCCTTAGAGAGGTAAAATGGTAAGCACAAAAAGGTCCTCAATTAGTTTAAAAGTATTTTACAAGCAAAACAGACATGGCTTATTTTTTAAAATAGTCATGTGTTGAATTTGACAGGTATGTGCTGCTATGGAAATTGGCCTGAAACATGAGGCAATGTATAAACAATACCTTTCCTAAATACTTTCCCAGAAATTTTAGCATGAGAACTCCAATATGATGGTAATCTTTTAGTTATTAGATTTCTGGGAATTAGTAAGTGATTTTGTAGGATTGTTTGCTTAGAGGCCCATATGAAATGACAAATAGCATTTAGACATGGAGATTTAGTGATTTTAGGGGAAACAGTCTGCAAGGCCATGGTATTTGATAGGTGAGTTTGGAACCAATTTATTCATAGCACCATCGTTCTTCAGGTGGCTTATCTTATGGAATTTAATGTTTGATTGCCTCTTTATGAGAGCAAGTGGAGGCCAAAAAGATGTCAACTTGAACAAAGCACTTACGTAGTTGTTTGCAACCAGTTGCCATCTCTAAGGATGAAGTAAGAGATTTTGGGTGCATCTAAATGGGGTTAAAATGCATGTGGGATATGCAGCAGCATTAATTTTGACAGAGAGGTTAACAATTCTCTGATGTAGTTGCACATTATGACTTGATACTCTAGGATTTAAAAATAGTAGTTTTGGGGAGTATTTTAGGGGTGTTTTCCCACTATCACTAAAAGTACTCATTAAGTACCCATAAATGGGTACTTCTAGTGACAGTGGAAAAACACCCTATTACTCTCCATTTTCCCATGTTTTTGGGTGAACTGCATGAGAACTTGTGAGAACTCACCCCTATCTGTGAACATATGGACCTATCAGAGCTGAACAGTAGAATCATTGCTGCTGTACCATCTTGAATGTGGAGTATCACCTATAGACAGGGACAAACTCTTTTCCTCTGGAAGCACTTTACTTGAGACTATAGGTAAACCACACATTTTTAAAGCGATGTCTGGAGGTACTCCCTGTTTATAATCAGGCTAACTTGGAATTACAATTAGAACTGTTTGATTACAATATCTACGCTGGTTCTTCACAGAAATATCCTATAATTACTAAGATATCCCATTGTGTTTTATGAGTCTCATTCACTAATGAGTGCTTAGGATTGCAGGCTATGTGACTAACTGTACTGGAAATGTGAAAGTATTTTCCCCCAATAATGCTCCAAGCAATTAACATATGGATGTTTATATTAAATTATATTAGTGGAAGATTGTGTTTGGAAATTAGAAGAGAATTGTAGCTTTAATATCACTCCCTCTAGTTCTACTGGGATATTTTCCTTTTTACAAGGATGAGAGGGCAACAGTGACCCCTACAGTTAGAAAAACTACCCACAAGCCTTCCAGAAATACACCAAACAGTGCAAGAAATTAACAATGGAAAGACAATTTCAGAAAAATAAAAGCAAGATGTGTTTCTTGGTCACTTCATGTTGGCCAATTCTGTTCCTTCTGCTTGCCTATATAGTACATATAGTGAATGTCGGCTCAAAAGGCACAAAGTATTCCAATTCCTACCTATAGAACTGGTAGGAAAGGCAGGTCGCCTATGGAGAAGCTTATTTAAACAGAAGTCTGGGCTTTAATTGAGAAGCTGTGGCATCTGTATTAGGAATTTGAGAGCCTCCAGCAGCTTTCTCTATTTCATGTCTGTAAGCTGCTAGATTCACAGGGGAGAAGTAGGGACTGGATGGAGGGGTGAAGGAAAGAGCCACAATGGCCTCATTGATTTAAAAATTGAGGAATAGCTGAACAAGTCTATTGAGCTGGCAGAGTTCAATAGCAGGTGAAGCTCCCCCAGTCCACCCACCCTCTTCCTTGTGTGTAATGTGACTTTATAAAGCCTGAGGGCGAAGAAAACTATGTGTAGGCCATGCTAAAGCATAGGGGAATAATCCAGCCCTGTTGCAAAAAAAGAAGGAAGAAAGAAATCATTACCAAGGGCACTGAGGTGAGGGGTTGTTTTGGGAGGTGCTTTCTTAGCTCTGTGATCCTTTGTTTAGCTAAGCACGGCTGCAGTTGCCCACTGGAATTCCTTTATCTCCGCCGGTCACACCAGTGGCATCTATTTCGTGTGTTCAGATCTAGCCTGCCTTTTGTGAAGCTGCCACTGGATTTGTTAAAGGAAAGAATGCCACTATCCGAGGCAGTGTTGTACAAGGAGATGAAAGATTGTTTAGTGTATGATACGTTCAGGAATCTGTGTGTGGGGTTGAGGCATTGGCACTACTTGATGCTTCAGATCTGGGAAGTTCTGTATTCTCTAATTAATACTTTATCTCTCCCCCTCCTCTTGTCCCTCAGGCAGAAAGGGATGGTGGGAATCAAAGCAAAGGAAGATGTTTTCTCTTTCTTCAAAGGGCCTTGGAGAGAAGCCTGTTCTAGCAGCTGTAAACAGCTGTGGAGTCCAGCTTCCTGTATAACTTCCCATCCATAGTGCCTTAAGGATTATAGGTCTGTCCGTTGGAAGAGACCTCAGAGGCCCTAATTTGAAATGTTCCTCCTCTGAACTGCCCAATTGGAATATAAAACTTAGGAGCTTGGATTTTCATTGCTGTAGTAAGATGCATGCACATGAGGTGACGTAGCAGAGTCCAGGGGAGCAGAACTTTTTGCATCACTACCCTGGAGGACCCATCAGAGTTTGAGATAGTCTTTGGCAAACTGCAAGTGAAGTTGTCTTCTGCATCTCAGTGAGGTAGATACATGAACGCTCAGTGAGCAACAGAAGTATATCTGTGCACCTTCCGTTTGTGGACCTCCTTCCAGTACAGCATGTTGGTTTCAACTTAGAAGAACTGTATGCCTTTTCTTGCCCCTCTGGCCAAGGGACACATGCCCACAGTGACTCCAAACTCTACATTCAGACACCTGCTGATGCTATTTGAGAAATAGTCCCACCTTAGGAGGCCGCCTCTACACTTTAAAATTGAGGCAGCTGTTTACCAGAGACTTGGGGGATGCACGCAGATTGCTGCCCTAAATGCTGCCTCCATCCTTCCACATTTGAGAGAGGAGGGATTCTTTGTAGCAGCACTTTGAAGCACCCTCACCGAGGGCAGCAAAATGGCACCTCAGTTGGTCATCACTGCACCCAGTAATGGGATGGTCCTATCACTATAAAGCCCTGTTCACACCTATATAAGACAAGATGTCCTGTTAATCATTTGAACTGAGGTTGTACCAGCTCTGTTCATACCTAGGTCACCCCTCAGACCATCCTTGCTTTGGGCTGTATTGCTCACACCTCTTTCTGTGATCGATTTGAGCCTCCTCCATGGAACTCTTGGCTCTCCATCCCTTTGCTGCATCACATCTATCTCTTTCTTATTGGATGCTGTTCTGTCACTCAAGAGAGGCGAGGGTGTGTGTTTGCAATTGTTTTTTAAGCCTGCTCCCCCACTTCCATGTGTCCCTTCCTTTTAATGTTTTTTTCTTCTCCGTGCAATTATTATTTTTTAAATGAATAAATTTATGGCAAAACACTAGATACAGGAGTCATACACATAAACTGGGGAAAGAATGCGCCTCACAAGCTCCATGTGTGTACATTGGCTAAAAGGAAAGACTGGACCCACCCCCCACAGCGTAGTTCAGCCCCTTTTATCCCATCCCCCACACACACTTGAGGAAACACAGGTGGCCTGGGATGCCAGGATGGGCTCAGTGCTCCAGAAAAGAGGACACTGGTGAGAACCGTCTAACAGGGGTAGGCTCATATTATAAAAATAATGAGTAACACAACCTGAGGACGACCTGAAGTCATCCTAAATTAAAGATGTGACCAGGGCCTGAGACACTTTCTGCCACATCTAATGGAAACAAGGTGGCAGAAGATACTTTACTGGGCGCCTTGCCTTACCTATGAATAAGTACTGATAAGCATATTTATGTTCCTTAATAGGTCTAAGTCCCAAAAGGTTTAGTGAGGTTGATTCTCTAATCCTCATACATCTAATGAATATTTTAAAAACCTTTGGTAGCATTTCTTCTTGATGTTGCTTTTCCTTCGGTCAGTTTTACCCTCCTGTTTACTCACAAGCATATATTTCATGCCTCTGGTCCACTTCTATTCTTGACTGGTATCCCTGAACACTACCTTTTCACTGCCAGGATTTTGCTCACACTAGTTCTCTCCCCAAAATGGATTCATCATTGTCTCTGGCTGTGTTCGTAACTTGTCCTTCTTCAGCCAGATGGTGATCCTCCAGCCTATAGCCTGGCTTCAGGCACAGAGTGGCATTAAAGCAGCTGTCAGCTTCTTGATGAGCTTTTGAACTCTGACCCCTTGTTCAAGGGGTCGGGCTTTTCACAGGCTGGCTGTGGAGGTGGCAGCAGCTTTTGAATTGTACTGTACTGACATTTGCAGTCACAAGACTGCAGGCAAATAAATGAAAGACTACAGCATTAGACAGCTTTGGAAGTCCCACAGTTTGGTTATTGCAAGAATGAAAGAGAGCTTCAAAGAGGTTGAGCAGGACATCTGAGAGGAACGTAAAGGTGCATGGGGTCATTATGGAGAAACAAGACTTTGGTGCTGTTTTGGGGCACATTAAAACTTCTAGGCTTCTAAAGAAAGGGATGTGCACACACAAAAATCACATTCACTTTGCTATTGAATTGAAAATCTGAAAATCTGCTTCGTCATCAAAACATTAAATCAAAAAATTATTTTTTGCCTTCATTTTTGTACTTTTTTTTTGGCAAACATTTCATTTCCCCCCCCCCCATTGAAAAAGTCAGTTTTCATCACTAAAAATAATGCAAAATTTCAATATTCAATCAATAGTTCATTTTCACAAGCAGGAGTGCATTCATTCGCTTTGAATGAATTTTTTTGATATTTGAAATTTGATTCAATGCTAATGTCTACACATTCAAAATATTCAAATTAATTTGCGAATATTAATGTCATTTTGCACATCCTTAGTCATACGTGTAGGTTATCTTTAAGCATCTCTACCACAATTTAATTCAACAGCAACAACAGCAGCAAGGAAAAGGATTTCTGGATGTATAAATTCACATCTCTTTATACACCCATCACCCTCCACATGCCAGAGAGCAAGATGTAGGCCTGTTGCTGTTCCCTAACCCTCAATAATAAGATGGGTGGGCACTCGAGAGAGAGCCTTCTCAGTAATGGCCCCCAGGCTGTGGAATGGAGGTACATCAGGCTCCTCCACTGTATACATTCAGGAAGGCGTTGAAGACACACCTCTGGCCTTTGGGTAAATGTGATACAGTTTCCCCCCACCACAGACATTATTGTTTTATATTATTATATATATATATATGGCTTTGTTTTAACATGTCTGTCTTAAATGCTGTTACCCACCCTAAGAACTTAGGGTATAGGGTGGGATAGAAAGGTAAATATAAATAAATAAGTAAATTTTAGAACCTTAGGCTATGTATGTGGAGTAACATTCCTTCAGAGACTGGTCCTCAAACTTAGGACCGGGGAAAAAAAATCTGAAGAAAGCTTGGCAGTTTCAGCATTGTATGGCACAGCCCACAATACAGAGCTTCTTCCAGACCAGTAAACCCTGGAGCAGAGGGTGAGGTGTGATGGAATGCACTAGCAGCTTTCAACAGGATGATTGACTCACTCTACTTTTGAAGAGAGGGAATGAAATCCCCCCCTGACCACCCCCATCTGAACTTACAGGCCAGGGGGATTTCTGCAGCACACTGGAAATGATCAGTGACACTGGAAATGATGACAGATGTATCAATGGCTACTAGAACGAATGCCTAGGTGCATCTTTCAGGCTGGGGGGGGGGGACCAGGGCACTTCTAAGGCCATCTGCTGGGATTCGAGAGCAGGAATAGGTTTGCCCTTTTCTCTGCTTGAGATGCCCATAAGCATTTGGTGGGCCACTGTGTGCGATGAGATGCTGGACTGGATGGGCTGTGGCCTGATCCAGCAGGGCTTCTCTTATGTTCTTATGTTCTTATCCTGGAAGTGAGGCATTTCCAGAATCTGGGAAAATGCTGCTGGGGTTTGGAGCACCACATAGTTCATTCTGCTGCATTGTGGTGTCTGAAGTGAAATAGAGGTTGGATATGGGTTTAAAGTGGTCTTTCACTGGCCTACTCCCGTGAGTAGTTTATGCACAGGAGTGAGTCAGGGATGTTGTCTGCTGTGCACCAAGGACACCCCGATCTTCCTTGGGCATGGAATGCAGAACAGACAGTACCATGGATCTAGAGCCCAGGCAGTGCTGTCCTGAAGCATCATGCAGAAACTGCCCTTGTGGCTTACTTTTAATAGGAGGCTTTTTGCCAGCATGAGGGATCATTTTCTCTTATGTTGTTCACTGCCTATGGAAAAGCTTGTTTCAGAGCTTGCCGTCACTTCAGATATTGTGTGCATATATCTGTTATTTTCCCTTTAACTTGGCATTCGACAGGTGACACTTCATTTTCTTTATTTCACTACAGCTTGCCTAAAGTTACTGCCAGGGCTTATTTCTGCACAGTACTTAGAGATGGACTGTCCTATACTTGTGTGCATGCATTAAAGATGATAGTATGTCAACTGCTCTCTTTAATTACTAGGAGCTGAGTTGCAAAGTGGTGCTTATAGTATGCCCAGTATTGACTGTGAACCTTCAGACAGCTTTAGGGTGTTGCTGCTACAATAAACCTAATTCTGTTAGTCCTCTTATCTAGAAGAGCTAACAAAGATTTTGTTAGTTCATTCATCTTGCCATGAGATGTTGAGTGCCATCTAGTGTATATATTTGAAGCAAGAGTAAAAAGGAAGAACACACACAGACACACACTTGCCCACTAAAAAATGTGCTGAGAGAGAGATGGTAGCAGAGGTTTTTAAATCGCTCACAATAACCTTTGTAAATTGTGAATGAACTGTTGATGGATATATCTGGGCATTTATTTGTTTGCTTCATTTAGTCAAAGTCTAGTTAGAGGCAATGAACAAGTGATTTGCATTCTCTTTTGGAAAACTCCCAGTTCAGATCTCCTGCTATCCAAGGTAATATCATTTGTCTTATTTGCATTTTCCAATATCCAGAGCTAAGGTCTACATGACTCACGTATAATTCCAGCTATGGAAGAAATGACTAAAGAACAAGACTAAAGAAATTAAATACATCTTCTACTGAACTCAAATCCTTGCTATCATGAATTGCTGGTATCGTTGTAGACCTCTTTAAAGGTATGTTTGGCGCTGCTCCAGGAAGTGTTGCTAGAGCTGAGTGCAATACAAAAAAAGGCCAGAAACTCTGGAGGCTAGGAGGGAAAGTTCCTGGCCCTATAGAGCCTTGCCACTGCCTCTGAGGTCTTCCTGGAGGCAACAGAGGGGGCCGGAGCAGAGCTCCAGAGGCAATCCATTATAACTTGGCATAGGTTGCTTGTTCCAGGATAGGGTAGCTCACCCTGTTCTGGAACAACAAATGCAAGTGCTGAAAGGCCTTACAGTATAATCTACCATATTTCTATTCAGAATAAGGGCCTGTTCTCACATAATAGCCTAGTATGGTATTACAATACCACATTAGGCTGCTAAGGTTCAACACTCCCGCTATCTCCAGTTCAGGGGCAGCACCTGAAATGTGCTGCCCCTGAACTACATGCAAAACTGGTATAAACGGCCAGACCAGGACAGGACAGATCACAATGGCAGTGGTTACAGCAACATCCAACACATGCCTGAACATTGCCAAAGTGATTAGGACACAGCAGTCAGCCCACCTACTCCCAGTGCTATGCCCAGAAGAGGGTGCGGACACTGCTGCCTGGAGGCCACCTAGACTCTCTTGGTCAAGGTATGGACTACTCTGTGGCAGTCCATGGCTAGTTAACTCAAGAGGGTAAGTACTAGCAGATAAGTATGAACAGGGCCTAAGCCCCACCAACTTTAAAGTAGTTTCTCAAACTACATTAGTCAGTGCAAAATTACATTTTGTTACCATGCAATATTAAGTACTGTGTTCAAATTTGGCATAAACAGGAAACATATATTTCTATTGTGGCCAGTGCAGAGGGACATGATGAATTAATTTCCATTTGTATTGCAGTATTCCTGTAGTCTGTGCTTGAATTAATGGAAAAAGTGAAATTTGAAGTTCAGCTTCTGAAATCCAATATATTTTCCCTTGCCTTTCTCTTGAATTACAGTCTGTTCTTTTCCATATGCTCAAGTGGACAACTGTTGAAATCCTCAAACCTATTGGAATCATTAAATTATCCTTCTCTCTTGGCCTCACTTCTTAGAAATCTTGCACAGACACTTTTTTTAAAAAAGTGTTGTAATACCCTCTACCAAATTTTAAAACTTCCTTCCCCTTGCCCCCTTTTCTAACTACATGTAAAACTGGTATAGATGGTTAGAGTAGGTTTTATAGATAATGCAATGGACAGAATAAAGAATTTTACATTATCCCTTCCATCAGTTTTGCCTACAGCCCTAGTTGAATTTTTCCCTACTATGAGTTCCTCTGAGCTGTCTACCTTTCTGCACAAGTCATGTAGGGTTTGGTGGTACTCAGAGTTGTTTTTTATAAGGGATAAGATGAACTAAAGTCTTCTCAAGGGCTATATCACCATTGTGAGGCAGCCCTTCAGGCAGCAGATTTCAGCACAGCATTTCCTTGCCTGCAGCCAGTATGCACTTTTTTTCCCAGAAGTGAACAGAGGAATGGTGTATTTTTTTTAACTTTTGCTTCAGGCATGGAGATGTTTAAGGCCCACATTACTGAGCCTTTCTCTATTCATCTAATCTCCCTGTCAGTTCTTTTGCCTTGAAACGTGTTCTCCAGGGCTCTAAATTCTCATTTTTGATACAGTAGCAAAAAACCCACAGAGACGTGCTGTATTTAAAGTATCTCAACCTACTTTGTTAAAATAGTAGCAACTGCAGAACCTGCAAGTAGTGGCACAGGTTTTGTTTCTCTGTTTGCTTGCTTAAAAGAGGTTTCTTAACATTTGGAATATTGTGTACAATTCTGGTCACCACACCTCAAAAAGGATATTGTGGAACTGGAAAAGGTGCAAAAAAGGGCAACCAGAATGATTAAGAGACTGGAATACCTCCCTTATGAAATCAGACTGCAACATCTAGGCCACTTCAGCCTGGAAAGATGGCATTTAAGAGGGGACCTGATACCATGCACGGTATAGAAAAGGTGGACAGAGAACATTTCTTTTCTCTATCACACAATACTAGAACCAGGGGCCACTCTATGAAGCTGATTGGTAGGAGAGTCGGATCAAACAAGGGGAAGTATTTCTTCAGGCAGAGGGTCATCAGTCTATGGAATTTGCTGCCAAAAGAGGTGGCAACAGCTACCAGTCTAGATGGTTTTAAGGTAGGGTTGGACAAATTTATGGATGACAGATGTACTGGGTTGGATGCCTAAGTACATCGTTCAGGCCCTGGGGACAAGCAGGATATTTTTAAGGTCATTTGTTGGGATTCGAGAGCAGGAGAAGGTTTGCCCTTGTATCTATTTGAGATGCCCATGGGCAATTGGTCTGCCACTAGGTGCGACAGGATGCTGGACTAGATGGGCTGTGGCCTGATCCAGCAGCGCTCCTCTTATGTTCTTATGTTTTTAACTTTCTCCTGTTTTCATTTTTCTCTTTGTTGTAGCTTTCATTATCTGTAGGTGCAAGACAAATGCAGTACTGTGATTTTACGTACAAGTTAATAACATTATGATTAGGGGGAAATGAGGGATTAAAATTATGTGACTTGCATTGCAATCATTTGCACATTTATCTGGGATTTTTTTCCCCTACTGAATGCAGTCTGACTGATAAATCTGAGTAAACATGGGAAAGACAGCTTTGTTGACTTCATGCTTTGAACACATGTGTTCTAAACTACCCCTTTGCCATTCTGATCCCAATCCAGTGTTCTCATCTTTCCCTGTCCTGGGGGTTTGGTAGCCCAGCTCACACTGTGATGGGATGTTGCTGGAGCAGCTCTATGTATAACCAAACAGAACAAAGACTCTATAACCCCCCAAAATATAATCAATACAATATACAAGAAAGTTTTGCAGAATTTTGCCATGTTAGTATTAAAGTAAGAAAACTGTTGTAATGTTTTTTAACATATAAAATCTTTAAATCATTTAGTACGTATCACTTGGTGTACAGCTGTGCATATGTAGTCCACCAGCTGTAGAAGTTGCAGTATAGTTGCCTTGGATCACTCCATTCTAAGTGTTCCAGAATGTGAGTTGTCTGAGTTGTTGCCAGACACTCACACGTGCTAAACGTGTTTTGACTTGAATGCCTTTTTCAATGGCAAAAAGTAACTGTGATGCATCTATTTATCTGTCTTCTTCTGTGATTTACAGTTGGGGAGGTTCTTGCCAAAGCATGTCATAGGTGCACAAATCCTGATTCAGTATTGCCTGTTAAGAACAGTGCAATGGTAGTAGCATTCATCTTAAAGCGGCTGTGTGCTGTTTGAATGTTACCTGCTGTCCCTGGCTCTGTGCATCACTTGGTTCACACCAGGTGTCTGGGTGGCAGACTACTGATTTGGTCCATTGTTGGGAATGCTCAGAAGACCACTTTAAAGCATTCCTCTTTTAGTGAGCTCCTTGACACCAGTTTTGCTCCAAGCAGTGGGCCAGCCACTGACTCTGTGCAGGCAGAGTGGAGTCTGGGAAGAATAGACTCCAGGATTCCTCTGTAATGTGAGGATGCCCTGATACCAATCGGCAGCTAGCATTGCCCCCCCCCTCCCGCAGAAGCTGCCAAAGGTAGCTATGTGGAGAATGGACACTTATCTTCAGCTCCTTTTTCATACTACTCCATGTTCACAAAAAGTCACACTGATACCTGTAACTATTATAATTTATTTTTATTTAAATAACATGAATAACAAATAATATGTAACAACAGTCTACGTGTTTAACCAATAAAAAATAATAATTAAATTATAGACATGTCAGAATGTAATTTGCCCCTTTCTTCTTTTTTTAAACCAGTTAACAAATACGTTTCATACTTACTTTGGATTCTGGGGATATGAAAGGAATCATTTTGAAAACAGTTGCTACACAGATGGGGAACTCTCATATTCTCTCCATTTTTCACTGAAACCTGAATTTGTTCTCAAGAGTAATGTATGTCTGACTTCTGTTAGTTTTGACTTGAAAAGAAACTAAATGGAAGTGAGCCTGTAGAATAGACAGAAATCCTAAGGAGTTGTTAATTTGTTTTTCTTGTTGTCTGGATGCCACTGTTTTATATAAACATGCTGCCTGTTTTGCTCTTCCTCATATCCGATAATGGAAGCATTCATGCCCCATGCCATAAAACAGAATCACTGCCTGTTTGGATGAATTGCGGATGGAATGACCTTCTCCACCCAGCCAGCACTCTTGCTTTCTCCCCCCACCCCCCACACAGAAGAAGAGTTCATGCAGTGGTACCTTGGGGAGGGAGACAGCTGAGTAATCTGGGACTATGGAAAACCTCAGTGTGCCCCTTAATGACCTGAGCCTGCAGTGACGTTTGTCATTAAATGCGTCCCCAGCCCTCCTGGGCCCTTAAGTAACTGCCCATTATCCCCCTTTAATCCTTACAATAACAGAGTCAGAATGTCAAAGGGTCTCCTCTTGCACAAGCTATTGAGAGACATGGGAGTGGGGAAAACAACAGGCTTTGATTGCAGTCTCTGAAAAAGTCTGAGAAAGTGAGAGGTACAGGCTATGCTGCAAAGAGGAATTAAATGAAAGAATAACTTACATAGCTAGCCATGGGGGGGGGGGGAATCATTATATAGCTGTGGAGATGCTGTATTATTTTGTGACAGCCCCATGAGTTACTAGGTGTTTCTCCACTTGCCTTCCGTCCATTGGATGGGAAAAGTGCAGAACAGGCTAACGTGTATTAGTATTTGCACTAGGGAACGCTAGTACATGGTAACCTAACAACCATGTGCCCGGACTCTCACCTCCATCTGGTCTTGTGTCTGATCCCTGGCAGGATGCTGCCTGGCAGGTGCCCTGTGCGACTGCACATGTGCCGGTACTGGCACTATGGCAACAGTGACGCTCTGTGCACATGTAGTTGCATTAGGGGTTATCTGAGGTGCTGGGGTGCTTGTGTAACACCTCAGATGACCGCTCACACTGGAAATGGTGTGAATGATCACCACTGGACACTACAGGTAAGTTTTCAGTCATGATTAGTATGTGTGTGGTGCACAATTTTGTGCACCACCGCTAGTTTGCAATAGGTTAACATGTGAGCAGGCAGGGGGCGTTTCTAGGCTGCATACACGTCCTGAAAGTGCAGACACACCTGCCCAGATGTTAACCTATTGCAAATTATGAGGCCAAGTGCAAATTGGTCTATGGATTTTGGGTCTTTTCACACTTAAATGTGGAAAACTAAACCAAGAGGACTGAACAGGGCTGGATAGATTATCCCTGAACTAGAACAAGGCCATATATGTTAGGGTGGTGCATTCTGTTCCAGCCCCTGCACCAGCTCCTGGGTCAGTGCAGAGTGTCTCAAAAAGTTTCAAAGCTCCAGGGGACTCATTGTGATAGTGTGCCTTGTGATGGTAGAATGGGTCCTTTGAAGGTCCACATGAATCCATAAAATTCTTTAAATGCAAAGGTATATGGGTAAATCAGAAAAGGTGGCCATTTTAGGCCTCCCGGCTCAGTCTACTCCATCCTGTGCAGACAGAGTGTACTTAGGTGAGGAGCCACTACAGCCGTGTGGAAGGGAGGCTCCTAGTACACTTTCTGATCTAGTGTACTTACAAGTGTAACTCCCAACCCATCCTCTGTGCTCACTTGGTAATGCTAAAGCTACAGACATCTTTTTTTGACTCAGGCTGCCTCCAGACTTGTGGAATAAATTTGCAGTTAAATGCAAAAGTGCAGACTACTTACTGTGCAGTAACAACTGTCTGTCTCAACTCGAAAGGCAGCTCTGTAGCTTCCCCTATCAGAGCTGCAAGAGTTAAGGAGGTCCGTGCTGTCATGTGGGTTGAGGCAGCCAATCAGATTGGAGCTGCCCTTCCTGCTCTCATCTTGATCTTCTCACTGTTCTGCCTTCACTGAAGGAAACTTTGGATTTTGTTTATGCTGCGCAGCGAGTGCCCTCTTACCAGCATTAAGTCCTGATTGGATAACGCAATGCCATGATGATCCATCAATCGTTGTGTGTGATGCCTCAGTTGTGACTGTGCAGTCCACTGTCCAATATACAAGTGTCTGGACACAGGCTCAAATATAGTTACATCTCCCCTGCATGGGTCTCCTTGTACTGGTTTATTACATCACTTGCAGCCTTTCCTTTTGAGTTCTTACCATTTACTTCTTGCTCAGAATTTGGTCACCTGAGGCTCGTGTAGCTCCAGTTTAGCTGGTTGACACCTCACAGTAGGTTAAAATGGTTAGTATCTGATAAATCTTTGCTACAGTAGCAGACTGAATTTGGAGATGAAGTTTGTTCATTGTCACAATCTATTATTTGCTTTTTACACCAGGGTTAACTGTTTCCAGTTACTGAAGTTGTTCTGAGAAATGCAGTACTGTATACTGAAAAGGTCAGAGAGATCACACCTTTTGAATCAACACGGGATTGCTTTCTGTGTTTTGGTTCCTCTGTTGAATGTCTAAAGAATCCTAGAATTTTGTGATTTATAGTATCTGCATGTTGATGTCTACATTAATCATATTAATGTAGCTGCTTCTTTTGTATCCATGCTTGCTCTTTCTCTCACCTTTGCCCCCTTCCCCTCTTCCCACAACTTGGTTTATCTTTGGATATGTTCATACATGTGGTTAAGGATGCTCCAGAGACCAAAGAATAGACAGAAAATTTAAAAAGAACATTTGCTGTGTCTCCAAGCCTCTATTATCCATCCCTTCCACAGATGGGAAAGAATAGCTCTCAGTGTGACTCTTGTTTCTGGTGGATGGGCCAGAAACTACAGAGATCCCAGTAACCAATGGAATGCCTGCTAGGGGTCAACCATTCAGAGACCCAGAAAACTGACCTGTGGTGGCCAGTGAATGATAAGCACTTCTTGCTACAAAGGGGTTGCTGAGTTTTGAGATGAAGGTAGGAATTTCCTTTTCCTGTATACATTCCAGGTTTTTCTTTTGTTCAGATACACATGGGACATATTCATAAAAGTTCCATTAAAAAAAAAACCCTGTGTGATCACATCCTTCTCTCTCTTTTTCTATTAGATAACCCCTAGCAGCTTATCTACTTGACTTGGGTTGTACTGCACACAAGTGGTTCACAGTATTTTTACACTGTTTCCCTTTCTCTCCCTTGTCTCCCTACCGAGTGGACAGCTCACAATGCAGGCACACAAGTAAAGCAGGAATAGAGGGTTGTATGGTATTTGAACTATGTTACACTGAGCCCATGGGCCTGGGGAGTCTGACTGGCCTTGGTGCCAAGGCAAACCATGCTGTCACACATGCTCAATATATTCTGAGTAGAAAGAATAGCTGGAGACACAAGCAGCTGGCTGGGAAATTTCTCAAGCAGCCAAGCTGGGAAAACCTCTCTCACACTCTGACCTAAATACATGGTGCAAGCGTTTAATTGAGTCTGATGGGCTTGAATGCGCAAGTCAGACACAGCCTCACCATTTGCCAGAGCAACTCTGTGTGAGCTTGTTGAATGAGCTGGAAGGGATCACTCATTCCTGAGTTCATCTCTGTCTCCTCTCTTAGCCAACTTCAATGGAAAGCACCGGTTCTGTTAAGGAAAGGGTGCTCGCTTTGTGTATTTGAGGCCACTTACAAAACACTCTTAGCATGGAAGGAATGGGTGCTCTTGGAGGACCTAGGATGGACAGCATGCATATTAGGGATGTGCACGAATGGTTGTTGTTGTTGTTTTGCATTTTATTCATATCAAATCGAATGTAAGAAAATTAGTATTCATTCGAATAGATTCCCTTCGCATGTGGTAGGATTGTATTCGATACAAATGTATCTGTACGAATTCCTACGAATTTCCAATACAAACACATACATATCCGATACATATTGGATACGTAACCGATACATATCCTATAACAGATCTGCTCTGAAAATGTCAAATCCACCCTGGATCCACTTTGAATCCACTCTCAAACCATGTCGAATTCACTCTGGATCCACTGCAGATGTGACTGGTGCAGCTGCTTTCCCACCCCCTCGTTTCACAAATGTCCCAAAACATTCATTTTTGTATGAAGGTCAACATTCGATTCATATATGAATGTCTGAATTTGTACAAATTTGTACAAATATCGTTACAAATATTCATGCACATCCCTAATATATATACTTTATCCTTAAATTAAGGTAGCATGTGGCAATTTCAGATGCCTCCTTATGTGTATTTTACAGGCAACACCATTTTATCCTAATGTCAAATGATTAGGATTCCTTTTAAAAGCTGGCCCTTTCTACATTAGTGTCTGATGTTCCAGGACAAGGTGGGCCACTCCGTTCCAGAACAAACAATCTGTCCCAAGCTGAGACAGGTTGTTTCTTCAGTAGGACAGGGCCATCTGTGTTTAATATCCTATCTCACTCTAGCCTCCACTGCTCCCACCAGAGACCCCTTTTGTTCCTGGCTTTTGAAGTTCCCATCCAGGTCAATTTTGTGGTGAACTTTCTGTAGCATGCTGGTGCTGTATATCAGTCCATTCACTGTCTATTGTGGACAAAGCATGATGGGGATGGAACTTGACCTAACTTGAAGACTATTAGTACTTTATTCCTGAATTTGTTCTGAAATAAGGAACAGTGTGGAAACAGTCTAAGTTCTCACTGCCTGCTTCCTGCAAACAAGGATTGCTAGTCTTGGTCAGTTCTGGTGTATTTTTTGTTTGTTTTCTTTAATAATGATGTGTTTAGTAAACTTTCCAAGTCATAAATCCACAGCAACCCATTTTACCTCCCATACCTCTCTGCTAGGCAAGTCTCGAATAAAAAGTTCTACTAGTTCTCATGCACACACATACCCCCAATCCACAGCTGTTTCATAGCCCAGAAGGAAATTGGGAAAATGTGTTTTTGTAAAAGTTTATACTATATTGCCATGTATTTCTGCTAAAGCTTTAAATAAAATTCATTCATTATTTAAGAATAAAAATTAATAAAAAATAAAATCACCAGCTTTGCAATACCTGTATGTCGCATCAAGACCCCTAGAAGATAGTTTCCTGCAGCTTTTGAGAGTCAAAGCTTTTAGCTCCAATTTGAACAGGTCTGCAAGAGCACCAGCAGGTCAAAGTTGCTTTTAATAATCCTGACCTTCCAGTACTCCTGAAATAGAGAGGAGGTTGCATCTTTCTCAGTCTCTGTCAAAGTTTTTGTTTCCTGACTGTAATGAAATAATTAAGATACATGATTTAAAATGAGGTGAAGTAAAAGAGCATAAAGAGTTCTGAACACCTGAGGGAAGGTTTGGCCAAGTGTTTGGTGCCAAGAGAAAGTTATGGTTTGCATGCAATGTTCTACTTCCAGGTCATAAGATAGAGGAAAATTTCCATTTGAATGTTTCTTTGTTCATTCGAGTTGTGCACTGTTAGCCTTCTGCCATTGCATTTTGGGCCATGCCTGCTTTTTATGTGTTTCAAATAACAGAACCTTCAGGCATTTCCATTTTTAAAATGACTTTTCTTGAATATCTAGGAGGAAAGATTCACCTTTGTTTAATCCATTATAAAGCAAGGATTTGTCCCCTAGCTGCTTGTGTGGTTGGTCCGGTGTTGTAGATTCAGTTGTTCCATTGAAAGTTATGCTTTGGTGTTTTTTTCTTCTTTTCTGGTTATGTCTCCATTACGCAATGAAGGCACCTTAATTAGGCCCTCAGGGCAGCTAGTCTCCATTGGGAATAATGGAAACTGGCTTCAAATGGAGACACAGCTGTTATGAGACATGGTTTGGACACGTGTCTTGTGTGAGGATATTGGGGGAACTTCAGCTCTTCCTGGCTTCAACAACAATAAATTGGTATGTGCTCCATTAAAATCAAGGAAGGAGCAATCAAGATAGTCTCCAGAGACAGTTGTTTCAATAAGGGAACAGTTTTTTATTAAGAATGCTACAGAAAAAAGAGGGGGAAAAATGACTATCTCGGGTGGGCACAGTGCAAAGTGCTGTCAAATGGATCAAAAATACAAGTGGAAGGGAGTCCCCACAGAGATGTAGGCACAAGGCTGGCCAAATATAAGGCACACAGGAAAATATCTATAGAAGGAAAACTTTGCTAATAAAAGTGAAGGACAGAAAATGACCTATCCAAGAATACCTTGCACTAATATCTAGCCTGAAGCATTAGGTTCTCACTTTCAGTGATGTGAAGTGGATTTGAGACCAATGGTCTGATAGATGATGAAGCTGGACCAGGAAAACCTCCTTACTGGACCTATGGAAATGGACTTTTGTGCAAAAGCCAAACTTCGTTGCAAGTCGTCAACCTGTAGGTCGGTGATGGCCAACCTATGACACGCATGTCACAGGTGACACGCCAAGCCCTTTTGGGTGACACACATGGTCACCTTGGCACCTGGGTGTGTAGTGCTTGCTTGTTCTTGAAGTGTACAAAATACCAACTTTCAACTGAAGATTTAGCAAATGTAAAGAATTATTTGTTTTTGCTTTTAATAAAATCCATATATCAAAAATATAACTTTTTTTACTAGAGCTACAAATATCATAAAATTATGGATATTTCTAGATGTGACACAGCACCCGAGTTAAGCTAGGTTTTCTTGCGAATTTTGACACACCGAGCTCAAAAGGTTCACCATCACTGCTGTAGGTAAAAGGATGGTTTTCTTCCTTTGCCAGTGCAGATTTAATCATCTCTTTGCTTCCTAAAAACACACTATGTTGCAATCTTTGTGTCCTTAAGCCAAAACAGAGGCTTGTCTTAAAAAGTATATTTTCATATCTTTTTAATATGGCCTGATACAGAATTTCATGTTTATTATCATAATTCTGTACTTCCAGCCTAAATACCAATATTGTGCCAATCAGCTTCATATGTCATCCAGAGGTGTCTATGCCTTGGTGGAGCCCTGCTGTGGTTTAGCACAGCAATCAGAGTGAGGGATTCTGGGAAGCACATGGCTACACAACTTCAGGCAAAGTTTGAAATGGAGACAAAGCTTCAGCTTTGTACTGTGCTAGTAGGAAGCTCAGCATGTGGCAACTTCATGTCATCGTATACTAGGAAAGGGCCTAGATTGGGTGACTTCACATCACCAGGCCTGCTCCTGGAAGTGAAATCTGCTCCTATTAACTCGTTGTTTGCAGAGCTTTAAAAATGGGGGTGGACTAGGTTTACTCTTGCCCTTTTCCTGAAGAAAGACAGCAGTGGCAGGACCACACTGAAGCCTGCTGGCATTTTGTCATGATCTGAAAATGGCTAACTTCTAGGGCCATTTCCAGAGCCCACAAAATGTTCGCACAGAGAATCTTAGACCTCAAAGTGAGTTTCATTCCCTGACCTCAACATTAGCATTTCCATTTTTAATTGTATACCGCTTTTCCAAAATAAAATTTTGCCCAAGGCAGTTTACAACAAACAGAAAACACAAAATGCAAAGTAATAATCAAAACATAATAAAAATGCATTATAAAAATTGCACATCATACAGAACATTGCAAAATAAGCCAAAACACAAACACAAATTGAGGTAGCTGAGGCCGAATGGAGTCCAGAGCAGCTGACCAAAGGTCCCAGGGACCTAAAAATAAGTTCCATTTTTTAATACTGTCCTCAGTGCAGCAGCTACTGAGTTCTTCTACCTCTAGCCACAGTTCTTATTCCTCAAGGGAGGGTGGGGCGTAGGCAGCAAATGCCCAGGTGTAGCAGCTAGCATGGGCTTGGATGTGTTACCAGACAGCTGTCCACCTTAGTTCTTGGGCTCACATAGATTTTTCTCAGTTTTCTGGGAATTGTCCTGTCCAACCTGGAAGCAGTAGCCAGGCATCCACTTGAGCAGACAGGGTATCTGCCAAATCCCTGCGTTTTTAGAGAGAATTTGTCATCCACACAGATCTGAAGGACATTTTGAAAGTATGTGACCAGTCTCTTGCTAAAGAGTTGTAGCATTGGAAGTAGATTTTAAAAACTGTGCTTTATTAACATTTTGCATTACCATACTTTTAAGGATAATGGCAAAAAGAAAGTGAGAAACACTAATTCAAAAAACTTGATATTTAGAAAAGAAAATGCACAGTCTCTTTGGTGATACATTTCCCCCCTCAAAATAAGTTCCTAGTAATTAAACTACATCCTTGTTAGCAACTTGGAGGAGAGATGGCAAGTGTCAAAAGCAGAAATTCTTCTCTAATGAGTCTGTGCATTTATTCTTCTCATTTCTCCCTGTCACTGATTACAAACTCTTATCGACTCCTGCAGTAATGAAAACATATTAGAAATGTGTAACTTTGCAAAAGTTGCATAGTGAAGCCTAATTACTAGTAGAATGGGGGAGTATTTTCCTAAGTTACTTGCACTGTGTCAGTCACAGTGGAATTTGCAGTGGCATTTTTTAGTTTCTGACAGGATTAAGAAACTTTAGGCAGTTTTAATGCATATGTTAACAGGATGGGCTGAAATTCTCCTGGTTCAGGCAGCGGGAGAGGATTTAAATGCTTCTGAAAAGTGAAGCTTCTGCCATTTCATGCTGTGGGACCTTTCCGTGCTGACCCTTTATGTGGATTAAAGGGCTGTATAGTTCACTTCTAGATCTCATAGATCTGCACATTAATGCAGATCTATGAGACTATGCCCTCCCACTGGTCCACTCTATCTGCATTGGACAGAGTGTGATCCAGATTAAGGGAGACCTTAATCTGGATTACTGGTAGACTCATTTCATCAGGTTTGCAAGGAGATCAGGAAGGCCCTGATCCAGAACATGGGAGGCATGAAGATATTGGGGGGCACCTTGAAGCAGTGTACCATAGCTTGCCCTATGAGGCATGGGGTGCAGCTGTGAAGCTCACATGCCCTTTGCAGCCATGGCATGGGCTGATAAAGATCACCGGCAGGGGGTCTGGACCAGTGGGCCAGGCCACTCCAGATGCAGTGATCCAGAATGAAGGCATGCAAGTGCAGAAAGGGCCATTGTCTCTGAAACTAAATAACTCAACATTAAACTTGCAACTTTTTAAAATCACTACTGCATTTTTGTTGTCAGTCCTTTAGAACTTTCTACCTTGGGTGCCACAATAATAAGGTTTTGAGTATTTTGCACTGGTGTTAGGGAAAGGGGTGCTGTTTTTGCTCTGTCACAGGCATCAGATGGTTTTTGGTTTGGCTCTCAGGAAAGCCACGAGGCCGTTTTTTATTCTGTTCTGTCACATGTTCTTTGCCTGCATGTCCCTTCCTGCATTTTCGCCACCTCCCTGGGAATTGGAAGCACCCAGACCCACATCCCTGGAAAGGTAGAAAGGAAAGGTAGAGAGGCCACCTGAGGACTTCAAGGACTACGAGTCTCGACATTGCATTTATAGTCAATTGCTGCTGATAATTGCCCATGTGCTTAAAATTGAGCTTCACCCAAGTTTCACTCAGAACTTTCATTGTGGCACATGGTAATTTGTTTGGTTTTGTTGTTTTACCTTCTGCCATGAGAAAACAAGGCACCATAAGGGCTCGTGCATACAAAGGCAGTGATAAACCAAGTGAACTTGCTCACAGTAGGATCGGATTGCTTCCCTGCAGTCTGAGCTGTAGTACTGCTGAACCCATTTCAGCGGTGTTACAGAGCTGTTCTTTGAGTCATTCTAGGAGTCAATGAAGTGTTCAGGATGGGACTTTTATTGCATCACATATTACAACCCCTTGCATTAGTTTCACTTTGCAAATTGACCCTGCTTGCATATCGGAGTATGGTTTCAACTAGTGCAACATGGGCAGTTTTTAAAAATGTTTTCTGATGAATTATCTGATAAAAAGACATTGAATTGTATTTTCCTTTCCTGCCACTGACTCCTATTTTCCTTGACCCAAGAAACTTAGAAATAGCTAGAAGATATCATTGTTTGTTTGTCTGCTTTTATTACTTAAGGCTTTTTATATATCTTCCAAGTTTCCTTGGTATCTGTCCCCTCAATCAACATTTTATATAATGAATTGAAATAGTTTGCATTAGAAGAAGTAACTAGAAACATAAGGAGAATGTTTGGAAGTGGTGACTTGAGCACAGGACTCTACTTTCTTTTCCTTTTCTCCCCTTCTCTCTTTTGCATGCACTTGGCTCATTGAATTTTATCCTAGTGTTTTTCCATCAGTGCAAAATATTTAAACTTCCAGCCCATAAATCCAAGATCTTAGCCATCAGGGAGTTGTTGAGAGTGGGAGGGTGAGGAAGTGGAAGTTGAAGACAGAGAGCTTTGAGTACCTTAAAGGTCTCACATCAGGATTGGGTTTCTCCGCCTTTTGAATTTGCCTTTCATACTGGTCATTTTTATTGAGCCATTCAATCCCAGGATGTAAGTGGAATGACAGGAGGCGTGGAGGGGCTATAATGCCTGGAAAGAGATCAGATTTCGCTCTCTCCCTCTTCTTGAGTCCTCTTGGGATGCTAGCCTTGGTGACAGGACACACTGTCTCTAACAAAATACCTTCCGCTGGCCTTAATGGACTATGTGGTTGTTTTTCAGAGGCAGATCCTGTATGTCTTTTCAGATATAGTTTATGCTGTATCATTTCATCCCTTAGTTTAGGGATTTTTTTCCTTTTGTTATTTTCCAAACAATTTTTGGCATTCTGCTCAGCCTCAGTTCAGTAGCTTTGCTATGAGCTGGTCTACATTAAATGGTAGAACCTATTTAATGTTCTGCCCATTTATTATGGTTCTTTGGTTTCTTGAGAGGAAGAACTGTGTGCAAGCTTTTGAATATACTCAGTATTAGGGCCTGTTGCCTTGTTCTCACTTAATTATGAGGCAATGTTCAGGGACAAAGGGAGGAATCCATACTTCAAGTCCTGTGGTGATTTCACACTTCCTTTCCCCTCCTCTAGATGGGAAAAGAGTGCAGTCATCCAACTTATAGCCTAAGCCCTGTGCGATTGGTCATGTGTCTGTGACTGATTCTGGGGCCAGTCCTCTTCAGGGCACCACTATTTTGCTTGTTCTATGCACGCACTGTCACATCTATGATTGTCTGAGGTGCCAGTGCAGAAAGGCCCCTGGTTAGCAACTGTACTAGGGACCCTTCTATTATGGTCCCACATGCAAACACAGTGTGGCAATGTGGGGGCTATTGACTCAGATAAATATCTGAAGGATCTCCTAATCAGTGCCCCAATAATTTTTTCTTTCATTGCTGTAGATGAAATACACAGCCTTGTGTGACTTTTGTTTATGTGTTTTGTGGTCACTTGAATTCTGTAATGATAACTTTGGCAGATTTTCATAATAAAAAACAGGAATATCCCTGATGGAAGTCCAAAGATGTACCAGCTAGTTGAAGACAAGAAGAGAGGAGAATCTTTGTATCCATCTCAAACAAAAAAACAAACCAGTCTAAAAGGTTGAAAACTAGAGATTTCAGTCCATCAAAACAATGTTCTTTGCAAGAGTTTGTGTCCATCCAACCGAATAAATAATGATGATGATGATATTCAGTCAGATAGAAACCGTCTGCAGAAGGCAAGAGGCAGCATGAGATATTTTTAAAGAAGATGTTGCAATTGCCTTTTGTCATGGCCTGTGAGCAGCCAACTCAGTCATGCCCGCATGTCTGGCAAAGTCTTTATGAAATTGCATTGCTGGGGACTTCCTGAAGCCAGCCAAGCACCCGTTCCCTTTCTTTTTGTGCATGTGCATTTGGAGACTTCCCAGAAATCCCCAGTGAGTTGCCATGTTCTCCAGACCTGAAGATAGGTAAAGCTATTGTAGGAAGCTCTACATTGCTGGTAGATTTCCTATAACAGCGATACAGCATATTTTCAACCTGTTGCAAACAGCATTGTGTTGAAACAGCCACAGAGATATATGGCAACCCCAACAAAATGCTGAGACGATCATGGGGCTTACATGATTTCTGAAAACAGCCATAGCCACCAGTCATGCCCGGCAATTCATGGGCATTACATTGTTCTTAAGAAACAAAAAAACCTTACTTCATAGAAACTGAAGCTGAGAAGTAGTATACTGCTAGTGTACTGTGACTCATCTAGTCCAGAGTCTGATTTCATTTTTCTAGAAGCTGGCTCTCAGAGGTACACTGTATTTTACACCACAGTTAGTCAGGTGAGACACTGAACCAAAGTTTGTCTGTCTTGATTGTGTATAGTTTTGGAAAGAAGAAAAGAATAACACTACCGGTATTTTTTAATGTTATTTTTGTTGTTAGTTACCATAGGGCTTTTCCTCACTTGCTGGCCATGATCTGAACCAGTGGGTGTGGAACAGCAAGGCCTGTTGGTTTGGAGAACAGCACTTTCTACACAGCAGTTCTGGTCCACAGCAGCCCCTGCACTGACTCCAAAACAGGTTGCTTGGTGATCCAGGAAATGACCACATGCATTCTGCATGCCTCCGTACTCTAGACTAGGCTGAGCTTGTACTCCCATAGTCCTTGATGTTGAGGACTACTGGTAATCGAAATCAGTCCCCACCTGATATGGATGATGCTGTGCCTTAGTGCACCAGTGGTGGGTGAGGTCTCCTATATTCTGCACTAATGTGCAGAAGGCTGGCCCTCAGTGCATCTGCTGGCAAGGAACATCAGCAAGCGCAGAAAGGCCCATGAAGTTAGAGTCAGCTTAGGCATCCACATGAACCCCTGCATGAAGTTTTCTTGGAGACAGGGAAGGGATTTGCCATTGCCTACTTCTGGAAAAATGAAAGGTTTTAAACTTGCAACCCTCAGCTTGCCAGGCAGTTGCTCTACTATTTTCCTTGTCTTAAAGTCTACTCGTATTTTCTTTTTTAGTACAGTTTTCTTTAATGGTTATTTAATTAGTCTTTTCCTTAAGGATAGTTTTTGCTAGGAAGGAAGGATAGCTAGTATGACATGCCAATGAAAAGTCTGAACTCCTATCTGTCTAATGTTGAAATATTTTGCTGAAACATTATCATCTACACAGGAGGCAACACAGAATATCAATCAGTATTGAAAGTAAATATGGGACTAAATGTGGATACGTAGACAGTTTTAGAAAATAAGCTACTAAAATTGTGGGAAGGTTTTGCAGCTTCCATCTGTTACTTCACTGTGCTTTTAACACATTTTTAGAGACACTGCCAAAGGCTTCCTCTTGCTCTTGACAATCTTCTGTCGACTAAGAAAAATTGGGCTTTTATACCACATTAAATGGATTTGATACTAGCTGAAATCCCTCTCATCAAATCAATTTCTTTCCCCCTTCCCTTTGCCTCTAGCTCCAATGTGGTTTCTTTCACAGATTACTGTCAGCTTCTCCGCTGCATATGCAATATGGGATGAATAACACTGGTTTGCTTTATGGGATTGGTGTAAGACCTATGCTGAAAAAAGTGTCAATGTAAATAGTAGAAATGATAGAATGTTTAATGTGTGGGGAATGGTGAAGCCACCAACATCAATGAGGGGATTCATACATTTCTTGCATTTTTCCTCTGCCTATTACTCTTTTTGCAGGATAAAAATGCAAATGATTGAACCATAAGTTATCAGATAAAAACATAAAATGGTGTTGCCTTTTATGGAGATGACACTGGATAAGCAGGGGGAGGGTTTTATCTCAAGCAACCAAAAAAAGGACAAAAAATGTTGTTGCCATATTTGCCTCTATGGAGACTTGAGAAGTCAAATTATAGACCTTTGGGGATTGCTGAACCACACTGTTCATGAGCTTCAGCCCAGCAGAACTGACAAAAAAAAAAAGACAGCTGTAATATTCCATAGCATCTAGAAGAAAATCAAAATAGTTCAACTGCTTCTGAAGTAGACCGTTTCCAGTTTGCCACTTCACACACCTCAGAGAATCAGACAAGATGTATCAACATAAACACAGGACAGAGTCTAGCACATCATTTAAACACTCTCACACAACATATATACTGTATGTTTCAGATTCAAAACTTGCAAGTAGAAATGTGTATGAATGTGTTTGTACACTCATTCAAAGCATGCAAACCTCCCAAAGAGACCTCCCAATGAGGTTGTAACCCTCACAAACCTGTTCCTAATGACAACAGGGGAAGGAGGAGCAGAATGGTGCTTAATGGTAGAACTCACCTGTCTCCATCACATTTCTTCCCCTTGCTTATCTCCCCGAAGCAAGAAGGGACAGGATCATGATGCCAATGGCATCATTGCACATCTTACAGTGTTCACACTGTTCATGCATCTCTCCCAAACACAAAAGGGGTATGAAAAAAAATATGTCTCATTTGGACATGTCAGGGGATGAGGGTGGATGTAGGAACAGCAGAATAACTATAAAACACCCAAAAATGCCACTGTCAGCAGTGTGTGGACCAGATCCAACTGCAGGTAGGAGATAATACGAGTGGAAAGAGGAGAGTGACAGAGTCAGGTGGGAGCGGCAGCAAAAGGATGGGGAACACAACAGTGTCAGGTGAATTCTGTCACTGACCACCTTTCCCTCATCTTTCCCCTCATGCCCTCTCACTGTCATAGAGAGACAGGTTTCCAAGAGAAAGAACCTTAGGGCCTTTCCACACTAGGCCTTATAGTGGTTTGGTCTAGTGGTTTGGGCGACAGACTCTTATCTGAGGAAACTGTGATTGATTCTGCACTTCTCCACAAAGCCAGCTGAGTGACCATAGACTAGTCACATTTGCCTTCTGAGCTCTCACAGCCCACCTACCTCACATGGTGTTCTGTTGTGGGGGAGAATAACAGAAAATTTGTCAGCTGCTTTGAGTGAGAAAAGCATGGCAGAAAAGCCATCTGCATGCTAGTGCAGACTCTGGCAGGCCCAGTACAGAAAGGGCCTTACATTCTTGGTTTATTCAGAAGGGTGATATGCTTTGTACTCGTTCTAGTCCATCTTTTCAAGATACAAAATGATTTTGATTTTAATAAATATTTTGGCCCTTAAAGTGAAAAAGTGTATTCTTGCTCAAATAGTACTAGGTTCCTGGTGAAGGCACAACAAATTTATATTGTTTTCTTGATGGCAGTATGAAAGCAGATTTTCACCGCCTTCTTGATATATTATGTTACACCCAGATACTGACCTAGCCTGACTCTGCTTAGCTTCCAAGACTGATCGACTCAGTGAGGAGGGCCTCGAGCTTGAGGTTTTCTTTGCCAAAATATATTTTAATAGGCAATTCCTAGAGATGTGGCTCCATAATGAAGTCAGCTGCAATTTGATTGCTGCTATAGCAAAAGGCAACTGTGCACCCTTCAAGAAATAACTATAGCTAAGGAACTGTATCGGATATAGCACAACCTTTGAGCATGACCATTAAATATGTTCCTCTCCAAGCACATAGGAGGATCAGGGTTCAAAGGCTTCCTTGTAAAGAGAGTGAGATACAAGACTTTTTTTTTAAAAAAAAAGTTTATTTACAAATATGCAAGTTCATCATGAGGAAGCAGGCAAACATCCAAGAAGACAGAGCTAGTCTTGAAAGGACCATCAGTTCTCCCTTAAAGTAAACAGCATACTCTAGGAGCTCCAGGACCAGTTGGAAAAAAACTTCCTTTCGGCCCTGGTCCAACTCCTAAGCTGTAAATTTCTATGCAAGCAAATCAGGGTAGCACATTTGAGCTACTGCTGTCCCTTAGTGAAGCAAGTAGCTAAAGTCTAGAGATGGTTATCTTGTCAGAAGAAGATGCCTCATTAGAACATTCCTGTTGTAGTGTTCTGAAGAAATTTCTAACCCTGAAGTTCTCAGCTCTGTGGTTGTTTGGGACATTAGCCTAATGAACCAGTCTGAACCCAACTTTTACTGACTCAACAACAAAGCAGCAGAACACAGGCCTTTCCATACCAGATCAATAGACTAACCCAGCAAAGACCCTGCAATGCCTTGTCTGCATTGCGGACTGGCCTACTGGGAGATCCACCTTCTGGTAGGATACTGTGTCCTCCTTGGATGAGATGTTGGAGTGGGTCATTGTACCTTGCTGTGGAACCTATTCATAAAGTTCCCAGTGTCGTTCTGCAAACATATCCCTGTTAAGGTAAAGAACGATCAGGGAGAAGGGATGTAACATTATTAAGAGTGGTGCATAAAGTTCACGGAGGAGAACTTAATCTTTAATTTGATCCAATGGTGTTAGAGGGATCATGATAAGGCTTTTTAGGGGGCAACTAATTAGGCCATAGGAGGGTTATGAATCATGACCTAATGCAGCAGATGTGCATAGAAGAGTTATGGTGGGATGGCACAAATGTAGCCAAGCATACTATAACCATGCCTATAAATGTTTCTGTCAACGTGTATGAAAGGGGACCAGAATTGAAAAATGTCTCCTGGTACTCCTTACTGCTAGCAATAAAAAGAGTTGTGACTCCTATCTCAGTGTGTTTATTGCATAGCATGTCAAATGCAAATCCAGAAACTGGGCTGGTGCATAACAATTTAATCTGGACCACTGGCCGATCTTGTTATTGGGCCCTTGTCAGGACATGGATGTGTGAAGGAGGCACACCTCTGTGTTACGGACTTCTGGGAGACCCATTCTGGCAGCAGATCAAAACACTGCTCTGTTCCTAACCCTTTGGAGCCTGGACCTGTAGCTTCTGTGCCACTGGGTCAGTTGGTCTGGACCAGCACCATTGTGTGGACAACACTATTCCAGAACATGCCTTGCACTGGTCCAATATAGTGAGGTTTACTTGTCCAGCTCCACTGGTTCAGAACATGGCAAGGCAATGCAGAAAGGGCCTCAGTGGGTATAGAAGGGCTTTTCTGTGACTTCACCTGGCTGCTCAGCAATGTCCATTTCCCCTTAAGACTCACAAAACAAACAAAATTGACTCAGAACTCCTTTAGAAAAGGTAGTGTGTGGCTCTGGTGTTTTCATCCCATCTCTAATTCACTTTTTCTGGCTGAAAGTGTTCATGAGAGGGGAAGGGCTGTTCACTGCAAACCATCTCCAACCACCTCAGAGGAGTTTTGTTTTGTCTTGTTTTGTTTTCCTGCATTGCTGACAGCAGGTTTTCTGGCCTGTTTACTTCAAAATCTAAAAACAAACTAACCATTAGTCTGCAGTGCCAGTGTGGTTCTTAAGCATTGCCATCCCAACAGCTTCATTATCTGTAAAAAAGGATGCACTAACTGCAGATGGGAAACAGGCTATTTTTACATACTGAGATGTGGATTGCATTAAGAGAAAGTCAGGGCTTGCAATTTAATGAGGATGGCAGTTCACTTAAACAGCCTCAGATATGGCTATAGCCACATTTATCATGATATCTAACTCAGCTTCTAGCCAGTTGGGCGTGGAAGGGAAAGCTAAGCAGGGTGGGCCTGGATAGAGTTTGGTTAGAGAAGAGTATGGCTGAAAATCTGGAAATTAGATTGAAAGAAGACAGAAGAAGGCAGATTCTTCTTTGTTCTTGCCAACAAAGAGTACGCGCACACAGAGACACACAAATAGAGCCCAACTTAGTGATGCATTTACCTCAACATGGAGCTGCCAACATTTGGCTTTGTTTTTCCGGTCTTCCTGGTCACTTATAAATAATTACTTGAGTAAATAATATTAGTAATAAGGTTTTTTTTTTTTTAATGTGCAGTACCACTGCCCTCCTTGCCTGTCCCTTAGCCCATAATAGCTGTGGGCTTGAAATGCATCTTTATGTTTTGCATGATGTTCTGTGCCGGTAATGTCCTGTGCTGCCTTCGTTACTGTTTCTCCCAGAGCACCATGACTGAAGAAGCTGCCTTCAAGAAAGCCCAAAGCTAGTAATATGTAGGTTTAACTTTTTAAATTTAGTATTAAATATTCCTCCTCCTTATTTAAATGAGAGATTGCTTGGGCACCTATGCAAATTTCCCATCCTAGTTTCATAGCTATTTCTGAATTTCCCAAGAAATCCACTCATTTCTCTGAAAGTCGACCCATGTTGTGCTGGATAGCTACAGGCATGCTAAACTTTCCCCCCTTCTCATTTAAATGTGTTACAGATATATCAGTAGGAGCCAGAGACACTTGGCTGTCAAATGTTAGCTTTGCCATGACTCTATCTTTATGAACCAAGTACATTTCCCCCCCTCCAGTGGTGCAAGCTTTAATTTCTCATTATTATTGCTTTAATAAGAATGATACTTCCTGTATGTTACTCATTTGCAACTAAAACTGGAACCATTAGAGCAGTAACTACCAATTACCTCCTGAGCAGTTCAGCATGCAAATCTTCCTATTAGCCTATTGGAAGCTGAAGTGCAAAGCAAAACTGCAGGCAGGCTGCAAAGGAAGGATAGAGAAGCAGGCGGCTACAATACTGTAGGTACGGGATGCCGGACCACAGGAGATGTATCTGTACGTCACATCATTCAAGTCACTATTGACAGTTTCATGGCAACATAAGGTTGGGTCGCTGGGATACCAGCTTGATTTACATGTAGCTATCTGCCAGATTCCATTTGTCACAGAGACTTGAAATGGGGAGGTCTGATCTTTTTCAAGCATCTAGTTAGCTAGAACAGACTCCATCTCTCAGGTCTCTTATACCAAACCAACACACTTTTGTTCCGAGAAATGATTGACAGCATGAATTTCCTTTTTTCTTCTGGAATTTTTTGCCTATGCTGAGTGCCCACCAGCCTCACTACTGAAGGTGGTGGGACAATCAGGAGGGCCTCACCACTACATCTTAAGGCAACAGCAGGTCGGTATGGGAGAAGGCGTTCCTTTAGATATTTGGAGGCCAAGTCATTTAGAGCCTTATAAGTCAGAGTTAACACCTTGAATTGCGCTTGGTAGTGAATTGTGGATTAGTTTGCAAGTGCCACTCTAGGGCTTTAGCTTTGTGGGATTCAAGTCCCAGAAGACCAGTTTCTGGTCCAAGAAGACTTTAGATGCTGGTCAGATAGTAGACATGATCCATTGCATTTGAGGTCTTCTTGGAAGAAGAAGGAAGAACAGCATTGTGTACTGGCATATAGGGTGTTTCCTCACTTACTGTTAGTCTGGTATAGTAATGGGTCCAGGGGTCTCTCTTCTACATGCTAGTGTGGTTTAAAGGAGGCCCACCCTAAGGTAGTATGCACCATCTCCATTGAAAGGAGTGTAGACTAGAGTAGAAATCCCCAAATGACTGCTTAGTCTGATATACAGGTAGACCTGTTTTAAAAGGTCTACTGGTGTACTAGCACCTGGTAAACTGGACAATGGCTCTGTGTAGGAGGCACATGCCTCCATGTTCCAATTTACCAAGGGGACCCATTTTGGTGATGCATTGAGGCATGTCATGAAAACGGGTTCCTCAAGGGCCATTGAAGAGTTTGAAGGCTGACTCTGAAGTCCATGCAAGCTTCAGGATCAGAATGGGAATAGCCTTGTTCTGGGATACGTGGACTGTTCCAGCATGTGGACTGCTCCAGCTAAGACAGCAGTTTACAGGTCCACTGGAGGTAAGTGTGGAAATGTCCTTTCACTTTCAGAAGGATCGTGCCCAGGATTTGTAGTCCCAGAACAAAATCAATAGGCATGCATTATAGCAATGGAGAAATGGTGACAGCCAGTAGGTAGTAGTAGTAATAGCATGGATGCATCTCATACCCCTTTGATCCAACTGAGCTACATTTCAGGAGCATGCACATTTGGATACTGTATTGCCCTTTCTGCACTGAAACGTACTCCAGATTGTAACCTCAAATAGGAACCTGCCAATCATATGTTAGGACTGGGCAGAGCCTACTCAAGTTTCCATCAGCATGCAGATGGTAGTCCCCTATTCTGAGATGTAACCTGGAATAAGACCCAGTGCAGAAAAGACCTATGATTCCTTTCAAAAGATTATCAAAGAGATTGACTGTTTTGGGGTACTTTGAGTTATGTAGTGGATCTTCCATTTATGATGGTGGTGAGATTCAGCTGGGATTTTCCATGCCATCTTGGTGCTGCTTCAGTTCTGCTACATTTTTTAAATAAAATATATATTGTATGATTTTTTTTTTATTTATTTATTTATTTATTTTTATTTTAGAATCCTGCCATGGCAGGATTCTGCTTCAGATTACAGATTTCCCCCCCCCCCAATAATAGTTCTGCTCTTTGTGAACTACTCCACCACACACCTTCACTTTATGTCTTCATCAGTCCATCTTCAGGTCTTTTATTTGTAGACTTCCCTTCCAGGAAAGTCCAAATGGAATGGGATAGAAATGAAAAGATATCATCTTTTCAGTTAGATCTGAAGATGGAGTGGAGAAGCTTTAAAGTGAAGATGTGACCGTGGTCTGGGAGACGAAGGAAAATACTGTTTCCTCCCTAAATTGCTACTGTAGAGATCTCTGTCATTCAAGATCTGTGCCACTGAAGAACAACCACAAGAGGGAATGGTTAATGATACCTTAGTGGCCCTAGCGAATGCACTAGTTCTGATTTCTAACTTTTCCACAGCTATTTGCACCATTGCATTCTGGAATGTACATTCTAAGCTGCAACCAGATACATCTCTTCAATAAAGGATCACAGTCCAGGGTAATAAAATTGACCTTAAATATATGTCTTTGCTCAATTTTGCACTTGTCTAGCTGTCAAACATTTCCGTAGGACTCAGCGAATCTTTTGACAAGCATGTAAGAAGAAATTGGTAGTATTTGGAATTCTCTAAGAAAGACAGGCATGGCCTTTACAAAGGGGTGGCAGACCTTTTCAAAGGAGTAATAAAATCTAATATTGAGGGAGGGGGTGGAATTAAAAGTAAGTAACCAGGTTTGATGGAAGGCTTAGGAAAGGAAGGGTATCTTCCTGGCAGTTCTGCTGTACCATTGCTTCCCAAGAGGAAAAAGTAGGGAGGGGGTGTTCTCTCCTGGGAAAAATTAAGTCAGGATTAGGGAGGGGAAAGGACTAACATGGCAGGAGTGGAGGGAAAGGTGCAGGAGATGTATGGGGAAAAGCCCAGGGAAAAAAAGATTATGGAGAAGGAAAGAGATGTATGTATGTATGTATGTATGTATGTATGTATGTATGTATGTATGTATGTATGTATGTATGTATGTATGTATGTATGTATGTATGTATGTATGTATGTATGTATTATATTTCCTTCTTAAACCATTCTCGGGGAGGCATGTAGTATAAATGAGTTCAATAAAACAGATAAAGACAACTAAAGAAATCTGAATACAAAGAAAGAAATTAAAATGATTCCTCGAAAGCCTGGACAGAATAATTCTGGTAGGTGCCTCTGGGCACCAATTATCCTGGGCCTTTGGCTGAAGAAACAAATAAATCTAGAGTACTGTGTCCAGTTCTGGGTGCCCCAATTCAAAAAAGACATTGACAAAGTAGAGCAAGTCCAAAGGAGGACTACCAAAATGGTTAGTGCTCTGGAAACCATGACCTATTAGGAAAGGTTGAAGGATCTAGGAAAGTTTAGCCTACAGAACAGAAGACTGAGAGGAGACGTGATAGCAGTCTCCAACTATCTGAAGGGCTGTCACAGTGCAGAGGGATTGACCCTATTCTCACTTGCACAAGATGAGAGGACTAGAAACAAATGTATGAAACTTCGAGGGAGTCAATATTAGGAAAAACCTCCAGACAGTGAGGGCAATCAATCAATGGAATAGGTTGCCATGGGCGGTAGTGAGTTCTCCTTTGCTGGAGGTCTTTAAGCAGAGGCTGGACCTACATCTGTCTGGGATAGTTTATTATTATTTATTTATTATGATTAGTCAATCGACCATATCATCATTAACTACAAAATAGTCATAACATAACTGAAATTAAAAAAGAATAAATAAGTCCCACAAGAATTAAAAAGACTGTAAACAGACATTTTCAAAGAGCAGTGACCTAGAAACATATAAAACAGATCTCATGGCTTCAGTGACTGATTCAAAAATTTTTTCCTTATCCTAGCCGCCCTAGCTATGAAAAGACTGACTCTGATGATGGTAAACCTATCAGAGCCATTATCTGGGATAGTTTAGGAAATCCTGCATTCAGCAGGGGGTTGGACTCAGTGACCCTAGAGGTTATTTCCAACTCTATGATTCTATGATAAGCTGTAGAAACCTGTTGAATCTCACTATGGAGGCTGTTCTATAACTGTGGGCAAACTCTCACAAGATCTTGCACAATCTCATCCAAGCACCCAGGGAAATGCAGAGGAAAGGAATATTCCACAGCAAATGCCCTTGTAAGCAGAATTTTTTACACCGGAGAATAATTCTATAATGTGCAGGGACTGCGGTTCATCGTAAAATCTGTCTGGCAGTTTGGAAGCTGTTCCGCATCCCCTACAAAGTTAAATTGATCCCATAATGGCAAGGACACTTTTTAATTCCAGTGCTTTCTTACAAACGAAATAAAAATAGGGTTGGAAAAGCAAGCTATCTCCACGTGTAGCAAAAAGAGGTGCATGGCATGTTCTTATTCCATCCTAAATCTCCATTGTCTAGCTCATGAGAGTGGGGGAGGGTGAACTGCCATGTGGACGATCCCAGCTGTGAACAGTCTCTTGCTATGTGAATGCAGCTGAAGTCTGTTCTGCCAACTTTCCTGTGGAAACGAGAGAAGCATTGCTCAGGATAGCATCTGCTCATGTCCTTATCACTCAAGAAGAATCAGAGTTAGTAGGATGTACTCCTTTTCTGAACAATCACTGTGCAACTTGCCTTTTAAAAAGCCAGTCTGTTGGCTCTGAAACTTAATTATAGAAGACTGATTTATTATTTACAAGATTTTTCTGACAGTACTGACATTTATCACATTAAAATAATAATATCCACCATGTAATTCGTGGCAAGTACAGCTTCACAAACAAGAGATATACCAATCAGTTAGAGAAGAAGCCTTGCTATTGCTTCTGGGCCTATTCATACTTACCTTGTAGAGGGGTTCCAGCTGCTCCGTGGGAGGCCCATCTGCACACTATGTCTACCACAGTTCTAGAGTTCCTGGAGCTAATGAGAGCTGATCCAGTCTTCATTAGCTGTGGACATGTAAAATCTTGTCTGAGAGCAGTTAGTGAGCTCACAGTTAGCAGCATTCACACTATCTTCTGGGTGCCAAGTTGCGTGTAGGCAGCTGCAGCTGCACAGTTGCACATTGAGGGCTGATTGCCACAGCAACATCCATGTGCACAACAAATGCTGCCATTGCCATGACAATCTGGCCTGCCCAGTCCAGGACATCCACACTTTAAGTGCTGGCAGTTCAGCTGGAAACTGGGCCACTACTTGAGAGTGTGGATGGCTTCCCCTACGTTTCATCTTAGGACCTGTTTGCACTAAGGCAATCAGGATGGCCCAGCACACTCTGAGATGGAGCATACTGAGGAAAGTATGAACAGGCCCTTTCTGTCTTTTGTGGAGATGCCACATTACTTTGGTTTATGATCAAGGTCAGATGAACATTCCAGCAGAACCATCATGGAGGAAAAGGAGGAGAAGAGGGACTTGGCTTTGTACCTCACTTTTTCTCACTCATTTAAGGAGGCTCAAAGCAGCTGACAAGGCTTTTTGTGACTAGCCAAAGGTCACCCAGCTGGCTTCATGGAGGAGTGTGGAGTAAAACCCAGGGACTGTGAAATATGAGTCCAGCACTCTAACCACGGGACCAAACTGGCTCATAGAAGATTTTTTTTACAGAGTGATGGAAGCGATAATGATGGTGAAAAATCAGGAAGGCTGCAAGCTCTGGGAAAGTTTTGCTTCTAGCTACTGGCAATCTGAACAGTAGCAAGTTAGACATAAACACCTATCCACCCTCTAGCTGCATTTCCGTGGCTCAAATGGGAAGCTTGGTGATCATTCTTAAAATAACAGTTGCTTCCAAATTAGGGATGTGGACGACTATTTATCACATTCGAAATCCATATGAATTCATACATTCACATTTAAATCAAATTTTGCCTGCTTTCAAAGATTGACATTCAAATGTGATGCGAATACTTTTGTGCATTCGTTCAAAGCTTCATTATATTTGTAAACTTGGGAAGGCAGCAGATTCATAGTGGATTCAAAGTGGATTCAGATTGGATTCAAGTTGGGTTTGGAGGGGACTCGGAAGGGACTCGGAGGCGCTACTGGCGGCAGGGATGTGAATCAGATTCAAATAGCATTTGAAGAACATTCCCAGCAAATTTGAATCCTACCACATTTGAAGTGGCTCTATTTGCATGAATGCAAATTTCCCTCACATTCACTTTAATGGGAAATGCACACACACAAAATTCATGCAAATCTCTACTCCCAGTGCAGTCTGCTGTTTGGAAGAAGAATCTCATTCTGCCTTACAAGTGTCTTGCACAAAACACTAGGCACATAGGCAGTAGGAATGTAGCACACACAGTTGCATTCCACTCAGGGACCTCTGTGGAAGATCTAATAGTGATAAGAGGAGGAAGAGATGCACTCTTTATAGCACCTTTAAATTTTCCTTCAATACCTCCACCTTGAAAACCCTGGCTGATACCTGCAACTGTATCTATGCACAGTGTCTGGTGCATGTTGCAACAGCATGCATCACTTCTAACCCTTTTCAGTGGAAGTGAGCAAGGCCTGGATAAGGGGAACACTGTTAAAAGTAGCCTAACAACACACTGCTACAGATCACAGCAGCAGATCGGCGGAAAGGCAAAGCTATAGGCTTTGAAAGCAGGAGATCTCCCCTTGGTCTTGTTCGTCCCAAACCAGCCTTCCTACAAAATGGTAGGAGTGGTGAAGCAACAGATTCAAATGCTAAATCCTGCTTGGATAGTCAGAAGGTGGGGAGAAGCAAGCTATTACATTATGAGTAGTGCGCTCAGGGCAAGTCTTCGTCTGAAAGCGTAGTATCTGTGCTTGTTATGCATATCCCTTTCTTACGGCCTTCATTACTTGCTGCTATCTCATGCCATTAAGATATCAAGTTCATTTAGGTACATCCACATTGGCAGCTTAATTATGTTTGAGTATCAGTCTGTATTTTATTCATGGGCTAACCCAGGGTGGTTGTCAGGCATAGGACCCAGGAGATAAAGGCAGCGTGGCTGCAGAATGCTAATGCCCTCCCAGATTGTGCCTGACTCTCTCTCTCTCTCTCACACACACACACACACACATTTATTACCCAGCTGATTATTTCATTCATTAACACCACATACATCAGTAGTCTTCAGCCTAGATTATTGTGTACATTCATCTTTCAGTAAACAATTACCTGACAAGGTTGAGACAAGAGGGGCAGGGAAACTGAATGCCCTGATGGGATTTTCTTGGTTTGGATCAGCAACAAAATGTGAGCACAGAATATCATACTGACACAATCTCTTCATTAATCAAATTCAGGACAATGGAGCATCATGTGAGCTTCGTGTTCACAAACAATGCCAGAGCAGGTTTTATTGTGCTCTCCTCATCATTTACCAATAGTTGAATTTGTGGGACCAAGCAGGGAGATCTGAACTAGGGGTGTGCATGGAGCCACTCTTCCACATTCTATTTGAGGTGAGGTGAATATCTGTAATGTTTATTTATTTGACTAGTCATCTGACCATTTCAAAGTAGAAAGGTAAGGTGAATAGAATGTGCAAAACTTCGGCTCTGGCTGAATACCACCCCCCACGGATGTGGGAATACTTGGATCCGGGCATGGATATTCTATAGAATATCTGTGCCCAGAATGAACCCCACCAACCCTCCTTTCCCATCCTCTCCTTCCCCCCTCCACCCACCAGAAGTTCTGTATTTAGCTCTTGGAACCCTTTCATGGTTCCAGTGCGGGCCGGAAGAGTCCCACGCCGCCACTGGAGCTCACCCCCCAGGTAAGTGGGCCCCAGGGAGGTGGGCGGGCATGTTCTGGTGGCGGTGCCGGTCTCTTCTCAGGCCCACTGGAACCACAAGCAGTCTTTCTTGGAGGTAAATGCAAGCCTTCCGGTAAACCAGAAGGCCTGTATTTACCTCTGAGGAAGCCTGCTCGTGGTTCCAGCGGGCCCTGGAAGAGGTCCAGAGCACCCCCGGAGCAGGTAAGTGGGCCCTGGGGGGGGGGAGGTTTGGGGTAGGTCAGCCCAAGGAAGCTTCTATGGATACTGGATTATCCGATTCATGGATGGATAGGGCCCTTCAAATAGTCCCTATTCGATCCGTCCACGAATCTCAGAATCTGGACGTATTCATTCAGATTCCGAATGCACAGATAATTTGTGCACGTCCCTAATCTGAACTGTTAATTTTCAGAAGCAACACTCTTTTAACAACATAGATGAGGAACCTTGGGCAGTCATATGCTCCTGGCTTCTATTCGCACCAACCAACCATCAAGGGTTCTGCACAAAGGTTTACCACTGCAGACACAAAACATAGCCCCTTTCTGCACTGGGACTGATTCTGGATAGTATCCTAGAGTAGGGGCCTGCCATAGTCTGCACTAGCATGTGGATGGCATTTCCCTATTCCAAGATATAGTCTGGAATAAGGTTCAGTGCTGTAAAGACCATTTGCTTTTTGACATAATAGCACGTTTTCCTGTTGTCAGCCCACTTTTCTGTTTTGTTGGGATTGGCTGTACCTTGAATTTCTATGAGCATCAACTTTGCATGTGGAATGTGTCAGGATTAGCCATTATTCCCCTGGAAGAAGGTGGTTGCAAACTACTTCTTTGCTGCTGTCAAGAAAATGCATCAACACATTTGTATGATCCCTAGGAGTCCAGCTTAACCCCGGGTGTTTACCTTTTCAGAAAGTTCATTGATAAATGCAGAGGGAATTGCAGGTGGGTTTTTTTTGTCATGTCACCCGTAATCACAGTATCATAACTGCATTATTCCAAGGATGCTGGAAGCACTATATATTGTAGACCTTATTGTACTGTTGAGAAATGGGAATATTGTGACCTTTCACTTTTCACCCTGCCATGGCCCAGCAGAATTTTAAATTAACCTCAGAGGTGGTAATAAATTCAGAGGCCTTTTGTCATATCTAAAAGTTGCCAGAGAGACAAACAATAACTGAAGAAAATATCCACCCCTGTTATTTATTATTTCTCATTAGTTACATATGCTTAGTACGTAATTTTTTATAATATCTTTGAGTACCTTCTGTTAATCGTGGCCCCATAGGACTCATTCTCAGTATCTGAAAATAGATTTGTTATCTAACCACCCCATGGCACAGGGTTAAACAGAGAAGCATTTCCTGATAGGAAGCCAGAACCTTTGAGGCATATTTATTCTGTGTGGATAAGGACACTGTTAACTTTGAACCTTTGTCAATGTGTTTGTAATCCATTAAGTACTGTAATTGGGAACCATTGAATCCCAAGCAACCTTTTGTTTCATTGAATCACGCTGGCAACTTCTGAGTGTCTTTCCATAGTTGCTGGATGCCTTTCACCTCCTTTGACTCAGTGGAGCCCTTTGCTTTCCATAAAAACTACTTTTAACAAAAAAGAGAAATAGAGAAATACAGCTGTAGAAGAGCAGCTTCAGGATTATGTGTGTGTTGCTCCATATATTTCAGATTGTAGCCCAAAGTCAGTAGCTCTCATATGAATCAAGATTTTTGTTTGGCCTTGCAGGGATAGGAAATCTACAGCAATCCATAAAGAAGTCATATCTCGGAATAAGTTAACAAACTTTGTTCTCTACGGGGTTCCCTTAAAAGTTGTAAACCTGTCTTTCGACAAGACCAGGGACAGAGGTGAGACATATCTGGCAATAAATGAAGTTGTGTATATGGTTAGTTTTTTGTATGTGCATGTGTAAGTGTTTCCCTTAATGAAGAAATGGACATTTGTTTTGGGTGGTCCACATGTCCTTGACTGGGAAATCGTAGGGCACTGAACCTTCTGAAACATTGGGCCTTTTGCATTTACCTTCTTCAGATCTGGAACAGCTGGTCTGAAAGAAGCAATCCATCTGAGGTTGGGATGGATCACCCTAAGACTGGAGCAATACTATCTCTATGCTGAGGCTGTTCTGGTCTAGGCTCTCTGCTGGCCCTGAAGCTCACCTGAACTTCAGAGCCAGCCTCCATAAGCTCAGCCTTTTGCACACCTTCATGATCTAGATTTTTAACCACTAGTACACCAGCAGACCTCAATATCAAGTAATCTGGTCCTAGGCCCTCCTGATCTAGACTATGCTCTGTCTGGTGCTAACAGTGCATACTAGCAGAGGCAGAACATCTCTGTTCTGCACCAGTATTCAGATAAAAGAGGACTACAGCATGCACTGGTCACAATCTAATGTATGTGCAGAAATATCTATTCTCTTTACTAACAAAACGAGGGGCCCTTGGATGGATCTGCAGATCCAGATATGCTCCAACATATAAACTGTGCAGAGCTGATTCTGTTCCAGAAGCATGTGTCAGATTGTCCCCCAGACGGATACATGTGGAGCACTAAAAGTGGTTCATAGCTATACTACTTGTGACTGGGACATGGCTAGTGCAGCAGGGCAAAGGGTGCATGGGGTTGGGTGGCTCCACTGTAGTTGTGCACTATGTTGCCCAGTTATCGTGGCAACAGCCAGTGCACATGATCATTGCCATGGCAAGGTGAATGTGCTAGTATACTAACCCAGGCCTTCAGTGAAGTGCTGGGTAAGGTTTGGATAGATCGGGTATTCAAAATGTGAACGCCCAATCCATTCCAGATCTTCATTTTCCTGGGATGACTTCTCATGGACTCATGTGTAAATTTGCCCCAGGTTAAGTGTGCCTAAGAATAATCTGTAGCTTCCTTTTTATCCTGCGGAAATGGTAGGACAAATCCAAACCAAACCGACCTAGAGCCAGCTGGTAAAGTTTCCATGTGCCATGGTTTATTTATTTATTTATATTTACATTTATATCCCGCCCCATACCCGAGGGTCTCTGGGCGGCTCACAACATTTAAAAACAAACATATTAAAACTTTATCAGATTATACTAAAACCAGTGCAAGGTTTAAAATCCAACATAATAATAATAATAAGAATAAAAACAATACAAATACAGTTTAAAAAACATCAGTGTTTGCAAGGGGGGAAGCGTAGGGAGCATTTAGCCAAAGGCTTCAGAGAAGAGGTGCACCTTCACTGTCTTCCTGAACATAAACAGAGAAGGGGCTTGACACACCTCCAAGGGGAGACCATTCCACAGCCTGGGGGCCACTACAGAGAAGGCCTCCTCCCGGGTGCCCACTCGCCTAGCCACTGAAGGCGGTGGGATAACCAGG
>MTQE01002208.1:47243141-47263564 GCA_014337955.1 Aspidoscelis marmoratus | reverse complement strand
TTGTCTGGATTCAGCTTCAATTTATTGGCCCTCATCCAGCCCATTTCCGCAATATAAAAGCAATATACACTGCAACAGACTTCTTTTGTTTCCTAAAAGTATCCTTACTGTAGCAAACAACCAGTCGCTGGAGCAGTGTTTCAAAGCCACAATGTTTATGTGTGCATATGTGCAGCATTCATTTTGCATCGCCCAATGGAATCTTTTGCTAGTGCCATTAAAAAGCAAAAAAGACTTATTAAAAATTTGTGAGCTCAGGAGTCCCAAAGGTGGGGGATTGCTGGGGAGAACAAATTGCAGTGCCTGAAGGCCGACTTTATATTGCGTGAGAAGAGCCGGACTGAAACCCTCCTCCAACAACCCCCAGTTCTTTGGAGATCCAAATGCCTCATGCCTCAAATCACAATTGAAAATCCTTGCTTATATTTGTCTCTGAGAACCTAAAAATCTGTCTTTAAAGCTTCTGGTGCTTGAGATCAGCCTTGAATTTTCTTCTGCAGAAGATATCTGTGAGTTCCAGGAAGGCCCCAGTTGTCTTTAGCACCCAGAGGAAAAATCGAAGGGAAAGCTTCAATTACCAGCATGAAAAATGAGTTGCCTAAGAGAAGGCCCTTCCGCCAGCCAACGGGGCTTGTTTTTAAACTGAATTATAGAGACGGCTCCATTTCCCCCACATCCCTCCCTTCTAAAGACAAATGCATTAATTTTTCTCAAAATAGACAAGAGGGAAGCAGAGGGAAAATAAGATAATAAGAGTTTCTGTGGTGATTTATATGCCTTTGTGAAAAATAACATGGACTGGGATAGCCAGCATACCAGTGAATGAATGGCTCACGGAAAGGAGGCAAAGCATTAAAAGCTGCCAAGAACCACCAAAATGTTGTTATGAAATCATCTAAGATCAGGTTATACAGCCGACTGGTTTGAAAGACACTTGGATGTATTTATAAGATGCATGTTTTATTGTCCACCGAGGAATAAATGACTTGATGTAGTATATGGTGACCACTCTAGGCGAGGCTGGTTTGGGGCATACGTTACAGTAGACGGTTTCCATGTGATTAGGAACATTGTACTGAATTCCCAGTCAAGTAAGCATAGTTCAAAGTATCATTAGTGCAAGCATGAAAGCAGACTTTTTCCCTGTGAAGGAGTGGGCATTGGAAGGCAGTCACACCAGGCATCCCAAATGGAAGGTGGTGCAGCAATAAGAACTATACTTATGGAAGGATGGTTATTTTTGGTTTATTTTATATTCCACTTCTGTTTGAGCACTAGAGATTATGGTGCTGTATATACACTAATGGTATTTTGAGTCGACTGTTTATGATAACAGGAAGCAGTAAGCCTCGAAGACTTTCTTGGGCAGCTGTTGCCCATGGATCTGATGCTATGGGGCATTTCTTAGGTGGACTGCAGGAAATTTGGAATCACAGAGACTACAATTCTTCATCACCAACCCTTTCCTTGATGATTTGCTCTAATCAGAGAAGCAAGAAATATTTCAGGGAATACGGGAACCAAAAATGACTTAATCTGATATGAATGACAGTACATATGAAGTTCTAGATTCTTGTTCTACACGCCATCACACACTTGGATCCAGTTTTTAAATTAGGCCATTTCATATGTACTCTGATCCAGATCAATGAATCCACTCCATGTACAGAAAGTCATCCACATTTGGACAGCTGTTCTGACCCAGTCTCCCATGCTGGTTCTGAAGCTCATGATGGCTTCAGTGTTCATTCCAAAGGCGTTAATGGCCAGGAACCAAAGTTTGTATGCTCTGGAGGATCCATTTTTGTTTTGCAACAGGGCACACCACTGAAAATGGTTCACTGTGTAAATTGAGCTATGCAGGCATGTACCATCCACATGTCCTCTATTTCCATTTACTGCTGCATTTAGAAAGGTCCACTGGAATACTAGACTAGGTAGCTATTTTAGGTTGCCCAGTCTATCCTCCATCCAATGCAGACAGAGTGTATTAGAAGGAGGTGCGGCCTCTCTTGCATCATGCTACCAATGTGGAAGAAAGGCACTTAGTCCTCTTCCTGTCCTAAGTCAACTGTGTGAAAATGCCCTTAGTCTGTTTGGCAGGTTCTGGGCTGCACATCTTGGGACTAATGCAAAGACCATTCTTTGCCTTGATCACTTGATCTGGGCCAAGAACAGAGCAGACCACAGTAGCATGCACTAGCAGCTGACATCATTGCCACAGCCCTGTTCTGGCCATTTTTGAAAGACGAACAAAAATTCTTTACCCTCTAGGGATGTGCACGAATATTTGAAATGTTCATTATTTGGATGAATTCAAATATTCGTATACGAATAGAATGTCTAGACATTTGTTTTTTAGTATTTTACAAATACAAATATTTTGAGTTGTTCGTACGAATAATTCAGACAGCTGTATGTGTACAAATTCGTATGCATCTCATAAATATCCATACACATCTAGTTTGTTTCCATACACATCTATGGATATGTTCGGGATGAAAATGGGATAAAAACAGGATGCGTACAGATGTGTACGAGATTCATATCATTAGGTAAATATCAAATATCCATACAAATAGAAATGAATATCCAGACATTTGTTTTTCTTTATTTGCACGAATTTGAATATTTGAATATTCTATTCAAATCAAATGTCAAAACTTACATTTGTGCACACACCTACTGCCGTCCAAAGCTGCAGGCTGGTGTGTGTGTGTGTCAACATTGTGCTGCAAAAGGACCACTTCTTGAGCCATATCTGGAGCCCATCAAAATAGTGCCAGTCTCTGCACATTGCACTGAGGCCATCTTGTGGCCCACTGGCAGTTCGAGAGTCTCCTGTAACATTACGTTTTCCAACAGAACTCTTTCTCTTGTGAACTGATACCAGCATTTGAGTTTTCCCCTAAGACCTATTGAGCTATAGATATCTTTGACAACAGGAGCTACCTTTGGGTGCCTCCAGACATAAAAAAAAAATACAAAGCCTACTTTTCTCTGAACTTAGAACATTTGCAGGCAGGATGGATCACCCCATGTTCTCCCAATGTTCCAAAGCAGCAGGCAGGGCTCTTCTGACCCCATGACCAGCCCCTCCCTCTCTGCTTCTCTGAGAGCCCTGCCTTTTCCTGGTGAGGGTGAGATCTCATGAGATCTTGTGAGGTCTCACCCAAACACCCAGGAAAACAGAAAATCTCCAGCCGTTGCTGGGGCATGTTGGAGTTTTTTGCTGCACAGCATTGGGCTTTCCTTTGCTGGGAGCTGTCAGGCACTTGCAAAGTATACAGCCTGTCTGGATGCACTTTCATCTTCATCAAGACCTGGGCTAGTGCACCTGTGTTTGCTGCTTCTGCCCCACCCTCCCCCAAAGTATAAGAACTGTGGCTGTTTTTGGCTGGGAGGTGGAAGAACATCTGGGCTGGCTGCTTATCTTTTGAGATAATTTCCTTTCATTGGTACTGTTGCAGTTTTGTTCTCTATTACTTTACATTGGGTATCTTATATTTTTGTGTACTGTATAGTTTGTATTTGGCTTACTTTATACAGTAGTGAGTTACAATGATTATTAGATAATTTTACGAATTGGTATTGATCTGCTTTGATTGTATTTTTGCTTTGTTGTGAACCACAGTAGAGATAAAAAAAAAGATATAGCAATTCAAAGTCAAATGTACATCCCTAGTTAGACAAAGACCTGTTGTAATAATTTCAGTATAGAGGCAAAGCTAATGAACCCTCAGATATCAAACTTCCCAACCAACCTGAAAAAGAACTGGCTCAGTTTATAGCTCATTTGGAAGTCAGCATAGCTACAAGGATTCCTTGATGGACCATGACACTGGTTTTGGGGGGTGGGGTGGGGAGAGGCTGATTGTTGACAATAGAGTTAGCTGATTGTAGTAAGATGTTAGAGGAGACTGTGAATGATATCCTGCCCCTACTACATGGCATGGCAGATTGACCTCTCTCCAGATTTGACAGTGAGTCCAGATTTCTCATATGGCAAGAGAACATGTCTTGGAGACACCCATGTTCTTTCTCAACAGAGATTAATGAATCCAAATCTGGGATTTAAAAGATGGGCAAGAAGATCATGGCAGGGGACACTACTTGAGTTGCAAAGGCAAGACCTTGGCCCAGAGGTGGTATTTGCTGATGCAGATGTTAGTCTACAGATCTTTATGTTGAAAGCATCTTCATTTTGCTGATTTTCACTATTCAGTGTGCTTGTTGTTTCACTTCCTGATAACTGATAACTCTGAATGGGACATGCTGTGATCTTTCTAATGGTGCCTGCTGATACTTCTAGTTGTGATGTGGCTTGTCCACATTGCAAGTGCTGGAACTATCCCAAATTTAACCTCCAAGTGTGGACAGTCCTGTCCTAGACCATTGTCATTGTTGTAGCATCAGCCATGCTCACAGGGCCATTGCTAAGGCAATTGCTGATGTAGCAAACAAGTAAACAGCTACAGCCACACCACATTGCCCCAGGGCAGCATTCACATACAGAACTAATGCGAATGCTGCCTCTGGGAGGCTCCTGGGAGGCTCCTAGACACTCCTGGTAAAGCTGTGGAGCAGCACTAGCAGCCATCAGGGCAGCTCTGGGCTGCTCTGGAATGGAGGTGGCACTGTGGTATGTATATGCTCCATCCATAGCATGCCAGACCATTCTTATCACATTAGTGCAAACATGGCCTAAGTCCTACGATACAGAAAATGATTATATCAATAAAAGTTAGTAGAAGCATTGTTTCAAATATTTTAGCATACTAATGTACTTCACCATTAGAGTACGGTCCTTTGCCCACTTACTATTTTTCATTGACATACAGAAGATTATGCAACTGGACCTTTTTAGTGTAGATGTACAGGTGCAGGAAAAATAAGCAATCAAGCTGAAGTAATGTGGATGCTGTTATATTCATCCCACTTTCATTTTTCAAAATACGTTTCGTAGACTTTTATATCAGTTCCAAAACTTGTTAAATCTGTTTGGATAGAGGTGTCAGTCGATCAAAAGGCTTTATCGTAAGCAAAGCGGCAAATTCCTCATTTTGTGTAACAGTGAATGAATTCCCGTGACTAATGTTTAAGAAGTTCTCCTAGGCCCTTTCTGCACTGAGCCTTATTCTGCGATATGTTGTAGAATAGGAGACTGCTGTCCATATGCTAGTGCTCACTATGACAGACCCCACCCAGGGCCTACCACAGTCTTCATTAGTATGTGGACAGCAGGCCTCTATTCCAAGATATACCCTGGAATAAGGCCCAGTGCGGAAAGGGCCCTACGGCTTTTCTTTAAACAGTAGCAGCCACAGCAGCAGCATAGATTTATATAGGGCTATAACAATGCTGGCAGCAACCTTAACTAGCTGAATTTGACTTGTTCCATTCATTTAATTTTAACTATTGAAAAATTAATCTAGCATATTAAGTGTAATGATCACTAATTTGTTTAGCTTGTAGACATAATTAAATAGCTGTACTTAAACAATCTCATTAATTTTACAAGTAAACTAGTAACACCCCTTCCCCTGAGAATCACAGTAACTCTAGAGAAAAAAAAGGACTTTGCCCACATATTATTGTGATATAAAAAAATTCAGTGTCAACATATTGAAGACATGGCAGGGACAGATGATGTTGGGCCACCCATTATTTGTCTACTGCAGGAGAGCTCTGTCTCCACCCCTAATTAATGATGCTGAGCACCCAGCAAGAGTAGGCCTCCTTGCTCTCCATCTGCTTTGGTATGCCTGAGTCTGTCCCATGCTTGCTATTCCATGAAGACATGGGATTATGTGGTTAAGTTCCGGGAAACTTATGCTTAAAAAAACACTCTTTCTATGTGGTGATAAAATTCCCACCTGTTTTACTTTGGCTCCATCACTCAGTAATAAAATTTGAATTTAATTGTATCTAAGTAAAAAAGAACAACTTCCACTTGCAGTATATTGAACTGTGAATGAGCCATTTTTAATCTTGTGGCTAGTTTTTACTGTTTCACAGCTAGTGGTGATCAGGGCAGCTCTTGGCCAGTCTGGGATAGAAGTGGCACCGCAGGGTATTCTGATCACTTAGTGCAAACAGATCTTTTGTTAGATATATATGAAAAACAAGAAACCTGTCTAGTAAGGGCCTCTTTGCTTCGTTCCTTCACTGGGGCCCGAGTCATACCACTATAAGACAGGACATCCTATTCATAATTTGACCTGAGGTCATACCAGCACTGTTTACATGTAGATCATTATAGGTCATCCTCAGCCTGTCCTCGCTTTGGACTGCATCACTCATACCTTTCTCCATGATCAATCTGAGCCTCCTCCACAGCCTTCTTCACCCCTTTGGCTACATGAAATCTATCTCCTTTCTTATTGGATGCCATTGTGTGACTCAAGGGAAGTGAGGATGTTTGTTTGCAATTCTTTTTTAAGCCTGCTCCTCCACCTCCATGCCCCCTTCTTTTTTTATGTGCTTTTCTTTTCCATGCATTTTTTTAAAAAAATAATAAATTTGCAGAAAAACACTAGGTAGTGGAATCATACACATAAAGTAAGGAGAGGAAGAGATGCCTCACGAACTCTGCAATGCACATTAGCTGAAAGGAAAGACTGGACCACCCACCACAGCACAGTTCAGCATTCTTTAGCCTGTCCTCCTACTCATAACTGAGGCCCAGATCAGGCTCCTAGGGCCAGGGGGACTGTCATGTCGCAGGCCAGTCAGGCAACGGGCAAACACTTGTGCAGCTACTCAGTCCCAAAGGTTCCAGGCATACTCGAAGTCAGTTCCAGTCCAGGGTCTAGGAGTCCAGAAGTCAGCAAGGGTCAGGCAGTCCAAAGAGTCAGCAGGTCACAAGGAGTCCAGGATTTCAAGCTCAGGTAACAAGAGTCTGTTAAGACGTTGTCTGCAGCAACTTGAGGCAAGGTGAGCTTGTTCTTAAATAGAGGAGTCAGAGCCATGCCCGTGGTGCAGCTGGGCTAATCACTCTGATCTCCGTCTCACCTGCTTCTGCTGCCTAAGCAGGCGATGAGAGAGTCTTTGATTAGGCTCACTGCTAGTGGACTCATCATCAGAGCTGTCTGGCTGCTCACCTGAACTCGGCCTTAACTCTTCCATGCCTGCAATGCCCTGCTGTGGCTGCTCCTCAGCCTGTAGTCGCATTGCAGGCAGGCTTCCCTCTTCCGAGGAGCCTGAACAGGGCATGACAGGAACCCACACCCCACCCCAGGGGCACACGCACATGAATGGGGCTTACCTGTTTGGTGCAGGGCAGTAACTAAGGCAAGGAGGCCAGCTGCATTTTGCACATGCACGCCGTGCATTCCCTGATTGGTCAGGGACCTGCCTGGCTTCAACTGGCCATCTGCACAGGCATGGGTCCCTGACCAATCAGAGAATGCATGGCACGCAGGTGCAAAATGCAACCAGCCTCCTCACCTTAATTACTGCCCAGTGCCAAACAGGTAAGCCCCATTCATGTATGCATGCTGCTGGGATGTGGTGTGGTGTGGTGTGTGGGCCTCCCTGGCCCTGGAATCCAATCTGGGCCTCCTGCCCTGGGTCTTGCCTTACCCAATGGCAGGACGCCGGGGGAGGAGCATCCTGCCCACATCCTGGCCTTTCCAGGCTAGGACAGACAAGGACACTTTCTCCACATGGTGGGAGGCAAGAAATGCATGTAGATGCATTCCTGCCTCCCTCCGTGTGAATGAATAAGGTGTTCCTGCACATCTTAACCTTCTTCGCTACAGCTGTTCCGGCTGTAGTGCAAAGAGGCCTCAGGACTTGATCCTAAGTAATGCTCAGGACCTGGTCATCACTGTGGCTGATCCAATTGGGAACAGTGACCACAATGCAATAACTGAAATGAAGGGAGTAAGTTCTTAATAAAGTCTAGCACAAAGACCTTAAACTTTCATAAGGGAAACTTCCTCAAAAGGAGGAAACTAGTAACAAGGAATTGAAAGGGAAAGTTAGAAGAATTTGATCACTTCAAAATGCATGGAGACTACTTAAAAACACAATAATGGAAGTGCAACTAGAATGCATACCTAAATGAAGAAAGGAGACTTCTAGGTCTAAGAAGAAACCAATATGGCTTACACGTGCAGTAGATGAAGTCATTAAAAGCAAGAAGAGATCATTTAGAAAATGGAAGGCTTGTACTAATGAGGGGAACAGGAGGGAATATAGACACCAGCAACACAAATGCAAGATGAACATTAGGAAAGCTAAGAAACATTTTAAGGAGTACATTGCTAAAAACAAATAAAGAAATAACAAGAACTTCTATAAGTATATCAGAAGTAGGAATCGAACCAGGAAAGCCGTTGGACCATTAGATGGTAAAGGACAGAAAGGGATAATTAAAGAAGACACAGAGATTGCAGAGAGATTAAACACATTATTTGCCTCTGTATTCATGGAGGAAGACAGAGGATAGATGCCAGTAGCTGAGCCTGTATTTTCTGAAGAATTAAACCAAGGAAGAGGTCCTTCCATGTTTTAATCAACTAAATGTTAACAAGTCACCAGGACCAAATGGTATTCATCCAAGAGTTCTTAAGGAACCCAAATGCAAAATTGCTGATGTTTTGCAAAAATATATGATCTTTCCCTAACATTAGGCTCTGTACCTCAGGACTGGAAGGTAGCATATGTAACACCAATCTTCAAAAAAGGATCCAAGGGTGATCCAGGCAATTACAGACGAGTTGGCTTAACATCCTTTCCATGTAAGGTGATGGAAACCATAATTAAAGACAAAATTAATGTGTACATGGAGGAGCAAGCATTGCTGAACAAAAGCCAGCATGGCTTCTGCAAAGGTTAATCATGCCTTACAAAGTTGTTGAGAGTGTCAACAAACACTTCGATAAAGGCGAACCAGTAGACATTGTCTATTTGGACTTTCAGAAGGCTTTTGACAAAGTCCCACATCAAAAGCTACTGAGTAAACTCATCTGCCATGGAATAAAAGGACAGGTTCTGTTCTGGATTTGTGACTGCCTTAAGGGCAGGAAGCAGAGCGTAGTAATAATCGGCCAATTCTCAGGGTGGAAAGAGGTAAAAAGTGGGGTCCCTCAAGGCTCAGTGTTGGGGCCAATGCTTTTTAATTTATTCATCAATGATCTAGAAGAAGGGGTACATAGTAACTTAGCAAAGTCTGCCGATTAAAATTAAATTATTTAGGTAGTAAAAACTGAAAAAGATTGCCAAGAGCTCCAGAGGGATATCTTAGCATTGGGTGAGTGGGCAAAATAGTGCAAAGTAATGCACATCTTGGCCAAAAATCCAAATTATGTCTATAAACTGATGGGGTCTGAGCTTTCTGCAACACATCAGGAAAGGGATCACAGGGTTCTGGTGGACAGTTCAATGAAGGTGTCAACCCTAGTGCACAGCAGCAGCGAAAAAAGCCAGGAATAGAAAACAAGTCAGCAAATGTCATTTTGCCTCTTTATAAATCCATGGTACACATTTGGAACACTGTGTACAATTCTGGTCACCACACCTCGAAAAGGGTACTGTGGAACTGGAAAAGGTGCAGAAAAGGGAAACCAGAATGATTAAGGGGCTGGAACACCTCCCTTACGAAACCGTGCTACACCATCTAGGCCTTTTCAGTCTGGAGAGATGGTGTTTAAGAGGGGACTTGATTGAAGTATATAAAATTATGCACACACCACTAGAACCAGGGGGCACTCTATGAAGCTGATGGGTAGGAGAGTTGGATCCAACAAGGGGAAGTATTTCTTCACCCAAAGGGTCATTGGTTTATGGAATTTGTTGCCGGAAGAGGTGGTAACAGCTATCAGCCTAGGAGGCTTTAAGGAAGGGTTAGACAAATTTATGGACAACAGATGTATCAGTGGTACTAGAATGAAACCCTAGGTAAATCTTTCAGGCTGGGGGGACAGGCAGGATGCCTCTAGGGATATTGGCTGGGATTTGAGAGCAGGAAATGGTTTGTCCATGTCTCTGCTTGAGATGCCCATGAGCATTTGGTGGGCCACTGTATGCTATGGGATGGTGGACTAGACAGGCTGTGGCCTGATCCAGCAGGGCTTCTTTTATGTTCTTATGTGAGTGCAGATGATTTAGAAATATCTGTGAAATGGGAGAGTACAGTGGCATTATAATTCATGTAGATGTTGAACATTTATAAATTAGTCACTATATGCATATGTGCAAAGTCATGGCTGAAAAACCATGGCATTTTAGAGGTTATCTGTTTGCTCTAGTTGAAAAGGATACACTTGAGGTCTGGTTCATGTAGGGAGCAGGGAAATGGCTTTCCCACAATTAACTAGATTGTGAGGGATAAAGATTGATGATCTGTTTCCTGCAAGAAAAGGTACATATTATCAATTGCCACTTCCCTGCTCCCCATGCCAACCAAAGCCCAGGTGTCCTGTCTGCATGAGACAAAGCAGGTAATCTTAGGCGGCAGATTTATTGGCTCCACATGGTGGAGGGTATTATTTATTTATTTATTTATTTTATTTTAATTTTTTATCCCACCCTATACCCAAAAGTCTCAGGCAGTAAAAACCAGTGAATATAGAAAATGAACAGATTAAACCATAATATAACATATGTATACACTATAATGCATTTTACATGTTTAATTTTTAATTCCACATCATTGTACTAATTTATTTATTGTTATACTACTTCCTTTCACTCTGTTGCCCTCAGAAAGATAAATTGTGGTTGGAACCAGACCTTGGTTACTTATTGCACCTTATCTAGATATTTTGGAAAATCCATGCTTTATTCTGGAATATCCCAAATACAGCAGAATAAATAACCAATGTCTGTAACTTAATTTATGGTACTTGTGCCCCTAAATCGAAATCAAAATGTACATTTATTATAGGCCAAAATTAGCCTCAAGTGTGAAATGATCAGATAGTAAATTATAGCATGTGTGTACTAGAGTCATATTAGAGCACAGCATATATTTGAAAATATAGATACATTGTATGTGTGTGTGTGTGTGTGTATGCATGTGTGTGTGTGTATTAATTAACAGTAAAACAAATTTTAAACATAGCAGGGAGGTATGCATAACAGAGGGTGCCTACCACCCAGAGTGATAGAGATGTAGGTTTGTATACCATCATTAATCTTTGCAAACTGTTCTAAGTCTAATTTCATTTGGTCCTTCCTCCTTCTCCCTTTCCTCATCAAGTCTGCATGGCAAATGCTACTGCCAAAACAGTTCGCTTAAACACTTAGTCAAATGCTGACTCATTGAGCTGGTGAACAAGGAAGTGTCTGATTGAGGCGGGCAACTTCCTGAGTGGACATAATTGAAGCCTAAGGAGATTTTTTTTCCACAGATTCATGGGTTTTCAAAAGCAGAAATTTGCATATTAATAAGAGACTGTTCAGACTGATTGGCTTAATGTGTTTGGGGTAAGTATAATTAAATGTCAAGGGAGATATATTATGAAGTAATGAAGCTGGAGGTAATTTATCAGAAACTGAGCCTAGAGGAAGACATTTCAAATAATAAACAGTTTTTGAACCTTTCCTTTTAAAGGTAATTTGCTTAGTCTGAATTAAGGTACGCTATTTAAAAAATACTGAGGCAAATTAACAGTGGTGGCTACTTTTCTTTATAATCATCAGGATTTGTTATTATTATTTTGTTTTGTTTTTTAAAAAGGACAAATCAAGGATAACAGCTTCAGCCTTCCCCCCCCCCCCAGCATTAAAGAGAAGCAGACATACTCCAAAGAACATCATTCTATTCAGAGTTTGAACGGAACTTCTAGATCCAGGACAGTTATAATCACATTGTGACCTAGCTATTGCAAACTGCAACCATGGTTATAATCACACACAATAAAAGGGATGCCTTCTGGTTGAATTTGGGATGGGGATGCCATTTAATCCCTGTATATGCCCTATCTCAACTCAAAGTCTTGGAAGGCTCATCCCTTCTTCAGATGGAAACTCTGAAAATTGATGGTAATGCATTACAGTCACATTAAGAGGGAAAAGATGAGGGAAATCTAGCGAATTTCAGGATGGAAATGGACATTGCTAGACAACATTCAACCGGGGCCCCAGAAAATCAGATCAGCATTTGTTGCTAGGTAGGAGTTGCTAAGCTTTGAGGTGAGGGGATGAAATACCCATTTCCCGCAAATAAGCCCTACCCTGAAAATAAGCCCTAGCACGATTTTTTTCAGGATTTCTGAGGATGTTTGAAATATAAGCCCTATATGTGTTATATAAAACATCCCCTGAAAATAAGCCCTAACACATCTTTTGGAGCAAAAATTCCCTATCTTATCTTTGGGGAAACGGGGTAGGAATTTGAATACCTGTTTTTGTTTGTTCAGAAGAAGTGGATTTTTAAAAGTGATATTTGATTGTACCAATGTGTTATTTGCTATGTAACTTGTGTATAGTGTTTATCTGTCTGCAGGATTTTTCTATTTTTTTTTTTAAGTCCAAGGTGGCTTCAAGGCATTCAATGTCAAAAATAACAAATACAAAATATAGTATAAAACAACAAAATGAAGAACCCAAAGTACAATATCAGTTCCAAATGCAGCGTTACACATACTCAAACCACACAACATCTGCCATGTGATTTGAGCACTATTTCCCTTACACTTGAAAATAGGGGTGATAATCTTGAACCTGAGATCCAGTGTTCCAGTCTGTTGCCAAGATCTTGGAGAAACAATGGATTGCCTTTTTGAGTTGTTAAGGATTTTAATTTCCATATCACCTGATTATTAGCCATTCTGGCTGGGGCTGATGTGAGGTAAATTTCCAAGAACTTGACGAGTAAATTGTTAGCTTTACCACCTTTTTGTACACTCAGTTTTAAATTTAGTTTATTTTTTAAAAGAACAAATAGATAACCCTTTTGTATGTATATTTGATTGATTTATTAACTTTTATGCTGTGTTTCCAGCAGATGGAAAGGAATTGGAAGACAATTTCAACAGCCAGTGCCTCTGTGATGAACTAGATCTGTTGAAATCTCCCCTTCCTTACAGCTATTGAAGACCCCTGCCTTTCTAGGGGTGTGAAAAACTGATCACCCTCTAAAATAGAGCTTGTTTTTAGGTTAAAACAAAAATAATTAGAACAGAAATGGGGGAAAAGACTAAACTATTTAAATCTTCCAGCTGCGCATTTCTTTTATAGGTCTTACCATGCAACTCATTTTGGTGAGTCCAGGAGTGGCCCACAGCACTCTGTAGCTGCAAAATCCTAAATATTTTGAGGTTTTGCATTTTCTGCCAAAGTCAGAACAAAACACAAAAATAATTTCATACACATCCAATTCCCATTTCATTTGGCTGCTATACTTCCAATGCAGATGTTCATGAAATAGTTTGGAGACTGAAAACCAGGAAAGATACTTGCTTGTAAGTATTCCATTCTGCAGTGTCTCCTTACTTGAGTTTTGAAAAAAAAACTAATAGAAAAAGTTAAGGAAAACTTCCTAAGGGAGTTAGGACTTATATTTGACCTTTCCACAGATAAAATTCCAAAACCGTAGCCTTGTCACAGAAATCTCTTCCATTTGCACTGATGTTTCTGAACCAAAACCTGAATATAAGGGTGTTTCTGCCATACTTTAAGACCAGTATAGCAAGACAATTCCTGGCCTCCCTTATGCATGCTGGTGTGGTATGAGGGAGGCCCTGCCCCCTGCTAATGTGCTCTGTCCATTTTGAAAGGTGTGTAGAATGGACTAGGTGGCCTTTGGGGGCCACCTAGTCCAGGATATTGGCAGACATTTTAAAAAATGTCTTCTGGTGTTCTGGGCTTTAGTTATGCAGCATCTTATTAACTGGATACATGGTTCATGCATGGTTGGCTGGCTTATACTTGGTTCAGGATTTGAATTGTAACTAAATATTCCTGCAACACTTCCCCTCTGTGTGAATACATGGATTCAGGAAAAGCTCTAACCTGGGGGTCGGGACCCCTTTGGGGGTCGAATTACCCTTTCAGAGGGGTTGCGACGAGCCTCCCGCCGCCCTTCCCTCCCACCTCCCAGCTGCTCCACCCCCATGGTTGTGGGTCCCCACAACATGAGGAACTCCATTAAGGGGCCGTGGCATTAGGAAGGTTGAGAACTGCTGCTCTAAACGAACTCTGAATGCACAACCAACACTTTTTTATAGTAACTAGCTATTTACTACTTGTATTCAGGGCTACCAAGAAGCATATCAAAACCTTTCTTCCGGTTAAGACCCAAAGCTGTAGGTTTGCATAGATATAAACATGCAAGAAACATATACATCACATTCATGTTAGTGATATCCAAATCCTTTTTCTCAACAGTAACAGGAGGACCCAAAGCTGTGAGGCAGGCTCTCTCCCCATTGTCTTTTAAAAGTAGTAGTAGTAGTAGTAGTAGTAGTAGTAGTAGTAGTAGTAGTAGTAGTAGTAGTAGTAGTAGTAGTAGTAGTAGTAGTAGTAGTAGTAAATAATAATGCTCTAGATCCAGTCACCTGTTATATTATGACAAATCACCACATTCCCAATTTCAGTGAATGAAATGTCTAGATAACTCACAGGGAGGGTGAAGCTCCTGTGGAGCCATGTCCCATTGTCCAGATGGGACAATGGATACTCTGCGTTGTACTTCACACTTTTCTTGCTGCTTCTCTTCTGCCACTGCCAATCAACTATTGCATGATCAATCATGTGACTGAGAGCATTACAGTGGTTTTGAAGCTTTCCCTGGTGTCTGGAGGCACCCTCTGTGTACACCCAGAAGGCAAAGGTGTAATGCCAAGGTTTTTTTTTTGGGGGGGGTACTCTGCATAAACTCCAACAACAAATGCCATCTGCCATTAGTTCACCCAAATCACAATAGAAGAGGAGAAGTATTATAGTTAAGAGTGCGGGTTATACTGGCAGTGTAGCTCAGGGTTACTATAGATCATTATCATCAGATTAAAGGAAGGACTGTATACAACAGCTGTGTAGTGCTTGTTAGTACTGTTATACACTCTCTTGATGTATTGGATACAATGGGGAAGGGTGTCTACTGCAACATGGAATGAGAAGTGATTAGCTGCTTTCTCTCCCATGAGACAATAATAAGGGGCTTATTTGTGGTGGGTTTGCAAGAAACATGTACATCACATTCATGTCAATGATACCCAGATCCTTTTTCTCAATAGTAACAGCAACAAAGATGGTGAATGTGTGACCTGTGATGAACAAAAGTCAAATGCAAGAGGGAAGAAAAATAAAAAAGCCTTCCCCTATATTTCACCAAACATTTTAATGGATTCTCTCCACATGCAATAGAGGGACAAGTCATATCTATCTCCATGTTCTGAACTTAGAAAGATTATGAATTATATAGTTTAGTGGCAAAACTATCATGGCAAAATAGAGTTGTGGTGTGTGTCTCCTCATAAATCTGCACTTTAAAAAAACACGTGTTTTTTTTTTGAAGTCGTCATCAACTTCATCACTTAATTTATTTTCATCCTATTATGTTCTAAATATCGAAACAAATCAGCAATAAAGAGGTACAAGCTTAACAGTCACACATCTATTTCTTCAACAGCATTTGAAAAGAACACAGCTCTTCTCAACTTTCTTAGGGAATCCCCATACCTCTCTGTCAGTTCATAGATATCTTTACACAGGGACTGAATCATAAAAGCTCAAAAGATCTTGAGATTTTGCAGAGATCTCAAAGAACAATCAAATTCCTTCAATTCTGATATCTGTTGGCACACCAACAACACAATAATATAGATCTGAGACCAAGAGTCACTTGAACTGGAATGATCTTTACAGTCAGATGTCTGATGGTCAGTACACATGACATATTTATGCAGATGGAGTTATTAAAAATTCAGTGTGCATTCTATTGTTCAAATATAGGTTGTAAATAACCACAATGTGCATGCTTAGAACACCGTTTGTTTGTTTGTTTTGATTTCACATATAACCCGGCTTGTGTACCATTGTTTTGATGGATGAATGAAGGTCTTTTCCAGACCTACCAGTGGAGCAGCCCATGGTCCAATCCTGAGCATCTTTTGTCTTCACCTTACGGTGGACCACAAAGGTCCTGGCCCCTCTTCAAGTGCTCTGAGCACATAAGATGGAGTGTGAACAGGAGCAAGGTGTACCAAATGATCTACTGATGTCCAAGGGTGATATAGCAAACCTTGGAGACATGTGGACAGAGTGCCTCCATTGCCCAGTATACCACAAAGGACCTATTTCAGTTGTACAAGAACCCTGCCGTGATGAGTTCACTGGAAGCAACGAAGGCCAGAACACGTCCTGGTTCCTGGTCTTTGGAACATTCAGAGCCATCCTACGTTAGCTCTGAAGTTGGCGTGAGTTTCAGAACGAGTGCAAGTCCTGGTGTGGAACAAGCTGTCCCAATACTGAGAGTCTTGCACTGCTCCAGGAACAATTTGTCTCACCTTGGGACAGTTTGCTTATTCCAGACTTCAGTATCCTGTGCCAGTCCAAAATACTGCATGGGAGTGCAGATTTGGTCTAAATCACATTTTACACACATTCCTGGCATCTGAAATATAATATCTCTTTCTGATAACTAGTTTACGAATCATAGAATGGGTTCCCCTTAGAGACTGCGATGTGTAACCCTCACAATTCTTGTCCAGAATGTTCACGAGAGGAGGAGGGTCAGGCTGGTGTATGTATGATCCCATCTACATGCCATCTCTCAACCATCTCTAAATCATCTTGGAGATGCTCATATTGAAGCTCTTGTGCCTTTCACTCCTGTGTTAAACCCGGAAATTCAACCAGTTAATGAGATATCTAATGAGATATCATCTGATGACTTCTAGTCTGGAGGGCATCCTATTACATCTTTGTATGAATTAACATATAACAAAGTGCATGCAGAATTGCCTCCTAGGTATGCTTCATGTAACGTATACTGGACTAAAAGCCCCATTGGCATTTCTTGCTTGTTCTCTGTATCTTTCCCACCTTAGGACTATCTGATGAAGGCTGAGTTATAAATGCAATAAATTAAGTACAAAAGTTAATGCTTTGGCTTTAGAGCTCCTGGTTTCACCCAAGTGATCAAGAATCTGTTATTTCCACTTACATAAAATGTCTTACCTCCCTCTCTCTTCTCTTGTAATACATTCATTCTTGGCATGATTATGTGAAATACAGTTGTGCAAATGGCATATCCACTAATTGGATATTGTTCTGTAACCTAATTAAACATGAATGACATGGCTCCTTTATTATTTTCCTTGTACCACTTGCTGAATTTTGGGGCTTAATTATATTTTAATTCTAAAACCAATTTTGTGATGTGTAAAAAACCCCACAGAATATTCCAAGCGTTAAGATTTATTTCGAGCAATAGTTAGTATTAATTCAAATGAACTATAGAGCATCTAATCCACCTTTATAAATACATAAGCATGTATGCAGGGGCGGCATGTGAATATGTGAATGCATGCATGTGTGACAGCATAGGCCTTTCTGCACTTACCTCATTAGTCTGCCATCAACTAGGGCTGGTACACTCCAGGGACAGGTGGACCATTTGCTTTTGCCGGGAGGAAAACTTACCCAAAGTGTCCCTCACTGGCCATAAGTGCGAATGGTCCTCCTGTTTACCAGCCCATGCTGTGACCTTCAAATCTGGAAGTCCCGCCTCCTTCCTACAGTGATTGGCTGCCATCAGCTGAGTGTTTGAACACAGAGACATGTGGCGACCGATCACTTCAGCATCTGTGATCTGATCACCCAGCGCCCACTGTTCTGTTGCCAGTGAAACACCCCTCTTGCAACCCTTTGATCAATCATGGGATCAGTCACAGCCACTGCTATGGACGCCACTTCTCCCACCCACCACAAGCAGGCAACCAGAAGAAGAATGAATGGTCACACCACCAGATGCTTCAGTTAACTTCTAGTTAACATTGACGTAGGTGTGGAGCATGACTTAGTGCTCCACACCTAATCAGCAATTAGTGCATTTCTATTGAGCCCAGGGATGCTTCTAGACTGTAGCAGCCTAGTGGACGTGTATATGCTCTTCATCAGAGCTGCACTAATTGTTGACTAGAAGCCTAAGTGCGGATTGGCCCCTTGTGTGCATATGCACTTTCCAGTGAATCACTAGGGTGCTTCCAGTTGGCAAATGGAAATTGGCTCTCAGCACTGCTACAAATGGCAGTCAGTAATCCCCCAAAATATCAGATCTTACCTCTGTTTGATATTTCTTTGTATGCTCATTCCTCTTCTAAAATTCCTGTTCGTAGGAAGTTCGTGCCCATTTCTTTCTGTTGCTTTCTGCACACTTCTGCCATACAGGCATTTTTAAAGAGGAAGGATCACATGAGCAATTCCCATACAGAGGTGAGCAATCACTATTATGGAAAATTTGGCACCGTTGCTGGTTTTTCCATAATAGCAATTTAGGAGGTTTTTGCTTGACTAACCTGGGATTGCACTGGGATTGCCATAAATATGTGCAGCAATTCCATTTTTGCCCCAAGAATATTGTGGGTCTTTACCTATATTTAGAGGCACCTTTAGAAACAGAACTCTGGAAGAGAGTCCTGTGAGCAGAAATATCAGGATTGTGCAGGTGGGAAGACGTGTGATCTTCCATGTTAATGGAGGTGTGGGCACATATTCTGCTATTGGGAGGGTAACAGAGATGGTACTGTTGCATGAAAAATACACTTCTCAAATGATTATATTTTTATTGGATAGTATCTTATTGGTTTATATTCTATTTTGTTTTTTTAAAATAGGATCACCTAATGTTTGAGCAGTTTTTTAGACCTTTTGATGAAGAGTAGGATAGAAATAAACAAATGAAAGTTTTTTAAAAAATAAAAAATGAAAGCTTTTTAAGAAACAGTTTACAATATTTAGCATGGTGAAGCTTAAAGTAAAATTATTCCTTCCTCCTCTTCTTCCTAACCTTCTGGGTACTATACTGGTTTTAGTTGCTTTTAAAATTTTATATATTTTAACTGTTGTAACCCACATGGAGATGTCAGGGGGCAGGGCAGGATATAAATGAAATACATATATACATACATACATATAGTCTACCAATCTATATTTTGCTTTTGATGTCACAAGCTCTGAAGCATTAGTTCAGTTTGGGTACATTTCACAAGATGTCTGTAAGTGTGAAAATTGAAAGGAAAGAAGAGCAAATACGAAACTTCCCCGAAGAAATGAAAAGACACTTTAAAGAAGGCCTGATTTTATTCATTGATGTGTAGGCCTGTCTATTATTTATTTTTAAAATGTACGTACCAGCAGTTTTCTTAGTCTTTTAATAAAATCAAATTACAATAAAACATATAAAGTAAAAGTAGGCATAAAACCCACGCACAAGAGTGGCAAGAAAAACAGATTAGCCTTAGAAATACGTATCAACAACCCATCATTCTAAAAGCAGCAGATCAAAGTCTTTAAAATTCTACCTTTTAATCAATCTTCCAAGTGTGCAAAGAAAATGGGCTTATTGGAACAAGACAGTTAAGGCAAACAACAAAAGTGAAGACAGAACAGTTATGCTCACACTGTGAATGAGGAAATCACTGGGAATTCTTCTGCTTACATATGCTTGATTTTACTTCTTGGTTCATTTACCACAACTACAACTATATGCCATTACAGAGCATGATCCACATCAGGAGACTCTTGATCTGGATTGCCAGTTAACCTCAGCATCGAGGTTTACTAGCATACTAATGGGGCCTAATCCAGATCATGAAGCTACGCAGAAGGTGCATGCTTCTGTGCTCCAGTTTACAGGGGATACCATTTTGGTGGAACACTTTATTACGTCACTGAAATGGGTCTTTCAGAAGCTCTTAGTTCAGGAACTTTAATTCCTGGCTGTCAGAACATGTGAAGGCCAGCTCCAAATCTCACACAATCATAAAGGCTAGCTAGGAATGCAATTTCACCATGCAGGCAGCTCTGTCCATACCAAACGATAATCCATCCCAGTAATGGGGTAGATTGCATGGACTAGATGAGCTAAGGTAAGAGCAAAGAGGACCATAGGCCACAGCCCCAAAGGGATACTGGAAGCACCCATGAGGGTCCTGAAAATTCACACATTTTCTGCCTGCCTTCCTGCTTCGTGCTCTCTTTCTAATGTACACCCTACCTGAGACAATGTATGTCAAGGATTTTTCTAAAGTATCACTGAAAATCATCGTGGTGTAGGGAAGGTCTTGTCAGTTCTTCTCTTCTTGCCCTCCTTAAATGTAGAAAGGTTGAGGAAACAATGGCAAGATGTTAAAAAAGTCCTGGCCGCTGCAGTAGGTTCTTTTGTCTACCAAAGGGTTCCCCTGCAAAAATATTAACAAAAAAAAACAGGAAGCAACAGCATATGCAGTCCATGAGGATGCTGGGGG
>MTQE01002208.1:47226992-47243060 GCA_014337955.1 Aspidoscelis marmoratus | reverse complement strand
AAAAAAAACAGGAAGCAACAGCATATGCAGTCCATGAGGATGCTGGGGGGAAAAGGTTTCTTTGAAGCCTAGATTTGGTTTTAATTCATTTTGGCTTAGGTGTTGAACTCGCCCTATCGTGAATTCTTCAGTGGATGTACTGTACTAGACTGGAATGAATGCTGAGCTGTATCATTATAGAGATGATTCCCTCCCTCTTCCTAGTTCTGAAATCTGTATGTGAGGGTTGCACAGTAGTGGCACAATGTTATAATGCACTGGATATATTAGTGTCTGTAACTGTCTTGCAGATCTGATAGTTATATTATCTGACTAACATTAGTGTTGCTCTGAGAATATTGAATATCCTTAGCATTAAGCTTGCATTCCCTGCCAGCTTCTAAAATATAATCAAATGTCTTTTGAATGGGTGTCCTGGAACAATCTCCTATTAAAAGGTAGACCATAACCGAGGGTCTGCCCAGTTTTAAATATTTGGTAGCGGGAACCAGGGTTGTCTTGAAGTTGCCTATAAAAGCTGTGCTCTTGGGTAACAGTCAGAGGTGCCTGGAGTACAGTCTTCGCAGTCATGAGGAGGTATATCTATGTTTAAATTATGTTCATTCTTGAATTAGTAAATGTGGATATATGCATACCTATGTTCTCCTTCACCCTTTTCTTTGTGATTTTAGAATAGAATAGAATAGAATAGAATAGAATAGAATAGAATAGAATAGAATAGGACAGACAGATGTAAATGTAGATGTACATCCTATGTGATGCAGGTGGCAAAGGAAGAGGCTTCTGCTTCCCATGTTTTCCACTGAGTGATGTTAGCCCATATGATAAGGAAATCCCACTTGAGAACATGTATGCTGTCAATGTATTTCTGGGACTTTTGCACTGCACATTGAGTCCAGCTTCATCCCTGTCAGTAGAATGATGCTAAACTAACATAGGAAAAGTGGCAGCAGTCACCTTTTATCTTTACTTTTCTGGCATTTCTGACTCCTACCGAGAGCAGACTCAAAAAGTAAACAGAGAAGGCAGAATCAACAGGAAGAAGACTACAGTTCAGAGGAAAGGATTGACTCCAAAGAGGCAAACCAACCAGACTTCCAGGAAACCAGAGGGATGCACATTTCAGCCAGTTTAAATGCCTTGATGGCAACTGCAGAAGTGCAGAGGTGGTGAGAACTAAAGAGCTGATGAGCTGACCATTCAGGCTGTATAAACTGTAATGATTTCCTTGTTAAATCAAAGAAAAATCAATGAGGTGCGCAGATAATGGCATCAAGGGGTTCCTTCTTGTCGATAACACTTAAGGAACCAAGTCTCTCTCCTGGAGGCTTGCAGGTGCATTTCTCAGAGTAACACCATCTGGGATACGCAAAGGTATGCCTGTCAAAAAGCACAGTAGGACTCCTGTAGCCTGGGTTAGTTTCTAATTATGAGGCCAAAAAAGGGAGAGATTATGGTGAAACTTCATAAGCCTGGAGATCTCATATTACCTGTCATCCAAAAAAGAAAAGCTTTTTTTGCATCAATAATTAAACAGAGCAATTAGGAGAGGAATTGTAATCTACAATTAGCTGTGATCCATGCTGAATCCCCTGTTGCCCTGAAGGCCAGCTGGTCCCCTGGAGTTCATAATCAACACCTCAAAACGCCATTTGGCTACCATTCAGAAGTTCAGAACTGTCAGATCTGATAAGAAATCGCATTGGAATATAACCCTGCTTGTTCTGCCTGTAAATCTCATGAAATATCAGTAGCCCTCAGCATACATGCACTGTGGCCTTTTGAAGTGTACTTAATATGCATGTCATTCTGATCTCACCATCTTTGCAGAAATAGATTGGAAGAGACACTGGTGCTCTCAGTTTTAATGGTGCTGAAAAACCCATGATGGACAAATCTGGTATAATTTTCAGCATTCTGACAGTAATTCTTAGCCTACAAATAATTGCTATAATTTTAAGTTACTTGGTTCAGGAACTAAATTTAATCAACTCATAGTGGTTGGATTGTGTTACAAATTGAACATAATTTCTTTGGGAAGTTCTTCTCTGCTTTGGAGGGTGAATTCAAAGTTCTGCATGCACAGTTTGTGTTAAGGCTGCCCAGGCACTTTGGGGGAAAAATAATTCTGTGCTAGATTAGATCAATGGCCTGTGATATGGTACATGTTAATTGCACTGTGTTCTGCCATTTCTGGGTCAGATCAAGTGATCTGGCCCAGGATTGAACAGGGGCCCAATGCCCATACCACTCCAGCCAAATAAAAGTTCCCAACCTCAGAAGTTGCCAGCTATGGCTGTTTTATCTGGACATCTAGAGGCAGCCCACTACTGGAGCCGCTTCCAAGAGTCCAGTGAAATGATGCTGGGCTCTTCAGCACCAGTATATCTGTCCAACCATTTGTGTGTCATCTGCACACACATGTGACTGGTCTAGGGTTAGGGTTGCTACATGGAATGCTACATGGACCACTTACCTCTCAGTAGACCAGTCCACATTGCCATTCCAAGTGAAGCTGCTCAGTTGGTGAATCATGTACTGGGTGTGAGAAATCCTTTATTCTGAATCTTCCAGGGTTCAGCTTCTTTTAGTGTCCAATAGTTCCCATGTTGTAGGAGCATTGTATGAACAATATAAGCAACTAAATTCTTCTTAGATGCAAATAACTTTGTGTACTCAAACATTCCAACCAAGTAGCCTTTTGTTCCCTGAGAGGGCTTTGGAAAGGTTGAAGTTTGTGTTTACTCACAAGTAGCACATGATTGAGCATAAATCCTTGTACTAATCTTTCTAAAGTTAGTTTGATCCAAGACCCACTCCAAATTAGAAATAAATGTAAAACACCATCTTTCCTTTCATAATGTGGTGGTTCTGTTCCCAGAAACCACTGTGTTATAGAAGTCAAAGTTGTACCATCATTAGTTTCTCTTAGCATCCAGTTTTGAGTTACTGGCAATTACTTATATGGTACAAAATGGTGTTTTATGAAAGGAACAATATGATTTGCTCTCCATGCAGAAAGAAAGCTGGATTGTAAAAATACTGCAGTCTACGTGGAATAACTGTAATGCTCTCGCTCTCTCTTTTAAAGAGCATACACTGAAATCCTCAAGAATATCATATCTACTGAATTTTGTATAGCGAAGTGCATGAATATTCCTAGGCATTCAAAATCCGATCGAATGTGCCAAATTTCAACATTCGAACTTGAATAGAATGTCCCAAAATTTGAATGTAAACATTCTCATCAAATTTCAAACTTCAGATCTATTTGTTCGAATTATCCGGACATTTTTATGTGTATAGGTTCATACATGATGCGTACTTGAAGATCTTTATCTTTCCCGCATCCGTATGCGTTTGTACAGATCCGTACATGACAAAAATGGTTTGTATACAAGATAACTACAGGATGCATACAAATGCATACGGATGTGGGGAAGATGTGTACATGCACATATGAGTGTCAGCAACATTCGTATGTGCAGATTCAAATTTGGTAAATACGAACTGAATCTTGTTAAATTTGAACTTAAAAAATTTGAATCTAATCAGATTTTCAGGTATTCAGTTCAATTTGAATAGAATGTCAGAAAAACATTCGTGCACATCCCTAATTTTGTATATAAAGTAGCCAGCAGTTTATATGAAATTAATTTTCTTCCTGCTCCCATTGGAAATGACAGAGTTCTAATTTTCTGCTCCCTGTTTGTTACTGGCAGTGATTAAGGAATAATTAATGGCTTCCTGCATCCCTTGAAAGGGAGTTGAATAGACCATTCCTAAGATGCTTAGTGAGAACATTCCTTGCGCTATTCAAACCACCACCCCATCCAGCACTTAGGCATTAAAACTGGATAAACTAAAGGTCAGTGTCATCATCATGAATTAAAAGCTGCCTCACTTCCCTTTCTGAAGGGGGTTGGGTACCTTATTTAAGTAACTTTTCAGTTCTCAGACCCGGGGAAGCTTTTAAAATGCCAGTTCCAAAAAGGAGAAACATCACAATCAGGTTTTGTCTAAGGAGAACTGCAGAAGAACTGAAATGGGAATTTTCTCCATCCTCCCTCCAGTGACTTGGCTATTCTTGAATCAGATGTTCCATGTGGCCTGTGCTATCACCATCTGTCCTTGATCACACACTCAGGGTTTCTTGAGGTGATAAACTTACATTGTTGTAACTTTGCCTACCCAACAGCTCCCACCTTAGGTGCCACTATCTCATGCCTGTGACCAGCACAGCAACCAAGAGAGGAAGTGGGTGCTTGTGGAAGTGATGAGTTTCCTTGCCTGTCATTCTTATTTCAGCTGACTCATAAGGGTGAAGTGAGAAGTACTCCCAGGCCACCAGCACCCCAGGACCTGGACTAGCTTGCTCTGTTCTCTTCTCCATGTTATAATTCAAGGGCAACTAACATGTGCTTAGTCCAATGTATTTTGCTCACAGGCAAGCTTGATCTTATGCAGGTATGCAAATAGAATTTAGCTCTTGGGTCTTTCCACACTTTCTGGTACACCAGAACAGTGTGAGACCCCTTTTGGATCTCTCTCTTTCAGTCTCTGGTGTGGAACAGAGAGGCCATCCCCACTGCTAGCGTGCTAGGTCTGCACTGGATGGAGCACATACCAGTCTAGGAGACCCAAAATAGCCATCTAGACCAGGACAGTAGTAGACCTTTTTAAAAAGGCTTACTTCTGTCCAACTCATGAATAAACCGAGCCAGGAAGGCATATAGAAAGATGCATGCCTCTGTGAAATGGATTAGAAGGGGAAGGGGGCATTTTGACAGCACAACAAAATGGATCCCTTCCAGAGCCCTTGTATCAGTTTCAGAGTGATGCAGAGGTTGTCCTGAAACAGGCTGTCTAAGTGTAGTTGACCTTGCCCAAAGACAACTGGACCAGTTCAGTAAGAACAGTTCCAGCTGCAGCAGTTCAGCTCAGTTGAAAAGTGTGAAAAGAGCCTAGTAAATGTGAAAAGGCCCCAAGGTTATGACTGACCCACAATTCCCCTTGGTTCATTTTGCTATTAGTTGCCCTGCTATCTTCCCTACCAATCTTTATGGGCATAAGCTGCCCTGCCCCTTACTTTTTGAAAGCAGAGGGGCAGGGCACTTGCATCAGCATAGATGTTTTTTAGAGAATAAGGACTGGTCCAGTTATCAACTAATGATTTCCTGCTCTTTTTTATTGGCATTAGGAGCAGCTCAAGGGGTAATTAGGTGGGAGTCAGTTATCTGATTGGAAACCTCCCTTTGATCTCTCTAAGCTCCACTCCTCTTCCTCAGTAGTGCAGGATGCCATTTGGCAAGATCCAGCTGGAGCCTCACACCACCTCAGTTCCTCCACAGAGCAACTACAGCATTGCCACTTCCTTTGTCAGAAGTGAATGTGCAATAGAAAAGTCAATTGGTAACATGAAGGTCACAGTGAGGTTTAGGGGTTTAGCTCGGATGAAACTGGCCACTAGCAAAGAAAGCAAGACATCAACCTCTTCCCATTCGTTGCCCTGATATGATGCAAGACCAATAATATTAAGGTGCCATAATATTAAGTAACAGGGCAGATAAACAAATTAACATTTTAAAATGAAGCCAACAGCAGCAGTTTACCTTCCAGGCTGTTAAACAGTGTTAATCTGCAATCCCAAAGGTATCATGAGCTTTTGTGGCAGTTCTGTGAGCTTTGTTCAGGTCTGAATATTTTATTTGCTTGCATTTCCCCTCTTTTGTCACTATAAAATAGACTCAGGGTGCCTAGCAAGAATCCAAACACAATCCCAACTCACAACCCCACAAAAACTGATTCAACAAAGACACCAATAAGTATGTGACAATACTGAAAATAAGAGTAGGCCAAAAGGAAAAAATGAAGTTATTTTTAAATTCTGCTGAACCCCCACCCACCCACAGATCAGTGAATAATAATGGTGTCCCCATGGTCAAGTGAGCAGGTGAGTTCTAGGCATGGTTTCTCCACACTTACTGGCTCATTAATTACCACTCAGTACCACAGAATGTTCTCGCTAGGTGAAATATATAACAGTCCTAGACCTCTTTGACGCTACTTGAGGATGACCTTACTGGAAGCATCCTGATAGCTAGGAACAGAACCACTGTAGAATAGTGTCTCCAATACCCAACACAAAGTGTAATCCCAAAAGGCTACCATTGTCAAGGACATCAGAAGCCACTGAGAGATTCAGGAATATTGGGTGGTGGTTCTTCACCCATCCAGCATCCTAAGAAGATCATCTCACAGGATGACCAATGCAATTTCTGTGCTGCTCTGTGGCCTAAATCCAGGCTGAAATAGATCTAGACAATCTTTCCACTGGGGCATGCTGACTTAGTACTAAAACAGTTTTCTCGAGAATTTTCCCTAGAAAAGCCTGTTACTTAGAGATCTGGATTTAAAGAAGAACTTTTTTAGGAGAGGCCAAACCACAACTTTCTTCAAAGCTTCTGGGGGGAAGATCCTATCCCTAGAAGAATCAGTGATCATTACAGAGATACAACACACCACTGGACCCCCAGGAGCTTGAAGTACCAAGGGGGCAAGAATCTAGAACATTATTTGCCCCATTCATATTACAGAATGACCTAACCATGTCCTCAGTCTCTGCCATCATGAACATGCCAGAAAGAGTCACATGTCATTGCTCTCTTGCCTGATCCAGGTTAAAGGGTGGTTGTGGTTTTTTAAAAAAAGCAGAAGAGAGGCTTGAGTTCTTTGGAAGAAAGGCAGGATGGAAATGAGTGTGAGTGGTAACTAAAGGAAAATTTTCCCTCCTCTGAAGCCTAAATTCTTAGGTTTGGCTTTTTTTTTTTCATTCTGTATTTTTCACCTGGTTCTGATTATTCTTGAAGTTCTAAAGACAGCGGAAAGTTTATCTAAAAAGCCTAAAGTCTGCCTGCTCTAACTCTTTTTTGATACAATTTAAGCCAATCAGTTAAAGTCGTACCCCAAAAGAACTTTGGATAAAGCCTGTGTGAGCCTCACTGATTTTTGGTAAACAGGTATAAGGGGGAATTGCAAAAGACCAAATTGATGCCCATTTATTGAGTAGCCCTTGAGTGTTCTTGTTTCTGGTGAGTGTGTTTAGAATTGCAGCCTGCCATTTTATGTAAGTAAACATTGCAAAAATCAATATGCTCAACATCTGTCTACTTAGTGTTTCATCAAGGAACTTCATGAGTTCAGAACCATCTCATTCTGTCCCAGTATACGGGGGTAGGGGAGAAATTCTAGAATTTCTTATGCTGAAATGTTATTGGTCATTCATTTTACTACGTAATTCAAATTCTTTCCTGTTGACATGTTTTAAAGTTACTAATAGCATTTTATTGACCCTTTATAATAAAATGTCCCTTTTAATAAATTGTGAATGCTCATAGAAAGAAATGTGTTCTTAAAAAAGTGCAACACACAAACCAAGCAAATTAAGCCCATGTTGGAATATACAGTATGTGATACTTAATAGATGAGGGAAACTAAATGGTGGTGATCTTTAAGTCAAGGGAAACAACTTGGACCGTGGGAAGAGGTGAATGGACTCTGTATCCTGTCTATAAATCAGCATTGACAATATGTAGTTCTTACTGATAAGGTTTATCTTCCTTTCCCACCAGAAAGTCTTCCCATCTTCTAGAACAGAACAAAGACCCATAGGACCATTTCATTTTCTTCATTAAAGATGCAGACCCAGATTTCCCTGAAAGATTCACTTTTTTGTAATCATGAATCTGTTAGTTCATGATAATTTGGAACTAGAATATTAAATTATGCACTTAGGCAGGGTTACATATATGATTTTGTCTTTTGATGACTGTATTTATTCTCAGGAACTGATGTGGCTTTATTTTTAGAATTCCTGGGTTTTACTTTGCATGTACACATGTATGTGTTTAGAAGCGTCTAACAGTGTTCTTTATTTTGAGAGCTGACCTTGTAGCTTGCCCCTTGCCTTCCAACAGACCTTAATATACAGATCTCCTCAGGCTTTAGCCAGTCACAATCCTCTGTGTGTCAATACAACCCTTTTGTGGAGGAGACTGACAAAAGCAAAAGAAAAAAAAAGGAAAAAGGAAGGCTTTACACTAAAAAAAAAAGAGAGAGAGAAGAGATTTCTGTTATGCCTTCCCTTACTTGAACTACTTTCTGCATTTTAATTTAGTGCCAAAGTTCAGGGTTGAATGTGCAAAAACATGACTGCAAATAAATGAGATCAATAAATAAAACAGATGGAGTGCTGCAGTGGAAATGTTGGCTATGAGGATTGATGTAAAGAATAGAAAAAAATAACAGAATCACAAGAAAGCTGAAGAGCCATAAGAAGTCTCCTGCAGTCTGCATAAAAGCTCCATTGTAAGAGCAAGATGTATAATCAACTATATATAATTAATGAAGCCAAGGTGGGTGGGATAAGAAGCACTTTTGTGATCATTTGCGGCATGATTAGAACCTTATTTGCCGGCCTTAATGAAACAGAGGATGTTGACCAGTAGGAATGGCTGAATTGATTTGCTGTTAACAGACCCAAACAACTGGGCATCTAATTCTGCCCTTGAGTGATGGTCTTCTTACAGCCTTGTCAGTTGAACTCTAAATAAAGTTCTCCTGTAATCGAGTTACAGGAAATATACTTTCCACAGCAGTATCTGCTCTACTGATTTTGTTTACCTCTCTACCCATGGGGTACTAATCATGGTTGCATTCTCAATACAATGAGCTTCTGACTTTCAGAAAGCACATTAGCTCCACTGAGGCCAAGCTAGCTGACCTGGATATGCTAGGAAAGGCAGAAAGATCTGGAGAAAAGATGACCAGGAATGTCATATTGGGTAACAAATGGCAGCAGAACTTCATGCTCCATGAAAGGCACCTGGCAAAACCTATTCTGGGGAAAACAACTTTGGGAAAGAGCAACCCAAGAACCAACCGCATGTGGATTTTAGGCTGGTCTCAAGTCAGTCAGGGGCAAGGGAATCCACAAGGCTCTGCACCAGATTCAGGCACACCTCCCCCTTTCCTAAAATTGTAGTAAACTACTTCAAGGCCATCCTCGTGAGAGGAGTCAGCCTGTGGAGGCATGTGGATCTTTTCTTGGAATTTAAGGCTATGTACCAGCTATATGGTCTGACTTCAGATTCTTCTTCCTGTCCCTGGCCAACATGTCAGACCAGCGACTTTACCTGTCAAGTAGCATTCCACTCGTATACATTATTTGGAGAGCAAGGAGAACCAGCCCAAAGTTTCTTCATTCATTTGCCAGTGGCCCTCTCACCTCACAGCCAAGGCACTCACCTAACATCATGAGAAGTAAATCACCTGCCCTCAGCTCCTCAAGGGACGTTGGACAGCCTAAGTACAGCAGCAGTTCAAGGAAACATGTAACCCTGCAGTGTGCAAATTATGTCTCTCCCTAGAACAGTGATGGTGAACCTTTTGAGCTCGGTGTGTCAAAATTTGCAAGAAAACCTAGCTTAACTCGGGTGCTGTGTCACTTCTAGAAATATCCATAATTTTGTGATATTTGTGGCTCTAGTAAAAAAGTTATATTTTTGATATATGTATTTTATTAAAAGCAAAAACAAATAATTCTTTACATTAGTGACTTTTGTTGCTAAATCTTCAATTGAAAGTTGGTATTTTGTACACCTCAAGAACAAGCAAACACTACACGCCCAGGTGCCAGGGTGGCCATGTGTGTCACCCAAAACGGCTTGGTGTGTCACTTGTGACACGTGTGTCATAGGTTGGCCATCACCGCCCTAGAAAATACTTAGCTACATTCCCCATGAGCACTAGCCAGTCTGGGCTACAACAAGGAATTATGGGAATGGTACTTACTGAAGGGCCATAGACGACAGCCTTGGCCTAACATTTTTGCTGCTTGTCTCTTTGTTGTTCCTAACAGTCTAGCAAGAAAAGAAAATGTGTAGGAAGAGGAGGAACTCTTTTTTCCCCTCCTCTTATGCTTTCATTTTCCAAATCAGCTTTTTCCAAAGCTGTGAGTTGGGGGAAGGGACATCAGGGGGTTTTGTTGCATGTATTTGCTTGCAATGTGTCACTCTGCTCTAAAATAAGTGTCTGAAAAGGTGTCATACTATCAGCCTGATATACTAGAGTGCTAGGTTTTACTTTCCATCTTTGATAATTGCTTATGTACAACAGGTGTTATCGAGTTACTTTCATCGGAAAGTGGAACTCGTCGTCCTTCTGTGTCCCCATTCTTTTGTAAAGGTTTTGAGGACACTTGTAATTAAGCCAGAACCCATCTGTGGGCCTGAACCCAACCCAGTTCAGTGAGATTTACTTTGCTGTAAGCGTATATAATGCTGAAATGAAAATGAAACATTGTTTTAAGTTCCGTGGTCATGTATTCTCTTAGTAAATTCTGTTTTTCTGATCTAGAAAATCTTATTTTGTGTTTCATGCTTGCAAACCTTCATTCTGAGTAAGGGACACATCATTGGGCTCCTTCATCACACTCCTGCAGTAATATGGATGGGGGAGAGGAGTGCAGGAATCCTTAAGTCTCCTGTTACAACATATATTTTGTTTATCAGTTCACTTGCGTAGAAACGTTCGCAGTCCCTGTTCATAGGCAGCGGTCCTCAATAAATGCCAGCATTATGTCATTATTCTGCAAGCCTGACTCCAGTGCATTGAGCATCACTGATCAGAGATGTACAGCAGCTCACAAGCCTTTTTATAAGTTTCTTTTCAGGCTCCCTGCTTAGCCTTGTCTGTATCCTTGTTATTTAAAAAGAGCTTAGAATGAGCATCAAGTTACTTATCAGTGAGGTAAAAGGAGAAGCAAGAATGCAGTTTGGAGAAAGAGAACTTGCCTGATAAGATGTAGCTTGACAGATATAGCATGGAAACAGATGCCACAGGCTATAGATGTAATGAGATACATAAATACTGAGGCCTGCATGAATAAATGGAAGCATCGTCTTCCATAAAGCCCCAGACACCAATATCTGGGTACTCTAGAATAGGCAGTCAAGCCAGCCTGTGATTTCAGAAACGGCAAAATATGCTTTTCTTTGGGATTTTAATCAGTAGATAGTGTTTGCTAGCTCGTAGACTGGCATCATGCCTTTTAGCAAGCTTTTGAGATGCTGTTATTAAAAGAAAAAGAAAAAATCTATGCCTCATAGTGCTACATCATGTGTTGAAGGCAAAAGTTATACAACACCCTGAACAGCATTGTATTGAATGAGGACTTACACCTATCTCCTGGCAATTTCTGTCCTCCTGCCTGTTCTTTTGGCTGGCTACTCTATAGTTGGTGGCACCATACTCATTTTAGGACCAGGTCCTAGGAGATAACTGTCCCTGGAAGTACCTGAACATAAGAACATAAGAGGAGCCCTGCTGGATCAGGCCACTGCCCATCTAGTCCAGCACCCTGTCGCACACAGTGGCCCACCAATTGCTTATTATGGGCACCTCAAGCAGAGACAAGAGCAAACCTTCTCTTGCTCTCGAATCCCAGCCAATGGCCCTAGAGTCATCCTGCCTGCCCCCCCCCCCCAGCCTGAAGGATGTACTTAGGTATCTATTCTAGTAGCCATTGATACATCTGCCATCCATAAATTTGTCTAACCCTGCATAAAACCATCTAGACTGGTTGCTGTTACCACCTTTTCAGGCAGCAAATTCCATAGACTGATGACCCTCTGGCTGAAGAAATACTTCTCCTTGTCTGATCTGACTCTCCTACCCATCACCTTCATAGTGTGCCTCGTTGTTCTATACCATGCATGATATACCTCTGACATCAGTGGGCTATATAGGAAGCCAAATCCAGAATAGCTTCTAACAACAACATAAAAATTTATAAGTATGTAAATGAAACATTCAAAACTACTAAAGGGATGATACATTTCACAATATAAATCCTTAAGTGGTCTGTCAGACTATAAAGTATACATTTAATAATACTTCCATTTATTTGTTAGCAGAAAAAAACCCCTCTCCCAAATATCAGATTAAAGGCAGCCCAAATTAGCCAAGTATAAATCTATAGCTACATAACTTACCCTAATAGGAAAATGCCAGAAAGCCAAATGCATTTTGACTCTTAATTAAGCTCTTCTTCAATGGCCTGTATCCACTTTATTGGTCTTTCAACTGTATAAATACATAAATCCAGAAGACCAAAAACATCAAAACTCCCTTACAGATACTAGGTTTGTGTCAAATTTGATGCACATTCACAAATTCAATCAGGTATTTCATATTTGCAGAGATTTGCCTTGAAACAAAAGTCTGGTTTTTCGAATATCCAAAACTTCAGTCCGAACAAACCAGCCTCCTTCTTCCTAAAACAATTTAATCAAAAATGTGTGTTTCACTGTATTTTGGGCCCTGAAAAGGACTTTTTCAATGAGGAAAAAAATTCTTTTTCTTTGTGAACAAGTTCAAAATGAATGCAAAAATTCCTTTTTAAAAAATTAAATTATTTGGAAGTGAAATGAATCATCAGTTTTTAATTTTGACAGTGAAACAAATATATACACTGTAGTGCACATCCCTACTAGGTATGATAAAACAGAAACTGTGAATGGGACTGCCATATGATTATTACATGTTTTGGCTTCTAGAGCCAATTCTGGTATAGCACAACAGCAGCCTAACCAGAAACCAACATATCTGTGTAGTTTTTGTTCTGTAGTTATGAGGCTTGAGGTGTCAAGAACCTCTGGGCAAGGTTGTTGTTTTTCTTCTTCTTGTTGTTGTTATACCTTGCTCACCAGGGGCAGGTCTCACATACTTTGCATAAATCACCTCTGCTCCAGACTGCAACCCACAAGGAGACTGAAAAGTGTTGTTAAAGAAAGATGAACTAGGTGAGTTCTACATTAGGTGTGTGTGTGATCAAGCCAATAATGGGCTAAGACACTGATATGCCTTAAAAGAGAGACTAATATATTTATTTAATTGTTTGTTTGTTTGTTTACATTTCTATCCTGCCCCATATCCAAAGGTCTCTGGGCAGGTAACAGCAGATTAATCAGCAGATTAAAAACAATATAGATATTTAAAAAGATACACATTAAAAATTGAAAAATTCAGCAAATTTAAAACGGTATGCTCCATATTGTATTCGTAGTGCCTGTGATTGGGGAGGGGGGAGAATATAATCACCTCAGCCAAAGGCCAGGGCAAAGAGGTGCGTCTTTACCGCCTTCCTAAATATATGTAAGGAAGGGGCATGACGCATCTTGAGGGGGAGGCTATTCCATAATCTGGAAGCTATTGCAGAAAAGGCTCTCTCCTGGGTGCCCACCAACCTCACTAACGAAGGTGGTGGGACAACCAGGAGGGCCTCAGTACTTGATCTTAAGGCACAGGCAGGTCAGTATGGGAGAAGCCGTTCCTTTAGAATACGTTGTGGTGTGGTTAGGTCCTCAAATAGTAAGGTCCATTCAGTTTAGTTTGAGTTTTACTTAACTGGGTTTGGAATATTTGACCCTTTCTGCATTGGGCTTTATTCCAGATTATGTCCCAAATTAGGGACATACTTGCCTGATACTGTATAGACTACAGCAGGAACTGGGCAGAACTACAGTCTGAACCAGCATGTGGATGAGAGGACTCTTTCTGAGATAAAATCTGAATGGATGCCTTCTAGCCATTCTGCCCCAACCCTATTTCTGGCCAAAAATGCTTTCTCTGGACCATGCATATTCTAGGTGGTGCAAGCCAGACTAACGTGTGTGGAAATAACCCTTTTTGTGGCCTACCGATGGAGTTCTCTAAGGTTCAGATTCCATGCTTGAGAGTGGGGCCAGGTAAAGGTGCTGAATGGACACTGCACACCAAGCAGGATCTGGCCCTCAGTGGCATGTGTTCTAAGCACTCCAGGAACACCTTTGACACAGTCCAAATGGAACATGCAGATGCTGCCTTACATCTCTGCTGTGCATTCAAAAATTGTCGGTTTTGTGAGTAACAAAGCATTTTCCAAGCTAACATTGATGTATATATTACTTCCGTTACCAGACACATATTTTGGCAACATGTCTGGAGATGTTTAGTATCCCTGAAACTAGATCATACTACTTCCAAAGCTATCTTCCATCTTCTTCCTTCCTTCCTGCTTTATAGAAAGTCAGGCCATTGGTCCATCTAATTCACTTCTGTCTGAACAAATCTTTGCTAATCTCTTCCTTGTGTTGGCAGCAGTGACTGTTACTGCTGCTTGGGATTAACAAAACCACTATGCTTGACCTGATGCCCTCCAGCTGTTTTGGACCACAGCTGCCATCTGTTGGTGACAGGTGGTCCACTTTGACTGGCAGTAGTTCTTCCAGATTTCAGAAGACAATTATGACAACCAAACTGGACATGATAGAGATTGAATCCAGGATCTTTTACATGCAGGATGTGTGCTTAGTTATTCAGCCATGCCACTGCTGATAAACATACATTTAAACAAACACTCCTACAATATCTGGTAGCTTTTTTTTATTACTAGTAATTTCCAGCCCTTATGTATTTGCATGAATATGATTTGAATCCCTTCTCATTTAACAGCAAGTCTGTTCAAGGTGGTAAGTGACTGTAGCTCAGGAGTTGTAGGTTCAAGCACTGGCATATTCTCTGGAAAAAAGATGTGGCAAGCCACTTCTATGGATATGCCCATGCATTTAGCCTAGTCTTAGTGTGGATGATTGTAGTTTTCCTTTCCCAGCCCATTCCACACAGATTATAATACTGTATGTGAAAATATTGGGTCCTGGTGTACCTTTGTTATCATGAATACAGAAGATATTGCTATGCAGTCCAGAGAACCAAACTGTAAATTTTACCTTTGCTTGTGTCATCAGCTTCTGTAGGAAGAAGGTCAAGGTTATCCAGATAAACCAGGACCTCTGCTCTCCACCTTTGGGAGAGGGTCTAGTTTAGGGGTCTGGGATGCCTGACATGTCTTAACATGTAACAAGTATTCCTGACATGTCTTAGAGGTTACCTGGCATAAAGTTAATTGGCCAGAATTCCCAGTGGCCTGGCAAAGGTTGATAGAATTTTCAGACGAGACAGGTGGCTCAGGCTGATTGGCCAGAGTTTCCAGGTGACCTGGCATAAACAGATTGGGTAGAATTCCCAGGCCTTCCTGTGAAGGGCCTCCCCTGAGGATAGTGAGATTCACCTTTGACAAAGATTTGGGAGTAAAGGGAATCCCTGACCATCCCTTGCATCTCCACATCCCCCATCTTGCCCCCTGCCTGATCTCCCAATTCCACCACTCTAGCAGCTGCAACCAGCCCTCCAGAGCACTGGCCAAGTCCTGAGGGTAAGGCAGGTATTGGGGAATCCAGCAGCATTGCTCTGGCAGCATACCTCTGGAAGGATGTGGCTGGAGGGATACTGGCAGTGGTTGAAGCAGCAGCAGAGTTGGCCAAACTTCCAAGGTGAGGTGAGTGGGGGATGCTAAATGCATGTAGGGGCGATGTGGGGCAGGGATTGCTTCCCAATCCAGCTCAGTGCTGCCACTGCTCTAGCCAGGTGTATAGTGAGGGGGTGAGGCAGGAGGGAGTGGGGAATCCCTGGGGATTCCCCCTTCCCCTTGAAAATTACAAAGTTGCAAAAAATTTTAGAACACTTCCACTGAAGGCCCCTTTGCTCTCCATGCAAAGGCTTGAAAATGTTGAATCCACATGCAAATTCAAAGGCACCCAAAGCCTTCAGCACATTCCTACCTCCTAGTCTCCATTTCAGTGCAAGGAGCATTCCTTGGAGATATTCCCCAGGGAAGCACAAATTCACATCCTGCAAAAATGGCACCTCTGACAGCAGCCACACCCAGAAACAGGTCAGCATGACTCCCACGAGTGAGCATGCAGCAGAGATTGGTGCTTTACTGGGCATCTCCATCAGTAACGGGAGGCATGGCCCTAGTTTACCATGGATGGTAATTTCTTTTCTAGGAGACTATTCCCTCTCAAGCTGTAGTGATAAAGTAAAATGCAACTCAATCCTGCTTGTAAAAATTGCATTTGTTTATTTTTATATTTGGTTTTTAATGTTGTACCCTGCCCTGAGACCTTT
>MTQE01002208.1:47152030-47215687 GCA_014337955.1 Aspidoscelis marmoratus | reverse complement strand
TGACAGAATGCTGGACTAAATGGGCTGTGGCCTGATCTAGCAGGGCTCCTCTTGTGTTTTTTGTTCATAAAGGATATAGAGTAATTCTGAGCTTAGTAGACAAGGGGGCACTCAGTTGGCCATTGTGAGAGCAAATTGCTGGACTAGATCTGCTATTGATCCAATCCAGAAGGGCACTTTTTTCCTGAAATGGCAAAATTGAGAAGAGTTCTTAAATCTTTCAAAAAGTACTGCCCAATAGAGATGCTCTAGGGAAAGATTGTTACAATGTTTTCTTGAATAGTATATTTGGAACCCATGGTGTGACTTGATACTTGTTGGCCAATGATGCCACAACAAGATGCTTGTAATGGCCTTTAAGAGTATTAACAGATTTTCTACTCATGTAGAAAAAAAAATGAAATCAATTAACAAAATAACTGTTGGTTCAATTAAAGCTTTAGGAAATATAATTAATACAGGAACAAAAAAATTACAATATGTGTGTGGGGGGGAATCCTTCAGATACTAAAATGCTGAGAGGCACAGTAGTTTTCAAGAAGGGTCCAGATCAGAAATGGAAGGGATTTATTTTCCTCGGTTGATATGCAAGTGGTTGAACAGGATAAAAATAAAACTTGTAGGGATGTCCGTGATCTCCTCCCCGCCTCACTTTGCATTAAGCAAATACAACAGAAATTCACATCCATGAAAATCCATGGGGAGAAGAGCACTATGGCTCTTTCTGCGCTGGGCCGTATTCCAGATTATAGTCCTAAATAGAGACCTGAGGCATTTTCACATTATGGCATAAATGCCTCAGGATACTTCGGCCTGAATGGACTGAGTACACTTCCCCATCTGCACTGGCAGGTAAAGGACATGTTCCAAACATGTCCTTTTCCTGCCTATGTCCAAATGGGGAAGTGTACTCAGCCCGTTAGAGCCGAAGACCCTCCCCCGGCCTCCCCCAATTGGCTACCTTGCAGCCAGAGGTGGGGAGGCCAGTTGGGCCCCTTCCCTGGGGTCCTGCCACCTACATCAGCCAGGATCAGGCCAATGCAAGTGGCAGGACCCCCACCCTACACCCCCCAAACCCCGGGGTTGCGCACGTGCGATCGCTCCTTACCTGCTTGCCACTGGGTCACAACTGCCATGGGGAGGCTGGGCATGCCCTACGCATGCAGGCGCAGGTGCCTGACGAATTAGGGACCAACCCACATGCATGCGTAGAGCGTCCCCAGCCTCTTCGCACCAGTTGCGGCCCGGCAGCGAGCAGGTAAGGAGCGATCGCGTGTGCGTGACCCCGGGGAGGGTTGGAGGGTATGGGGGGGGGTCCTGCCACTTGCATCAACCTGATCTTGGCTGATGCAGGTGGCAAGACCCCAGGGAAGGGGCCCAACTGGCCTCCCCGCCTCTGGCTGCAAGGCAGACAATTGGGGGAGGCTGGGGGAGGGGCCGAGCTGTCACAGAGGGAGAACATGTGAACGCTTTCCCTCTGGAACAGTTGGGGACATGCAGAATGCACAGAGATGTTTTCAGAGCAGTTTTTTTCTGTTTTGAAAACGGAATGCGTGGAGAGTGCTTGGGGACAGTTGGGGCAGTCCGGAACGGATCCATCTGCCCTTGACATGCAAATGCAGCATCCCTGCATGGTCACCACACGTTCCAAAAACCCTTATGCGAAAAGGCCTCTGGTATCCACATGCTAGTGCAGATTGCAGACTACGGCAGGCCTCACTTGGGGCCTGCCGTAATCTGCATTAGTGTGCGGATGGCAGGTCTCTATTCAAGGATATAATCCTGAGTAAGGCCCAGTGTAGAAAGGACCTAAGGCACTAGGTTTTTTTTCTTCCTGTCCTGCAGATCTTAGAGTATCTGTACAAACAGGCCTCTTATTACTGATAGGCTACAGTTTTATTCAAACCTGTAGGAAAATGACCTCACTGGATGTAATAGATGATTAATACATTAAGCAACCCTGAATTGACACATGTGTGCAAGAGAAAGGAAAAACAACTCAACTCTCTGAGCTATAGGATGAGATTGTGTCAGTCACCCACACTCCCAAGTGCGGGTGAAACATTGACGCAAGTGTTTGGCAAAAGCCCACTTGCAGAACATTTTCTTCAGTCTACAAAATGCTAGAAATGTGGGTCTACATGAACACCAGCATTTGTATGCAGAGTATGTTTTGCTTTGATAAAAGAGTTGTTGCAGTCCATGGTACTCGAAGCTCAAAAGGTATTGAAAGGGCTGGACACCTACAATTTTCTTTTTTAAAAAATATCTTTCCCTCATGGTTTGCTTTCTGTTTGTTTCACATTGTTCCCTGGGCAGATATTTAATTGCTCATCTACCCTTTAGGGCCATGGACAGGTCATTCAGTAACAAAGGCAAAGATAAGAATAAATGGCTGTGTCTGCATTTGAGAGCACTTAGGGGTGGATCTGCTACTAGGCTCCTCATGCTATAGCGTGACGCACTTTGTCTGTTACACTCAAGGGCATGAAAACTAGATCCATGCTGCTTATAAGCTTGCCTGCTGCTGCTCTTTTCTTCCTTATTTGGTTTCCTAAGCCTACATGATTTGAGACACAATTGCTGAATCTGGAATTATTTTATTATTTAATTTAGAAGAAGAAGAGTTGGCCTTTCTACGCTACTTTTCTCACCCATTTAAAGGGGCTGACAAAGCTTCCCGTTCTTCTCCCCACAACCGACACCCTGTGAGGTAGGTGGGGTTTTGAGAGCTCAGCAGAGAGCTGTGACTAGCCCAAGATCATCCAGCTAGCTTTGTGGAGAAGTGTGGAATTGAATCCCATGACTGTGAGATATGTCCAGCACTCTAACCACAAGACCAAACTGGCTCACATATTTCTGTTATGCCTTAATGTGGCCCTGAGGTGACGAAAAAAATAAAAACTAAAATGAAATAATCAAAACAAACAGCAATGAAATTATGCACAACAACAGAAATGCACAAGTTATAAAGGCCTCGTTCACCAAATGCCTGTATAATTGCCACCAACGTTGCAAAGCAAAAAAGCAGTAATGAAGGAGCCTGGTGGGTGGAGAACTGCCGCATTCTGGGCAGCAGCAAAGAAGGATGGTGGTTCTTCTGCTTGTCAAAGCAAAGTAGGGAGATCGTCTGAAACACAGAGTTCTGGGGGTATATTCCCACTTATCAATTTTAGCTTTAATTAGCAAAGTTTCATGCAGCATATCGCCAATGTAGGCGACAAAACCACTGGAGGGAAGAGAACAGGACTTCAGTGGTAAGTATGACAGTGCTGAGTAGGAATGTGGTTCATTTCAAACAGGAGAGGAGGAGTGACATGGCTGCTGCTGTTTTAAGCCTTATCTCTCATCTTGCTGGGACCAAGAACAAAGCCGGTGGAAAGATAGTGTCAGGCTGCTATCTTGTATCTGACCTAGGCCGTGTCTTCACGGCAACCTTATTTCGGATTCAAAATGTTTTGAATCCTCGGAGTCCAGACGGCAGTTTGGCTTAACACGATTTCCCCATGTTAAACCACCCCAAAGCGTGATGAATCTCAATCCTGATTTCAACAGGCCTCACTCTGGTTCGTGCGCTTGAAACGTTTTACATTTTTTACTGTGGGAACCCTTCCGTGTTAAGGGATGAGTTTCCCTCCCCCAATAGCTTGCTTCCAAAGCAAGCTGTAAAAGCAGCAGCAGCCGGAATAGCAATCAAGCAATCCACTGTAGCAAACAAGCAATTCACACCTGATAACCATCTTGCTATTGAAAGTGATGACCTTCTAAAAAGGGAAAAGAAACAAAAGCAACTGCCGTTTGGAGAGATGTGTGAATGTTTAGCAAAGGGGCTTGACTTGCCGCCGCTGCTGCGCGCCCTGAGTAATCGGGAGAGGAGGGGAAAGAATCGCTGGCTGCATGGTGCCGTTTTTCCTCCATCCAGGCAAGGCAGCCACCCAGCTAGGCTCCGTGAAGGAGTCTGTTATGGTTGGTACGTTCACGCCAGGAGGAAGAGGACGGGGCAGCCCCGAAAAGCGGCTTTTAAAAAGTAGCCACTGGAGTCCCCCCTTGAGTCACGTATGTCCTCAGAATCCGGATTGAACGTGATTAAGCTGAAAGTAATGGGAACAGGCAAATTCACGTTTGCATCCGGTTCTGTTATCTCGGTTTAGGGAAAGCGAAATAAGGTTGCCGTGAAGACACGGCCCTAGTCCCTAAACAGCAGGAATTTGAGCTTCATGATCACATAGCTCCAGTCATGGGCCCTTTCTGCAAGGACCCTTAGTTTATATTAAGGGTCTGTGGGTTACATATCTAGGCCTTCAGATGCACATATTAACGTGGATCTAGGGCTGTGTTCACACCTAAGTTTTAATTCAGTCCACTTTCAGAATGAGAGAACTAATCAACAAAGTGACAAGCTAATTTCTTTCATTATTATCTAACTCAGAAGATCCACTTTTGAGTTAGATGATGTGGAAAGAAAATGACTGTTCCCTTTGCTGATGTTTTCTTCCATTCTGGAAGTGGACTGAAGCTGAATTTAGGTGTGAACAAATCCTAGGAAGAAGAGTTGGCTTTTCTACTCCACTTTTCTCACCCATTTAAGGGGGCTCAAAGCAGCTGACAAAGTTTTCTATTTTTCTCCCCACACCAGACACCCTGTGAGGTAGGTGGGACTGTGAGAGCTCAGAAGAGATCTGTGATTAGCCCAAGGTCACCCAGCTGGCATCATGGAGGAGTGCAGAATCAAACCTGGTATTCTCAGATAAGAGTCCAACTCCTTAACCACCAGACCTATCTGGCTCTAGGAGGCCCCATTCTTTGCCAGTACAGCTCCATCTGCCTTAGACAAAGCCTTATCCAGATTACGAAGGCTTTTAATGTAATGACTGGTATATTTGTTTAATCAGGTTGACCAGCAGCCCTGATCCACCAGAACATGAGAGGTGTGCAGAAGGCATATATTTCATGCTTGAGACTACTGGGGAGAGCATTTCAGCTGCACACTATAGCAAGCTGCCAAAACGTACCCCCAGAGGCCCCAAGGATAGGGACTGTAGGTGCAGACAGCACTAAACCTGCTCATCCCTTCCCATGGTCGGGATCAGTGGCCCTGGCTATTCTGGACCCACTGATCCCAATCATGAGCAAACAAGTGCAGAAAGAGCCATGAACACCTTCACACCAGCCCTGGGAGAGAATCATGGACACTGTGTTCAGACCATGAATGTATGCGTACCTCACAGAGGAGACCTACATATTTCTTCCTCATTACTGAAAATGTTTCACTGTGGAATAATAATGGTCAATGTCATCTTGTTTTGCCATGTTTTGTATGAAAAACCCATCAGCTTCCTGCAGCTTGGTACCCAAACATTAGTGAGCAACATACTGGAGGCTTGGAAGTAGTTTGGCAGACAGTCTGTTAGCCTGCAGTGTGTAATGAGCCTCTTTAGTAAAGCAGTAAAGCAAGACCAGCTAGATCAGATGATGCAATACCTTAAATGTGCCACCTCTTAAAAGTTCTCTTACTGTTCTACACTAGCTGAAGGCTTTAAGAAAAGCAGGGTGGGGTGAATCAAATACAAATATAGCATTCCTCAGTGAAAGGTGCATTTAAGCAGAAACAACAACTTGCAAATCACTTGCACAAGGGAAGTGAAATGGAATGAGGCTTTGGTTTACTGCAGACTGAAACACAACTTAGCAAAATCCACTCAAGCCTTCCCAGTGTACCTTTATTCCGCTCCCATTGCCCTGTGGGTCCTAAAGTACAGGCTACTGCTGAAATCAAGAAGTACATTTCTTAGCCTGTAAGCAATCTTGCTTTAAAAACATCAGCAAAGGTGATTGCCTTTAACTTTCTGTAACCTATTCTTGGGTATGACTGCAGTAGCAGCTACATGGGTAGCATTGAGGTCATCCCCTTTGACTAAATAATTAAATGGACATCATTGCACACATACCACACAAACATTAAAATAACACAACCCAATTATTTTGGCAAAAGCCGTTTTGAAATTGTACATGCAAAAATATTTCTGTGGCTCTAATCTTTTGATGTGGCTCTTTCTCAATAATGTCCAGATGCCATATACCCATAAGGCCTACAGACTGTCATTTGAGCCCATGAGAGTTGTCTTTGTTATTAATGAATCACTCCAAAGCTGTGGCAGGATACATCCAGTAGCTCCCTACAGCCTTTTAGTTTCAACCTGGCACTACAAGCAGAAGAAGCCAATTGTGTCATCAAAGTGTTTATTTTCCTGGGTAATTCAGATAATAGCAAACACCTTTCAGCATTTGGTTTGCCTTGGAAGTGGTTCAGTGACTTCTCTCATTCATAAGAATCATAAACAGTTATTGTTAGACAAAGTTAGGTCTGGTCCTATTGTTAATTACCTGAAAATATCCTTGTTTGCTTTTATAGAGGAGGATTTTGGCTGACCCTTCCTGCAAACATTGCTCTTTTTAAAGACGGAAATCCACAAAAGTCTCCCTTAAAAATCGGATCATCTTTGAACGCACCATTGCATAGACATGATTAAAATCTGAATGCAAGCAGTGGCTTCTGAGGCATGTGTATATCAAACAGGCATCAGTACATGGGCCTAATTGCACTTGGCCTTTTTCTGGAGTATTTCTCAGGATAGGGGTCTGTGGCCCACATGATAATGCAGACTCTGGCAGACCTCACGTTGGGCCTGCTGAAGCCTGCACTAGCATATGGACACTAAGTCCCTATTCCAGGATATATTCCAGAATAAATCCAATTATGAATAGGCCCATAGTTCTCCTTATGAATCACAAATTAGTTTAGTGCAGTTGAGGCCACATCTCTACATACCTCTATGGGGTACCTCATCAGGTCATAGGAGGTGCCTGCTGCCACTCTGTCTCCATTTTTGGCAGTAGTGGCTGCCTTGTAGTGACTGCCAGACTCTTTTTCAGCACAATATCCAGCAGATATGCTTCCTCCTCACTTCAAAATGGAGACTGTGCCTCCTGTGTCCATGGAGACTGTGCCCTGAAGATGTGACCTTAGAAATACGGCATTTGTTCAGAAGAAACTGTTTTATACCTCGCAAACATAGCTGACACAGAGAAGGAACAGAGTAAGACCTGCTTCAGTGCCTGTATTGTGCATCTCAAAGACTAGGTGTGAGGCTACATTCTGGCCCCTCACCTACTGTAGACAGAACAGCTGAACACACACATATGCCAGACAAGATTGCAACCCCTCACACTCTAGGCAGGAGTAGCAAAATTCAATAGAAATGGAAGAAGGGTTGCCCTTTCTATATATACCCTTAATCTAGATTAAGAGTTCATGTAGTCTACATCCAGGCCTCAAATTCACATGTTAAAGTGGATCAGGGAGGTCTGCCCTCTGCTAGTCAAGCTTCATCTTCACTAGACTAATCCTGATCCTGATCCTGACCCTGATTGAATGGCCCATAATCTGGATCTCTAGTGGTCCTATTTAATCTGTACATGGGAGGCCTGCAAATAGAATACCCATGAGTTCTGGAATTGCCAGAGGATGTTTTCAAGCAACACAGCATAGTGCACCCCCAAAAGCCCCCCGGACCCTCAGACTAGAAACTTTTTAATGCTTGGGGGGGGGGGGCTACAGATCAGTGCCATCAGTTCAGATGGCACTGGTCACACCCATACATCCCTGGTATCAGGATTAGTGGGCTGGGTTATTCCAAACCCACTGATCTGGAATAAAATATGTGCCCTAAGGGCCAATGTCTCCTACTTTTCATAACTAATGAAAAGGATTATGATGGAACTCACTCTCTTCTATTTGGCTGCTGCAGGAGCCATTTCTTTCAAAAAGCATGCATAGAAAAAAGGTGTTTGTACACAAAAGGGTTGTAGGCACAGCAACAAACTGTCTGCAGCAAGAGCATGCGCACGCACTAGTACACACCAGCACATACACATGGGAAAGCACTCCTTACTCACCGACACCACAGACAGCAAACACTAGAAACAGACTAAACACACATCAATGATTCACTCTACTCCACACTCCATACACTCAAAAGCAGTCAACAATCACCACAACACTGACCACAGACCAGATGAACACTTTCTACATTGTAGAATACAAGCAGGAAAATAACTGCAGGTTTGCCCTCTGACCTCTCAGAAGCAAACAGTACCAACAGCTCACTCCATTCCAGTTACGTCAATGGAAGTTTCAGCCAGACCAGTCACCACAATGCAGATCAGTGGAAGATTCAGCCCAATCAACCTAATGTACACCATTAGAGGAAAAATATGCAACAGGGAAGCAAAACATCACATTATTAAAGAAACTGACATGATTAGTAACTTGCATTATATCAAAATGTGCCATACAAAGCTTCACTGTATTGTTTTACCTTGTACCACATCAACCTCTGATATATCCCTTCTAATAACTGGTATTGAGGGTGGAAGACAAAGGCAAGGTCATTTAGTGGCTAGCTAGCGTGCTGCATATATAGTGCCATTACAGCACCACTATGGCGGAATTGCCTCATGTATTGTAGGCAGCCACACTATAGCCCCATATCCCCCCCCAAAAAAAAAACATACACACTAAATACTGTCACTGGAAAACCCAGTGCTGGCCATAGATTTTCCAGCAATAACACTTTTATTCACCATCTAGACAGAGCAGCAATTGTTACTCCACCCACTGCACACGCATTGAGGCTGAAACAGACAGACCATGCATGCGCAGTGGTAGTGACATGCACATCCAAGAATTCAGCACTGGGTGAATACCAGCATTGCAAAGATAGCACTAGCCAAGGAAGCAATAATGGATGGGAAATGATATCCTGTATTATCACTTCCTAACACAATATTTGGCCACCTGCTGGAGACAGCCTCTATCTAGATTTCCATGAAGTGGCAGTCTCGGGGCTGTAGGGGTGCCAGAGTGATGCTTTAATTCCCCAAACTAGCAAGAAATATTGGCACATTAGAAGAGAAGTTTCAAGGGAGGACACTGTACAATTAAATCCTTAATCTTTTGTAGATTTCTACCATAGCTGCAAGTTTCATAAAGTTCTAGCCATTTAAGTGGTCCCAAATGATTCCTCTTGAAAAATAGGAATACCACTCTGGTTTTAATCTAAAAGACTATGGTCAATAATAGTGTTACAGGTCAGTGCAACAATATCAGATCCAATTGTATTTATATTTTTCCCTTGTTTCCCACTCTTAAATGGAATGTCGCATAGCTATTATTGTTGCTTATCTTTCTTCATCTCAAGATATGGACATAGCATGTTTTATCATAAAATATACCATTTTCATGTTTCGTGATCTCACATTCTCCTCCTCTCAATTAAAAAAGAGAGAGAATTGTGAAATCTTAAGCAGTGAGTAACAATATTGTACACTTTTCCCTGCAACTGCAGAGCATGTCAGTTTCATATCAGAATTCCTCAGGCGTCGCTTATTTCCTTCAGACCAATTTTGAGAACTCCAGTAATGAAGCTGCTACTTGTCAATTTTAATTGAGTCACCTCAGGTATTAATATCATGAGAAAGCGAGAAAAATATCAGACGTTCCAGAGCGATTTGTGGCAAAGGAAACTCAGTTATAAGCATCAATGGGAATTATACCAAGGTTGAATTACTCCATATGGTGTTGTCTGTATTATTTCCCCAAAAAAAATAATTAGTTTAACTCAGGTCTGCAACTTGCTAGTGTACTTCCAAATCACTTGGATGGGTAGAGATATTCATATTGATAGGCTTGTAGTTAAAGTGACGCTTGTGAAGTAGTTCTGCATAAGCATATATTCTCTCACTGCCTTTTGTGTAAGATTTCCAATTCTGTTTTTGAAAATTGGTGGACCAATGTCATGATGAGTATGGATAAATGATAGAATCAAAATCATGCATTGGTAATATGGTGAAGCATTAAAGCAGACACATATTAAGGGTTCTATGCTCTGCAAATAGCATTAATATGCATTTATGATGCACTAATACGATTATGTCAATTGCTTTGTAACAAGCAAGCCAAAGACCTTAACCAAATGATTACTGCTAAGCTCATACCAAGTGTTCCATGACTCTGGAGACACTAGATCACTGCATTAGTTTTACTAGTAGGGTGTCGTCTTAGGGAAATGAATGGGACACATTCACATGCTGCATCATTATATAAAATACAGTTTGACATCCCTCTTTCAAACAAATCTTTAAATACACACATAGATATATGCCATGTTAAAGAAGACTAAAGGCCTGTTTGCACTTGGCTTTATTCTGAAATATATCCTGGAATTAAGGCCTGCTGTCCACATCCTAGTGCAGGCTGCAGCAGGCCCCAGGGGAGGTCTGCAGAGTCCACATTAGCGGCAGACCTTTAACGTGAGTTATATTCCAGAGTACGGCATGTATGAACAGTTCCTAAGGTAAGTTTCAGGCAATGGCAGTGATAGCCTGGTGAGTGAAGATGGCTCCTACAGCAATCTTTGATCACTATGTTGATGGGTGTTGCAGTGGGGGCATGTGCGCTGTATACTTGCTCCTGTTCCCAGTGGAGGAACCATCACAGCCAGGGAATACAGCTGGAGTATTTTCACCCAGGACTGTTGTAGAAGTTGGCTATTTTCCTGTCTCCAGTAAACAGGGAGCACCATGGCAGGGACAGAGGGAGAGAAGCTCTGTGAAAGCTTTTTCTGTCAGTCTTTTTGTTCTAGTCCTCCAATGAGTGCTTACAGTGGAGTACACATTCTGCCTTTGAACACATATTTAGAGAAATTAGAAGAAAGGAATGCAGAATGTGTAGTAGCAATTCTGCTGCAGAAAGGAGTAAACACCTGATTATTTGTGGCTACTAGAATGGATGCCTAGACAACTGTCTCCAGGTCAGAGAGACAGACAGGATGCCTCTAAAGGTCATTTACATGAAACCGAGAGCAAGTGGAGATTTTGCCCTTGCCTTCTGCTTGAGATGCCCACAAGCAATTGATGGGCCACTGTGCAAGACAGGATGCTGGACTAGATAGGCTGTGGCCCCATCTGGGAGGGTTACTCTTATATTTCTCTTTAAATTGGGGGTGGAAAGGAAATACATATAGGCAATCTGGAATGCAGGCATCTGTAGAAATTCTCAGGATTCTAAATTTTGGGATGCGATTCTCAGAAAAGTAAATGTACAGAAAAGTATATTTTAAAGAAAGATGTACAGAAAAATCATGCAACTTAAGCAATTTGTTATAAAAGGAAAGTAGTTTATTCACAAAATAGAGAAGAACTTGTTTAAAAAACTCAAATGGAAAAATGGGAAGAACTTCAATGTAAATAAAATGACAGATTCATGAAAATGGACTGCTTGTTTTCAGTAGAAATCTTCTAGGCAAACTGCCTGGAAAAAATAATATGCTTAACATCATAGAAAATCAAATTATTGAGAAAGAATGAAAAGAAAAGAAAGAATTGTGTATGCCAGAAAGGGTGTCACTGGTTGGAGAAAAATAAGATCCCAAATCTCAGAGTTGTTCCCATAATCGGGATTTTGTACAAGGCTGTGTCCAGAAAGGATTAAAACTTAGCTGAGAGAGACAGGTTTTACAATGCTCCACATTTTCTCAGGTGTTTGGGTGAACTGTGCAAGAATTCACAAGAGTTTACCTTCACTCAAGAACCAACAGACCGATCAGATAAGGAGGGGCTGAGCACATGGATGGAAGAAGCCTCCCTGCTGATTCGTAGTATCAGAGAAGGTGGGAACGTTCTCCATGCAGAGGGCTTTTACCTCAAAGTAAATGTCCACATTTTTAATGTCCTAACTGGAGGCATCCCATTGTCCAAACTGGCAAAGTTCTGGTAGCCAATACAGATGTGCACAAATATTTCTAGGCATTCAAAATTCGATCGAATGTGCCGAATTTTGAAAATTCAAACTCAAATAGAATGTCCCAAAATTTGAATATAAACATTTGAATTGAGTTTTGAATATTGGATCTATTTGTTTGAATTATCTGGACATTCATATGTGTACAGGTTCATACATGATGAGTACTTGAAGATCTGCATCTGTCCCGCATCCGTACGCATTTGTACAGATCTGTACGGAATGAAAACGGGTTGCATACAGGATAACTACGGGATGCATACGGATATGTATAGATGTGTATGGATATGTACGGATGTCCGGAAGATGCATACGGGCACATATGAATGTTGTCAACATTCATAAGTGCAGATTTGAATAAAAAATTCGAACTAATAGACTTGAATTTGGAAAAAAACGAAACGGATCTTGTTAAATTTGAATGTAAAAGATTCAAATCGAATTGGATTTTCAAGTATTCAATTGGATTTGAATAGAATGTCTAAAAAATATTCCTGCACATCTCTAGTAGCTAAGTCTTTAATCTTAAATTGCTCATGCAACTAAACTATTTAGATTATATAAGGGTATGTTTTCTCTCTTCTTCTTTATTAGGGATTTGATGCCAAGAACTCTTGATGGGCAGATCACCATGGAGAAAACCCCCAGCTACTTTGTGACCAAGGAAGCCCCAGCACGCATCTCTGCCATGTCGAAAGACACCAAGCTCATTGTGGTGGTGAGGGACCCAGTTACCAGAGCCATTTCTGACTACACACAAACTCTCTCTAAGAAGCCCGACATCCCCACCTTTGAGAGCCTGACCTTCAAAAACAGGACTACGGGCCTTATTGATACCTCCTGGAGTGCCATCCAGATCGGCATCTATGCCAAGCATCTGGAGAACTGGCTCTTGTATTTCCCCATTGGCCAGATTCTTTTCGTCAGTGGAGAGAGGCTTATCAGTGACCCTGCTGGCGAGTTAGGCCGAGTCCAGGACTTTCTGGGCCTCAAAAGGATCATCACGGACAAGCACTTCTACTTCAACAAAACCAAGGGTTTTCCATGCTTGAAGAAGGCTGAAGGCAGCAGCAAGCCCCACTGTCTGGGCAAAACCAAAGGGAGGACCCACCCCAACATAGACCAGAAAGTGGTGCAGAGACTCCGAGAATTCTACAGGCCCTTCAACATGAAGTTCTATCAGATGACTGGACAAGACTTTGGCTGGGATTGAGGCTTGAAAAAAATAGTAATTTAAATAAATGAAAAGAAAATATATATATTTTTGTACATATCACAAGAGAGGGGAAATTAATATTTGTGCTAACGTCTGATGTTACAATCAACCAATTACTTGGTTGAAAATGTCATGGTTTTATATTTTACTGGTTTATAAGATTCACTTCCACAAGTTCAGAAGACTGTTCCTTGTGGTCCGACCAGTATGTCTAACAGAGGCCTCAGTTTGATTGACATCTTTCCATTTTTCATGTGTGGATTTTTATTTTTATTTTTAAGAAGTAGCTTTGGTTGTTCATGTCAGTGTCCAAAGTATTCAGGATTAGAACATGCTTTCTTTTATAGTTCTGGTGTTCCATCATTTTGAAGGGTACCTAGTGAAGCTTTTGCATTACAAAATTCACACAGAATTTATCAGTCTCGTAGGTTTCATTTTTCACGATGGAGGAGGGGGAGGGAAATCTGCATGTATCTTAGGGAAGACATCACAGCACAAGCACTGAACGTGTGATCAAACTGTGCCCTGTACAATCAGGAATACACGCCTAACCCTAACGCACACTCTAACCCAGGCCAGCATAATTTATCCAACTTGGTGACATGTAGATATTATTGGACTACAATCCCCATCTTTCCTACTGACTGCATAGGCTGTGTATTTAGGATTCAGTCCAATGCTATCTGGAAAGTACAAGCTTTAGGAAGACTGTTGTTCAGTTTGTAAGAGGCTGAATCTCCATTTATGCAGGAAAGACACCTTGGATGCCTCCAGACAGCAAATACTGTGCAGTCCGTGCACAGCTGCTTCCTGTCATCCAGGCGGGAGGAATGGAAGCTATGCAGGGATGGTGGAGCCATTTCCTGTCATCCAGATGGGAATGTTGATTGCCTACAGTATCCATACAGCATGTGAGGTGAAGTACAAAGTACAAAGTTGCTGGTTAATCATGACTGGTGGCAGCACAGTGGAGGCACAGTGCTGGGACTTTAGGACAGTCAGGCTCCTTTGCTGTGTAGTGGAGATGCAGCCACGTTGATTGTCTCTGCTATCAATGCTAAAGCTAGAGCACGCCTCTGGGAATGGGTCATTAGGCATTAACTGAAGAGTGGTATGAGGTCTTGTTCAAACATATGACCCTAAACCTAGTTGTTTTCTTAAGGAAGATCCAGTATCCAAACTAATTAAGATTAAGTATCTTCATTATAGTTTGAAAGGCTTTCAAAGTCTTTTTTCTCCTCCTCTAACGTGCCCACCTGTTGTCTCCCTCAAGTCTATATTAGCTCAGATTTCTGCACCCAGAGTTCAGTGACAGCTGGGTTAGCTAAAGCGTAAGCGGTAGGAAGAAAGTAAACCAAGTCATTTTCTCTGTCATCTCTTCCACTTAAGCAGAATAGGTCATGAGGTCAGCGCTCACTACCTACAAACCAATCCTCGCCTCCTCCTGTCTCAGTTCAGAATGTTCTGTCTCTAGCCTTAAGCTCTTTTCTGGCAGTATCTTGTACCATAAAACATCTGGGTAAACATGTTATAATCACCCAAACAAAGAAGGGAAAGTAGTTAATAGGTCACTTGAGAATGTAACATCTGAGAAAACTGATGGGATCCTTCTCACAGGAGTTCTTGTTGGAGTTCCTTGTGAGAGCTTGATTTATTCCAAATACAGTGATCACCTATTGGAAAGAATTCCCTGGCTGCAATCCCAAGAGACAAAACAGAAAGAGTAGTAGTGAGTGTGGATGATTAAAGCAATTTTAATGACCATATACAGTGCCCTGAAACAGGCCATTTGGCAGTAAAGGCTACCACCTAACTATAATCCATCTCCCTCCCCCCCCCCCCTGTGCTGGAACAATTTTCCTTCTCTGAATATTAATATTATTAAAAATCAACTTGGAAGTTCATGATAACAGCTGAGGACCTGTCACAAATTGATATTGATGAATAGCTAAACTAATTAATTTGTATGCATTTTCAGTTACCTGTGGGTTTGAAGGAATGATGGTTTGATTCTAACCAATTTGCAGAATTTTCCTATATGAGGGGAAAGGAAATGTAGGGCCTTTTTGCACTTACCTTTGATCCAGAATAAGGAGCCTCATAATCTGGATTCTGGACCTCCTCACCTGCATGTTAAAGCAGATCAAGAAGTTCTCATCCCCATTGGTCCTGCTCCGTCTGCACTAGATGGATCTGGATTAAGAAGCTTGTAATCCGGATCTCTGGTGGACCCATCTAATCACGTACACCAGGGGGACCAGGATTATGTCCAGAATATGAGATGTATGCTGCCAAAAAGCACCTGCTCAGACCCCATGGAGGCATGGGTGCAGCATTGAATATCACATGGATGCATGGGTTAGATCAGTATTGTCATTGCACTACTTAAAGAACAGAAATGAACCAACATCCTGAATTATTTTCGACATGTCTGTCCTGTTTATACCTAAAATAAAACATGGAAATCTTACTTTGCTTGTAAAAGGAATTCAGGGCTGCTCAACATTCCAAATTTTGGAACATTCTGACTTCAGGCCAGTTTGCACTTACCTTATAGTTGCACCTAGAGTACCCAGAGTGTCCAGAAGCAGCCCTGATCTTCCGCAGGAGCTGCTGGTTATTCCTGGGGGAAGTTCACCTTTCCCATTCCATTTGGGGAATGGGAAAGGTGAACTTTCCCTTGCATGGAGTAGCATTCACACTTGCAAAGACTAGTACATGCCATCCCTCCACCCATGCATCTGCAGACTTACCTGAACTGTGGACATGTGGTCTGGGCACCACTATCTTGTCTCTGGATGCTGGAAGCATTGTTGTGGCCCCATCACTGGGATAACAGTGAAACACCACACATGTCCACTGGTGCCAGCATGACACGTGATGCACCAGCATGCTTGTGCAGTGCATCACATGCACCACTGTGCACCACAGAGGTGGGGATGGGCTCACTAGATGATGTGACTGGACACCACAAGACACAGTAAGTCTACATGTAGAGCACAAAATCATGTTCCACATGTAGTTTGCTTCCAGTGTGCTCCTGCATGGAAGGGGCATTTCTGAGCTGGGGACAGCAGTCCTTTTCAGGGCAGATGCTCCATCTGGAAATGTACTGGAAGCAAACTACGAAGCCAAGTACACAAAGGCCCCTCAATTCAATGTTCTCACTCTCTTCTGGGTTCCTAATACAAATTAAATGTGAGTGCAGAAAAGCCTCACATTTCCTATTATATGTGATCACTGGCTATGTTTGCAGATCCTAAAGTATTTCAGCTCCCACAAAACCTGGAGGGTACCACTTTGTATACCCAGATTTACTAAATTTTGATATGCTGTGTTTGAAACTGTTGAAGCACCAGAGAAAAATGCCTTAAAAAGAATACTCCCCTTGAAAACTTTGTCTAAAATAAATAAATAAATCACACTTTGTGTGAAGCTTAATTCAACAGAAAACCAGGTAGTGGATTGTGGATTGTTTTGTTGCTGTTTCCCTTTTCTGTAAAGCAAAGGTGAATTAGGATCTTGTGCCTAAGAGGTTTACAGTGTCCCCACTGAGTGGTATTACAGAATAAATAACGCTAATCTGTTTTGTGTTAAAGAGTCTCAGTTATAATGCTTCCACATGGAAAAGCTAAAGGATGTGGCTTTTCTACACTATTCCAAAGGATGGTATGTACAGTAATATAGCATACGATAGCATATACAATTAAAACCATGCACATTTTCATGAAACAAAATTAAAAGACATGATTTTTCAAGGGGCCTAGTAAATGAATCTTTTACCTCTTAGTAAAGCTAGCATAAAGCAAATGGACATGGTATTAATTTATATTTTGTGGAATCTATGGCTCCTATTCAAGAGCATATCTTCTGAAGTTATTTATTTTAAATAGTTATTACTTTATCTCTCCCCTTTTCTATCCGGTCTATAAGGTATACCATATAAGGCCTGCCAATAGAGATATCCATGTCTTTTTTATTAATAAAAAATTTCTTCTTTCCTTTGTACATACTATTTTATGTTATTTCTTTGCGTTGTAATCCTCTCATTTCCTTACTTTGATGCTATTTCTGTATGAGACAAAATACTTTTTAATTTAATTTAAGGCTGAAGAAGCACATATTTTAATAAAGTTTACGGGTACTGAGAAGTTCTATTGTCTTTCTGGCATTGACACAGAGGGTTGGGGGAGTGATGATGCGAATCTGAGCTATTTCATAGTCATCATAGTTTTAATGAAATTTTCTACCTCCATTTTTTATACAAATAGTAAACGCAAAGGCTCATATAAACAAGGGGAGCCAATGCTAGAGTCTGAGAATGGAACCAATCAAAACCCTTTCCAAATATGAGGAACAGAATCATGAAGACCAGTGGAAGTTAAGCTGTTTGTCTCTATCTGGCATCAGAGTTCACCTCCCATTAGCTCCAGACTAGTTCCCAATCTCCATAATAGATAAGTCTAACCAATTAAAATTTGGCCATGATCCACACAGGACCCTGAATCTGTCTGTGGAGCACTCATGGCGCAGATCACACCCCTGAGATGTCCTAACCCACAATGGAACAGTCCAACATTTATCTGCATTAATTACACTGGGGCCATTTTCTCAGGGAAAATCTTCCTACTCCCACATGTGGCTGCACCAAAGGAATAGAAGACAGCTCAGGTAGCAAAAGCCTATGTAGAACTGCTGCAGTGGACACTGATGATCAGTCCACCACAGCAAGTTCAGACAGAATCTCTGCTGCTGTTCCACTTGCAACAGAATCTGCCTGCCATGGCAAGGTGTCTCCACAGAAGCTCCCAGTCCTCTTACCCTAGACCCCATTGCTTGCATGCTGCTGCTACTCAAAAGGACATACTGACCTCTCTAGTAGTGTTGATTTGAACAGTCTTTCTTCAAACCGTCTGCCCTCAGACTGAAAGCCAGGACCCTCTGGGTGTTGGGAAGGAGGCAGGAAGACCTCCTCCCTGACTATGACATTTCAGCAAAGAACTGCCCAGCCAAGTTTTTAAGGGGTGGAAGAAGTTTCCTCTCACACAACCTCCCTCTTGACTCAGGGGAGCTGATCTTGCTGGGGGGGGAGCCTCCCCACCCCTCAAAAATGTTGCTGGGGATTCCCTCACTGTGATTTGCCAGTGATGGGGACATCTGGCAGCATGGGGGGAAAAAACACACTGTGGGTGCGTTCCCACTTGACTATTTTAGTCCTGGTTGAACTATTTTAATCCGGATACAGGGCCAAGTACACATTTTGGACTGTTCCCATTCACCTGGCGGTAAACCAGACTGAACCTGAATATTGCCGTTCCCACTCACCACTCAAATCCCCAGCACAGAGAAACAGGACCGTTTAATCCCCCCCCCAGTGCAAACCCTGTAAGCTTGCCCTGGTCAATTAGCTGGGTGGAAGAACAGACACACAGAGGGCAATCACATTTCCCCCTTTTCACACTCTTCATTTCAGATTGGACATTCCAGGTAACATCAAGCTTATGTAGATCAGCAAAGGACCAGAGCACAATCGGAATCACAGTTTTGCTCTTAAAACTTTTTTGCTTGAGACATATATATCTCTCTGATGATTGTTAGTAGCTACTAGGAATGTACCCATTTTTAACAGCTGCTAACAATCATCAGAAATATACATATAGATAAGGCAAAAGGGTTTTAAAAGCAAAACTGCTGTGAGTCAAACTGGTCTCCCCCCCCCCCAATTCAGGGGAAATCCAAGCTGATTGGGGCTCTAGCACTGCAGGGGGGCAGCTGTGAAATCCCACCCACATCTGGCAGGCATTAGCCAGAAGGCTAAATCTCTGCCCCAAATAGTCTGGGAGCATTCCCATTTAGGGGGAAGAAAGTGGACTCGTCTCCAAAAGAGGAAGAAAAGTCCAGTTATCCTCAGGACTTTTTTTCTCTTGATTTTTGCTGGATAGTCATAAAATCCGGGAATAAAAAACGAATGGGAATGTTGGATTCTATTTGAATTTATAGAAAATTAAATGGGAACTCTGGATACTGAATTCGGATTCAATTCAGATTTAAACATCTATGGGAATGTACTCTGTGGGTTTAAACAGAAGCACTGTTGCTTTTCTTAATTTGGTGGGGGAAAGGTGATATGCTGGCATCACCATTCTCCTTCATGTATAGATCCTTCATGTATAGAATTATCAAGAGTAGGTTGGCAGCAGAACATAATATTTTCAGTGGAGCCATATAAAGTGAGGTATACACACGGAAACGCAAACATATGCCACTGGTCCTCTGAAGAGAAATTTGAATTCATCCATTTCACACAAATCTTACCTTCTCCCCCTCCCTGAAACGTCACCAAAATATACTACAATCAGCCCTAACTAGTTAGTGGTGACAGAAATAACAGGTAACATCTGAGACAAAGTATTAAGGAAGGATGACTTTTTTTATCCTCTTTGAGCTTTTGAAATATGTTTTCCCTGAACCTAACTTCTCCCTTTCTTTAACAAGCCTTCTACTCCCTCATGAAATTGTTAAAGGGAAGGATTTCTAACTTGAGATTGTACACAAATGCAGTCTATGAACATCACAGTAGTAGCAAAGAAACAGGAGCCATTCACCTTTTTGAGCACAAATAAAAAGCTATGCAAGTACAACCCATTTGGCTTTTACAAAATGAATAGCAGGTTTGCTCTGCTTTTGCTTCTAGATCGCTTATCCTCATGTGTTTGGGTCACTTATGGGAAGGGTGACCTGCTTATGCTTCTGAGTAACTTTTCACTTGTTAATATTAAAGCACATTTGCCACTTGGTTGCCCACTCACCCAATGCTAAGAGATCCCTCTGGAGCTCTTGGCAATCTTTTTTGGTTTTTACTATCCTAAATAATTTAGTATCATCAGCAAACTTTGCTATTTTATGATGTATCCCTTCTTCTAGATCATTAATGAATAAATTAAAAAGCATTGGTCCCAAAACTGAACTTTGGGGGACCTGACTTTTTACCTCTTTCCACCCTGAGAATTGGCCGTTTATTACTACTCTCTGCTTCCTACCTTTAAGCCAGTCACAAAGCCGGGACAGATCCTGTACTTTTATTCCATGGCTGATAAGTTTACTCAGTAGCCTTTGATGTGGGACTTTGTCAAAAGCCTTCTGAAAGTCCAGATAGACAGTGTCTGCTGGCTCGCCTTTATCTAAGTGCTTATTGACACTCTCAAAGAATTCCAACAAGTTTGTAAGGCATGATTTACCTTTGCAGAAGCCATGTTGGCTTTTGCTCAGCAATGCTTGCTCCTCCATGTGCACACTAATTTTGTCTTTAATGATGGTTTCCATCACCTTACATGGAACCGATGTTAAGCTAACTGGTCTGTAATTGCCTGGATCACCCCTGGATCCTTTTTTGAAGATTGGTGTTACATTTGCTACCCTCCAGTCCTCAGGTCCAGAGCCTGATGTTAGGGAAAGATTATATATTTTTGCTAGAAGGTCAGCAATTTGGCACTTGAGTTCCTTAAGGACTCTTGGATTAATACCATCTGGTTCCGGTGACTTGTTGTTTATTAAGATGTGCAAGGACCTCTTCCTTGGTTATCTCTGTCCAGTTTAATTCTTCAGAAAATACAGGCCCAGCTATTGGCATGTATCCTCTGTCTTCCTCTGAATACGGAGGCAAAGAATTTGTTTAGTCTCTCTGCAATCTCTGTGTCTTCTTTAATTATCCCTTTTTGTCCTTTTCCATCTAATGGTCCAACTGCTTTCCTGGTTGGATTCCTAGTTCTGATATACTGTATATTCCAGCGTATAAGACAGCTGGGTGTATAAGACGACCCCCAACTTTCCAGTTAAAATATTGAGTTTGGGATATACTCGCCCTATAAGAAGACGACACCCGGCGTATAAGACGATCCTCGACTTTTGAGAAGATTTTCCTGGGTTAAAAAGTACTTATACGCCAGAATATACAATACTTATAGAAGTTCTTGTTATTTCTTTTGATGTTTTTAGCAATGTGCTTCTCAAAATCTTTCTTAGCTCTCCTAATGGTCATCTTGCATTTGTGTTGCCAGTGTCTATGTTCCCTCTTGTTCTCCTCATTTGGACAAGCCTTCCATTTTCTAAATGAACTCTTCTTGTTTATAATGACTTCATCTACTGCACTTGCGAGCCACATTGGTTTCTTCTTGGACCTAGAAGTCTCCTTCCTTCTTTTAAATATGCATTTTAGTTGCACTTCCATTATTGTGTTTTTAAGTATTCTCCATGCATTTTGAAGTAATTGAATTCTTCTTTCCCTTTCAATTTCCTTTTTACTAGTTTCCTCATTTTGAGGAAATTTCCCTTATGAAAGTTTAAGTTCTCTGTGTTAGACTTTATTAAGAACTTACTCCCTGTATTTAAGTTGAAGGTTATTGCATTATGGTCACTGTTCCCAATTGGATCAGCTACAGTGACATCCTTTACCAGGTCCTGAGCATTACTTAGGATCAAGTCCAGGACTACCTTGCCCCTGGTTCATTCCATGTCCATTTGCTCCCTGGAACAGTCATTTAGCAGGTCTATGAATTTTCTCCCTCTTTCCTGAGTTGAACAGGAATTCACTCAGTCTATGTGAGGATAATTTAAGTCCTCCATTATAACTACCCTATGTTTTTGGGATACCTCCTTTACCTCATTTTCCAGTTGTTGATCTCCTTTGAGCATCTGGTTGGGAGGACGATAGCATGTCCCTATTGTTAGGCTTCCTTTTTGGTATTTTTTACCCACACTGCTTCTGTGGAAAAGTCAGACTCACCTAGACATCCCAGTTTGTAAGATTCTATCTCTTCCTTAATATACAAGGCTACACCACATCCATGTCACCCTTCTCTGTCTTTCCTGTACAGTTTGTAACCTGGGATGACTGTATTCCATTGGTTTTCACTGGTCCACCAGGTTTCAATTATACTGATAATATCAATCTTATTATTAGATGGAGTGTAATCAAAATAAGGAAGACCCTGATCATGACTACCCATAGTCACATTTAAACTGGGTGGACCAGTGGGCCCTGATCCCCTGGAGGGCTCACTGTTTGTTTGCACACACAAACGAGGAGGTGTGCTTGACACAAGCATGCTTGCATGTCTGGTATTACTGGGGGACTGATTTTGATCATGTACCTAATCATGCCCTGAAATACATCTGTCATAGGCTCCAAGGCTAGGAACAAAAGCTCCTACCTCTTGAAGGCCTCAATGTCCAGAGAAAAGCCATGAAGTGGCTGGTTCTGCACTGCCCTGCAGATGGTGTTGATCCTTCCCATGAATTCCATGGTCTGAATCAGTGGACCTGGCTGTGCCAAACCTACCGATTCAATTCACAGGCCTTTCAGTTTAGAAAGACAGCAGTACCTCTTCACCTGCTCCTTTGCCTTATTCTCTTTTACACAATATGCTCCAGCTACAACTGAGCTGAAATTAGGGGAAATTTCCCAAGCGTGTTGTTTTCTTCGTTCACCATTACAAAAGAAGCTTCCATTTTTCATGTTAGCCTAGCTCTTCTTATTTTCTCTGCTATGACTTCAAAAGTTAAAAGTTTGTGGGAAAGGTAGGAGATGGCCTGGGAGTGGCCATATCTCAGTGGTAGAGTAACTGCCTGGAAAACAGAGGGTTGCAAGTTTGATCCCATGCATCTGTCAAAAGAAGGTAAGAACTGTGCCTCTCTCTTTCTCTGCCAAAAGAACAAACAAACCCAAAACACCAAAGTGGCAGCCAAGCTTATCCCTTGCAGTGATATCAAAATAACAAATACATAAAGGATCAAAAAAGAGGTCGTGCTAATTCCATTGAGAATTGGGAATCCCACGCAGCCCTAAGAAAACCCACTAGAGCATTTCCAGATGAATTTGATTAAACTATTTGCCCAGATTTGAGATAGGGATGTGGAATAACTCAAAAGTGGTTTATTTCAAATCAAACCAACTACCCCTGGTTCAGGTTTGATACAAACTCCCTGCCCTCCAAACAGATTTGATTGATTTGTATATGTGATTCACATAATGAATCACACATGTTGGTTTGTTACAACATCCCTCCCTTCTCCTTTTCACCTGTTTCCATTCCTTCTCCTTCATCACCTGCAGTGAGTCTACTTAATAAAAGATGGGGTTATAAATACAACAGAGAAAAGAAAAGAAAAGAAAACAATGCAATTTAAACACAACTCAAGCCACAGCAGGAAGGAACAGATGCATTATCAGAAGATATGAGAAGATATAAAACTGCCATCTGCCTCTTGCTACTCCGACGGAAGACTTTAAGAACCTATTAGCATTCTAAATGACACTAACTGGAACCTACTGTGTGCAGGTATGATTTGGATCCTGGTGCTTATCCATTCAATGTGATGACAAATATTCCCCCATATCATTCATCTTTCAACCCATGTGCAAGGACTTTACAAGAGGGCATCTTTACACATTTCAGGAAAAGTTCTGCCTGTGGTTTCTAATAAAAACTCCAAGTGATTCACATCTTTTTTTCTCCTTATAATAAGAAAACCAGGGAGGTACTATTACTATTACACATACACACACACACACACGCACGCACACACAAACACAGAATACCTCCCTGTTTTTCTTATTATATATAGAAAAAAAGATGTGCAAGAACCCAAAACTGCCTTGCAAAAATTCCTATTCTTTTAATCCTTGAATTACACACCTACCTTTTTATTTCCTTTCAATTTGCTATCATAAACTTCATCTGATTCCCTTGGCAGCAATTCCACCACATAAAAATGCACACTGTGGTGCCCGAGGTTTCTGGCTCCAGAGCCAAGGTCTTAAATAAGAAAGATGATGGGAGCACATTAAAGCGTCTTCTTGAGGGGAGAAAAAAAAATCTTTGTGGAAACTATATTTGATGAGGTTGGTGAAATTGCTTGGGGACTTTGCCATCTATGGCGGGTTACTCTGTATGTTTTGAATATTTGGTGGCGCTTTGAGGATTATCTCTTTAACACCCACAAGGCAACCCACAAGATTTCAGGACTGATTTGAGTTTAAGTAAAGAATGTTTGTGGCACAGCTTGGTTAACAACCAGGCAAAGCAGCTGTATATTTTGTGTTGTGTGTACCATGGCCTTGGAATCATGTGTTCCATTAAGTAACCCCGTTTTTGCATGGACCGTCAAAGAAGATCTGGATCTTTGTGATGCAGACCTCCCTTGGATCCAGTCCCTGATGATCTGGACCCATTAAATCTGGATTTCTCCAGCCCTTGTGGAGACAGGGCCTTCTTAAATGGGTACTGTATGGGGACAGGGCCTTCCTGATCAGTACCAATCGGGTTCCTAATGGGGTCTAAATGGGGTCTTCAGGGTCAAAGCAAAAACAGCCATAGGGAGAATTCCTCATCGTCTACAAGGACTATACCAACTGTGTTCTGGAACCATGCTTTGCACACACTGTCACACCCTCTGCATGGCAGTGTCTCTCAGGGAACATGCTGGTTATACAGATCCTGAGCCTGGGCCACTCCCAACCATGGAAACTACTCCAGCTGGAGCCACTTCAGCTGGAGGCCTTCCTGGTTGTACTGCTGCTTTCAGCAGTGTGGCGGGTGGGCATCTGGGAGAGGGCCTTCTCAGTAATGGCCCCCAGGCTATGGAATATGTCAGGCTCCTTCTCTGATTATGTTCAGGAAGGTGGTGAAGACGTACTTCTTCGCTGAGACCTTTGGCTAAATGTTGGTTATGTTTTCATCCACTGCAAACAATACTGTTTTAACTGATACTGCATTGTTTTAAACATGTTAGATTTTAATTGTTGTGATGGTTATTATTGTTTTAATATACATTTTCTGATATGCTGGATTTTAAGGTTGTTGCCCGCCCTGAGACCTTCAGGTATAGGGTGGGATAGAAATATAATAAAATATAAATAAAATGTAAAAGGCTCCTGTTCCTGCTACTGCCATGCAGACAGCTGGCAGCAGCAGAAGTAGCCCATGCCACTTGAAGTGTGAATGGCTCCCTCTCATGGAACAGGAAGTGTGAATGGGTCTCTGTTTGAAAACCATCCCCTGCTTAAAAGGTCACTCAGTAAAATTTACGGCAGACAAAGCTTTGGACAGCTATTGGTCCTGCTGGCTGCATGACCTGGTGATGTAGGTTCTTGCACTCATGCTTTGCTCCTGGCTTCCACATGTAACTTTTTGGCCACTATCAAGGCAGACTGTCTCATGACCTATTAGATATCATTAAGTTTAAGATAAAGGTAGATCAGCAGAACGAGAGAAAACAGAAACCCTGAAGTCACCTCAAAAGAGTAGGCACTGTAAGAAAAAAAATCTGTCTCTAAATTTGTAACTAAAAATAGAAATTAGTTTGTGGAAATTTGATGCGACACATAAGTGGCTACCTTACGTAAAATATATCCTGCTCATCTACAGAAAGAACAAGTCATTGACAGGATCTATATGACTCCTTTTTGTTGTTTTGGGTGCACCATGAAGGTGCCCTGTCTGCAACACATCTCCCCCTCACTGAGCATTTGATTTGCATGAAGAGCATAGTGTCTGCATGAATGCTGCATTTTTCTCCATGACAATCCCAACCAAGTGCCAGGATATGGAGGCAAAATCCCAGGATGTTGCTAATACTGAAGAAAGAACTCTGAATACATTTTTTCTCACACAGTAATATACTTTAACTTTCCATGCCTGGGGTTTGCTTCAGTGTAAAACTCAGATGAAAATACCCACTGAGTAAGGATGGGGGTGGGCATTTATGCAGTACTGGGTATTTTGTTATCAAAAGCATGTCAGGAATGTGTTCCAGAACATTAAGAAGTCAGGCTTGCTGTGGTATTTTGCCCCACCATCTGGAGGCAGCCTTTCTCTGCCAAGCTGGAACAAATGCTATTATAATACTTCAGAGCACCTCAAACTGCTTGAGGTGACTTGTTGGTCCCCTCAAAATCATTCTCTTGAGTTTAAAGATGCCCCACTCATCAAAACTGAATCCAAAATACTGCAAAAAGAATTGCACAATGAGGATAGCACTGTTTTTTTAAAACTTATAGGAAATTCTTCCATCCTATGTGGATTCTGCCCTGGTCATTTTCTCAGTGCAACTTATAACAACAACACATTACTTTTTTAAAAAATCCCTGCATAAGGCTTAGAACCACATGTCAGGTTCACAGGTAAACTTCTGGTTGAACGTCTGAGCTTTGGCTGAGAGCTTCAGCTAGAGAACTCGTGTGTGAGCAACATTCTGCTCATAGAGACTACTTGTGAGTTAGCCAATGGCCCTCTTACTCTACTAATGGTTCCCAGGTGAGATGGGCCCATTCAGTCCCACAGAAGGCTTTGTGTGGAACCTTAGCCCTTTAATTAATTAATTAATTAATTATGCAACTGACTAATTGGGTGATTTCTTTTTTTTAAATCACAAGGAGTAATATGGATGGATGGATGGATGGATGGATGGATGGATGGATGGGGCTTCTAAACTGAAGGTGGCACTAAGGCCTTGATGTGAACATGGGAATCCAGTCTACATTCTAAAAACACAAATAAGAAAATTATGCAGCTAGAAAACTGGTTCTATAAGAATAATGCCTATAGATGCTAAACAAACCTCAGTCCATTCTTTAATAGAAGTATTTGTTCAAAATGGGGGAAATGTGTTACAATGCTATTCTTCTGAGAGAGCTCCATGACAAGAAAGTAGCAAAAGAAAATTTCTACTGATTCAGACCCAAAGTCTGTTTGTTCAGAGGATAGCCAGAAATTGCTGGGAAGTCCAAAATCAAGACATAACAGTATCCTAAGGATTCAATCAGGCAAGGCTTTTCATGTCATCACTTTAGAAAAAAGCATTCCATTTTCAGACAGTTTTTTGTATATGCAGCTGAGAACATACCTTATTTTACCACACTGCAGCCTTCATTCAGCTCCAAGTTAGGATATATCTATTCTGACAACAGTTGCTGTACATTGATTGGTGTCTCTGTCTTTCACACTATTGTTTGGCAAAACAGCCATGGCAACAATTTCCAACCTGTCAATTGCTACATTTTCCACCGTTTGCTTGCTCTTCCCAGACTTCCAGGAATATGAAAATTCAGATTTCCTGTTAAGAATATTACAGCTATTAGTACTTATGAATTCCTGATTTTAGGACAGCTCCTAATTGTTATGATGCTACCACTAAGGGTTTTTCTTCTTTTTTACTGCTTGACTGGGCAGCTATAGTTACATCAGTGTAAAGAAACACCAACTGTTTAAGGAAAGCAAGGCAGGAGGTGGATCTATACTGAAAAAAGAGGGAACTCTAGCATTTATTTATCTCACCCCTGTCCCTTTCCAGTGCCTATCCTAAATTACCCTGTTAATTCTTAATGAAAAAGGGAGAGAGGAAAATCAAATTTTGAGTGTTTCTGTATATCACTTGAGTTCCTCCTCCTCACTCTGTCTGGCCAAGTAGAAGCATTCATTCATCCCCTACTGGAAAACTGGTCTGTTGACTTCTTCCTGTGAAGCACTCAGGTGAAGGAAGATCCTGAGAAGAGCGCTGTCTTGGGTTTGGCTGTGTGCCCTGGGACCTGTCTAGGAAAAGATTTGTTTGGGCTAGGAGGCTGACCTTCTGTGCATGGTCACAATCTCCAGAGCAATCTTCTGCTCCACTCCCAAACAGCAGGATTTTGAAGCTGGCTAAAGACTTTCTTTCTTTCTTTCTTTCTTTCTTTCTTTCTTTCTTTCTTTCTTTCTTTCTTTCTTTCTTTCTTTCTTTCTTTCTTCATTCATTCATTCATTCATTCATTCATTCATTCATTCATTCATTCATTCATTCATTCATGTTTCACCCTATACCCAAAGGTCTCAGGGTGGGTCACAATACAACAATAAAAAAATAGATTAAAGGGTCGGCAGTGCCTGCATGGGGAGGAGATGTTGTTCCCTCAGCTACATGCCAGGTTGAAGAGATGGATATCCATGCTTGATTCCAGAATATCCAAATATAGCAGAATAAGTAATTGATGTCTGGATGCAGCTTAAAGTCACCCAGAATATTACTTTTAAACTGTGTCTGATTGAACACTGAAAGTGAAAGCCTTTGATCTTGTAGGTAGTATATTCTGTTACCCATTTTGAGATCTTTAGGGGGAAAGCAATCTATCCATTCACCTTTCTATCAAATAACGGACAGATGGCTGGACAGACAGACAGACTGATAGATGGTAGATAGATAGATGTAGATAGGTAGGTAGGTAGATGTAGATTAGGCCCACTTTTCCTCATAGTGAACAATTACAGCATTAGCTTGCAGACAAGTGAGATATCTGACCACGGAACTTCTCATTTAAGACCTCTGATTTACTACAAGTCCTCTCTTTCCCCATTCTTTTCTTCATTCCTATTTTAAAGGCTGAAACTAGGGATGGTGGGGCCTTATCTATCCTGCTTTGGTTTGACCCTTTATTGTTAATCTCTGAATATTTCAGATATCATTGCATTTTAAGGTCATTTCAATATTTACGTTGCATTCAAATGACAGAAGATGGATGTTTCCAGACCTCCCAAATGTTTCCAGTGGGCAAATTATCCAACCATGCCATGGCATGAAATCTGTCCTCAGAGGTGCCCTACAGTCAAGATGGATTGTATCCTCAATCACTTCTTCTGCCTGCCACTGTGTTAAGTGACAGTGGCAAAGATGAAGTACAGGAATTATTCCCACACTATCCAGATTAATGACAGGCTGAAAATGGCCAACTTCTTGGCTCATTTCTGATCCAGACCTAAACTACATTATGTGGGAAGCTTGGAGCTGCAGAACCATTCTTCTGCAGCCCTGATGCAGAAAACACCAGAGGAAATAACTATGTTAACTATACACCTCCTCACACCCCTGGGATGGATGCCTATGCTTACCACAGAAAAGGCCCTTTTTACAGCTATCTGAGTACAACCATGATTTAACTATGAACTGTTGAAATTGTTGCTCATTTTGCCTCTCATGCTCAACTGCAAACTTATTAATGTACAATGTGCCAAAAGCCAAACCCAATGCATACCAATAAATGTGCAACAATACTGAAGAAGCTACAAGTCGAGCAGGCTTTATTTTGTCACCCCATCATAGTTCCTGCATAATAGGAATCATGAATTTTGCTGTTTTCACTGTGCAGGGCAATGTAAGTTACACACTAGGTGTGTACTATAAACACAAATGATTCAATAACTTCCTGCTTTTACTGGCTTCTTGGAAAAAGGTGAAAGATTTATATGATCTGAAGAAAAACTTGGGATTTCTCATATTGGTATTTTATTGGTTGTGTGGGTTTACCTTCCTTTGCAATTTAACATGGGAAATTATTATAGTCTATGTCCCATATAATAAACTGTGATAGACAAAATGCAGGAAGATGTCAAATATTTCACTGGAACTTTAAAAGCAGAAAGCTAAAAAAAAGAAGAAGTAGAAGAAGAAGAAGAAGAAGAAGAAGGGCAAGCTTGAAAGACAAATGTACATGACTAGGATGTAAACAGTGTGTGTGTGTGTGGGAATGAGTTTCATGTGAACATTTAGCATGGTGTTGGAAATGGAATAATAAGACACCAAATAATAAAAGTGAAAGTTAAGGCTGTGTGGCAAAATGTGAGCTTCTGTGAAGCATCCAGGAGAAAAAAAGGGAATTGATCTGTTGCCCTCACTCATACCTCAGAGTGTTTCCCTCACTCTGCCTCTTTTCATTTTGCATTATAAGGTTTTAACTCACTGGCAAAGTAAAGCTTTGAGGAAGGGAAATTGGATCCAAATTGTTTGGGAAATGGCCACCTCTTCAGGGGTCCTTGTTTGCTAACTAATTTGCCATGTCTGGCCTTAAGCACAGTACAAACTTGATATCACAGTAATAGAAGGAAAGAAGATGGGGTCACCACCATACTACCGAACAGCACCCTTAGGTATGGGGCAGGCAAAGCTGGAGAAGAGAGTACAGAGACTTCCATTGTCAATATCAAGCCACTTTAATGCACGGTTGGGAAACCCCTTTAGAAACACGGGGCATTATATCTGCCACTTCCCAACTCCCTTTGGTGACAAGAGGAGACATTCTCCAGGCTCTTTGGTCTCTGTGTTTAGACTCACTTCTCCCTGAAATGTGCCGACATGGAACAGCAATGTCAGGAGGCCATGAATAAAAGCTTTCATCAGCTGTCACTTCCTATTATGGTGGGCATGACATGGAAATGCACTCGCGGTGGCCTTAGTGGTTTGGGAATTCTATCAAAACCCTGCAAAGGGGGACTCTCCCATTGCCCAGCAAAAAAACAAAATAATTGACTTTCATCCCCCTCCCTGTTTACTCCATTGATCCTTTCAAATTTAACCAATCACACAGGCTCTTGGGAAGCTTTCTGGTTTGCCCTAACCTAGCTTTTCACCAGCTAGCTGCTCAGAGAGTTTTGTAGAGGAATATTACAGAAGTATTTGTGAGCCTTGAACAGCTATATCTGGGGCAACTTCACTGTCAACAATCCCACCAGGCTCCATATGGCCTTCAAAGCTGAATGCTTATAAGCATCAGCCCACAAATCTTCCACAGGAGATGCTAAGAGTAAGTTCTCCTGGCATTTTATGTAAGAGTATGACTTTGAGCTTCTCTCCCACAAGCACAGTGCTCTAATATTTTTTCGCATGCCATCACTTGCCTGCATGGATACCAGCACACCGCTGTTGAAAGCTTATATGTGACCTAGTGGGCTTTTGAGACTTGATAGAACTTTTAGACTGATTATTGCACAATTGTCTAGATATTGTCTTCTTGTTTTCTTCTCTTCGTGATTGTCCCCTAAAATCCAAAGATAATTTATAGAAAGAATCTTATTTCTTTAATGTCACTACCTGCTCTTGTAATTTTGCTGTGTATGAACAGTACATAGTATGACCCACTGTGTAAAAAGCCCATTTTGACAATCTAATATCTTGGGGCCCGCCCTAGGGCCTTCACCAGTATATGGACGGCAGACTACTGTTCCAGGATATAATCTGTAATAAGGCTCAGTGCTGAAAGGGCCCAAGAAACTGAATGTCACCATTCTAAAATATAAGTTGTCTCTTCATAAACAGAGCAACAAATGGAAACCACTGTCAAATACTGGAACTCAAACTGTGGTCCCATAAAGGCTGTGTGCAATCAGCTTCAGTGAGTTCCTTACATGTTCATTGCTTTGCACTTATTAAACTTAAATAACATTTGCCACTTGGTTGCCCACTCTCCCAATGCTGATGGATGGAGCATGGACAGTGGTGAAGAGTGTGTAGGTGTGCAGAAATCTCTTTTTTCTTTTGAAAGGAAGAAATCTCTGACCTTTGTATGCTCAGCATGCAGGCAGTGTAGCATTTGTATTGATGTTACCTAGCATAGTGGCTAATATGCAAAAAGCAGTTCCTGCACAGATAACTTCTATGATCCAGAATTTGTATGTCCTTTTTAGTCTTCAGGCCAAGTTCTGCTTGGCCACATTGACTTTGTTGATTTTCACAGATAGCTAATTGCTAAGACCACAGCAGATAATGTGTGCACATGACATTCACAACCATGAGAGCAGACACAGTGATTCATTCCAAGAAGAAAGGATTTTATTGTCTTCATGATCGCAAAATAGGAGCTAGCTAAATGTATAGCAGGTTAAATGAGTGAGTATATGAAAGCAATGCATGGTTTACAACTTATCCACTACATCTTCAGTCAGAAACATACAAATCAAACAGCACACATCATAATATTGTTAAAGCAATATGAACACTTGTGAGATTACATGAAGTCACTAAGCCCAGCCCCCACATGTACATATTTGGATTATATGGAATGGAATTTTCCTCTCAAGAAAGTGAGGCCTAGCTGGGATAAACATGCTGGTCCCACAGTAAAACAGAAACTTAGTTGTGTTTATGTTACAGAAATAGAATATCACCTGTTTACCAGAACGTTTCTGGTGAGATGGATAGCTAAACAAGCATTTCATGTTTTAGCAATGTTCTAACAGGCTTGTGACAAGAGAGTATTGGGACTATGGTCACCACGTATCACCACATTCAACTGGTAGTGATCAGTCCCCTGCTGGCAGTGGAATCTGCTCCCAAGAGTAAAAGGGAAAATGGTTCCTGCACTCATCGTTTGGACCCCCAGAAGCCACTGGAATGACCTACTAATGTGGTTCCATCATGTGCAGTTCCAAAACATACCCTACATTCAGTGTCATTTCTGATGCTCAACATAGTGATCATGCACAGAAATTTTGGCACTGAGAAACTTTTATTTCTCAGCCTCAAAGTTTGTATGTCCCTGGATACATGGGCTACGTAGATGGCCTATGGCTCCTCTCCTGGGCTGAAATAAGTGCTTCAGCCCCAGAAACAGTTCCCTCCCATGCCCTCCTTACACATGTGCAGTTCTTAACTAATCCCATCTGTGTTAGGCTGCAATGCTGGGATTTTGTCCATATGGGGTGATGTCTTTTCTCTTGGACAGCAACAAATACCCACCACTTGACTTGATAGAGATAACACTTCTCACTTTAATTTTTACACCTTTCTAAATTGAGGGAAGTCTGAGAACAGCATCATGTTGTTCAAAGTTTCATGAAGCTCTAAAGCTCAAAAAAAGTCCTCCAAGGCTCAAATAAGGTGGACCAAATTACTTTTATAAAATATTCCCAGAATTCACAGTAGAGCAATGGTACCATTATCTGAAGGCCTTTGGGCCAAACTTGATGAGTTTTTATAGCCAATAGAGTGGCACACAAATTTCTGACAACCATTCCTTTCAGAAATTTTAAGCTTAACAGATTGTATTCACTGCCACAACCTTGTAAGAACACAAGTACCACATTTCAGTCAGAGCCACCTTCTGGCTACTAGCAGCCAGGTCATCTCTGTGGTAACACCTACCATTCAGAAAGTTCTCTTTTCTGTTATTTTTTTGAGGTATCTACTATTGCCCCCTACTTCTCTTTGCATGCAAATGTTTCCCTTTTGCTTTGCATCTTCATCCATATGATACTTTACTATTGTTTTTACAATTATTTTAAATATTGTTTTAAAAGTGCCTTTAATACTAGTTTATAAACCATTTGAAGTTACTTTTACAGATTTTATCCATAGTGCTATGGATGGGGGGGGGGTTCCATATTTTAATTTTTTAAAAACCTCCCAAGAGTTGTTTTGTTTTTAAGTACAGAGAGGACTACTGTAGAAGCAATGACACTGAGTAGAAGTCTAGTACTTTGGGGGATTTGGGTATATGAGCCTGCCAAGTGGGACTAGGAGGGTATAGTATACTGCCCTGGTCAGCACATGGTTGTTCTGGGTTAGAAGGAGAAACGTGGGAAAGAAGGGTGCTGTGTAAGCCTATTGGTGTAGCCCCTTCTAATAGCAAGGTCTGGTCTCCCCCAGAATGTGAGTGGGATGGTTCTTACCTCTCAAGAAACCTTTTCTTCCTCAGACCTGAGGCTAGGACAGGCAATGATGGGTTCCCCTTTTGCATCCAGGCAGGTAGGGAATGCGTGGGGGGGGGGTGTTCCGTCCTGCCTAGGTGTGAAAAAGGAGTCCGTCCCCGCATGGCCTAGCCTGAAAAGGCTGGCATGGGGGTGGGATGCTCCTCCCAGGCCTGCCACCATTAGGTCAAATCTGACCTGGGGTGGGCAGGCCAGTCCCGTTCCTTCCTCGGATCCCTGCATGCTCTAGGTGACCCAATCGGATCCCCTAGAGCCTGCAGGGACCCACCCTAGTTTCAACACAGTGCAGTATAAAGATGAACAAGAGAACCATTTTATGTCCAGGGTTAAACTGACTGGCCAAAACCATCCCAAGTAAACCACTCCTACCACTGCCATCTCTTCACATGGTGGAGGCAAGGTCCCAAGAAGGCAAAGCTACCCTCTAAGTTGCTTAATGGGTCTACACATAGGTCACTTCCAAGAGTGAATTTCATACCTCAGAGGCATGCTGTAGGTATTATGGCTTTGAAGCTGTGTGGTCACCAGGTTCTACAGGCTCTTGAGAGCACTGTTTTCATGATACCTGGAGTCTTAATGGTAGCTCGAGTCCACTTTTGAGCCAACCACTGTGCTGCAAAGAGACTGACAACCATTACTTCTGGCTTGTCATAAAGGGTGCAACAGCCGCTAACTTCATCCACTGCAAATGCTTTTAGTCTTCATTACAGATTCCCAAAAACATTCATAGCAGCAGTTAGAGAACTAATATAATTAAATTGTGAAGCTGTTTATAGAAAATACATTAGACAGCTGCCTCATGTGTACACAAACATGGAGATACAGGGGGTGACTGTGCATGTGAGGCACCATGACAAGTGATTCTAAACAAGTAATCAACAAAGCTTTTGAAAGCTGGAATCAACGCAGACATAGAACATCATAAACAAGGGAAATGCTTTAGTTTTGCATACTTGTTTCAATCCTGCAACTACTAATAGAGAGCAAATCCTTGGAGCACCACAACCAGGAGCTTTACCACTTCAGCTGTTTGCCTCAGTAGATACCTCTGAAGTAAAATGCACCTTGGCAATGAGATTGAAGGGAGGGGGGAGACTGAAAACACCAGTGTAGGCTTTAGCCATTTAGCTCCAAAGTTCATGGACCTCTTCTGGGAGGCCTGGATGCTTCTGGTATGAGAAAATTATCTAGTGTATTTGTAATGGGACCATGGATGCTTGTATCACTTGCAAAAGTATCAAAGGGTGATTTCCCATGTGAACAAATGCCTTGGTTTTTAGTATCAAATCAGTACCCGAAGCAATTTATCAAAGGAAAACACAGTTCTTTCCTTGAGGTGCTATTGTTAGGCATCACATTCTCTTGGCAACAAAAGCTGTTACTCTAGGAGCACGTGGTGTTTTGTCAAATAAATGAGAGCAGCTTGTAGAAAATGGTAAACAGAATGAAGGAAAACAAAGAGAAAAGAAAAAAGAAAGATATGATATAATGAAAATAGAACTCAACCTCCCTTCCCACTGTACACAATAAAGCTCATAATCCCCGGTTGTGATTGTGCAAGTGTTTAAAGATGTAGGCAAGTCATAGCCGCTTTATGCATTTGTGTCTGGAGGTGCTAGTGGATTACTACTGTGTACAGAGCAACTAGATCTGCCAAAGCTGTGGGGTTCCCCATAAATGTTGTGCCATCAGAGCATGTAGCACCACCTCAACATACCAGAACACCCTAACTTTGCATGGAGCTGAAAAATTCACGAGAATCAATAGTAACCTGCAATTCAAGACTGTGAAGCAAGGAAGTTTGGAGAGATGGTAAGAACTTCCCTTTTATGTATCTGAATTGTGCCTAGGGCATTATACAGTCAATCAGCACAATAGATCAGAACTTTCTTCCTCATCTGTTTGTTCTTCTGAGTAAGGAATCTTTTCTAAACTGGAACATTCAAACACATAAAAACACAAAAACATAGGAGGAGCCCTGCTGGATCAGACCAAGCCCATGTAGTCTAGCATTCTGCCTCATACAGTGGCCTACCAATTGCTTCGGGGCATCCTCAAGAAGAAGACTAAGACAAAACCTTCACACGCTCTGGATTCTGTGCAAATACAGTAGCTTGGACCTTTCTGTACTTGACCTTATTCTGGAATATATCTCAGAATAGGGGCCTGCTGTCCTCACACTAGTGCAGTCTGTGGCAGGCCCCAGGTGAGATCTACCACAGTCTGCATTAGAATGTAGACTACAGATCCCTATACCAAGATATATTCCAAACTAAGGCCAAGTGTCGACAGGGCCCTTGTCTCTCCATTGTTGAAGCATCATTTCTAGTAGCCGTTGATACTCTTGTCCTTCATGAATTTGTCTAACCATTCCTTAAATTTATTAAAGCTGGTTGCTGTCATCACCTCTTCTGATAGTAAGTTCCATGTAAATGACTTGCTAGGTGAAAAAAACATACTTTATCTTGTCAGTCCTAATTCTCCTTCCTATCAGCTTTATAAAGTTCCTCCTACTTCTGGTGTTGTGGGATAGGGAAAATATTTTTTTTCCACTTTCCCCAAATAAAGAATTACTTTCATATCTACAGAGAAAACCAGAGTCACTTTCCCCCACCCCATAATCATCAGCATATGCCCCAAAATAGACACGATAGCTGTTGCCTTTGTGAATTTTGATTCCTTCTTATGCAATCTGTTACAGAAACAGTCAACACTATTGTGGTCATCCCTGATCAAAGGGTAGAAATGCTCATGGCTTGATTTCTTACAACCCAGACACTTACAAGGGTTACAAAGGATTTCAGTCTGCAGTCTTTATCTTTATAAATTTAGAATGGGCTGGATCTCTACTATCTATAGTATACCAGCTGCTTCTCTGCAGCTACTCTTCTGTTCTTTAGAATAAAACCTCAACTATGTAAACCAAAGGTTCGCACAGATGGTATCAAAGATGTGGAAATGCTTCTGTCCTTCTTTTGTTGAATGCAGGCACCAAAGTGACATTTTGTTGTTGTTATTTGTTTCTGGCACTGAATGTTGGGTTTAAAAGGGTTTGGCTGCTTTAAGAAGCACACTGAAACACCCAACAAAAGAGAATGATGAAAAAGTAGGGACCTCATCCAAAACTTTCTGATCTTTCTCTCTCTGGGTGGATAGATGCACAGAGATTCATACAATTGTCTTAAAACAACAATAGAATGTTACTCTAGGTCAGGATCAATGCAGCCAAATCAAGCTGTGTTTAAGAATGCCAGGAATTTTTGACTGCACATCTTACCTATCTAATGCCTAGTCCCTTTAAGGGTAGAATCTTTTCCTACTGTGCTTCTTTTGTAGAACAGGGGGGAAAAACACTCTGGAAAAGGGATTGTTGGCCTGACTTAGGGCCTTTCCGCACATGCCACTGGAAAACAGATCTAAAAGTTTTTTTAAAAGAATCTGCTCCAAACGGGGACAGATTCTTGGAGGCCCCGTGTGTCCACACACGCGCGGGGCAGCAGCAGCAGGGCCGAATTGGAGAGAGTGCTGGTGTGTCCGCACCAGCACCCATCCCAATCCGGCCTCTGAAGACCCTGTCCTGTCAAAGAGGGAGAGTGCATGCTCTCACTGTTTGACAGCTGGGGCCACCCACCTGCCTCCGCCATTGGCTCCTCTTTGACAGCTGGGCATGCACCGGCAATCTGGCTTTCCCCCTGCCATTGCGGAAGCGTTTGCTTCTGAAACGGTTTCAAAAGAAAAGCCAGATGTAAGACCTAATTTTTCAGGTCTTACATCTGGGTAGTATTTCAGTGCCTACCATGCAAATTCTCTCTCAACCAAAATGTTTCCTGTTGCCACCGGACAAATGAGGACAAAGGTCAGAAGCAGCTTAAGTGTTAACCTTTTGCACAAGAGCTTTTAAAAATCTAATTCCAGTGTACTGAAACAGTAAAGCTACATTTTTTTTTCAATTCCATTGAAGTCCCACAAAATATAAAAGCTTGATTTCCCAGATGTAGATTGTTATACATATCGTCATTTTTGAAGAAAAAGTACTATTTGCTTAGGTCTGAAATTTTGAGTTGGGTATGGAATGTAGGATTCAGCAGGGGTGGAACTGAAATAGTCTTCAAGAACAGGTTTTCTTGGAACCATCTGCTTTTCAGGAATTTGAAAACTTGGCAACCAGATTGCTGTATTGGCTGTTCCCCATAGCAGCTGGACAAGCAATGAAGAGCTCTGCCAGACCCCTTTTTCAAATAAGAAGAAGATCAACATCTCATGTGCCTTTCTTTGTGGAAGCTTGTTATTGTCTTTTAGAAGACCCAAGGTCAGCGAGGAAAGACAAGTGATGGTCTTTTTTAGACCACCCATTTGATGTGTGGAATTGCAAGAGCCTATCATTCTTTCTATGAGATAATTTGCTCTTGAGACACTGTGACAAATCCAGTGATATAATGGGAGCAGGAATTTAATGAAGACTTAATATAAAGACTCTTCACATGTGCTGTGAAGCATAAACTCAAAACCTCCCTTGCACAATTCATTTCAGTATAGATGTGGTATATGATCTCAACAATAAAGATCATGATGAGATGGCTTCACTGATCACACAAAGAAGACTTTTAGCACACGCTTCTAGGTTAGCGTGAACCTGGTTGGAACCAATTTGGCACAATCCTAGATAATGGTATTTGAACATCATTTGGTATTTTGCCATATAAATTATTCTGTTTTCATTGTTGTGGTTTCATCATTTTTGTTTCTTTTATCTTATAACATACCAAGACTGTGTTACACCCAAGGTTTAATCCAGCTTCAGTCCACTTTCAGAGTGAAAGAACACATCAACAGAGTGGCCAGTAATTTTCTTTCCACATTATCTATCACAAAGGTGAATTTTCTGAGTTGTTTTACACCGAAGGAAAACATCTTGTCACAGCAAAAGCATTTTCTCTGTATGTCACTAGGGCTGCATCCGCACAGCATGCCTTAATTTGGTTTAACGAAACTGAAATAACTGTACCGGAACAAAACTGTCTCCACCGGCTTTCAACTTGATCTGTGTCAACGGCATCCCGCCGGCAACCTTATCTTGGATTCAATCTTCGGAGGCCCCACAGCAAGTCCTCCCTGCCCATTGCCAGTCAGGATTGTGCCCACCCCATTGCTGTTCCCTCCCAGGATCAGCCCCTCTCACTTATTTCAAAGTAACAGAGATCAGACCTCTCCCTCATGGCTGTGCAGCTCTCCGCCTCCTTTCCTCTGCACCACATTTCCCTCCCCCTTTTCTTCCAGCTTTGTGCTCTTCCCTCATCACCCCCATCGAAGAAGTCTGGATCCCCCTTTCCCACCCATGCTTCCCTGGCGCCGAGAGGCTGGGCTGGAGGGGACCAAGGGGCTTTTTTCAATGCTCAGGGCACACAGCAGCAGCAGCAGCAAGTAAAGCCCCATTCCTTTAAACATTAATACAGAATCTCAGCTGCTTCCCCTCCTTTCACTTTCAAAGGTCTGAACTTCTGAAATTGCGCAAATTCACAACATTGTTAATCGGGAGTGAAGGGGCTTTCTTGCTACACTGTAGCGCTGCTCTGTGAAGGCTGCTCCAAGAAGTTCAGGCTTCCAAGAGAAAGGAGGAGAAGCAGCTGAGATTCTGTATTAATGTTTAAAGGAATGGGGCTTTACTTGCTGCTGCTGCTGCTGCTGCTGCTGTTTTGCTTCAGATCAGGCAGATCAGGCAGGGAAACACCCCCCCCCCCAATGACGTGCCCAGCATACGGACACCCATTGGATACAGTGCGATTGGGGGAGGGACACCCTGAACACAGAATCTCTTCCCTTAACACGGTACTGTCCACACAGTTAAAAAGGAAACACGTATCGACGCACGATTCAGAGTGAGACCTGTTGAAATCAGGATTTATTTCAAAATGTTTTAACGTGGTTTACCACGGAAATAGCGTGTTAAGCCGAACTGCCGTCTGAACAGGGAGAACTCAAAACGTTTTGAATTCGAGATAACAATGCCGTGAAGACGGGGCCCATAATTCACCCCACACTCTTCAAAAGTAGACTGAAGCGGGATTAAAGCAGTAAAGTGGAAGTGGTTTTCCTGAAGCTGGCCATAAAGTGACCATAATAGTTGCCCATTATCAATGACCATCAGCTATGATGGCTGGCACTGATGGTTTTAGTCCAAAAACTTCTGAGGATGACAGATGCAGTAATCCTACTGCATTTTGTTATGTACAATCTAAAATCATATTATTGCCCTGTATCCAAAATAAGACAAATTATCTTATAAAGGTATAAATGGGATAGTTACACATTCTGTAGCAATCATCTGAATTAGGCCTTGAACAAGTCTAATGGATTTTGTGGCATCACATCTGAATCACATGGAGCCCATTTTTCGATCTACCTATCCTAGATCAAAGCTGTCATTATTTGACTTAATCTTTGGAGAGGAAAATCCTGGCACAATTGGCTGGAGACAAGCAATTTTCTAACAGCAAAAGCATTTTTTCTGTATGTCACTAGAATTCACCCCACACTCTTCAAAATACTGGCTCATAATCTTTTGGGTGGCCCTAACAATCACAAATTTAAGTGGGAAGAGGAAAAATACAAATGAAGTTAGTCTACATTTGCTTTATTCAGTTGGGTTCGCTTAACTCTACTGAAGAACCTGATTCTATCCCTAGTTGCTCCCTGGCCTAAACCTAGCTGAGCTACATTGCCAAACAGTCTCTGGAGAAGAACAGCTATACCTACCACAGGCATCCATTCAATCCTTTCCTTCTGATTTGCTTGCAGGCAAAATCCCTTGCTTTTTTTTTAAGGATCTTACATTTCACAACATTCATTGTAGAGGCTGTTTGTCAAAAGATTCATTTAGACCAGGCTGGCTTTGATGCAGTTGTTTATACTTATAGTCTCTTATTTCAGCCTACATCCTGGCCAATATGTCTGCCTTTATTTACCTAGCAAGATGCTGGTGTGGATTTTACTCTGAGCTCACCTCTGCCTCATTCTTTCATCTTTATTTACTCATATGATTACAAAGTCAGAAATGGGTCTTGGGTGATGTTATCTCGAGGTTATAACAGTAGATACCAGACCCAGATGAAAGTGAGCATGAGAAAGCTCTCAAAGGAAAAACTGTCAATCAATTCTATTTGAAATAGATTCACCTAAGAATGTCTTTTATAGGTGAAATGGGTTTGGAGGAGTGTTGCTCCAAAATAAAAAGAAAGTCCTGTGCTTTCCCATCCCTTTTCATCCTTCTGAAACAGAAAATGTACAGTTCTCTGTGTGGAGGAATCCAAAGGGTATTTTAAAAATATATTAAGAAAAATAAACAAAGCAAACTGCTACAACTTACGAGTTCCGTAAGTAAGAAAGGATGAACATCATTATCAGATTTGCATAGGATTGGGATACCTTGGTTAATCATTGGCTTAATTGGGTGTCTCATGAGAAGACATTAATTTTCTTATTTGACATGCTGTAACAATAGTCATGAGAAAAAAAAATCCTCTGGTGGTTAATCCTCTGAGCCAGTTTGGTCTAGTGGTTAGGGAGCCAGACTCTTATCTGGGAATTCCAGGTTTGATTCCATACTCCTCCATGAAGCCAGCTGGGTGACCTTGGGCTCGTCACAGCTCTCTTCTGAACTCTCACCTACCTCACAGGATGTTCTGTTGTGGGGAGAAGAATAGAGAGCTTTGTCAGCTGCTTTGAGTCCCCTTAAATGGGTGAGACAAGCAAGTTAGAAAAGCCAACTCTCCACCTCCTCCTCCTCCTTCTCCCTCTCCTCCATGCATGGCTGTATTACAGAAACAAGTGTTGAATAACAAATACACACAATATATAACAGTTTGGTTTTTTATTGGAAACAAATTGCCTTCCATATCCCTTGCATTCCACTATTTCTAAGTAAGTGAGTTTGATTTCATCTAAAATTGATTTTGTTTTCTGATTGGAAACAATCACATCAACTATATATTATCCCCTGTAGTATTTCTGCATCCAGATGTAATTAAAAATTTAAATAATTTTTAAAAATCTCAAAACAACAGAGCACAATTGTGATGTTTTCAGGATCAGGCTGCAGCTGCATGCTTGTTTCCTGGGCTTTTTGGCAGCCTGATTGACAGCGGAGGCAGGACAACAAGAAAGACTGCCAAAATGGACCAATGAGAGCAGCCAGAACCCAGACTATTTAACCCAGCAGCCCAGCGTTCTCAGCATCTCTCGTCCTGCAGCTGAAGCAAGAGAGGGATCATGGAGGGTTTGGTTCTCCCTCCAGACTTCTAGGCCTGCATCTCTTGGAGCAGAGGGATGGGGATAGAAGAGAGGTGGAGGAAGATCTGGGCACGTACCTAGGGCTAGACAGGCATGCAGAAAGACTGTTGAGCTTGGGGCAGAGCGAGACAGGGACCTTGAAGGCAGTTTGCATTTCCCACAAGGCAAGATCTATTTTTTAGGGATACTTCAGACTGAATGGTAGTTAGGATCCATTAGTGGGCAAGGCGGAGTGAGAGGAGCTGGAAGCAGGGTTTAGTTTATGCTGTTTGCTTTCAGTGGAACTTTTTAATGAGAACTGAACTTTAATTACAGCAACCATCTTTTCAAGCAACTCAAGGACTTTTGAGCTAACCTTTACTTTGCTTCTACATACTATTTATTTGTATTAATAAACATTAGATGTTTGGTTTACACTAGTGTTTATGTGCTGCCTTAAGGGGGGTTTATTTACAGACCGGTAAAGCAGGATGGCAGTGGGGCATATAGTCCAGTTCATATACTGAACCCCATTGATGGCAGTTAGGCCATGGAGCTTGGCAGCCACTTCCTTTCTGTGCAGCTCTGAGTAGGGCGAGATGGGAGGGGTTGGGCTGAGTTGCCACAATAATAAAATACAATAGTAGAGCAAAGAAGAGCTTCAATGTGCAATAGCAGGAGCAACAGATGTTTTGTAGGAAATTGTTCCAAAGACCCAGAAAACCTGTAAGATTCTTGTCTACTATCAAAAGACATAACTGGAAAACAAGAAACCATTTGTAATTCATTCGATACAATGGAGTCAACAGCTAAATGCTGTTGTTTTGGACTGTCCTTGGCATTAATGTTCAGTTCAGATTCTTCACTGAAATAGTCTGGCAATAGTGTGTGCAAATACATTATTTTTAGTGCCAACTTTTCTTAAGAGATAAATAGTTTTGTACTAGTGTACTATGCTGGAAAAGAGACCATTCCATGTTCCTTCCCTTCATTTTATCCAAATAGCAACCTATGATAAGGTTAGACTTAGGACCTTTATGCACTTATCTTAAGTCTGGAATAGGAAGGTGTCCATGGGGTACCTTCTGTATTCTAGGGTAAGTCTGAGGAAGCCTTTCCATTCAGGGAAGTCCAAATGGAGGGTGGAAAGCCTATAAATAAAATGGATAGAAATGAAAAGGTGTGCACAATCGGACCTGAAGACAGACTGAAGAAGGTTTAAAGGGAAGGTATGACCGTGGCCAGAGATTTGTAAGATCTGGATGCAGGCTAGTTAAGGGATTTGAAAAGACAGCTATCAAACGGCTATCACTATTGCTGTTGTTTAAAAGCTTCTAGATAATATTGGCACAACTGCTCCTCATTTAGCTCTTACTTCCTGGGACAGAATCTCTGTACATTGGAGCTGTCAACTGCCTGCATGGACTTATAAGGCAACTGCACAAAAAGAGACCCATTCTGACCATCAAAGATGATGATGAAGGTGATTGTGTGGGCACCTGACTAGTATTAGTGGAGCTCTGCTGGTGTCAAATGGCCAAGGCTTTGCATTTTCCTTAACCAATTCCTGTGTTTTATTGTTTTGCTTTTTTAAAGTGAAGGATTTTTTTTCAACTGATTAAAAACTATTTGCAGTTATAGGGGGAGGTGGGGTGCTAATTAGCAGGTGACAAATAGAAATGAGAAAAATGCATTTAGCATAGCCATGTGAGACATTTTCCTTTTCACAATACAATGCAGGGGAAATAATTTGCTATCACACACTTCAAGACTTTCTTTAAGGGCACTTTCTGTCCTCTCACCTCTAAAATATTGAGGTCCATCTTATGCATCACCATTTGTGGGAATAGGATGGGACCCTGAGTGGCATCTTGTGATTTCTGTTGTCTCAACCCATGTACAAATTGCAAAGCTTCAGGAATTCACATTTGAAACAAATATTGGCTATATTTGAAAGTGCATATTGTCATGCATAGTGAAAGCTTTTGTGTGTTCCTTTGAAGCTTTGTTACATTTGTGAAAGTGAATTCGTGGACTCTTAGCAGATTCAGAGCAGATTTGGAGATGTGACTGGTGTCAGCAGGAACTGATGAACATTCAAAGCAAATTCAAAGCCTAGCACATTTGAAGTGTTTTCATTTGCACAAATGCAGATTTCCATTGAATTCACTTTGATGGAAAGTGAACGGGGAGAAAAAAATTCATTCATATCTCTAATGGAATAATCTTTCATTTGGCTGCTGTCAAGAGTCCCTGAGATGATCAGGCACTTATAAGCTAAGTGCATTTGGATTTGTTGAGGTTGTGAGGAGGAAGTTACGCAGGAAGTTACGCAGTGAAATCTTGAGCGAGAGGGAAGCTACAGCCCCCACCCCACCTGGGGTCTCACACTCATGATCGGCATCTTACCTCCTCGCTGCTGGGCCGCTTCTGGTAGCGGGGGGCCTGGCGTCCACTGCATGTGCGTGCGCGGTGGCCTCCCATTGGTCAGCCACCCTTTGCCTTCTTGGGCAAAGGGGAAGCTGGCGAAGCCAGCTGCCAGCCTCACCATGTTGACTCCAATGGAGCCAATGGCAGAGGCCGGTGGGCGGGCCCAGCTGTCATCAGGGAGAGCATGCGCTCTCCCTCTTTGACAGGGCAGGGCCTTCGGAGGCCGGATTGGGGTGGGTGCTGGCACGTCCGCACCAGCACCCTCTCCAATCTGGCCCTGCCGCCAACACCCCACACGTGTGCGGACACACGGGGCCTCTGAGAATCTGTCCCTGTTTGGGACAGGTCTGAGAAAACTGTTCGCCGGAAAACGGATCTTATAGATCTGTTTTCCGGTGGCAAATCCGGAAAGGCCCTTAGTCTCAGTATGTTGGTCCTCATCCAACCTATCACTGCAGTTAGGAAAGATTTCACTGCATTTGTGGCCTCTCCTGATTCAGACATTATCAAGAAATAGAGCAGCGTATCATCAGCATATTGTGGACACTTGATTTCAAAAGTTTGATAACAGTTCTGAACAGATTCATATCGATGTTGAACAGCACGTGATATATGTCAAAAATAATTTTTCATAAATAACACTTAGTTATTCAATACATCTCTAAGACAGAAGGTGAGAGTAAATTACAGGGTACAGATACCAAGGATATTTCTTCTTCTTCTTCCTTCACTATGCAGCATTAGCCACAGACCTCCATAATGTACAGAGACTCCCTTGTTCAAAACAAATAGCAACTCTCTGTGTTATTTATCTGTGTTGGTCTGTTTTATCTGCCTTTTTCTTCTGGATTACATAGTAACCACTGAGTGGTATATGGTGGTTTATTTTAATAAAACATAAAACCAAACACACAGTCCCCAGTGAAAAGCAATCAGCACACTCACCATTCAGTTGGAAACATGATCTTTCCTTTGGGCTGCTACCAAGTGCTTGTGAGAGTGGCAATTCTTTGAATGAACCATCCTGCATGCTTATTGGATCCTGGCTAATAAGTTCCTAATGTTCGTTTGTGGAACTGGAGACATTTATCAAATGACAACTCAACTGCTCCTTCAGCTTACCATCTCAGCCTCAACTCCAGATCCCACACATGCCCTTGGTTTGAAATCAAACCCTTTTCCATCAGGCATGGAATTTCCCGAGGGTTCTTCCATGGCTTTCTTAAATCTTTCTAACTGATGGTAATGTTGACCTGCAAGAGAACAGGAAGTGCCCTCCAAATTCCTTCTTGGCCTTTGTACACTTTATTAAGGGGCTTAAGCTGCTCTTTTACTCATAAACCATTTTTTTTTCAGTCAAACATAAACTTCAGAACCAGGCCAAAAAAAAAAAATTTTAAAAAATCCCAACATGATTAATTATCCTAAAATAGGCCGTTTATAGCCTGAACTCCAAATGGAATGCATGATTTAAGGCACTCTCTAAGAATGTCCTGTTTTTCATTCCTTTGCAATCAGAATCTAAATCTTCATCGTTTTCTCCCATGAACGAGATGGAAACAGTTTAATATTCCATCTTACTTTAAATTATACACATCACATTTATAATGGGGCATGGGCTATATTGTTGCCAAAGCCTACTCAGTTAGATCATCTATTAAACAGTATTTATTTTTATGACAAACAAGAAAAATGACAAAATAGCTACTTTAAGTTCTTCTTAATGAAGACCAAATGTGTCCCTGGGCACCATTTGTATTACACTCATTTGTACAGTAGCTAAGTAAACTTCCACTCTACAGAATCAACCTTTACCAATGACGACCTGAGGAAGAAGATGACATAATATTTTTTCTTATGTTGAGTCAGATTCAGTAGGATTCTGACTTGGGATAGGAAATCTGGATTTCCTGTTCCTAGCACTACCCTTCTATTGCCCTCACACAAATGATATGGCTTAGGAGATTCAGCATTTCTTGATACATTGCTGTTCCAGGTTGGAGAGACAGGCAGAATGCCTTTAAAGGCCATTTGCAGGGAATCAAGAGCAGATGAAAAATTTGCCTTTGCCTTCTGTTTGGTGCAATCGGTGGATCACTGTGTGAGATAGATGCTGGATGTCATTACCACTGCTCTTAAAAAGGTAGCAAGGCTGGAAGAAGAAGCAAAGGCAAAACGGGCCCGGAGATGCATCCACACCCTCAATAAAGGTAAGGGAGCATGCCGCAAGGGAACGGGGACACCGTTACATCATCCGCCATCATTTCAGCACCCTCTGGGTGCTGAAACAGCACTTACGGGTTTGGACGGAGAGCTCTCCATCCAGGGATTGCGATCCCCGGATGGAGAGCTGTGATTGAAGAATCAAAAGTGCTATTTCAGACAGGTTCTGAGCCATGCCTGGCAGTGGTAGTGGCTGTGGCAGCAGCTGTTGAGTGGGGTGGGAGTGGCAGGGTTTGCTTTGCTTTGTTCACATATATTTGTTTGAGTATTTATACATGAAGCCAACCCACACACACACATTCAGGGGGGGAAGGAGGAATTCAGCTGAAGGCAAATATTCCCACATTCAATTTGCATCAAATTGAATGTGGGAAATTGGCTTCGTGCTCATCCCTACCTTAACTTGCTGTTTAGGATGAGTCTGACTGTTGTTCTGTACAATTTGGCCACTCAGCCTAACCCTTCCAAGGCTCATTTCCATATCTGGATATTGCTTGAATCCATAGAACCTAGAGATATCTGAACTCTCCGACAGCTCTCTGACAGAAACAGTCAAAGTAGCCATTGGTCAGGAATGGTGCAGGTTGTAGCTCAAAGCTATCCAGATCACCACAGTGTCATGCCCCCTTCTGCCTCTCCACTATCCTCGGCGGAGGACGGCACTGTTGCAACAGTGAGACAGCCTGGGCAGCAACCAGGGCACAGCACTGCAGAGGCTGAGGGTCTGAAGCCACTTGTAGGGGAGCACATACTGAGCTGATGTTGCAGACAACTCTGATGCAACTCCTGCCATGCCTGTATTCTGACTCTTGGACCCCCTTGTGACTTTGCTGTATCTCTGGAACTCTGACTTTGGACTAAATTGACACTGACTATTTCTAAGCACTCAAAGGACTGCCATAAGCATGTGTGTGTGTTTGCCTCGCTGCCCTTGCCTGCCTGGGACATGACACCCAGGGCTCCATGCCTAATCAAGTCAGATCTAGCTAAACAGCGGTTTGACAAAATATAATGGCCCAGGTACAAGATTCCTGGCCATACAAAGCTCCACAAAGCCCCCAAATACTTTCAACTTGGCTCAGAAATGTACCAAGGCTGGGCGAATAACACCTTTCACATAAACTGTTTTCCATTTTTGGGGTGGCTTATTCTCAGTGTATTTGCTGTACTTACCCCAGATCCTGGCTTCCAATTTCCTGTACCTGGCCTGAATCTCATAATATGTTCACAGATTCCCTACTTGAAGTGATCTGCCTGCCATTGTGCGCACAGACAGTTCTAGGTACCATGCAGACTGCAGTCATGCCCTACTTCCAACTATGTGCCTCCCTTTGGAGCACCAGAAGGCTCGGCCTTCAGCAAGTCGTTGCTCAGCCATCGACCCAGAAATCCAGGCACCTGCTCATGTTGGAAAGGTGCATGCCTTGACATTCTGCTTGGATGCACAGAAGCTCAGGAAAATGGCTAAACATTGTGGGATTCAATGCATATGTACAATTTTCAACTCTAACAACAATATTAAGTAATATGGCACATACTGAAATTGAAGATCAAAGGAAAGCGCATGGAAGCCTATTTGTCTCTGTTGGATAGGAGGCACACTTGCAAAGGCACTTTTAAAGCAGGGTGGTTTTCTTCCTGTCTTCTATGGAGCCACTGAAGAAAATGGCTACTCTTTGTTATGAAATGGAGGCAAGGCAGGTATCACAGATAAATGAGCCTTTCCCACACACCCAAAATAGAACCAATACTCCCAGAAGTGAAAACACAGCCTGGAAGAATCTATCCCAAAAGATTCCATCTAGGTTTCAAAAACTAGAGAGGTCCATAGAAATTAGGAGGATTAGGGATGTGCATGAATATTTTGAGATATTCATTATTTGGATGAATCTGGACATTTGTATACAAATTGAATATCCAGACATTTTTTTTTTTTTTTTTAGTATTTGTACAAATACGAATGTTCTGAGTTACTTATACAGATAATCTGGGCATCTGTATATATACGGATATGTACACGTCACATACATATCTGTACGCATCACACACGTATCTATACGCATTTGTAAAGATACGTACGGGATAAAAACGGGATGCAAATGAATGCATACAGATGCGTACAAGATTTGTATCATTGGATATGTATCGAATATTCATACAAATAGATATGAATGTATTTGCATCGCTTCCATGGTCCAGCCATTCACTTTTCTTTATTTGTATGAACTCAGATATTTGAATATTCTATTTGAATCAAATCAGATGTTGAAAATTGCATTCATGCACACCCCTAAGGAGGATTCCATGTGAAGGTCATTTATCTGGAGATAATCTATCACAGTGATGAACATGCCTTCATCAGCTCTGTCCTTTTTTCATATTGTAACTAGGGATGTTCAGGAATATTTATAACATTCAAAATTCAAACAAATTCATCTGAAATAGGACACTGGGATTGAATCAATTCAAATTTGAATTGAATGCTTTGGAACATTTGTACAAAGCTTCATTACATTTGTGAACCTTGGGAGGAGGGAAAGTAGCTGTGCCAGTCACAACTGCGATGGATCCAGAATGGATTTGAAGAGGAGTAAGGGCAAATTCAAAGTGGATTCAGGGTGGATTTGACACATTCAGAGTGGATACATAGGGGATCCATATCGAATATGAAGGGATTCGTAGGGGATATGTAGGGGATTGTCATATCAAACATTTGTATCAAATTTTAAACCTACCACATCTGAAGGAGATCTATTCGAGCAAATAGAATTCTTTTTTTTGTATTCTATTCCATATGAAAACATTTGTGCACATCCCTGATTGTAACTCTACATCTGAAATCATGAACACAGAGAATATTTTGGAGAAGATGTAGTAATAGCACATACTACACCTTGGCCAAAATATTCTCTTAATACATGACAGAGTTCCTGCTGTTTTAATAGATACATGGAAGAGGGGATTTAAGCATTCATGTCTAAATTTGAAAGCACCACTGTCATGTTCCAGTCTCTCACTTTTCTTTCTTAAAATTTATTCTGCTTTTACGAACCAAGATTTTTATTTTATTTTGCTGGGCAAATTAAGATCTTTTCTCACCTAGGAACACTATTACTATGACAAATGAAATGTGACATGTGATTGTTTAATTGCCAAGGGTCTCTGAGACATCACAAATGAAACACACCATGGTTATACCTCCCACGCATCACTCTCTCTATCTTTTTCTTTGTAGGAGGATCTGTATGGGAAGGAAGAGCACTGCAGGTATAATGCTCTTGTCCCTGCAAATTAAGAGAAGCATTATATTCTTCCTAGCACTCTTTTTAAAGCTGTGGCATATAGGGAATGGAATGTTTTAATATATTTGTATGAAGGTTCATATAGGATTCATATGGGATTTGTGTGGGATATTTATGGGATTCATATGGGATTCATATGCATTCATATGGATTGAACATTCGTATAGAATTGGAATCCCACTGATTCAAAGGAGATAGGGATGTGCACAGACATTGGGAAATTTGAAAATCCAATTTGAATGTGACAAATACTGATATACAAATTTGAATCGGATTTTTGAAAATCCAAATTTTCAAATTCGGTTGGATTTCAGATTTTTGAAAATCCGATATGGATTTTTGAATAATTTGACTGAATTCAACATTGTATGTCACATCTGAATATCTGGTTTATTTGTGCTTATAATACGGGATGCAGACGGGATGCAAACAGGATGCAAATGCAACAAAAAACAGAGTGCATTTTTTCTATTCAAAAATCAGATTCGAATGTTTCCGACATTCACATTTTTGAGTTTGAATTGAATTTTCAAAAATACGGATTTGAATAATCTGGATCCAAATTGGATTTTTAAAATTCCAGATTTTTGATTTTCAAATCAAATCAAACATTCTAATATTCTAATCGACTTGAATTTGAATTGAAAAAATGCATTCATGCACACCCCTAAAAGGGGATCTATTTGAACAAATACATATTTTATTGCATGCAATTCAATATGAATCAAATACAAAAACAAAAAAACATTTGGGCTCATCCCAAATGTTGATGGACCCCACACATAAAGAAGAAAGGGACAAGTATGGGGCCTTATGAATGCTGCACTACTCCAGCAAGCTGAATGGCCATGCAGGTCCTACCATTGTTACCTTACTAAAGTAAAAGGAAGCTTTAGTGTGGTCACTATCAAGGGGGGGAGAGCCACACAGGGCAATCTAAAACTCATCCACATATCATCATGGGTAGTGTGCATAACATTTGCTTACCCAGATCTTATGATTGGGAACTGATGGTATACTTGGAAAACTTCCAAGAGTCCACACATGTCCAGAAGTGCTGCTGCTTCCTGTCAATCACATGACAAACCATATTTGCAAATTTTTCATTATAAGATGGGAAGGCAGGAAAAACAAGTCTTCCAAAACAAGCGCAAATAGAAAAATCAGTCCACTTAACCAATCCTCTTCCCCATCTGCTCTGAACCACAGCTGCCATGCTGTGCTAAAAGATGGATTACTTTTCAAGCTTTCTATCCTTGTCCAAACAGCCTACTGGGCCCAGAGGCTAATAGTTATGTTTATTGAATGTCAGCAACATAGAAACAAGATAGGTATTTCTAGATGATATTTTTCCATTTCATAGGCGAAGCTTATTTGGTAAGCAAAGTGTATGAATGAAACAGAGGACAGATCTAAAGATCTCAAAACTATCATTGTTTTGTTTTCTTGTTAGTCTCTGGCATTATGCAAACCTAGAGTCCTTGGTATATCGTATTCCATGGAGAGCACGTCTCTTTGTTTTCATCGAAGGGTGTGGTGGTGAAATGCAAACGAGGAGAGGAACCAAAAATTTTCAGCAGACTCAGTAATATGCAGATGTTCATGATGTATAGATTCCATCATCCCTTCATTTTGGGAAGACTTGCTCAAGCTGATGAGAACTATTGTTCAGCATTAAATGGAGAACCAAATAAGCCACTCTTGACATTTGCACATGGCCCAGTAGCAGCGATGTGCGTGAATATTCAAAATATTCATTATTCTTACAAATTCAGACATTTGTATACAAGTCTAATGTCCAAACATTCTTACTTTAGTATTTGTACAGATAAGAATATTTTGAGTTATTCATAAAAATAATTTGGACAGTAGGGGTGTGCACAAATGCAATTTTTAACATTCAATTTGATTCAAATACAATATTTGAATATTCAAATTTGTACAAATAAATAAAAATGAATGTCTGGACATTTGAACCGATACAAATACAGTTGTATCTATTCATTCAAATATTTGATACGCATCCAATGATACAAATCTTGTATGCATCCGTACGCATCTGTAAGCATCCAATTTTTATCCCATATGCATACTGTTTTCATCCTGTACATATCCATATAGATGTGTACAAATACGCACAAGATGCATACATATGAATGTCCAAATTATTTGTATGAGTAACTCAAAACATTTCTATTCCTACGAATATTAAAAAATGTCTGGACATCAATTCATACAGTATACTAGTGTCCGAATTTGTCCAAATTCGTCCGAATAATAAATATTTTGAATATTTGTACACATCCCTAGTATGGATACGTGCACATTGCATACATATCAGTGTGCATCTTGTGTGCATCTTGTGTGTATCCATAAGTATCCATAAGTATCCATACAGGATGAAAACAGGATGCATATGGGATGCATCTGTGTGCAGTTCCCATCCCCTTTGACCATGCCTCCTCCATTTCACTGCACTGCACTCCCTTACCCATACAGAGGTCTCAGGCATGCCATCCACTATCATTCCAGCAGTGCTTGGAAGCTAAAACAGACCTTATATGTGCATGTGCAGCTTCCCAACCTTGTCATCACAATCCCTGGATGGGAAGCTGCACGCGCATAAATTTTGGAGCAGGGCAAAATTTAAATTGGTCAAGAATGTATATGTACCATAGCTCCATAATACATTTTCCCACAACCTTCCATGTTTTTGCTATTGTGCAGAGAGCCGCCATCAATAATTGATTTTGGACATTCATATGTGAATGGATATGTCTGCATCACATATGTATCCGTATGTATCTTTTTAAAATCCGTACGCATCCATATGGGCATGTATAGGATGAAAACGGAATGCATATGGGATAAAAACAGGATGCATACAGATGTGTATGGATGAGCATGAGATTTCTGGTCCTCTCTAACATTTTGTTCTATATAATTCTGCAACAAACACATTTCAGAATAGTATAGGAAATTAGTCCCCATAATAAAATGCATTTCAGGGATGAAACACTTCCAGAACTGTATCACTTTGGGACACAACCATCGCATGTGGTAATATATACCCTTGAGTCCATATGGGTAGGAGTCCTTCACCATTTGTGGAGGAACTTCATATTTCTTTCATCCCTGATTTCATTTCATTAATCTCCTTTATTTTTTCCCTTTATCTCCTTTGAGGTTATATTCTTATCTTTTTGCCACGTTCCTACAATACCTCTCAAAATAGTTCCTTCATCCTCAGTCAATAGTTTGTATATTATCCCAGTTATCCCTTTACTTAGTTTTAGCTTCCTTTTTATTATTAATTCCTTTTTATTGAGTTGTTCTCACATTATTTCCTTGATCTTGGCTACCCAAATATATGATTCAACTGTAGGAAACTGTAGCCAGTTCCCCACTCCAAATAGCTCCTATAGCTCATAGCCAGTTTTCAATTCATTAATAAGTGAGAAAAAATCCAATTCATATCTCATTTCTTTCCTCTTTAGTCTTTCCAAAATTGTTCTACTTAATATCTCTTTTTTGTCATTAGTATGTTCTATTACAGGTATTTAGAAAAATCCTCTAGCAATCTTCTTTGCCATTTTCTCTAAATCATTATAGGCACTTCTAATGGTCCTGACACACTATTTAGTTCCACTTTACTCCATTTCAGAGACAGTAAAGTCTTCCAGGTATCCATTGTAGTAGCCATTGATAGACCTGTTCACAATGGATCACCTTTTCTGGTAATAAACTTCATAGACCAATGATTAGCTGGGTAAAAGACAAACAAAAAACCCCACTTCCTGCTGTCAGTTTTAACTTATCTGCCCAACTGTTCTAGAGTTATGTGATAGAGAAGACAATTTTTTATCTATCCACCTTTTCATACCATGCATGAGTCTTATGAGTTTTAATCAAGTCCCATTTTAATTTCAAACTGATGAGGCCTAAACATTGCACCCCGATCTCATAAGGGAGGTGTTCAAGTCCCCTGATCATTTTGATTGCTTTTTTCTGAACTTTTCCCAGTTTACAAAACATCTTCCTGTGGTGTGGTGACTAAAATTGTGCACAATATTCCAAATACAGTCTCACCATAAATCTGTAAAGTGGTATTATGATGCTATTCCCTTCCCAATTATCCCTAACACCGTATTTGCTTTGTATACTACTGCTATTTATATTTATATTTATATGCCGCCCCATACCCGAGGGTCTCTGGGCAGCTCACAACATTTAAAAACAGATGTATACAAACAATATCAAAAACAAAACAAATTTTAAAAATGCAATTTTAAAAATACAAGAAAAATTAAAAACATCAGTGGTTTTCAGTGAGGGGAAGTGTGGGGGACATTTAACCAAAGGCCTGTGTAAAGAGGAACGTTTTCACCGCCTTCCTAAAAATGAACAAAGAAGGGGCCTGACGCACCTCGAGGGGGAGACCATTCCACAGCCTGGAATGGTCACCTTTCCAGGTGTCACTGTCACCTTCCTTGAGCTGTTAGCCTGAACCCCAAGGTGTTTTTTTTTTCCTGGTCCATCACAGAAATCTCATACCTCATCAATTCTTTTCTTTTCTTTCCCACACTGTGAAGCATCACTTTACATTTACATGGAAATTAATTTGCCACTTGGGTTGTGTTCAAAACATAACAAAAGGGAAGCTTCTGCATATGTGAACAGTCAGAGTTGGATGCCTTAAAGCAGTGATGGCGAACCTTTTGAGCTTGGTGTGTCAAAATTCGCAAGCAAACCTAGCTTAACTCGGGTGCTGTGTCACATCTAGAAATATCCATAATTTGTGATATTTGTAGCTCTAGTAAAAAAGTTATATTTTTGATATATGTCTTTTATTAAAAGCAAAAACAAGTGATTCTTTACATTTGCTAAATCTTCCATTGAAAGTTGGTATTCCATACACTTCAAGAACAAGCAAGCACTATACGCCCAGGTGCCAGGGTGACCATGTGTGTCACCCAAAAGGGCTTGGCGTGTCACCAATGACACGTGTGTCATAGGTTGGCCATCACTGCCTTAAAGTATGTCCTATAAAGCAATATGGAGGTATTTATAGGTTTATATGAGAAATTGCCATACAAAAACTGTATTCCAAAATTTGCAAAGCTTATTTCTTTTTAGAAAAAAAAATGTATGCATTCCCACATGTGACCACTTAGTTCACAATAATGTCATGGAAGTAATTCCCATTATGGAAAACTGGGTGGGAATGTGCACAAATATTGGTCACATTCGAAATTAATACAAATTCATCTGAACTGAATTTTGGTACATTTGAAGATTAACATTTGAATATGAATCAAATGCTTTGATACACTTGTACAAAGCTTTGTTACATTAATGAACCTGGGGAGTTGGGAATCAGCTGCCCCAGTCACATCTGCAACGGATCCAGAGTGGATCCAGAGCAGATTCAGAATGGATTAAAAGTAGACTGAGAGCAGATTTGACGTGTTCAGAGGAGATAGGTAAGGGATACATAGGAATTGTAGGTGATTTGTAGTGGGGATTTGAATTGGATTTGTATTGAACATTCATACCGAATTTGAATCCTACCACATTCGAAGGGGATCTATTCAAATGAATACTTTTTTTTTTTTTTTTGCATTTGATTCAATACAAATTGAACACGAAAAACACATTCGTGCACAACCTCAAAACTGGGGGTTAAGGGAACAATAGTACCAAATTGATAGCACTCAGTCAACCATTTGCACCAGAAGTGCTGCAGATAGTCTACCAGTGTGTCAGTGGTTCTTTGGAGTTGTGGGCCAGACATCAAACGCAATTCAGTGGTCCCTCAGAAGAGAAATCACACTACTAACAGCTGTTAGGATCATGAGCCAGTTTGGTCTAGTGGTTAAGGAACCAGACTCTTATCTGGGAGTACTGGGTGTGATTTTGACCTCCCCCATGAAGCCAGCTGGGTGACCTTGGTCTAGTCACAGCTCTCTTCTGAGCTCTCACAGTCCCACCTACCTCAAAGGGTGTTATGTTGTGGGGAGAAGAACAGAAAGCTTTGTCAGCTGTTTTCAGTCCCTTTAAATGAGTGAGAAAAGCAGGGTAGAAAACCCAACTTTTCTTCTTCTTCTTCAATAACCAAAAGAAATCACAATTTACTAACTGTGTAAAAGTAAAGCCCTTATGTAAAAGAACACATTATAAAATTATTCAGCAAAACTGGTGTTTTCTACAATTACTTGCTAGGTATCAAAACAGCAGTGATGCTGGAAGGAGATTCTCTTTGAATGATATTCTTGCAATGCAGGCTGTACTCAAAAATAGGATTAAATTATTAGAAACCATGGAAAGACGGTCTCAGAAAGGAAGGTCCATTGAATATACTATATCACACACACGACACACACATGCACACCTCTTCAATTGTGGTAAATAAGCAGAAGAATCCAATCTTTTTTCAGTGCTCGAAAACTAGAGAAAATTTTGACTCTTAAGTATCAAAAATAATTTTTAAAAACTCTGATTCATTTTTGGTGAATGATTAGATCTGATGCACGGTCAAGGAACCAAACTGATTGGTTCTCCAATTTACCCTTTTGATGAATTGCATATATGTTAATCAATTTGGATTAGGCACATTTCATTTGGGCCATAAACATTTCTGATTCAATCACAATACATAACTGCAGTAAATTGGAGAGGACATGCATGTTGCCATGAACATTTTAAGAACACAGGTTACACTGTAGAAACAGAAACAGAAACAATTAAGTGTGTTCTGTATTGGCCATGTGTTGCAGCACTCGCACCTTGCCCAACACCCTGCTGCCCCAGGACTCTCTGCCCTGGCTCCTTTTAAAGCAGCCCCATGTTGTCAGCACTAAGCCATGGCAAACTCCTCCTTTCCACTTGTCTGTATCAGCAGCAAATGCTAATAGCGTAAGCCAATCACTGGACCCTGCATGCTCTTCCTTTCACATATCAGTGGCAGTGAGTACTCAGTGAGGACTACCACCTCTATACCTGTGATGCTCAGGCAATTGTAACGTGAACTGATGTAATAAGCTGTATTGGTTACACTTCTAAAAGAGGCACACGGTCTTCAGTTAATGTTCACAACTGTTCAATAGCAATCAAAGTAATCAGGACAATTTTTCTCAGATCCCCTCTGAGTCAACCACCAGACTGTTTTTTTCCTGCCCACCCACAATAAATTTCCCCAGGTAAAGAACCTCTTTCACTCGTTGCTTGACCTTTTATATTCTCTCTCCCAAAGTTCTCAATCTCTGATTGGTTCTTCCTTGGAGCTAGCTTACCCCTCCCTCTGGAATACAGTAAGCCCTGCCCCTTTGCCATAAACTAACAGTTAATTTAACTATTCCTATCTCTAACTACTTTGCCTGACCATGTTCATCATACCATGCAATATTTGTGTGTCCTAGGACTTATGTATCTGTAGATATTTACTACAGTAAATTCATTTGCTGAAATAAGAACATAAGAACATAAGAGGAACCCTGCTGAATCAGGCCACAGCCCATCTAGTCCAGCATCCCATCCCATACAGTGGCCCACCAATTGCTCATGGGCATCTCAAGCAGAGACAAAAGCAAACCTTCTCCTGCTCTCGAATCCCAGCAAATGGCTTTAGAAGCATTCTGCTTGTCCACCCAGCCTGAATGATGCACTTAGGCATCCATTCTAGTAGTCATTGATACATCTGTCATCCATAAACTTGTCTAACCATTCCTTAAAGCCATCTAAGCTGGTTGCTGTTACCACGTCTTCCTGTAGAAAATTCCATAAACTGATGACCCTCTGGGCCTTTCTTCACTTGCTGGTGTTATGCACCAGCAAGTACACAAAGGGTCTTTCATCCTTGCATTATTGTGGAATATGGGAGGCCCTGCCTACTGCTAGTATGCTCTGTCCACACAAAATGGAGCATGATCCAGGTCAAAGGCCTCTGATCTGAACTGCTAGTACACCTCAAAATCTCTAGTTCAGCATGGGTGCATGCAGAAGGTGAATGCCTCCACCTTCCATTTATAGGGGGACTCATTAAAGCAGTGTACCTTTTTGTGCCATCAGAATGAGCCCCTTGGGATCTTTGAGGCCAGGAATATTTGTTTCTGGCTGTTGGAGCTCATGTGGACTGGCTCCAAAACTCACACAAGCTTTGAGCCCAAAGTTGGCGGCGCCGGGGGTCTGGATTGGAATACACTGCTGCTGTGCAAACGCCATGGCTCCAGCTCAGAGTTATCACTGTGTTACTGCCCTACTATTCCAAACTAGAGGAGGTAGGTTCAGAGAGGCACTCCCTTTTGAGCATAAAATGTGTGGAAGATGTCACGTAGTGTGAGAAGAGAATAAAAGTTCTGTTAGACCTTTTATTACTTTTTTTTAAAAAAAATCACTAATTGAATACCATGTGCAAGAACAGATTTTTTTTAATTTCATCTACTATTACCAGGGAACTAAGTAAAAGATTTAATAGAAACCAGACATACCTACAGAGCTAAAAATTCTTCATGGGCTGGTGAAATGCCCAAGTTCTAGTTAATTTGGATTAATCCATTTCAGATATAAGCTTTCTTAAAGGCATTACAGCATATACCAACAATCTGAAATGCAGAAATACATAGCCCTGATTTGTCCTTGGTCAAATGATAAAGAAGGTATTTGCCCAGCAGCACTTACTAAGAGCAGGAATCACTGATATTTGTGAAAAAAAATGCTCAATTTCCCTTTCCTATCTCCACCCTTAGGGATCACAGGCTAGCATAACAGAAACTAATTGGCTCCCATGAAAAGAAAAGAAAGAAAGAAAACTTATGGAGCAAAAACTGCTTACTGCCAACATTCCATCTTTGCCTCGATTAAGGGGCATGCCAAACATGTGTAGATCTCAACAGCATGGGCTGGAAGGGAGACCATGAAGAATCAGATGTCCCATTTCCAGAGTCTAATGGGTCTTTTGGAGTTTCCAGGACGCTCTGGCAAATTTGTGAACTGGCTTGGCTGCCTCTCCCGCTTCTGATCTGACTAACTGTGCAATCAATGTATTTTCCATGTGTGAGCGTCTATGAACTCTCCTTTTCTCAGGCAGCACATTTAATGAAAATCTGTGTGTAATAAAGTTGCATGCACTGGCACCATGGGAAATGTAACCAGCGGAGAAGTAGAAGAGGGACAAAGTACTAATTGGAGCCCCCCTTTTGAAGTCCCAAAACCATATTTTGATTAGTGGCTCAAAACACAGTTTAGTGAGATAAAAGCAAGGCTCCAAACAGTATCCCAGCCCTGCCTACTCCTCTTGTGTTTCACATGGTTCCACTGGTTAAATAGGAGATGACTAGTATGCAAGTGGTAAGAAAATTCAGATCATCCAGGCACATTTTCGAGCACATGTGAAAATCTCTAGTCTGGCATTGATCAAAGCAAATAATATTCTTCTCACCATTGTTTTCATCCAGTACTTCCCAGCAAAAGTACTTCATTTGGTTCTGGGCATTTTGTGCTGTATTCTACTCAGGGTCACTCTTAGGAACTCCCTGTGGCCAATTTGCATAGTAGTCTGTGGATAAATTAATTTGTGTCTGAACTGATTTGAATGGCACTATTAATGTAATGTGAAGCTGCTGGTTGCCCAATTACACTGAAGCCACTATACTCCTCATTGTCAACCAAATTGCAGCATGTGCCTCTATTGTCCATCAGGGCTCATTAAGGCCACGTAAGAAAACTTAGGCATGCAATTGGCAGAGACTGTGTTTTCTCTCTCAAGGTGTTGCCCTCTTAGAATACTGTGGCAAACCTCAGCCACCTGTTTCAATAAGTAGTTAAAGCTGCTTGATAGTTGAAGACAGAGAACTAAAGCAATACTTTTAGGTAAGCCAGTTGATATGAGGTATTGCTGGAAAATTAATCCCTAAAACAGAATGGTACTTTGTGTGACTGAACTACTCTTCAAACTACACTAATTTACTGGAAAGTAAACCATAAAAATCTCCTTTTATAAGACCATCCTTCTACATGATTCTGTAGTCCCACTGTATTGACCAATGTCTTTTAGTAGGAGCATCCTTGGTTCAATCTCATCTACCCAAATTTGTTGAAAGACTGTCTGGCTCCAATAAATGTTTTGGGAAGGAAGAACTGAAGTACACTGGGATCCTCTAATTGCCTGGTAAAACCTGGCAGCCGCTGTCACACCAGCTGCTCAAATCTGCACGAGATGCAAATGGCGACTCACAATGTACTCTGGTTGACTAGTTCATCTAGCTAAATGTTGTCTATACGGGCAGGCATAAAGTGTCTGTGACTTCGTGATAATCCTCAGGAGACTCTGTATACGAAATGTGTACTCTGCCTGTCAGCTGTGGTTCTGCTTATGTCTTTAACAGTGCTAACAGTCAAATCACCACAAATGTTGTATCTATCCCTGTCTGTCTGTCTCTGGGCATTTTCACACTTATCTATACTATACTTCTCCAGTGAGACCAGATCTGCCAGAGTGTCCCAGAAGAAGGCCATCTACATTTGGACGGTTGTTCAGGGACAATCACCACATTGGCTCTGGAGCTCACACAAGTTTTAGACCCAACTTAAAGGGCTTCAGAGGACAAAAATGGATGTTCCTGCCCTCAGAGCCCTCAAGGGGTCCGTTTTGGGAGTATAACATGGCGAACAACTGAAATGGATTCCCCACAGAAAACCAGACTGTAGAAATCAGACTGTTTGCACACCTCTGTGACCTGGTTCACCAGTATTCTGATCCAGGCTGCTAGTCTAGTCTATGCTCCGTCCAATGCGGACAGAGCATACTAGCAAGAGATATGGCCTTGCTTATGCCACACAGGACCCCTTGAAGTACAGGGATGGCTGGACATCTAAAATATGCTTAGATGGAATGAAATGCAATATGTGTTAAAAAGTTGAGAATTTTATGGGTCGGATGATTTTTATTAAGTACAGATACACTAAGCATTCAATGTGATTAAACATAGGACAACCAGTGAAGTTCAAAATAAACTGCATAAATGTGCTTTATACCCAAAGGTCTCAGGGTGGGTCACAACTGTGTGGAACTATCACATTCAGACTTATTTTCATTTTTATCAATACACCAACAGTAATATTAAATATGACAAATTGAGGCATATCATATGATATGGTGAATGTTTAAATGTTCTAGTCCTGAATTATTAGAGAATTACTGCAAAACAAATATCTACTCTATTGAACCTAAAAGGGGAGAAAGGACGAGGAAACTATCAGGGAAAGAAACAAAATAATCAGTTGCAGCTAGGAAGGATGTGTTGCCATTTAGCAATTCTAACCAACTTCAATTTAAAAACTTTGTGTCCATTCATCTTACATGAATGCAGATTTTACTATTATTATGTAAAAACAGCAGTTACACACAGCAAACGAGATCACTATGCTGGATTTCGTATTATATCACTAGTCGGGCACTTCTCAAGCACCTAGGACTGCATGATGTATCGGCGAATTATGCGAGCAGACCCCAGTAAAGTGGCTTTTTGTAGATGGCAGATGGATCTTTTGTCAATGCCAATGGTTTTTAGGTGCCCGCTGAGATCTTTTGGCACCGCGCCCAGTGTGCCGAGGATGACTGGGACGACTTTCACTGGTTTTCACCAGAGTCGCTGAAGTTCAATTCTCAGGTCTTCATATCTGATGAGTTTCTCCAACTGTTTCTCCTCAATTCTGCTGTCACCTGGAATAGCAATGTCGACGATCCACACCTTCTCTTTCTCAACTATTGTAATATCAGGGGTGTTATGCTCCAATTTTTGGTCAGTCTGAAGCCTGAAGTCCCAAAGTAGTTTTGCCTGTTTGTTTTCAACAACTTTTTCTGGCTTGTGATCCCACCAGTTCTTTGCCACTGGCAGATGATACTTTTGGCACAAGTTCTAGTAGATCATTTGTGCTACAGCATTGTGTCTCTGCTTGTAATCAGTTTGTGTGACCTTCTTGCAGCAGCTGAGTATATGGTCAATTGTTTCATCCATTTCTTTGCAAAGTCGACATTTTGGATCTTCTCCTGATTTTTCAATTCTGGCTTTGATGGCATTTGTTCTTATTGCTTGTTCTTGTGCAGCAAGAATCAGTCCTTCTGTTTCCTTTTTCAATGTTCCATTCGTAAGCCAAGCCCAGGTCTTTTCCATGTCCACTTTGCCTTTGATTTTCTCCAAGAACTATTCATGCAGTGCTTTATTGCACCAGCTGTCCATTCGGCATTGAATTGCAGTTTTCCGGTATTGGTTCTTCATTTGCTGCACTTTGAGAAGCTTCTGGTTGTTGACTTCAATCAAAGCTGATTCTTTGCTTTCTGTCACGTAATCTGCTAATGCATGCTTCTCTTCTTCCACTGTTTGCTTCACTTGCAAAAGTCCTCTACCGCCTGCTTTCCTGGGCAAGTACAACCTGTCGACATCACTACAAGGATGAAGTGCATGGTGGATCTTCATCAGTTTTCTGATTTTTCTGTCTAAGTTGTCCAACTCCAACTGAGTCCAGTTCACAATTCCCGCAGTGTATGTAATGACTGGTATGGCCCACGTGTTTATGGCCTTAATGGCCTTAATCCAGTTGCAAGATGCCCAGGTATTTGTAAGCTTCTGGCCGGTGGGGCCTGATGGCTTGACCATTTGGCATTTCAATGCCTTCACTATCAGTAATCTTCCCCTTCTTCAGTGCCACTGTGGCGCATTTGTCCAGGCCAAACTCCATATTGATGTCACTGCTGAATATTCGCATATTGGTCAGTGACTGGATCTCGATTTCAGATTTTCCGTAAATCTTCAAGTCATCCATGTACAATAGATGTGAAATTTTCTGTGAATTCCTGGCAGTTTGATAGCCCAGGTTTGTTTTCTGTAGGATGAGTGACAGTGGGATCATAGTGATGATGAAAAGCAGTGGGGACAATGAGTCCCCCTGGAAGATGCCCCTTTTGATGTTGATCAGTCTGTAACTTTCATTTCCAACAAAAAGCTCAGTCTTCCAGTGTTTCATCACACTTTCTATAAATTCTGTGATGTTCTGCCTGATCCCGATGGTTTCCAGGCACTTTGTGATCCAACCATGTGGCAGTAAATCAAAAGATTTTTAATAGTCGATCCAAGTCATATGCAGGTTTGTTTTTCAGCTTTTGCAGTTCTCCAGTCAGGAGGCACACAGGATGCAGGCGCAAAGGAAACTGGATGTTCACAGCCAGAATCGGGTTGGCTGCATTAAGGTAAGAAGGGGCTTTTGGTCGGTCTCCCCAGGGTGGGTTGGGGGGGGCTTAGGTGAATATTACTTCTGGGGTGAGGGGGAGCCACAAAATTGGAGTCCCCCAGCTCGCCATGCTCGGCTCCAGAGGAGCCAATCATGGCGAGCCAGGGGAGGGCCAAGTTAGGGGCCCTTTTTGCTGTGCAGACATGTCCGTTTCGGATGTATCCTAACAGTGAAAACACCCATTAAGGGGCCTTTCCGCATTTAGAGCGTGTTCGGGGAAGGATTTGGACATGGCATCTGCACAGGGAACCCAATTAGGGTCCCTTTGAGGACGACACGTCTGCACATCGGCACGCAAAACCGGTTGTTTAAACCAGTTTTGCCGCCGAATCCTACCCAGATGTAAGACCTGAAAAAAGCAGGTCTTACATCTGGCTTTTTCCCTTAAAATGGTTTGGAAGCTAATGCTTCCGTACCGGAGGGGGAAAAGCCAGATTGCTGGTGCATGCTCAGCTGTCAGAGAGGCAGAGCGCATGCTCTGCAACTCTGACAGGTGGGCGAGTCCAGCAGCCAGGTTCCCTGCCTTCCCCCTGGCCAGAGAACCAATGATCCGCCATTCTCTGGCCAGGGTAA
>MTQE01002208.1:47119589-47135577 GCA_014337955.1 Aspidoscelis marmoratus | reverse complement strand
ATTATTATTATTATTATTATTATTATTATTATTATTATTATTATTAATACGTGGTGTTTAAGATGGTGTGAAGTAGCTCCTGTTTCCAGGGATCACAACCCCTCCCCCAAGATTATCCCAGCACTGGGACCATTTGTTTTTCAGCTGTTCCAACATGCACTGGGGACAGAATGAGTTATTGCAGCACCAGCATGATCATCCTTTGCAGAACTGCCACCACCTGTTTGCCTGCAGAAGGCAACCATTCCTTTGTTTATGCTTGACTGAAAGCCCAGCACAGGGTAAAGTTAATATTCACAATTGTGTTTCTTTCTGTTCCTTTCCAAACTTAGCTATGGCACTAGTCTCACATTATGGACACTTCCTCCTACAACCAGTGAATTTGACTGAAGAAGAAGAGGAAGAAGAAGAGGAAGAGGAGGAAGAGGAAGAAGAAGAAGAATTCAGGGAGGTGACACAGGGCAAGGACAAAGGCAGGAGTGGATGCCACTGAATTCTCCCAAGATCCAGAACTGGCAGCCTTCACCTTATAAGTTCTGCCAACAAGGACAGTTGGAGGATGGGAAGCCCAGAGCCAGAAGGAGGTAGCCCTTTCCTTCCCTGGGAAGCAAAGATTTGAATGACAGAAGTATGTACAATCATTTCCACGTAGGATGTTTTGTCTACAATGGACAAAGTAAGACAGTAGGAAAGGGCACCAAAATAGCACCCTATACCACTGTACTGGTAGACCTCAACTGTGAGGTACTAGTGAGTCTATGGGGGAAGCTTTCTGGCAGCATTATAGAAAACAGAACCGGAAGTGGCATAAAATTGGAGTGCCCTCTTGGAAACTCCAAAGATCAGGAACACAGAGTTCCAAATCTTTGGGGATTAAGCATTAACTCTGAGGACTGGGCCCAGCCTTTGGAACTGGTGGCCAGGGATGGGATTGCACAAACCATCTGAAACATAGATGGCCCTATCCCTTTCCACCAGCAAACGTTCTCTGTTTGGATTGGGCTGCATATCCCAGACTGGAGTGTCCCACTTTGTTAAAGTATAAGGGATGTGAAAGCCCAATTCAAGGTATTGATTCTGACTTAAGTTCCTGAACAACCTGGGGCCCAGGAATGGCTTCTCCTGTGTAGACCTCATTCTCACAAGATTCTCAGAAGAAACCTATCAGCACCACGGCTGTAGCCACTGTGACGCCATCTTTGATTCATAGTCTCAGACGTTCAGACTAGCATTTCTCACAGATCCCTCCTTTCTTCTTTGTGGTGGTTAACTCTGGTACGCTGATAAGATGGCTGGGACGCTGAAAGATGTTTTGAGAACTACACCTGGAGTGATGGGAAACAACTGAAACCATGGAAACTGGGAAAATTAGGTTAGAATGGAAGTTTCACACCCACCTTAAGCCTCTTCTTGGCAAGTAGCTTTCAATTTCATGGCAGACAAAGAAGGTTGACAAAATGAGACTTACAGATACTATCATGAGTGCAACAAACATGAACATGAGCAAACTTCAGGAGGAGTCGAAGACAGGAGTGTCTGGCATGCTATGGTGTAAGGGGTCATGAAGAGTCAGGTGCGCTGAATAAATTAACAGCAACAACTGATTATGGGACATTGTTTCTTCACTGCTTACAAAGCTAACATTTCTTGTTTTGAGAAATATTATAAGAATTAGCTTTAAAAAAATAGTTTCAGATCTTATTCCTGCACTGCTAAGATTATACCATCTGTTTCCTTCTTCACTGAACTTTTGGTCTCATTTTTATCCAAAATCATGCCTTTTTTGCCCACCAAGTGGGTTACTTTTCCAGACATTGATCTGGAATAATAATAATAATTTTTCAGTTATGGGCCTGTCTGCGCTTACCACTTGGGGATGTGCCCACACACTCTGGGACACTCCATCCACACACCGCAGCACTGCCTCCCTTCCAGAATGTCTCAGAGAGTGCACAGGCATCCCTGATCCTCCAAAGCAGTAGAGAACTTTTTCATGCTCCACAGCTTCACTGAGAGCTCCTGGAAAGTTCCCAGACACAGCATTTCACCTACTTCCAGTGCAAACGCTGCATGGGAATGGGACTGGGTGGCTGCAGCTATGGCTACGCAAAGGCATGCTGCATCACCGTTGCCAAGGCAATGGCTCGAGCTGTAGCAGAAGTTGCCATGGCTATAGCCACGGTGATATGGATAGTCTGGAACTGACCTTCCACACCACTGGCACTCATGGTATGGGCCACCGTCGCTGTATTTAACTTTACTGGAATATCCATTCCTGGCAGTCAAGTACAAACAGGCCCTTAAGTGCAAACAGGAGCCATCTTTTGCAAGCTTCACTCTGCAACATTAATTTCTTACTTTTCATAATATAGTATCTATGTGTTTCTCCTTCAAGAGTTTATTTTACCTGCAATAGCCCTCTTCCACCTTTAATCTTCGGCAAATATAACTACTTTTTGAATATCACTTTTTGATTGAGCACATAATGTAAACAAATACTTTCCAGCCAAGTTGTCCAATTTGGCTTGTGTCCAATTAATTATCCTTGCAATATACAGAATTACAGGCACTGCCCAGGTGTTTATTGCTTTATTGACATTTAACTATTTAGCTCTGATTTTAATATTTTCCATAACCATTTTATATGGTTTGAAATAGTATTCTCTTTAATCAGATTACGTAGTAAATCAGGTGATTCCAATAACCACAAGTACTTGCATCTTTCTTTTAGTACTTGTTTGATTCATTAACTGAATTCCATTTTCTTCAACTGTTTTGCTGCTTTTAATTGTCAATGTTGCACATTTATCCAAGCCAAAAATCATTCCTATATCCCTACTATAGATGTGAATCGATTTCAGCTTTTGTTTTTAATTAACTTCCCCATGTACAATACATGAGTAATTTTGGGGGCCTGCTTTGATAGTTGATATCATAAGAACATAAGAGGAGCCCTTATGGACTATGCCACGAACCATCCAGTGAAACCAACTAATTAAGCTGGGCATTCTCAAGCAGAAGACAAAGGCAAAATGTTTACCTGCTCTAGAATCCCTGCAAGTGGCTGCTGGAGGCATCCTGCTTGTCTCCCCAGCCTAGAGAATGTACCTACGCATCCATTCTAGTAGCCATTGATACACCTGTCCTCCATGAATTTGTTTAACCCTTCTTAGGACTGTCCAGGCTGGTTGTTGTCACCACTCTTCTGATTGTAAATTCCATAGACCAATGACTCTCTGGATGAAAAATACTTTCCTTTGATATCGCAGCTCTCCTGCCTATCAGCTTCACAGAGTGTTCCCTTCTTATAGTGTTGTGTGACAGATAAAATCTGTTTTTCTCTATTCTCCACACTGTGCATGATTTTATATACATCAATCATGTAATCTGTTAAACACCATCTTTCAAGGCTGAAAGCTTCATAAGATTGGGGGGAGTTCTATTCATATTGAATCGAATGCAAAAAATCCATATGCATTTGAATAGATTCCCTTTGAATGTGGTAGGATTTGAATTCGACATGAATGTTCAATACAAATTTGATACAAATGTTCAATACGAATCGCAGATGAATCCCATACAAATCCCGTGTGTCCAATACGTATCCCCCTACATATCCTCTCTGAAGATGTTGAATCTGACCTGAGTCCACTTTGAATCTGCTCTCAATCCACTTTGAATCCACTCTGAATCTGCTGCTAGTGTGACTGGGGGAGCTGCTTTCCTACCTCCCAGGTTCAGGAATGTTTCATACAAATGTTCCAAAGCATTTGATTTGGATTTGAACGTCGATATTTGAATGTACCAACATTCAATTTAAATTTGGATGTTCAAATTCAGATGAATTCATACAAAAGTTTGAATGTTACAAATATTTGGGCATATCCCTACATAAGCCTGATTTCATAAGGAAGGTGTTCCAGCCCCTTTATCATTCTGGTTGCCCTATACTCTTATTAAGACATACATCTCAAATCTCAGTTTGCTTGTGTTTGTATGTGTTTTAATTGTTTTATCATTGTGTGACATTGCCATAGAGGCTTTGTATTTTGTATGTATTTTGTACTGCACTTTGGTGAAAACAGCATTATAAATAAATGCTATGATGATGATGATGATGATGATGATGATGTACTTTTTCAAGTTCCACAATATCCTTTTGGAGGTGTGGTGACCAGTAATATACACAACTTTCCAGAAGTGGCCTCACCATAGATTTATAAAGAGGCTCAACTTATTTTCTGATCCTTTCCTAATCACCCCTATCACTGAATTTGATATTTTTTTTTTTAATTGCCTCTGCATACTGAGTTGACACCTTTACTGAGCTGTCCACCAGAACTCCAAGATCCATTTCCTGGCTTGTCACAGAAAGCTCAGGTTTCATCAGTTTATAGATGTAACAGGGGTTCTTTGCTCCCATGTGCATCATTTTTCACTTAATAAGGTTGAAGCACATTTGCCATTTTGTAGCCCCATCACCCAATGACAAAAGATCCCTCTGGCGCTGTTCACAATCTCTTTCAGTTTTACTATTCTAAACAATTTAGTGTCTTCAGCAAACCTTGTTATTGGTACTTACCACACTTCATTTTGTTCACAATGCTTCTTAATGGGATTATGGCCAATAAAAGTAGGTGAAGAGAAAGTGAGGTCCTTTGAAATATTCCTTGCTACATCTGAGTTTTTCACCTTTTATTATAAGATTTGTTTCCTCTGGAGCCATTGACACTTTCAGGCATTGTATAATGGTTTACTTATTCCAAATATTCCCAAACATATTATAATCCAGCTAGGTGGACGTGAGTCAAATGTTGAGGATTTTTGTTGTTGTTGTTGTTGTTTTGGTTTTTTTGGTGGTTGCTCCAAGCTGTAAGGAGATTTATATTCCTTCTTTTTTTCAATACTTAAGAAAAATTGTATGAAATAGCAACTGATCCTTTGTGCCATGTGATTTTTTACAAGTTCCCTGTTGCTCTGTTGGAAAAAGGTTGTTTTCTTCCAGCTACATTATTCAGCTAAAATTTCCACAGAGAGCTGAAATGTTTTCAAACAGGTTATTGGCCCATCATTTTCACAATCAGGACTTCTTTAATTTGTTTCTATATTAGAAAAGTTATTCCTGTTCTCATCCATTCTTCATTTCTTGCTATTTGCAGGTCATTCAAGTATACTGTTAGCCCAGTGTGAACACTTATCAAATATTTAAGCCAGAAGCTATAGAGATCATCTTTTTAAGAGACACTTCAGTTTTTAATCTTTTAAACTTGTTATTGTGGATGTGCCAAAAGGCAATCTGTCAAAGCACAAACTGCAGCCAACCTTAGGCTCTTCTTGGCAACTTATGTGAATCACACGGTCAGACTCAACACAATAAATGCAGAAAGGTTCTTCATTTAACTTTCTCTATTTTTCTTGTTTACTTCCAGCTATGCAAGAGACAAATCCGGTTGGCATGACTGGTGCTCCTGTCAAAACTCTGGTCTCTCTCTGGAATTGGGAGATGAGCAGGGCTATCAAGACGATCACTCCCAAGTGTCCTCGGCATACCTGTAGAGACCGTAAAGCATCCTGGTAAACCATGGAGCAAGAAGATCAATGGCTACAGCACAGGTGGCACAAATCCTGTCATGAGTCTGACCAAACACAGGTTAGAGCACACTATCGTTCCTATCATGCGGCAGTGCTGATAGCTAAAAGAAGGTTATTTTCTGCCACCATTGCATCCTTGAGTAGTCATCCAGCAGAGCTCTTCTGAGTGATGAATGCCCTTATAAGATTGAGCCCAAGAAAGTGTGGGCAAGGGCCATGTAATATCTGCTATGACAAATTTGCAAAGTCAAATTTGAGGGCAAAGTCACTCAGATTCCTGGAGGATGGGGTGTCACGTTTGGGAATAGTCCAGAGGAGGCATCCAATGAACTGTCTGGTCTGGTTCTCTTGAATCAGTTTCAATTGTGGTGGCCTGAGGATGTGGGCAAGCTGCTTGCAGGGGTTCGGCCAACAAAGTGGTCTCTAGACCCTTGCCCTTCCTGGCTGATAAAAGCTAGCTGTCAAGGTATGGCTGGGTGGAACCAGGGGGTAGTGAATGCCTCTCTAAGGGATGGGGTGGTCCCAATGGCTCTTAAACAGGCAGGGGTATGCCTCCTCCTGAAGAGGGCCTCCCTGGATCCAGAAGATTTAAACAACTATTGCCCGGTGGCCAACATACCTTTTTTGGGCAAGGTACTAGAGAGGGTTGTGGCTGTCCAACTTCTGTGATGCTTGGAAGAAGATGATTATCTAGACCCATTTCAATCTGGCTTCAGGCCTAGTTGGTCACCCTAGTTGATTACCTCCTCTCATAGAGAGAGGGAGTGCCACTCTGTTGGTTCTCCTGGATCTCTCAGCAGTTTTTGATACCATTGACCATGGTATCCCTTTGGAAAGGCTACGGAGTTTAGGAGTTGGAGGCAGTGCATTCCACTCATACTGCTCCTATCTTGGGATGTGCACGGCTATTTGAAAATTTGAAAATCCAATTCAAACCCATTGAATATTGACATTCAAATTCGAATCGGATTTTCAAAAATCTGAATTTAAACATTCAAATGAATTTTGGATTTTCAAAAATCCAATACGTATTTCATATTTTTGTATTTTCGAGTTTGTTTGTTTTTTTAAAACATTTTATTCACATTTTCACATACATTAACACATTTTTGAAAATCCGAAATTCATTTGAATGTTTAAATTCAAATTTCCAATGTATGGAATTGGATAATCTGGATTCAAACTGGATTTTCAAAAATCTGGATTTTCGAGTTTCGAATCAAATCAAATATTTGAATATTAAAACTGACTCAAATTTGAATGTTAATGCATTCATGCACACCCTACTCCTATCTCTGTGGCCAATCTCAGAGAGTGGTAGTGGGAGATTCTGACTTGACACCCTGGGAACTTCCTTTTGCAGGTTCCTCAGGGGGTTAAACTTATCCCCTATGCTCTTTAATATCTATATGAAGCCACTGGGAGAGGTCATCAGATTTGGAGTGAGGTGCCATCAATAGGCAGAGGACACCCAGCTCTATCTCTCTGTGCCACCTGAATCAGGAGAGGTGGTTGAAATCCTTGACAGGGGCCTGGAAGTGGTAATGGGCTGGATGGGGGCAATAAATTGAAGTTGAATCCAGACAAGACAGAGGTGCTGTGTGTCACTGGGTCTCTGGTCCATGTAGCTGGGAGACACCCTGCCCTCAATGGGGTTGTAATGCCCTGGAAGGGACAAGTGCAAAATTTGGGGGTGCTTTTGGACTCTCCGCTGACGCTTGAAGCTCAGGTGGAGGGTGTGGCCTATTTCCAACTAAGGTTGTTGCATCAGTTGAAACCCTTTTGGGACAGAGATGACTTAGCCACAGTTATCCATGCCTTGATAAACCTCCAGACTGGACTACTGTAATGTGCTCTCCATGGAGCTGCCCTTCAAGACAGTTTGGAAGCTGCAGCTGATTCAGAAGGCAGCTGCTAGACTGCTGACCGGGACAGCTGGCCAGATGCACATCATGCCAGTCTTAAAAGAGTTGCATTGGCTGCCGATCCAATACCAACCCCCAAAAGGCATATCTTTTTACCTTAGACTTGTTGGTGTAAATCAAGCAGACGCGGCCGGCAAAGCATCCTCTGTTGCCTTAGAGAACTCCTGGCGTCCTTGGGGCTGTTCGGCTTTATCAGGAAATTCCTCCTGCCCGCTGCGTAAGAAACAGACTGAAGCAGAATCTATCTCCTCAGAGGTTTTTTTATTCTTGAAGTTGCTGCATTTACAGGATATACACGCATATCCAACTCTCCAACCAAACTCACGACCAGCAACCCACACACAGCAGTGTGCGGGCAATTTATACCTTTTTATCGTGCGGTGGTGACTCACTTCCCGTGTGTTGCACAAGCTTGTGTTGCACAATCCTACGTGATCCAAGCACATATTTGTCCTTGAACACTTTTACTGTTCCAGCCTTCGGCCGCAGATAGTTACGTTCCTTAACCCTTTTGCCTCCTGTTCACATCTGTACATTTTTCCTATACTGGCTTCAATGCCTAACAAGCCTTTGGCTAAGACTGATTCATTCTTCCCTCAGTTACAGTTATTATTAATTACAGTTATTATTATTAAATTAGAGCTTTTAACTATGTACCTTGTTTTAACCTGTATCTTGTTTTTAATGTTTTTAAAATGTTGATTGATTCGTTGTCACCCACCCAGAGACCTTCAGGTATGGGGCGGAATAGAAATGGAAATACATACATACATACATACACACACACACACACACACACACACACACACACACACACACACACACACATACATACATACATACATACATACATACATACATACATACATACATACATACATACATACATACATACATACATACATACATACATACATACATACAAGGCGCTAAATGACTTGGGCCTCTAACATGTAAAGGAATGCTTTCTCCCATATCAACCTGCCCATGTCTTAAGATCCTGGTTTTCCCACCACCCTCAGTTGTAAAAGGGGTGGGCACCCAGTAGAGGGCCTTCTCAGTGAAGGCCCCCAGGCTGTGTCAGGCTCCTTCACTGTATATGTATAGGAAGACAGTGAAGACACACCTCTTTGCCCTGGCTTTTGGTTAAATGGGAATATACTGTCTCTTCCCACTTTATAGACACTTGGTTTCAATATATACTTTTGCTGCTTTAATATATGTCTGATTTTAAACGTTACCCACCCTGAATCCTTTGGGTATAGGGCAGGATAGAAATACAAATAATATAACTAACTAACTAACTAACTAACTAACTAACTAACTAAATAAATAAATAAATAAATAAATAAATAAATAAATAAATAAACTTCATGGGGATTCTGAAAATAAGGATGCACCCTACGACAGCCAAATAATCTGCTAGGAAGAGATACCATGGCATATTGTTCCCCTGACATTATCCTTTGCTAGCTAGTAATGCATGCTTCTGAGCATCCAGGTGTCCGGAGTGCCCAGATGTCCCTATCGTCACTTGTGTGTATATGTGCAAGCCTGTTTGGTCTCTGTGCATTCATGTAGAATAGACCTATAATAATGGCTCTGTCCAGAAGGTGAATAGGAAGCCTAAAAAACACTATTGCTGCAAAGCCTGCGACCAGCACTGGATTTTCCAAAAATAGTAAAAAGCACTTTTTTGGAAGGGGGAGCAAGGCTACGGTGGGGTTGCCTACAATACATGCAACAACCCCTCCATAGCAGATCCATAAGGGCTCTACATCCCGCTCCAAGTTTGGTCTTGTGGTTAGTACCAGACTCATATCTTGTAGTTACTGGATTTGATTCCACACTCCTCCATGAAGCCAGCTGGGTGACCTTGGGCTAGCCACAGCTCTCTTCTGAGCTCTCACAGCCCCACCCACCTCACAAGGTATTCTATTGTGGGGAGAAGAATAGAAAGTTTTGTCAATTGCTTTGAGTCCCCTTAAATGGGTGAGAAAAGCAGAGTATAAAAGCCTTTAATTTAGAAAAATTTTTTTTACTTAGTTCCTCATTCACCTCTTTTTTAAAGCAGTTTATAGTTATTCACAATCCACTTTGGTTTTCATTACTCCATATAGCTTGGAGTCATTGATAAACTCAGAATGGGTTAGCCCTCTGAATGACTGCTCTTCCCTGATTTCTTTGTAGGCGGGATTTATTTATTTTTTTAAGATTTGTCTAGGTTCGGGCTCTTCCAGCATATCTCAAACAATATTACTTTAGTCCAAAACCTTAATTCCACATTAATGAAATGAGAATGTTTCACATTTTCTAATGGATTAGACTCTGCACTCAACCTTTAAAATCATCCTTGTTAAAATGAGGAAAATGCACCCTTTTATTGCATGTTAATTAGCTTAATGGTGCAAATATAAGGACAGTTAAAGAGCATTAAGTAATCTTATGAAAAATCTTTTCCAGATGATGCATTTTTATGTAGCCATTGTGCAGTTATTAAGTGGGATCCAGACATCTTTCGAGATACTACATTATGGAGAAATTGTAATGGTGTAGTACCGAAATGAAAATAATTAACTGCTTTGAAAAAGTGATTTTTCATCGTTAGCATGAGGCAAAATGCTTCTGAAGTATGGACAACTGCTAAACAGTACTGTGGGTCATCACTAGTGATGTCACAAAATCCCATACAAATGGAACTTCATCCCCTGGAAATATGACTAGCCCCATATGTAGAAATTTGTAAATCCTTGCTTGCTTGCTTGCTTGCTTGCTATTATTTATTCATAGAGCAAGTCCAAAGGAGGGCTACCAAAATGGTCTGGAAAGCATGTCCTACAAGGAATGGTTGAAGGATCTAGGAATGTTTAGCCTACAGAAGAGAAGACTGAGAGGAGACATGATCACGGTTTTTATGTATCTGAAGGGCTGTCGCAGTGCAGAGGGATTGTCCCTATTCTCACTTACACAAGATGGAAGGACTAGAAACTTCAAGGGAGTCAGTATAGATTAGATATTAGGAAAAACTTTCCTGACAGTGAGGGCAATCAGTCAATGGAATGAGTTGCCACAGGAGTGAGTGAGTTCTCCTTCACTGGAGGTCTTCAAGCAGAGGCTGGACCTGCATCTATCTGGGATGGTTTAGGAGATCCTGCATTGACCAGGGGGTTGGACTTGATGGCCCTGCAGATCCTTTCCAACTCTATGATTCTATGATCTTTTGCATTAACTGTTGCTAATCTTTTGATAAGGTACAGAACGTACACCCCAACAACTCATGAATAAAGCACTTGTACCCCAGTAAATTGAAAGTAATGTAATAATAAAGAAAAGTGATGAGCTCTTTGAGTGGTCCTTTCCCCACAGCAATGAGACTCCAGTCAATTTGTCCTACCTTACCCTAATGTGATTTGCTCTTCATATCTATCACTGCAGAAAACATCTTCTAAGATTTAGAAACAGGCAGTAAAACACAATGCAATCATCTCCAGATATAAATCCACTCGCATTCTTTTATGCAAAGTTAAAATATCTGTACTGAAGGAGCAGATTATATTATCATGAGTATTCTTGAAAAACCAGAGAAAGAATCAGAAGTGCATAGGAAAAGGAAAATATTTTCCCAAGGCATGGACAAAAGAAGAGGTTCTGTTTAATGCCATCATTAAAGTACCTTTGGCCTAATTCTTACGTTTGTGCTGTGTTCCACATCATCATCAGGAAGACTCCAAAACATTCAAAAATTGCTTTCTGAACATAAGCAATTTAACAGCAACCCAGATAACTTGTCAATGAGCCTAAAACAAACACATCTGTGTCTCCATAATGCCCCAAGTACCTTCCCCTAGCCTTAGTCTTAATGGTGCTTTATTCTGCTCAGAGTTCTGTGATTTTATAGCTATAGAACAAGCCAGAAACCATTTGAAATGCTTTTAAAATGTCTTTTTAGAGAAGCCAAACCAATTTCTGCTGCTGACTGCTTTAGGGCAAGCAGAAAGCCTGCATTCTATGGGTAAAGAGCCATTATTAGCATCCATTCTTGGCATGCAGGTGGATTTGGGGTTGAAACTCTGTGCCAGTTCTTCAAGCTATTGGCACTACTGAGAAACTGATTAGTCAAGACTGAGGAAAAGAAAATAGTTTAAAACAGTATCAAGACTGCACTTTTTATATATATAAAGAAGTCCCTTTCTTCTTGTACTTTCCTCTACCCATACAGGCCCAGACCTCTGCAAATGCTTGTTTGAGCTACTATTATAATATTACATAGTGTCTCAGTAGAGAATTGTTCCTGGGTAGGGCAGCAGTAAGTTTTGTTTGGATGATACAATAATATTGAACCACTCAAGGAACAATATAAAATATTTTTTTAAAAATATGTGTTTTTAATGGTACCAAATGCACAGCATAACAAGTCATTTCCTGTGTAGGAAACCAAAGACGATTTTATAGAAAAAAAATTAAAGTAATAGTAAAATCTGTTGATGGACTGACTGGAACACTCACAAGTCAAACCGACAATGTTATTAAGGCTGTTTTTGCACTCATCTTACTTGGAGTGATTTATTCTGCTCCAGCCTGTTCCAGACTAAGCACAACAGGTTCTGTCCTGGAACAGCACCAACAACCATGAGGAGATACCATAGCTGTTCTGATCCACATAACTGACTCCTTGCCCAGGCCACATTACTTGCGTGCCATGTCCGGTGCAAAAAGGTGGGCTGAACAGAACTGTTTTTGAAGGCAGCATGCCTACCTCTATGCTGGGGTTTTGAAAATGATATTCATAGCTTTGAAAATGAGGCTGTCTTGTTTCCCAAGTGTGGAAGCACCAATGCCTAGACTTGAACAAATGGTGTTACTAGAGTTATAGACTTCTTCAAACAGGTCTACAGCTAATCTAGAATACAGAGTTTTTGAGACAGTTCTGAGCCAGAATAACACTAATCCCATGTAGACAAAACATACTAGGGAGCTGCTTGGTCTGGACTACCAATTAAGTGTGGAAATGGCATAACATTTAACTATGGTGATGTAGTTCTTGACTTAGTCATCTCTCAGAACTGCTGGTTGCCAATGTGGCCTTTTCTCTATCACCATTTGTGTTGGACTGACAGCTTCATTTCATCTGTCAGGACTTTGAGCAACCACAGATACATCCAATTTAGTAATTGAGATTATAGGCTTTTTGTGACAGCCTCCTTTGGGCACTGTTGCATTATAACACTTATAATGGGCATCAAACACTATCATGAGCACATAGCTAACCCTGAAGGTTGCTGCATATGCCTATAGCAGATTTAGGCTATGTTGAAAATCATGGGAGCATAATCTCATGAACTTCTGATGGCCTGGATAGTGATACTGAGTCAGTTTGATCTTGTAGTTAGAGCGCTGGAATCATATCTCATAGTCACCAGGTTTGACCCCACACTCCTTCACCAAGCTAGCTGGGTGATCTTGGGCTAGTCACAGCTCTCTTTTGAGCTCTTGCAGACCCACCTCCTCGCAGGGTGTCTGTTGTGGGGAGAAGCATAGAAAGCTTTGTCAGTCACTTTGAGTCCCCATAAATGGGTGAGAAAAGTGGGGTATAAAACTCTTCTTCTTCTAGCACCACACACTGGGTGTATTCACACAGGAGATTAATGGATGCCCCCAAACTCCAGTGAGGTGCTCCTTGTGTTACATGGATGCCCCCCAAATTCAGTGAGGTGCTCCTTTTGTTACATCTGAACACAGCCACTAGTTATGGTCATACCATCACTTTACACCTTCTTCAGGCCATCTTCTGATCACAACACTCACACCTTTTCATTTCTACTCATTTTATCTTTGGCTTTCTGGCCTGGAAAGAACAAATGGAGGATGGAAAGTTCACAAATAAAATGGACAGAAATGAGAAGGTGAGTGGGCTGAAGAAGATTTAAAGTGACCATGGCCACTGTCTTTCTGAGATGACTCCAAGCTATTCCCTTTGCTAGGTCTCTACACATCCTAAGGTTGTGATCACATATAACAAAAAAGCAGCTCAGATGCACTTAATTAAAGAGAGGACAAATATTATTTCCTTCCTTCCTTCCTTCCTTCCTTCCTTCCTTCCTTCCTTCCTTCCTTCCTTCCTTCCTTCCTTCCTTCCTTCCTTCCTTCCTTCCTTACTTACTTTACTTACTTACTTACTTACTTACATCCTGACCCAACATCTCATGAACAGTGTCAACTTGAAAAGGCAGATTAGAAATAGGATGTCAACATGAGGGGCCCTTGCTACCATTGCTAGAATACTTCTGAACTGCATTTATTTATTTATTTGCTTGTTTGTTTGTTTGCTCCATCTTGTTATTGAATGTGTGTTTGGGGAACTTCAAATGAAGGGTAGGATAAAAGTGCTGCTGTTGCTTCCTAAGCCGAATTTCAGGAATGAAAATAAGATTGCAGCACCTAATTTATGCTTTGCTTTTCTTTTTTACCTGATTTCTCTGAAATTGCATTGCATTTACAATCAGTGCAGCAACCAACAACAGACACGTTTGTACAAGTAGATTTTTTACTTCTCACACTTTACCAGCAAAGATTGCAGTCCAAGACATTTGCTAAAGGATTACTGGCAAGCAGTAACCATTTAGATTTTCTCCTTTTAGTCAAAAGTTAATCCTCAGGAAGTGCCCAACAGCTCACTAGTAATTACTTATATAAACTTCCCTTACAATGTGTGTGATGGAGATTTTCTTCCGTTTCTCCGACATGCACCAATAAAATTTTATTTAAGATGGGATAACAATGGCTTTACATGGACAGAGATGAACTGCACCTGATTAAACACTAAGGGAACATAATTCATGAATGGATGAATATACCAAACCTTTGCCTGTTAATTTCTGTTCTAATTTCCAATAGGATGGGATTAGGGACATGCATCCGTGAATTTTTTGCATTCGAATTTGATTCAAATCAAATATTCAAATACTCAATCCAAATCAAAATTAAAAAAATCCTGAGTTTTGAAAATCCAATTCAAATCTGGATTATCCGGATCCGTATTTTTGAAAATCCAATTCAAGTCGAATGATACGAATGCCGGGAACATTCGTATCCGATTTTTGAATACATTTTGCACCCCATTTTTATCGCATTTGCATTTTGTTTGCATCCTGTATTATATGGGCAAATAGACCTGATATTTGGATGTGATATATGATGATGAATTCATTCAAATTATTCAGTCGAATCTGATACGGATTTTCACAAATGCAATTTGAATTCAAATGTCAATATTTGTGGAATTCGAATAGGATTTTTGAATACCTCTGCACATGCCTAGATGGGATACAGGAGAAAGACAGAGAGAAAGAGACTTGGTGTGGGGGTAAAGTTGGGGACGGGGAGCAACGTCCCAAATGCTTCCACCTTTTCTTGCAATTTACATTTGGTGGCAGGGACAAGTGGCCCATAAGTGCAAAGTGAACAGTGCCCATTGTATGAAAAAAGCTTGAGTCTTCCGTCCATTTCTATTTAAGGAATGTTTGAATCTAGGGTTGGCTAATGCATGCAGTACCCATTGTGTCAATTTACGTATGGGATCTCTGCAGAATTTTCAACTTATATTTCCCCTAATTGTTTTTATCTTTGTTTTAGCTGCCTTGCTGTCTGCACTATGTGTTTCAGTGGGCACAAGTCATTGCTGCTCTGTGGGGAGAAGCGGCCTTTCCTCGTTTTCCGGTGAAGAGTTTTCTCCAAGAATCTGGTCCAAACAGGGACAGATTCTTGGAGGCCCCGTGCGTCTGCACACATGTGGGCTGCTGGCGGCAGGGCCGGATTGGAGAGGGTGCTGGTGCAACTCTTTGACAGCTGGGCATGCGCCAGCAATTGGCCTTTTCCCCTGCTGTTTCAGGGGAAAAGCCAGATGTAAGGCCTAATTTTTCAGGTCTAACATCTGGGTAGGATTTTGGCAGCAAAACTGGTTTAAGAAACCAGTCTTGCGTGCCGAAATGTGGACGCAGCGTCCTCAAAGGGGCTCCAATGTGGCCTCCAATGTGGAAGCCACATCTTAATCCCTCCCCGAACAGGCTCTAAATCCATTTTTAGAGGCTGTGAGGAAATGCCCAAAGAATAGCAAATAAAAGAAGTGATCACTAGAGTAGCCTTATCTAACTCGACAATCTCCAAGGTTGCAGTCAATCCACAACAGAATAATCTATCTCAGGGGACAATGGAGACTTAAAACATTTTTTGTTTCACCACACCAACACTTTTCAGTCTCCCTGGCCTCAGTCTGCTGACAGGGAACTTTTTCATCTCTATGCCTCCCATCCTTCCTTACCCTGTTCCTTCTGTGACTGAATGCCATCCCATTGGTCAAATTTTGGCTTCTCAGTGGAAGGCAAGGCCACTGACCTTTCTCTCCACCCTTCCCACTCCTCTCTCAATAGGCAGGATCTGTCAAAAGCAGAAGACACCACAACACACACACACAC
>MTQE01002208.1:47097644-47111223 GCA_014337955.1 Aspidoscelis marmoratus | reverse complement strand
GATAGATAGATAGATAGATAGATAGATAGATAGATAGATAGATAGACTTGCCCATCCCATGCACCACTTAATTTCTGCAAGAAACATGGAACTCTGAGGATAGAATGCTATTTTAGGCCTGTTTAAACAAAGCAAACCAAATCACTTTCCATATTCAAAGTCTTCCCAAGGTATGTGTGTGAAAACATATGTCCCATGTTAAAGTGTTGTCATTATTTTCAGAATGGAATTATAGTCCATTAGAGAAAGGCTCATATAACCAAAAAAGCATGCCAGCAAGGAAGAGAGATAAAATACTGCAATGATACTAGTGGGCAGTTGGAAGATATATAAATTGCTTCCTCATTTTCAAAAGAAACTATATGACTTCACTGATCCACTTGCCTGTTTAAAAGAATGAAGCAAATCAGTTAACACTGTTCTTGTATTCCTCTGCTCTGCATTTATCATGTTGCTCAAACATCAAAGTATTTCAAGGATGGGATAGGAATACTGTGTAGCCCTCCAGATGTTATACTATGGATCCCAGGTTCCCCAGATTTGAATCATGCTCATCTTAGCTGGGGCTGATGGGAGTTGGGAAGTCCATTAACATCTGTAGGACCATGTTTTTTTTTTTTTTTTTTTTTTTTTTTTTTTTTTTTTTTTTTTTTGCTTTTGATCATTTTCAAAGATTTGCTCAACACTGGCCATATAACACAACACATGTGAATTCAGGTTCTTCTGAACATCAGTGAGAATGTAAGTAACAATTGTTAATCTCTTAATTCGGGAGACTTCTCTTCCCTTCCCTCTCAAAACTGGAACTGGGAAGAGAAAAATACAGAAATAGAAGGGTATCACACATGGGAAATTAGAACGAAAACCAAGCTTAATTCATAACATTGCAGAATATAGCTCACATTTCATTGAAGTGGCCAATAACTCTGTCACCCCTCCCAGTCAGTTTTGAACACAGATGGAATTCAGAGCACATCTGAATATTCGGGCCATGTCTGAAATCATATTTAATAAAGGAATTACTGTATATTATTGAAGTACCAACTGATTATTAAAAGCACATTTATTGAGGTTGGACCACAAAGTAATGCATGCCTACCTCTCACATAACTGCTAAACCCCAGTAAATAGTGATTATTAAAAACACATTTATTGAGGCTTAGCATACTACAAGATGCATATCACTTACAGGATTCAAAAAGCCTGATCAGCACATGCCTAATCCATATTTATTGAGGGTTTATAGCTCCGCACAAGATCTGCATTATCTTCCAGTGAGTCATTAAACCACCCTGAGTGTCCACATAATGCTTGATGGATAGGTAAATTATATTAATAAGTAAGGAAATACGTACTGAATAAGAGCGATCTAGGCAGGTGCTTAGGGGACTAGAATGCATCTTTAAAAGCTAGGAAGGGGACACCTACAGACCCTAATCATGGGAAGTAGCCATCATTGAGCTACACAGCTCTGACGTGGTTTATATCTCTTGCTTAAAAAAAACTAACATGAGTCAATACAGGCCAACCATAACATCACTATGTCATGGATTTAATGATCAAGGTGACTGTCTCAAGGGCCACTACACTGGCAATCTAGAGTCTGAGCCCTTATAAGGAGCTCTAGCCCTCTTTATTCTATGGAGTATTTGTGTGCATTTTACTTAGTGGCTTAAGCCCCATCCTGATGGGGAAAATGTAGCACCATTATGGGGCTGCTATGGTGAGGGTTCTTTATGGCAATCCCACCATAGCTCTGCTATATCCCCCCCCCCAAAAAAAAAAGTGTTGCTGGAACACCCAATGCTGGTCACAAGTTCTCCACCAACAGCACTTTTTCTTACCTTGGAGACACAGTGGCCATTGTAGTTCTGTCCACTGTGCATGGATGGAACCTGAAACAGATGCCCACACATGGGCTGTGTGTGTGTCACAAAAATCTGCAAAGTCAGCCTGCTGTGGCTGGTGCTGCCTAGCTAGGAAGCAATAAGGCCAGAGAGTCAATGCCCCACATTATCACTAGCTAGTGATACAACTACCATCTGAAGGCAGCCTTAGTCCTAGTACTCAGAAGGCAATGACCGATTCCACAGAGTTACTAAGAAAATTATGTGATGTGCCTATATAGTCTCTAGGACCTGAGCTTTTTGCAGGGGCACCTTTATCTTAATTCCATTATGTTCTACACTGTGTTATAGCCTTGTTTTCTTTCCTAATTACACCTGCCCATTGGTTATTTCTTATTCTACCACCTGTTGGCTGCACAGTCTTCCATCTCATCAATACCACTGGACCCCAGATGCTATCAGTGACGAGGAGCAATAGGAAAAAAGAGAGGGGGCTGGAAATAATGTGATGATTAGAAGTTGGCTTAGAAGCAATTGGTTCAGCTGCTGTACAAGGACAATGCCAACAAAATGCAAAATTAACAACAACAATAATATACCACCTTGTAATATACTGAAAGAATACAACAGAAAAAAAAGATTTCCAGTTTCTTATTGTTTGAAAATATCTGTCTTACAATCCCAGCAGCCAGCAGACCTGAGGTTATAACTGCAAACAGTGACAAAACTAGACTATAAAAATGTATTCTATTCTACACAGAATAAGGGAACATGCTCTGTCCACACTGCTCAGAGCAGGGGGAACCAACAATGCATAAGTCTTGCATACCAGATAATTTTACATATTTATATAAAAGAAAGAAAGAAAAGGAGAAGATTCCTCCTTGAAGAATCTTAAAATAGTTTATGGTGAGAGAGGAAATTCTCTTCCATAAATGTAAAGATTATGAGCTGAGTGCCATGTATGTTCTTGATAGTTCTTTTTCTAAATCTCATATGTAAGGCATGATGCATGCCTGTGAATACCACTAGAGGATGTCCTATACTGCTGTAACTTAGTATTTAAGTAAGCCTGCAAATGAATTGGTTTGTTAAAAAGTCAGAGGATGACCAAACTATTTTTGCCATTTTTAGCACAGTTCTTCAACTTTAGCACATAGCATCACAGTTTAGCTGCATCCGGGCGTCTTTTACTTGTTCCACTATATTTGGATATTCTGGAATAACGCATGAATATTCGAGAAATATGTAAAAATAGCAAATTAAGTAACCAACAGCTGGATATAATCTTAGTTGCTAATGGATTTTGATTACTGTGACTTAGCATTGCTTTCACTGTCAGACCTATTGATAACCTAATTTTTCTAATTAATAAAATTAATAGGGTTTGCTCAACATACAGGACTGACAAATCTCTTTAAGAAATTCATATGGGGGGGGGCAAGGAACAATTGAATTAGAAAGTGGATAATCCATTTATACTATTGTGGACATGGTATACATTCAATTCATTTATGGACGATGCTTGTTCTTAGGATGCCCCCCCCCCAAATTGAGATAGCTTTGTATTATGAGCCAAAGAAAGAGAAATAAATGTTCAGTTGTGTTCTGAATGGAGTCATACATTTCCAGAATATTTATAACAGGAGTCCAAATCAATCCTTCACAAGTGGATATTTTTGTCCTGTATTTGTTTCTCATTTATTTGCTTCACTTTCTGAAGATTCCAATAATGCATTTTCCCCTGGGATAGAAAAGATACAAAACTACTGTACCATGATCAGTTATACCAGAAATGAAGCATTTTTCTCCATGCATTCATCTTGAATTGGACTCTCAGAGAACAATTTGACAGAGGTTATAAAAAGCAGTTTCAGGAAAAGGAACTATACACATAAGAAGAAGAGTTGGCTTTTCTACCCCGCTTTTCTCAGCCATTTAAGGGGACTCAAAGTGGCTGACAAAGCTTTCACGGATGGATCCATGAAACCATTAAGGTGTTCAGCTAAACTTGAAAGTGTCTTGTTTAATTCAGAACACAGCAAGGTTTGCACTTTAGAAAAGCGAGACAAGCTTTATCCTGTACCCAAATCAACCTCAGTGTTAGCAGACTACATAAACACGACCAGGACTGTTAGTGTTTTGTCCTGCCACCCCACTACATCAGTGAAGCAAAGGTGAGGAGCAGATGAGCACAATTTAAATTGAATAGAGAACTCATCTACACTCTCACACAAGCTTCAGAGCCAGAACAGGTACTAGTCTGTACCAGCACTGTTGTGCAGTCAGCACTGTTCCAGACCACACCTTTCATTGATTCTAACTAGCTCGTCCATACCCACTGGTTCGAGTAACAGATAGGAATGTTCAGGAAGGCCCTTTGCCTACCATTTTACAACTGTATGTTTTGAGGCCAGCCAGTGGGGCAATCATTTTATTGTTATTTATTTGCATAATGATAAATAGCAACCCTATGCCTTTCCCCTTTCCAACAAATTTCCCCCTGTGCTTGTCCTTTTGCTTTGTTCCAAAACTCACTTATACAGGTCCTTTGCTTTTGCAATGCTCTCTGACACCCTGCCACTATGGTAGCAAGCAGAGTGATGCTCAGCGTCAACAAACTGGAACGAAGGCTGCAGTCCTATCCATTTATTTAGAGAAAGTGCCATTCAGCTCAGCAGAATAAGAGTGCATTCAGAAATGATTAACAAGAAAAGCTTTTTTCTCCTTCTTCTTGACTTTCCAACTGTTTTTCATTTTTCAGAGAGAAAAAGCAAATAACGTGTGTGTTTTTTCTTCCAAATTTTGGAGCCAGTTAAAGTGTGGATCATATTCACAAGCAATTGAATTAAGTCACAGACCCGCTCCTTCCCAATTGCAGGGGAAATGTATGTCATTTTATAAAGACTAAAAATAAAGCAGAAATGAACTGAAATGGAAAGCAGGCGCGGTACTCATTCCTAGGCACGGTGGACATCCAAGTTCCTGAGTAAAGAACATTGCTAATTCTGCAGTACATTGGAAATAGGAAATTCCTGCCTGGCTTTTAACACACTGCTGGAAAGGTTTTTTTTTTTTTTTTTGTGGTAAACTAAAAAACAAGAGATGTGTTTCAATGTGTGAAAGGAAAATGAGATTGAACTAAAATTCAAGGTCCCATTCATACCACCATTTTGACACAGTGCTGGCACAGGTTCAGTTTTTGAGGCACAGTAGCTGCTCATAGGGAGCGGCAGGCCAGTCTGCTCTTACTCTGTGTCACTTGTGTAAGTATTCACTCATTTGCACATTCAACTGTAAACCTTTTCAAGCGTTAAAAATGTGGGTTCATACACGTTTAAATATATGCCTTAAAATGTATTTTCTCTCAAAATACGCTGTCTCTACAGCTAAGAAATGTGTTGGAACAGTCAGGAAGTACAAAAGTCAGCCAGTTCAGCTAAGTTATGAGAGGTACTGCTCATGTCTATTCATAGCGGGAGTCACAAAGACTGAATTCTTCCAAGCACCCTGGCCTGAGATGGATCAGGAGCATACCGTTTGATGGAGGCCAAAAGGTGGTGAAACAGCTGTTGAGCATTGGTGAATTATGTGTTAAAAGTCAGGGCTATTCTTGGGTGCCAGGTTCAGGACCTGAGGTAAGGTATAAGAGGGCACATAGAGAGGTAAGGGGGTCTCTTGGTACAGAAACATCTTTCTTTTCTCTCCCATCGATATCTCTGGTATAGGGATCCAGAGTCTGGGTTTTGTATAGTTCCTAAGGTTACAGGGTTATCCTTGAGTGCCAGGTTCAGGACCTAAGGTAAATCATACCATTTTGAGATGTAAGAGGGCACACAGAGAGGTAAGGGGATCACATGGTACCAGGCTGAAAAGATCTTTTCTTCATCTCCTAGGGTTAACTCAGGTGTAGAGACCCAAAGTCAGTCTACAACAATGCCCACAATCTACAGTCCTCAATCTGGGTTAATGGGTCTCAGTTCAGCATGGAAAGCTTACTGGAGCACCTTGGAACAGTGAGGATGGAGTTTAGAGAGGAGAATAACATATGCCAGGTTGAGTACTTTGGAAGAAAGGCAAAATATAAAAAGCTACAGACCCAAACACAGAGTGATGGATCTTCAGGAGATTCATAGTAGATTGGCAATTTATCAGATACTGCGCGGTATCTAGTTAAATCAGAGTATCAAGTTAAAGCATATAATACAGACAGAATGATGAGAATCACCCCACAAGAAGCTGCCTAATCAGGAAATGCAGCTCAGAACCTGACTGGCTGCCTGAACTCACATGATGCTAAACTCTCATAGCTTCATAGACTAAAGTACAGGGCTGTATGGACTGTCCATTTTCCCTTCACAGTGAATTTAGGGTGCTTCCACACTACTCTCAAACATCCAAGTCTTCAAGATCTGGATGTTTGAGATGGGGGTTTTCCCAGACATCTGGATCTTGAAGATCCGGATGTTCAGGAGACCCCTCTGCTTCCACACAGGCCCTCTAGCCCCATTTGCAATGGGAGCTCAGAAAGGCACTGTGCAGAAGCAGGACGCTTCTGGATCAGGCCACAGGAGGACATGCTGCTGCTGCTGCTGCTGCTTCCACCCCTCAGGGGCGTGATGATGGCAGCGCAGCCACCTCCACCACGCCCCCAAGGTGACACTCATTCTGCAGTCACCCAGAGCAGTGGAGGGAGATGGTCCAGCAAAGTAGCTGTCATGGGGAAGGGGGTGTGGTGATCACAGCCACAGCGACATGCCCCCTCCCTCGGTGACAGCTGCTTTGCTGGACCATCAGGGCTGGAGTAAGAGGTGGCGATGCAGCACTTATCCCCCTGCCTCCGCTGCTCCAGCAAAGCAGCCTCTGGGGTGTGTGTGGAGCTGGCAGTGGCAGCAACAATGGCAGCCTCCGTCAACCTGTGGCTACTCCATCACCGTGAAGGGAGAAGGTTTGCCGCCATCGCCTCTCCAGAGGCAGGGGGAGATTAGCAGCAGCAGAGGTGACTCTGCCTCTGCCAGATCCCCTCCCCCAGGAGGCTGAACTTGAGAGGCAGCGGCGGCGGCGGCGGGGGAAGCAGCCTCTGGGGGGTGGAGTGAGCGGCGGCAGTGGCAACGGCAGCCTCCTTCACCCCATAGCTGCTCCGTCGCCGTGGAGGGGGAATGTTTGCCACTGCCACTTCTCCTCCTCTACAGCAATTGGGCATCCATGCCAGGCAAAGGCAGTGGTTAATGCCACCACCTGCCATGGATACCCCATCACTGGAAAGAAGCAGCCCATGGCTGCTCCAGCAAAGGGACTTGCTGGAGTCCCTTTGGATGGCAGGTGTAATCGAAGCCCCATTGCTGGAGCAGCTACATGGGGGGGGAGTGGGGGCCTGCTGCCTCTGTCTCCCCCCCCTGCTGCATTGGGAGTGGGGTGACGACGCACGACCATCACCCCACCACCACCACTCCAGACTGTGAGTCATTTGACAATTGCAGAGGCCATGCAGGCCTCCGTAGTTGTCAGTGGAAGAGTGGAGCTTGCGCCACCTGCACGCACAGCTCTGCTCCTGCTAGGCCTGTCTGCATGGTAAGTGTGTGGATGCATGGGTCTATGGGTGGTTCTGCATCCATGGGTGGTTCTGCAACCAGTTTAACCACCCAGTTAAGACCCATTTAAAACCCTTCCCTACTTACCTTCAGCACTGGAGACCGGATTAGCCTTCCTGGCAGCCACTTCCACATTTCGGTGGGCAAGATCTGACTCTAAATTGATTCTCGATGCCGAAAACCAGTTTAAATCGAAGACCTCAAAAATGAGGTCTTCAATCCGTCCCCTTTACCTGGATCCGTGTGGAAGCAGGACGCTTCTGCACATGGTCAGGCGAAGGGACGGATGTTCTGGGGGCTGCCATCTTGGGGAGGGCAGAAGCAGGACGGTTTGCCTCCTTCCGTTCTCCCCCACGTGTTGCGCGCTGCCAGAAACACATGGTGACTGGCAGCTGTATGCTCCAGTCCCATGGCTCCCATGATGGCACTGGCGGTGCGGGAGGCTGGATGTCCTTTGGAATGGGTGCTGCGGCTTCCATGCAGCACCCAGGTGATCCAGCCACCCAATTCGACCTCCCTGCACTTGTGAGGATGCGCAAGTGCCCTTAAGATGCATCTGAAATAGAGACAGATCCTCGGGAGGTTGGATCGTCAAGAAACGGCTCTTCTCAGAGCCGTTTCTCGGTGCCAAGTGCGGAAGCACCCTATAATCTGGTTTCAAGGCTGAAGAGCAGCTTGTAGACCCAATTTTTTAGGTCTTCCGTAAATCTGGATTTAGGGCCCTGAAGACCCCATTAGGGCTGGAACTGGGAGGCCATTGTGTGGAAGAGGGCTCCCTCATCTGGTCCTAATGGGGTCTCCTATGCAGAATGATCTTTTAGGATCTGTCCCGCATGGGTTAATGGGTCCCTGATGGGGCCTAAGGGGCCAGTGTGGAAACACCTTTACTGTGCTTTTTGATTTAACTGAGGGTTTATAGAATGGAGGCAGCCATTCTTCTGTACGAATTTGATACGAATGTTAGATATGAATCAAATACAAATCCTATACAAATCCCATACAATCTTTGAATGTGCTAACATTTGATTCAAAATGGAACCTCCAAATTTGTCTGAATTTGCCCAAATTTTGAATGTTACAAATATTTGTTCACATCCCTATTGCCTTCGGTTTCCAGCTTCAAACAAAATAATCCCATTTGAGGATTTTGGATGCCATTTTAGAGTTTTAACTTTGGCTGATTAGAGCGAGTCCTATGGAGATTGTGAGAAATTCATTTCATCACTTGATTGACAATTTCTTTAGTGGGGGCGGAATGGTAGGTAGCACTCATCACGATGTGTCTACACTCATCAGGGCAGTACCACAATAAAATATGGCTTCATTCATTTGACTGTCATTCTCAGCTGTGACGAGCTACCATGGTGTATTTCAAGTTACTGTATTGTTGCCTGCCAGCAGAACACTCAGGTGTTCAAACTGAACCTTTTCAGGTTTACTATGAACATCCCAAGCATGAAATCATTTGCAAAGACTACACAAGGTTTCCATGTGGGTTCTTGGATGGAAGTTAATGTTGTTATGTGGTAGCTGAGCTGGAAAGGCAGCTTCCATGCCTAGCAGTTTGTTTCTCCCCCTTTCCTTCTTTATACAGTAGATCAAGTTCTGACAAATGCAAGTGGAAGCTTTCCAGGATAAATAACTTTATCTTGACAAAACCCCTGGTGGCACCCCATGGCAATTCATTATTTTTCAATTAAATTTACCGTTTGTTGGCAGCTGCCCTGTTTTAATTTTCTGCTGTTTGTTTACTGAACAAGGAAACACATAGCACAAAACCCTATAAAAGTCAGATTGAGTTAATTAAATGAGGTCCTAGGAAGCTCTAACTCAACCTCAAGAGTACGTCGATCACTGGATTTCCTGAAAAATGTCTCTTTTTTGAGAATTTATTTTTCACATTTGCAGAACAGTAATTAATTTGGACTACTACTCTCCCTTCTTTCTGTCACTATGCTTGCCTCTCCAGTCGACTGGCATTTATATCTGAAACTCTTCTTGGTATGTATTGGTGTGATTTTTTTTTTAAATGGATGGGTCTCAAAACTATACAGAATAGAAAAATGCATAATAAGAAACAAACACAACTGACCTGTATCTCATTTAAAGCACTGGTATTCATTCGTTCATTTGTTCATTTGTATTCTGCCCTTCACCCAGACATCCCAGGGCATATCAAAATGAATGATAAACACTAAAATATATTTAAAGCATAACCCAGACATCTGGCCTCTCACGCTGGTAGGACAACAGTGCATTCAGAGGAACTAAAAATCAAAGGCTCCGGGGAAGAGAGTGAGCCACGACAGCAGAGTCCCCCAGCTCGCCATGCTTGGCTCCAAGGAGCCAAACATGGTGGGCCAGGGGAGGGCCCTGGGTAGGAACAGGGCGGACGCATCCTAAAAGGATGTGTTTTCACAGTGAAACACAATTTAAGACTACATTATATGTAGTCTTTTTTTTAACACCCATTAAGCACACATTAGAGACAGATAGGTGCGGCCACAGTCTACCCATTCTGTCCTTAATGGGTGCCGCTGTGTGGACGCGGTTTCCCACATGTGTGCTTAATGGGTGTTACTGTGCCGATGCTCTGTACTAAAAGTGGCCTAAAAAGCTGCCGCTGTGCGATTGCAGGCTTCCACATGTGTCTTTAATGGGTGTTTAAGGGCATGTGCGGAAGCACCCTATTCTTCACCAAGCAACAGGGAAAAGAAACATTGCTATGAGCCATATGTACGACCCAGATAGTATCTGCCCATTCTTCTGATTCTGATGTAAACTCCTTAGTTCCTTTGATGCAGCCAGATAAGAGACTGCCAACAAAGAAGGCTAACCTGCCAGAAAACATTTACTCCCCGCATTCTCTCATGTGACCAGCTTCACATTTAAACTAAATCCAAAGCGTGATGTGGCACTTTACCAGAACATACTTATCCCCAATGACATGACCTGGTTTGAACAAGATACCAGCTGTGTGGAATGTCATATGGGTTTAGATATGAGGAAGTTAGGTTTATATGCCTGGAGTCATTTTTCAATAGAGTGCGGTGGCAATTCAGGTGCAGAAGACTTAATTCCACTGCAAATCAATAGGTAGCTGACTTGGTCCTTGGAGGACAAAGGGACTAAGTATGTCCTAGTGCTCAATTTCTCTTATTCATGTGTGTGTGCATGTGCAAATGTGCACTGACTTTACAACACAGAGCCATATGTTTTTGAGGAATTATTGGTGTAGGAACATCTTGTTTTGCTTGCACTAAATTGAGGGATCATGAGGTATAAGCAAAGCAATATATCTTCATTCTTTTCACATATCTCCTTGAGAGGCATACATAAGCAAAATATGGCCTCACCTGCGACAAAATAAAGGGTTCCTTCCCCAATGGAATCTGAATTTTTAAATAAATCCATTCATGGTGAGCACACAAATTTCTCTTCTTTGACATATGTATATACAGTATTTGATTAAAAGTACTTTTCCTTCATTTTTCTTCTTCGTTTTCAAAAGGCAGCATTAACCAAGGAAAGAAATAGGCTAAATGCAATGTCAACTGAAGTCATTTTGTCTCATTGGGGTCCTAGAGCCACACTAGTGGTACTGTAAGAACAGTTCACTAGAGTCCAGTTGTTTAGCATTATTTATATGTTTGTTTCTTTAAAATAGTGTGCCAACTGAAATTCTGTTGTTTGGTTCAAACTTAACTGATTACCCTTGGTTTGGGTACTTAAAAAAAACACTACAGCAGAGTTCATTTTGCATGTGAACCAAGTGAACCATGGTGAACCACTCTTATGTCACCATGGATCACTTGATTCATCAGAGCACCCCTTGATTTGGATTTGCTCCAAAATAGTTTTAGAGAGGTTCAATTTGTATATGAACTCTGCAAGCCACCCAGTTCACTGCAAACACCAGACCAACCAAACCAGTTCAGCACATCTCTGCTCAGCATTCTTGCTCAGCATTCATTAATATGTACATAAGAAAGAAACACAACTGACAGTCTTGGAAGGCAATAGTAAATACATTTTCTATACACACAAGCATTCTGTCTTTCCCTTCTGCAGCAGCTGCCAGAATTTGACAAAGCTTCAGTAGCAAAGTGCACTCTCTCCTGTGTCAAGTTGTCAGGTATTGTGGGGTGTTAGAAGAACGTCAGAAAGCTTTGTCAAAAGCAGCTTTGTAACTTATAACTGTCCTGTTCCCACATTTATGTAAATTTCAGAATGCCAGTAGACTTTTTACATGTCTAGAATACATTTACCAGTATATGTAGGCAATCACTTTATGAATTCAGTGGCTTCTCAAACTCCATGATACGCACACAGCTCCATGATATGCTGACAGCTCCGGAGCTGGTCTCTTCGAAGTGACTTCGGGGCTCCCCCCCCCCATGGGTGCATCCCCTCCCCCTAGCCTCCTCTAGACCCCATTGCCTGTCACTAGTGGAAACAGGCTCCCTTTAATCCAGATTTTCTGTCTGAAGACCCCATTGTAGACCCCATTAATGGGGTCTACAGAAAATCCAGATTAAAGGCCAAAAAGTACCCATATGATCCAGATTTCCCTAGTGGCAGTGGAAACAATCGGGTCCCAAATGGGTGCCGTGGTGGAAATGGGGTCATCCAGCTCACACCCAAATGGGTCCTTAATGGGTGCAACAATGGGTACTTTCTGACAGTGGAAAAACACCCAATGTGAAACTTTTTTTTAGTTTGAATGAGGCCATGTCTCCGCTTACGTGACTGGATGCCTGAGGGAAGGGTCAGGCACTACATCTCCATTTTCAATGGTGACCAAAGAATGCAATGTCCACCTGAGGCACCTAGACCAAAGGTGTGAAATCACGATCTTCGCACAAGCACCTTGGCTACTTCACATCATAGGATATGGATATGAGGAAGTGCTGGTGACATGGGTGGAGCGTGCTTTCACACGGGCAAATGCCTTCAGGTGCTTCACACCGTGGCCATAGAGCCATGACCCAAAATTACATAGAACACATGCAGGTATGTGTGCATGCACATGCATGCATGCACACAGACACAGAGACAGAAATTTCTTTTATAGAACCCTGTTTTGTCCATCTATATGCATAACTCTTGGTTATTCTGTTTGTTTGTTTGCATTTTTATCCCATCTTATACCCGAGGGTCGCAAGGTGGGTTACAATAAATAAACACATTAAAACCTATAACATATTAAAAACATTAAAACCATGGCAGTGTCCGAATGTTATGAAGTGCCAGGAAATTGGCCCTGATTAGCTGGCCAGAAAGCATGAGTTAAAATTCAGAAGGATACAGTGCAGCCTCTAACAACTGAGGTGAGCTTTCAGTTCTAGCTCTGGGAAATCTTTTCTGTGACTTCACTCTTTTTTGAAAGTAAAGATCCACTCAAGTGAAGCTCAGTTCTGGGTGAATCCATGTATATGTCTGTGCAGTGTTCTTGGCAGTAATATGGATGTGGTTTGCCATTCCCTTTTTCGAGAAAGATAAATGCCTGCAAAACAGATGCTCTGTTACTGAGGTGACAGTCAAAGTCTCCACCACTGTAAAAACAAAGCTGCACATAGGAAGAAATGGCAAAGAAGAAGCAATGGGGGTTTTATCCTGAATCTCCTTAGGAACTTGCTGGTGCAGGTCCTGTCTAAGTAAGAAAAGTCTTTGTCCAAATATAAAAGAGCTTTTATGAATACAGTACTAAATATTGCTACCAGTATAGGCCAAAGCAGGAATGTGATCATACTTCTTTGGGTTGTAGGAGCTTTCATTGGTTCTAAGAGGGCAGACAGATGTTTCAAGATGATCCCATTAGAGAAAACCATGAGCTAAAAGTCCCCCATATTAAATCAAGAACAATGAAACAATGGACTCTGCAAATGTTTTTGGACAGTACTTACCATCCCCCAATCAATTACCACGCTAATAGCAGCTTATGGATTTGATGATGGTGAAAGAGAATGATATACCAGCATATATCAGGATATACCTGTAGACAAACCTGCACGGTTTTAAATTTGTTAAATTTTTAAGGTGTTTTTAAACGTGCATCTTGTTTTCATCTGTATTTCATTTTAATCTGTAACTGTTTTAATTTGTATCCTGTTTTAATTTGTTTTAATCTGTTGTTACCCG
>MTQE01002208.1:47061371-47093712 GCA_014337955.1 Aspidoscelis marmoratus | reverse complement strand
TAAATAAATAAATAAATAAATAAATAAATAAATAAATAAATAATATTCAATTTCATTTGCAAACGTCTACATACATACATACATATCATTCCATTTTAGCCCACATTAATTAACTCCTGCCAATCCACTTCTCTCAAGACCCCTTTGTGTGGCCCTCAAATTACCTTTTCACCATCCACTTGCAAGAGAACGACTCCTAAGCACCCTGAAGGGAAAAGTCCCCTCTATCCCCCTCCTGCCCCCTCAAAATCTGTCCCTTTCAATATCCCACAAGGGACGCACCTCAAACAGTTCACAGCTCCCCTCCTGCTTTCTTTATGTTTTCACTCACTCTCTTGTCTCCCCCATCATGTCAATTTCTTCCTCTTCCTTACTTGCCCTGTCAAGACACTATTTCCACACCTTCCAAAGCATGGGAAGGCACCAGATCCAGTGAATGTCCATGAATATCTGCTATCTCCATCTGTACCTTTTGGTGAGCTTGGCCAAAATGAGACAAGCAGGTTAGAGCCAGACCATGAAGACATGGCCATGGAACATGGAATTGACTCTGTTTTAGGCCATACTCACTTTCAGCATCAAATTTTAAAATACACATTTTAAATATATTTTAGTGTTTGATTAATTCTGTATTTTTATATATATACTGTATTTCTATCCCTCCTATATCTGAAGGTCCCAGGGCAGGTTAAAATAAAGTAATTATAAAAGATAAAAACAGATTGTGACTAAAATATTCACAGTGTCTGCATGGGGAGGAAATGTTGCTCCCTCATTCAAAGACCAGAGTATCACCTGAATGCATTCAATAAGGGTGCCTGATGCATCTCAGAGGGCAGACTGTTCCATAACCTGGGGGCTACAGCCAAAGATGCTCTGCCATGTGTTTTGACCCTAGGACCTCCAGGGGAAGGACAGAATACAAATGTTATAAATAAATAAATAAATTCAGATGGACACCTCAGTCAGTAAAGAGGATAGATTTGTGAATGGTCTGAATTTTTCATTTCTAGTCAACAGTTTCTTCAGAAAACTACAAAGGCAGTAGACAGTCCCTGCAAAAGTGACATTACTATTTTCTTTTAGTAGCAGCAATCTGGCCATGGATGTTATGAGATGGAGACCTGGATCTAATCAACCTGGATCTTGCTTTCTTTTGCAACTGTTACAAGTTATTTGATCATGCCACTCCAAGCTATCTGATTGCTTTCTCTAGGGCCAGCCGCCGCCAATGGACAGCAGAGGAAACTTGCTGCTAAAAGCTGTAAGTCTCCCACAAACCTGAGAAATGATTGCTGGAGTCATACATTGCTTTGAACACACCAAAAAAAAATCATTGTGCAACTAATTCACTGTCATCCTCAGAAATATAGTTGACTTTGTCTAAGATGAAAGATATTATTATTGTTGTTGTTGTTGTTGGGGTTGGTGGTGGCGGTGGCAGTGGCGGTGGGCAGCAGGATATTATAAATCTCAAGAGGTCTATACCACTCTTGAGACTGAGATAGATCTTACACCTGGAGCCTGCTGTAGTCAGAATTAGCCTGTGGACAGCAGGCTACTATTCCAAGATATACGATGGAACGAGGCCCAATGCAAAAAGGGCCTTAGATGACTTTCCTGTCTTTCCACTTATAGCTCACTTCTTGGTAGCTAAGGAAAAGACCTTTACAATCAGATGCTTAGAACAAAAACATTGTGAGAAACCAATCATGACTCATGTCCAAAAGTGAAGTATTTTGTTATGGAGAAGAAACTGGGAAACAAGATGACACCTGGTTTGCTCCTAATTGGCTGACTGGTCCAGTATACCAACCAGGGCAGAATTACCCATAATCCCAGCCTCCAGGAAATACATATTTTACTTAGTGAAAAACTGTAGGGAAATATGGCAACAAGCGGGCACTCTGTTCTTGAACTACCCATTTCGGTCTTGGCTGTTTTCAAGAGCACTGATTTTCATATATTTTCTTTGGATGGTGCCTGGCAGTAGCAGGAAATCGGCTCAAAGGAGAGGCTCTCCATGGTCTTTTCCCTCAGTGTGCATTTACTGGGAAGCTTTAGCTGTCTTGGATTCCCTGAAGGAGCTCAACCTACGCTACAGAACAGAAGCACCATCCAAAGAGTAAAGTATTTGTTCAGTGAAATGTTTCACCTTACAGATTTGTGGATTGTGAGCAAAACCATCTGGTTTCCTTTCCATCACTAAGTATAACTCCCACAGATGCAAGGAAGTAATTAGAGTAAGAAATATTTTTTCACCTTCTAGCCAGGTGAACAGAGCCAAGGCAAAGGATTATGGGTAACAGGAAGTATACAAACTTGGCTGCTTATGAAAGTGGGAAAGTGACTATGAATCATATTGTTTCTGCTGAGTCCTGGAATTGCAAACTTGGCAGCACCAAAGTGTTTAAAGCATTGAAGTATTCTGACAGAGATGACAGGCTGGCATGCCATCCATTCATTGGCACATCTGTACTTTAATCATCAAGGAATTTCTCATTCAGACGAAAGCCACAAAAATGATAAAGAGGCTTCAGCAACTCTATAAGTTACAATGTCTGGGTCCTTTCGGTTTTAAAAAAAGTTTTTTGAAAAAAAACAAAATATACTGGGATATATGAAATTATATACAATGTGTAAAAGGGGTATATAAAGACATTTATAATACAACATTCTAGAACTTAGTTTTGCCCAATGAGATAGAAGTTGAAAGATTGGGGAATTTGGGACACAAAAAAGTGTTCCTTCATAATGGCACATCAGATTTATTTTCAGAAGATATGGTGCCCTTCTTCAACTTAGATCACTTTGAAAGGGAATAAAACAATTTTGTGTAGGATAAGTCTAACAATAAAGACCGTATGCAGACTTCAGGACCAGAAGCCCTATTATGCAAAAACAACCAAGGGAGCAGGGAGAGCTATTCTGCTTATCTCCCATTTGTGGACTTCATAGAACCATCTGGTTGTAGGAACCATAGAAACAGAATGTTGAATTTGATAGTCCTTTGATACCATCTAGCAGTGCTTTTGTGTTTTCTGAAAATAGATACTGCCTTGCCTGCTACTGATATCAGCCCCATATGGGAGAAGGCAAATGTAAGTTTGATGGACCATTTCTGTTTGGAGACATAAGGCTAGACTTTGAAATCATACACAGAACAAAACTTTTACTTGCTTTATCAGTGATGCTTTTAAAGATATTTCCCTCTCAGCTTTACTGTTTTGACTTGACCAATAATGCCACTGAAAAGCTTAAGTAATTTTATCCTGTGGATACTTCTGCAGCTTTGCAAACATTTACCTTTATGACAGATTGGATCAGTTTGTTACAATTTAATCACAGCTTGATTTACTGAGTGCCAAAATTGACTAATCTCATTGTTTCTTGATATTAGAGATGATACACAAAATTCTGATTGCACACAGGTGACTGGCAGATGAATCAAGTTTGGAATTTTGATAACGATATTTGAAGTTTCTCACAAATGGGATAAGAGCAAAGAATTTGGCTGTTGCACCCTCTGGGAAGAAGATCAAGCATGTTATATTATTTCCATCCTTAAAATGGGGGCAAGAGTTGGAAGACATTTATGTTCTTCAGCTCCCCAAAGCAAGGATTTGCAGACATTTCAGTAGGATAGTATTTTACTGTTCAGAGATCTTTTCCTTTAGAAAAGCTTTGCAGAGCTAACACCAGGTGAAGACACAGCATAAATCACAAACAGCCGAGTAAAGAACTGCTGAATTTTCCTTCTCTTTTTCTTGGAATTGTCTCTTCACAGTTCATCAGTTTTTATAGCAGAGATTTAAGAGAGCTAAAGACCTAACTCTAGATAAAAGTTGTGGATATTGTGTTAAATCAAGAGACCTACTCTTAACAGTACCCTTTCTTGGCTTCAAGTCAACAAGAAAGGATTTGGATACTTTATTTTCATCTGAAGGGCTATGTTGGGTTGTTACTCAGCTATAATACACAGCAACTGTTGGAAAGGGTTTCTCTGCACTATCAAAAGGACTATAATAAATCTTAATAAAGTGTCCATCATCCTAAGGTAAGTGTTCTGTTTTTTCACAAGGAACATAGCTCCTGTCCCAACGGATAAACAAAACCTCTAGAGCCATATTCCAGACAGTTGCAAAGAATTACTTTCTCCTATGCTTTGCTGTGCCTGTTCATATAGATTTGTTGCATAGGAATAGCAAGTTGCATTCCCATTTAGCCGGACGTAGTTTGCAAGTGATTCAGAAATCTCAAAAGGAAGCTTCTAATTGGAACTTTGCGCTGTAGCCTGTTTGCATTTGGATGAATTTTATAAAATTCCACTATCAGTTTGAGGCCTGTTGGTGCATCAGATTTGCATAAAATATTAAATAATTTATGGCAGTTGGGTAAATCAATGGCTACTAGGACCAGTGCCTAGGTACTACTTTCAGGTCAAAGAGATAAGCAGGATGCCTCTGAAGATTACAGACAGTCGAGAGTAGGTGAAGGTTTTCCCTTTATCGTCTGCTTGAGAATGCCCAGAAGCATTTGGTGGGCCACTGTATGGGACAAGATGCTGGAGTAGATGAGCCATGGTCCAATCCAGTAGGGATTGTCTTATGTTCTTATATTCTTAATAACCTTTGTGATATGAAAAGGGAATCCACTCATTCAAATATTTCACACGTTGAATAAATTCATGTGCTGATAGCCATATTTTTATGCACTTACTACATCTCTGTACATTCACAAACTAATGTAAGTGATCTATCATTTCACATTTCTTGGAAATGATCCATAATCAATCATACATTACATTAAATACTTTGGCCATGTTCCCAACATTGTTTGCATTTTCCAGAGAAATGCCTCCTTTGCACTAACCATATAACTCCTATTAATGTGAAGATATTTATGCTGCCACAAATGTCAGGGATTACAGTCCTTCTGTTATGAAAATTAATGCAATTACTGTAGTTGTGAACGTTGTTGGGAGGAAGCAATAGCATCAAGACATTAGAAATCAGAGATAATCCTTGTCCCAATCTTGTTTGGTGCCATTGAAGTATATTGAGTAGGCCTGAGTCAAAATGCCAAGGAATTGGAAATCTCCTGAACTCATTTTTTTTTATGTTTAGTCCCTACTCCTGACTTTCCTTCCCATACTAACTCTGCAACAATCGCCTATGCCGCCTGCACTTCATTTCTTATTAAGATGGTTCTAAAGTTAATTGGTTCTTGTATTTCATGGTTATGTATTCTGTTGGCTTGAAAGGGCAAAGGTTACCAATGCAAGTCAATGGAGGAAATGAACCTGAATTCAGAGGAACACAACCCAGGGAGACAATGTCAAAACACACTATATCATGCCAGAAACCACCACCACATAAATGCCAGCCAAGAATCATCCTTTTTTGCTGCCAGGGGGCTTCCTTGACAGCATTATGAGAAATCTCCTATCTTGAGGGCCTAGTGCTCTCCAGAGACCAGAGCCTTGACAGGAGCATCAGCCATGATAACCATAAACCCTCACAGAGCCATCAGGAATCCATAAGCTTTCTAAAAGTGTCCAAAGATGGAACATATCAATGGATCCTTCATACTTGCAGTGAGAAACATACTCTACAAGCCCAAACTTCACCAGAAAATGATCCATCCATCCATTTACCACAGCATCCTCTACCCTTGCAGGCATTGTCACTATTTTAGCCAGTCTATTTTATTATGACCTACTTTGAGACCTTCAGATATAGGGTTAGTTAGTTAGTTAGTTAGTTAGTTAGTTAGTTAGTTAGTTAGTTAGTTAGTTAGTTAGTTAGTTAGTTAGTTAGTTAGTTAGTTAGTTAGTTAGTTAGTTAGTTATATTTATATTTATATCCCGCCCCATACCTGAGGGTCTCTGGGCGGCTCACAACATTTTAAGACACAAACATATCAAATCTATATAAAACGATGCTAAAACCAATACAAGGTTTAAAATCCAACATAATAATACTAATTAGTTAGTTAGTTAGTTAGTTAGTTAGTTAGTTAGTTAGTTAGTTAGTTAGTTAGTTAGTTAGTGTCTTTCTGCATTGGCCTGCTGAAAATGGATCAATTTTTTGACAATCCGTCCTTTCTGATAGATCCATTTCTATTTGTTCATGGATCTACCGGACCCCTTGTGTCCACACATGTGAGGGGAGGATAGATTGGGAAACAGATTTGAGCATGCCTCCCCATTGGCCAGCCACATGCCCGGCTTTAGCAGGCCCTCTGTGCAGGTGCGTGTGGCTGGCCAATGGGGAGGTGCACTGCACGCATGCACAAAGCACACTAGGCCCCGGCAGCCAGAATTGGCCTGGCTGCCTGCAGGTAAGGAGGGGATCATGTGTGCCCAACCTGGGGGGGGTAGTGGGGGTGTAGGGTGAAGCCCCCCTGGCTCCAGAAGCCACGATTCTGGCTTCTGGGGCAAGGGGGAGTCCAGAGAATGGACACCCCCAGTTCTCCATGGCTGGCTCCAGAGGAGTCAATCATGGAGGCCAGGGGGAGGGGCTAATTAGTTCCCCTGTTCTTGTGCGGAAGCATCCTACACGGATGCAGATTTACCACACAAGGATGGATTAAGCATCCATTAAGACTACCTCCAAATAGGTGTTCCAGGAAATTGGTTTAAGGGCCTCTTAGCACATATTAGAGACACACCTCGCGGGAATCAATGCGGAAGCAGACTCCCCGATGTGTCTCTAATGGGTGCTGCAGTGTGAACTGGAATTCCGCAAGTGTTTAATATCTGTGCTTAATGGGTGCTTAATGGGTATTAAGTGGCCTTTGTGGAAAGGCCTTAGTTAGTTAGTTAGTTAGTTAGTTAGTTAGTTAGTTAGTTAGTTAGTTAGTTAGTTAGTTAGTTAGTTGATTCAGACCGACAGACAGAAAGACAGACAGATATAGATGATAGATATAGATAGATGGTAGGTAGGTAGGTAGGTAGGTAGAGATATCCGACCATGGAACTTCTCATTTAAGAACTCTGATTTACTATAAGTCCTCTCTTTCCCCATTCTTTTATTCATTCCTATTTTAAAGGCTGAAACTAGGGATGTGGATGTTTTTGTATTTGATTCATATTGAATTGAATGCAAAAAAAATTGTATTAATTCGAATAGATCCCCTACAAACGTAGTAGGTTTCAAATTAGATACAAATGTTCAATCCCATATGAATACCATACATATCCCATATAAAACCCATGAGTCCCATATGGAGCTTCATACAAATGTATTGAAACATTCAATTTGAATTTGAATGTCAATCTTTGAATGTGCCAACATCCAATTTGAATTCAAATGTCTGAATTCGGCTGAATTTCGAATGTCATGAATATCTGTGCACATCTCTAGTTGAAACTAGTCCTCTTAGCTGAGTGTTGGAGGGAAAAAATAAATAAAACAGAGAGAGTAATGAAGTCTGACTCTAGCCAGGGGTCAGGAATGTGACCCATGTTATGAACTTGCCATTATTCTGCTTTCCACTATGTAACACTCACCTGAATGCACTGACAATCTGCATGAGTCACCTACTTGATTGGGGTTGTCGCTTGCCAAGTGCCACTCTTCACCTCCTAGCAGGTTATTACCCCAGCCAAATGCCTAAGCATCTGCCCTATTTTTGTGGAAGAACTGTAATCCCACCTCTATGCATGCAATGCTTCTCACCTATTTATTCCATCTCTCTGTGACTAGCTGCAAATTGGCCAGCACCATTCTGTGCTTCCTGATTGGCAAATTGCTGGAGGCAGAAAATCAGATTTAAAGACAAGGAGTGGATGTTCCGTTTTAAGAAATAAGTTCTTATTTTAGGTTTATTATTCAAGCCTTGAATGTTTGTTTAATGTGTGGCCATTTACTTTTCTAGGCATAAAATTGTTTTCTCCTAAATCTTTGCTTTACCTTAACAGGGTGGTTTTTTTTTTTTCATTGATGGCATTTCTTACTGATTCACAGTCTCCTTAACAAACCACTTTGTACTTGTTATAGCATGGAACATGATCAGGTGGAAAGGCATCTGAATTAAACAAGGTTAGAGAAATCAGAACTAGATCCACGTATGCATAGGACCCACTGCTGATTTCAGCAGGAATGAAATAAAACTGAGTCAAATCCATACACATTTGTCCTGCTTGCTCTTTCCTGTTGGTGGATTCTTATAACTCTAGTAGATATTTCTCCTGTAGCTCCAGAACAGGATGCTGCTTTGAGAAAGAGATTGAAAAGTATTCCTGGGGGAAGTGCTTTTCCAGCCTTCGGAAGGCCTGTTTTGGCCACCGGAGAGCATCAAAATAGGCCTAAGGATGTCACTGTGGCCTCCTGTCCACCTCTCACATGCCCTCTTACCTTTTGGGGGCCTTAGTGGCATTCCTGGGCCTATTTCCACTCTCTCTACAGGCTGAAATAGGCTTTCTGGAGGCCAGAAAAGCGCTTCCAGTTCTGGGGTCATGAAACCCCAGAAGTGGAAGGTCTATTTTGGCCTCTGGAGAGTGTCAAAATAGGCCTGGGGATGCCACTGAGGCCTCCTGCATGCTTCCCATGTGCCCCCTTGCCTTCTGGAGGTGGTGGTGGCATCCCTATGCCTATATCTGTGCTCTTCACAGGCCAAAATAGGCCTTCCAGAAGCTAAAAAGGCACTTGTGGGTCTGCACACAAAGACTAGGGATGTGCACGTATATTCAAAACATTTAAAATTTGATCAAATTTGTTAAAATTTGGATGTTTGAAATCAAATCAAATGTCCATAAATTCGAATTTAGATATTTGAACAACTTTTGAATTTTCGAATCTATTTGTGCTAATTATTAGGACATTCGTATGCGTATGGATACGTACACGATGTGCATTTGCCCATACACATCTTTCCTGCATCCTTACACATTTGTACAGATCTGTATGGGACAAAAATTGGATGCATATGGGCTAAATACAGGATGCTTACAGGCGCATACGAATGTTGTCGACATTCGTATTTGCAAATTCGAATTGAAAATTTGCACGAATAGATTCAAATCTAATTGAATGTGAATACATTTGAATTTTAAACATTCAAATCGATTTGAATTTTTGGATATTCTATTCAAATCGAATCCCAAAAACTGCATTCATGCACACCCCTAACGCAGACCCAGAAGTGCCTTAGAAGAAGGCGCAGCAGCAGCGACTAGGAGGACAACCAAGGGGGGTGGGAAGGGAGGGGAGAGGGGAGTTTGTATTAGTTTTGTGCATGAATGTTCATTGGAATATTCATGCATAAATGCAAAGCCCCCCACATTCTTGGAGGTGGGATACAACTGAAGCTGAATTTCCCCACATTTGAGTCACACTGTATTGAATGTGAAAAATAGCTTCATGCACACCCCTAAGAGATGACTTTCTGGTGGATAACTGCTATAGGGCTGAGGAATAGTGGAGCCAAGTGAATGGCATGGGCTTCCCAGGGAAAGCCTAGAGGGAGAGCCTGTAATGTTAATGCGCATTTCATATGAAGTTTTCTTTGCTTTCCTGCTTCTGAACATCTGGTTCTGCCTTTAAGCTCCAGTAAAGTTGTGTTGACTGTGAGAATGAGCATCACGGAAAACATACAGAAGTGATTTGTGTGGTTCCTACAGTTCTTTTGCATCTTGTTCAAAAAGAGTGCTTTAGTTTTGAAAGCTGATAGATGTTCGATAAACCTATATAATAGGTTTTTTTCTCTGCTCTGCATTGAAGAGAATGGGATAGAAAATTACCTTTGTGTGAATGAAGCCACTTCAAATGTGCTAGGCTGTGAATTTGAATGTTCATTGAATCTTCATAGGTCCCTGCTGCCACCAGTTGCCACCCAGAATCTGCTAAGAATCCACAAATTTACCATTGTGAATGTAACAAAGCTTTGCACAAATGCACAAAAACTTTTGCTTTGTGTGTGAACATCCGCTTTCAAATATATCCAATATTCATTTGAGATGTGAACTTTCGAAGCTTCGCAGTTGTGAAGCCAATGAATATTTTCCAGCCATCCCTAAGCAGATGCAGTCATTTCTATAGAAAATTGTACTCTTTTGTTGTTGTTGTTGTTGTTGTTGTTTGGCATTCAGCTTTTACAGACAGAAGGATGTAAGACTTGTTCTCCATATTTTCTGCATTTCAGGTTCTCAGCATAACAGAGTCAAGGGCTGGTAGAACTACTTGGCACCAACAGGCTGGTGGAAACTAAGGGCATGTAGGAATGCAATTTTTGGGATTTGATTCAAATTAAATATCAAACAATTTGAATGTTTAAAATTTGAATGTATTTCCATTTGATTTGATTTGAATCAATTCGAATCAATTTGTGCGAATTTTCAATTCAAATTTGCAAATACGGATGTCAGCAACATTTGCATGTGCCCATATGCATCTGTATGTATCTCATATTTATCCTGTATGCATCCCGTTTTCATCCTGTACAGATCCATACAAATGCATATGGATGCAGGAAAGATGCTTACTGGCAAGTACACGTGGATTGAATTTATGGACATTTGATTTGAATTTGAATGTCCAAATTCAAACTAATTCTAATGTTTTGAATATTTGTGCACATCCCTAGGGGAAACAGCATCTCATCAATCCACTTGAAAGCTTCCTTCTACCCTGCAAACCACAGTAAATTGTCTCCTTAGATAGTAAAAGCTTCTAGTCCTCCTAGATCAAGTAACCTTCTGTACAAAGAACCTTCTGTTCTCATACACTAGGTGCTTGTGCCTTTCATCTTGTGCCAGGATTTTATTTGCATTTCTTGAACACCATGCCTTGTATCTTGACTTATTTTGTAAATCCTGGAACCCAAAGCCTGATTTCAATCCTTCAACTTCATTTTCATTAGCAGTGAGTTGCCTCCATTTGTGATCTCTTGGTTCATACAGTTGGGTTCTTTCCACACTGCGCCTTATTCTGGAATATATCCTACCACTAGCATGTGGACATATATTCCAGATTAAAGCCCACTGCAGAAAGGGTCTTGAACTGTTCCCTTACATCTAGGGATGTGCACAAATTTTGGGGGGCATTTGATTCAAAATGCATTGAATGTTCAAAAATTAGTATTCGTACAAATAGAACACATACGAATGTATTAAAATTCTATTTGATATGAATCTATTCGCATGTATTTATACAAACATTCGATACATATCTGCTACGAACAGATACATATCTGATACAAATAAATACATATTTGCATATGGACAGACATGTATCTGATACATTTTCCCATCTTAACAAATGTTCAAACTATTTGTATGAATGTCCGGAAACATTTGTATTAGTTCAAATGTTAGCATATGAGTACTGTAACATTCAATTCATGTTCAAATGTCCAAATTTGACCGAATCTGTCTGAAATCTGAATGTTATGAACATTTGTGCACATCCCTGCTTATGTCTGCTCCTGCTCCATGTATGATTGCCAGACTCTTTTGTTCTTGTTTTGGACTGTCTTACTGATTTTGAACTCTTTGCTAAGTTATGGACTTTGGTTTCTGGATTCAGTCCTCATACTCTGCCTTATCCCTAAATAGGATGCCCATTCCAGCTTCTGAGCTGTTTTTTAGGCCGCTTTCCAGTCCTTAACTCTAAGTTGTTCAGTTCCACACCAAGTGAGGCCTGACAGGTCTATTGAATGTCACTGGCTCATTCTCCCTCGCCCTCAAGGCTTCTTGCTTGCCCACCTGCTCGCTCACTTAGTTTGCCACCTGTGTATATTTAGAACACTGCTGAGGCGTTTGATTTTTGCTCAATCAAAAAAAGAGAGAGGGAGAAGAAAAACAATAAAAATAAAACCTGACTGGCTGGAGTAGGGTGACCTGTCAATTCAGTGAGTAAATAAATAAAACGTCAGTTCCGTTGATTTGATAACAAACCTCCAGAGTTTCCTCTTATTACAAAACGTTGATAATCCAGCTTTTGTTTCTGTGTGCATGGCTCCTAATAGGCACTGGCCTCCTGATTTCACTTGTGTCCAGCCATATGTCGATGTGTGTGTGTTTTTATGAGGTTACCTGTCACAGATAGATCTTTCAGCTAGAATCTGTAGCACATATGGTTTTAAGCTAGACATTAATTGGAAACATTTAGAGTGTCAAGCATGTGATTAATGCTTGGGATTTTAATTGAAATGAATCAGATTTCCTAAAATCGCCTTTTGCTCCCTGATGTAAGACTTTTTGGTGGATAAAGAGATTTAGAAAAGCAGAATGATTGGGTGAAGGCATTCTCCCTCTAAAAGATACATTCTAACTGGGTGTAAAAGTGCACAACTTAATTGAATTCACTTTATTTACATCTCCTGAAGAACTGGTCTAAATCCTGCAGGCTATGTTTTTAAAAACTAAAATAAAATAAATAATACTATTATAGTGACCCCTCATGATTCCTTATTAACAAACATAGCTGCAAGGATTTTATAAAGATGATTAACTGTGCTCCCTCTTATTATCCAGCATCATGTTTAATGTCATTTTAATTTCACTAAGAATAATCCTGCTCAAAAATTTCTGGATTTTGGCTGGCTCATCCAGTCTCCTACTTTCTGCTCTGAAAAATGCAGACTTACATTGTAACTACTCATTAACCTTCTGTTGGATTACTCTACCCTCCTTCCTCCACCCTCTTACTGGGTCATAGTACGGCCACAACCTTCACCTCCTCCTCTTCCTCTCAGCCCCCATGATCCCTGCCACATGACTGGAGGCAAAAAGAGTACAGACTGCTGGGCTCCCGTTCTGTTATGACAGAACCCGTGCAATGGACTGCTTTGTTCAATTCTGTAGCACAAAAGCCCCAGGATTTCTAGGCTTAAATCCTCATCTTTGTATGTGTGATTTTCAGCAATGTCTTTTGAGATTTGTAGATCTTAAGAATGCATTTGTAAGCAAGGGCTGAAAAAAAAACCCTGCTCCTACCAAAAATTATTGGATGATAGCTGCCAGTATCTTAAAACAGTGCCTGAGTTAATTGTGGCAAATGAAAGCTGAAGTACAGGACTTTCAGAGAACCTCAAGTTCCTTTTCCTTGTACTTTAGACATCAATAGCAAAATCCGCAAAATGACAGTTCCTGTCCATAGTAATACACAATGAATAATGACAAGCATATTGTTTGCATGTTCACTACCTCTCCCCGCCATTCAAATACTGCAGCCAGGGAAATTTTGTTCCCCAGCTTTGATATTTCCAGCCAAGACTGTTTTCTCAAACACAGGAGGTGAACTGGAAGTTGGCTGTTTCCTATGTTTGGATGTTATTCATCTAAAGGATGTGACACAGAGTGGGAGACAGCACTGTCAAGAATGTTTCTCCCCCTTTCTATGGTTATTTATATTTATTGATTTATTTATTATTTACATTTCTATCCCGCCCCATACCCGAAGGTCTCTGGGCGGGTAACAACAGATTAAAATAGAATATAACAGTAAAAGACATTAAAAATCCAACAAGTATAAACAGATTTAAGGTGTCACCAGATGCAGTTTAAAAATTGCAGTATTCCAGGGATTATGTTGGGACTGTCACACATTCTTGTGGCAAATCTAATATAAACATGGGATAGCGCACAAAAAAATGTGCCATATAGACATGATGGAAAGTCCAGATCTGACACAGGGTTTTCTATCACCTTGTCTGTCATATTATTTGGGAGATCATTGCTCTTGCAAATGAACCCACATTTATGAATTGCATGAGGAAAAAAAACAAAGGGAAGTGGATGTGCGCTTTCTACACATTTGCAAGAGCAGCAGTTCCACAAAAAAACAAAGAGATTAGGAAAAATCCAAGATTGCCCCAGGATTCTCTCTTGCCATTTGGCAAGCAACTGTGGGATCTAACCAAGATCCTACAATTTCCTCTCACTGTCTGGAGGCACCCTTTACTCCAGACTGCTTACCTGATGGATGCCTTGAATCCATGTCACCATCAGGGTGACATGGAGGTCCTCCTCATGTGTTCTGACAGAAAAGTATTGTTCGACCAGTCTGGACACATCTCCAAGCCTGTGCACCTACAGCAAAATTTTTGGAAATCTTCTAAAAGCTACTCATTTTAACCCTCACCACCATGGGTGAAAAAATGTCTGATGTGCGGTAAGCGCTGCTCCTTTAAATCACACTTGTTTTTTATCCCTGTAACCAAACTGTTTGTGTCATTGTTCTGGTTCCCCTGGTGAGGGTGTCCTACATCATCATAATCTTTAACTGCATTATAAAAAATGAAAACTACCGTTTCATATGGCTGAGGTAAAGAGTTATTCTTACCATACCGATGAGAATGAAACCAAAATGTCTCAGCACTGCTGTCTCTTTCAATCAGCAGTCTGCTTCTAATATCTGGCCTCTGAAAAACAACTTTGGTCTGGTTTTGACTTAAGGGCAAATTTGCACTTCACCTCCAGTTTCTAGGAGGCAAAGCACCTGAATGCTCTAGGCATCCACATATGCCAACTAACTGTTGACTAAATGTGAATCACGGCCATTACTGCAGCGATCATGGACCACCTGCATGGGGGAACCAGGTGACAGCACATAATTGCACCTGCAGTACCAATTACATGTTTCCCCTGCACGTCTTCCACCTAAATGTAGTGCAGATGCAGTGTGGAATAAGGGTGTGCATGAATGCAGTTTTTGAATTCAATTTGATTTGAATCAAATATTCAAATTTGTATGAATAGAGAAAAATGAACGTCTGGACTTTCAAACAGATACAAATACATTAGTATCTTTCTGTATGAATATTTGATACCTATTTGATGATACAAATACATTCGTATGCATCCATACACATCCCGTTTTTATCCTGTATGCGTCCTGTTTTCATCCCATATGTATCCATATGGATGCATACGGATACAAATAACATGTGTATGTATCCGTACACATACACAAGTCCAAATTCTTACAAATAATCTGAAATATTTGTATATTTTTGAATACTAAAAAACAAATGTCTGGACATTCGATTCAAGTTCAAACGTCCAAATTCATCTGAATTTGATCGAATAACGGATGCCTTGAATATTTGTGCACATCCCTAGTGTGGAGGGCTATACTAGTAAGGAAATAGCTCCGGAAGTGCAGATGCACCAGGTATACCACGGATGCAAGTGCAAAAAGTCTCTAAGATTCTTGTCTTGAGCTTTTGTTCTAAGAGCCCATCAGTGGTGTTGCTGGTTGGCAATGTAATTGATACTGTTACTAACTCATACATCCTCATTAGAATATATTAACGTGTGGGAAATGAGGCAATTCTGAGCTGCCCAGAGAAGGAGGAGGAGGAGGAGCGTTGGTTTTTCTACCCCACTTTTCTCACCCATTTAAGGGGACTCAAAGCATCTGACAAAGCTTTCTATTCTTCTCTCCACAACAGAACACCCTGTAAGGTAGGTGGGGCTGTGAGAGCTCAGCAGAGAGCTGTGACTCACCCAAGGTCACCCAGCTGGCTTTGTGGAGAAGTGCAGAATCAAATCCAGTATTCCCAGATAAGAGTCCAGCTCGCTAACCACAAGAGCCGCACTTCTGTCATATGGAATCACTCACATCATGTCCTGGGGGTGGGGAGAAAACATTTTTGGGGCAGACCTAGATAAAGAACAATGAGGGCACCTTCAGAAAATGGCAGTTTATTGGAAAGGAAAGTGATGGTCTTGTCAGAGCCACATATGGTTGGTGCCTCATTTTACAACAGGCTTAAAGTTTGTCTGACAAGCTGCTCCATCTAATGTGCATCTACATGTTAACTCTTGTCTTATTTTCCCCACTTTGTGACCTAAACTTCTGTCCTGCAGTCATTTATGTGCCCAATTTATATTACTCCCAAGCCTGCATATTCCTTCTGCTTTTTTCATTTCACTTCTCTGTCTTGTGCATCATATCTTTTACTACACTTTCCCTTGGTTTATCTTCAGTTCTAGTCCTGAACGTTACAGATCTGTTGTTGTCCCTATTTCTTTACCATGCTATTGTGTGGTCATGTGTGCATTTCCTTATGAGTTTGCTTGCATCATAGTCCTGAGTAAAAAAAATGCACAACATTTCTTCCTTCTCTAAAATATGGAAAGCTAAAAATGCAGACTTTGGGAAGGAAGGAAGGAAGGAAGGTTTTCTGCTGCAGTTTTTTGTTCTTCTGCCCCTTGTTCATTCAGTTCCTACTTCACTGCTTGAGTCTGTCTTCCATGCAGAATCTTGATCAAAGCAGAGATAAAAGGGGGATTCCATGCGTATGCAGCTAGTGCAGGGTGTCTCTGTCACTAGCCTTCCCCTTTTTCTTGGTAAGAAGAATAAACATATGATAGGCATTGAAGAGCAGCATATGCTTTAAAGCAGCAGTTTTAAATTAAAACAAATATGGTGTCAAGTTTGTGATTAATATCTTTTCCCACTGAAATGAATATGATGGCTGGTTATTATTTTTGGTTTTTCTCTGTTTATATGGAGCTGAACCTGCACTGTAAATGAATGAATAATGGCGATGACGGAAGGCAGTTAAAATAACTGAATGAAATGGTTTGGATTTTGTCCAGAGTGAACTCCTACTATTCCAGTCTGAAATGTGAGCTTTATGTATACACTGGGCTTCGGATGCCTTCCTGTGATTGGCTGCTGCTCTCCTACCAATGAAGACATTTTGCAACACTGCCATGGAACTTCGCAAGGGTGCACATAATCTGTAGAACTCAGAGGGATCGGATTGCAAATCTGAGACAGGCCATGCAACAAATTCACCCCTAGGGACAAAGGAAATGCCAAGGCACAGGCTGACTAGGTTACAATGATCCATTCTGAATGTTATAATATGATTTCAAGTTACAGCTTGCAAACATCTTCCCCATAGCAGGCAAAAAAAAACCTCATATGAAGTCTTGATACTGATGAGCGGTATGATAACAACCATTTATTCTAGGTCCAAAGAGAGGACATGTTTGGCTTTAAATGGCTAGATTTACATAATATATTCAAATTGTGGCGGAGAGGAAGCTGGGTTAATCTGTTACAGAAAAAAAAACAAAAAAGAGTTTTGACTATGACCCATTTTATCAGATGAATCCAGTGCACTCACAAAAGTATTTCATTTATAATGGCCACAATAAATCTGCTAGTCTTTATGGTCCATTGGATGTTTCTCTGACCAAGGAGATGATAAAAGTAAAACAGGGAAGTGGAAAGCTTAACCCTCATTAGGTGGAGTAATGTTGGATTTCACCCAAAGGAAATTGTGTGCGTGTTGTTTGCAGTTCCAAAAAAGATAATTATATAGCACAATTTTAGGAAGCCCTAGTAAAAATTGTTATGTGGGCAGCTATATGCTGCTCTGAACTTTGGAGGCTTGTTGCAGCCAGCTTCCATAAATTCAGTCCCCTACTATATTTTAACTCTATGCAATAAGAACATAAGAACATAAGAGTAGCCCTGCTGGATCAGGCCACAGCCCATCTAGTCCAGCATCCTGTCGCACACAGTGGCCCACCAAATGCTCATGGGCATCTCAAGCAGAGACAAGGACAAACCTTTGCCTGCTCTCGAATCCCAGCAAATGGCTTTAGAAGTGCCCCGCTCCCCCCTCCCCGCCAGCCTGAAAGATGCACCTAGGTATTCATTCTCATAGAATCATAGAATCATAGAATGGTAGAGTTGGAGGGGACCTCCTGGGTCATCGAGTCCAACCCCCTGCTCAAGGCAGGATCTCCTAAACCATCTCAGACAGATGGCTGTCCAGTCTCTGCTTGAAGACCTCCATCGAAGGGGAACCAACCACCTCCCGTGGCAGCCTGTTCCACTGGTTGATCACTCTTACTGTTAGAAATTTTTTCCTAACATCTAAACTAAATCTTTTCCCCTGCATTCTAGGTGAACAAATCTTCAATTTGAATTTTGGCTGCAATTTATTGATAGCCCCTCAGCCTGACATTGAGGGTATTGGCTGACCTTGCAACAATGCCAACAGGATACCAAGTCACCCTTTGGAGTTTTGATTACAGAAGCATTTGAAACACAGAGGTCTTCCCCATCATCTCCCCAGTCCCCTTGCATAACAATCTAGACCTCTACTAGTTAAAGGTCCAGGGACTTGGATTTTCTGAAACCTTAAAAGTCCAAGGATCTGGATTCTTGTGAAAGCTTTAAAAGGCATTAAAGCCCACTATGCATGTTTGGTGTGTATGTATGTGAAAACATTAGAAGATAGACAAAAAGGACAGAGGTGAGTAACAAAGCAAGGGAAGGGTTTGGCCTAGTGGTTAAAGAGCCAGATTCTTATCTGGGAATACCGGGTTTGATCCTGCCCTCCTCCATGAAACCAGCTGGGGGACTTGGGCTAGTCACAGCTCTCTTCTGAGCAGTCACAGCCCCATCTTCCTTACAGGGTGTCTGTTGTGTGGAGAAGAATAGAAAGCTCTGTCAGCCATTTTGAATCCCCTTAAATGGGTGAGAAAAGCAGGGTAGAAAAGCCAACTCTTCATCTTCGTCTTTGTCTTCTTCTTTTTATGTCCTTTCCTTTTCTTTGATGGTTTATCTCCATGTATTAGAGATTTTACTTCAAAAAATATTAAATGCCAATATTTGGATATTAAGAAGTCCTGAATTGGGACATTTATTTCACTGTACTGAACTATGGCCAGGCAACAAGTTGCAAGTTGTGCAAGAAGATTACTCTCTCTCTATCTCTCTATCTCTCTTCTGCTTGTTTTGACTAACAAAAGATCCAGATCCACAAAATCTGAAAGTCTGGTAGCTTGGCAAGATAGCTTAAGGGTATTTTTAGACATAGGTTAGCAAGTTGTAGGGTGAAAGGGGTGTGGCTTACTATATCCTGGAGGGAGGGGTAAGCTAGTTCAGAGGCATAGCCAATGAGCATCCAATATCATCAGAGGAGACTCTATAAAAGGGTATTGCAAGAGAGTATAAACATTATTTGTCTGATATCTCACGGGGGAAGTGGGTAGGAAGAGAACTGGGTCTTTATCAGCCTGTGAGGTTAGATAGGTTAGGATCCTGAAAGCTAGCAATAGTGATTAAGCAAGTGAAAGCACTGAAACTTGATCTGTGTTCATAAATGGTTAAACAGAAGAAGTTGTAACAAATAAACTGAGTTAACTCATTCTTGTTCAATCGCGTCTGACTGAAATCTGTCAGTAGAAGCTATAAGAAAGATACAAACATAATAATGTACTGTCGCTATAAAAGGTGAAAGTCAAGCCAGCCGAGCGCCGTGGTTGGTAGCAGGGGGCAAGGAATATACTTTCTGTTTAAAGCAATAATTCAAGTGGAGAGAGTGTATGTTGCAGAGGGGGTCGCTTGCTGGCACAGAAATGAGGCTTTTTGAGCAGTTTTAAAGCCTTAATAAAGAGGGTGAGAGTTCGAAGTGTCTGGCAAGGCAGAGGTCAAACCCCAGCCATGACACCTCGCCTTCTACTGAATTTCAGGGCTTTTCTCTGCTTACCTAGGAAGTTTGGAATTGTTGATCAGGAACAAACCAATCTGTCTCAATGCTGAAATAGTTTATCAGAAATGATCACTCTGGGTTAGAGCAACAATACCTACATGGCAACAATATGTTCCAGCCCAGCTCTCATGCTGATCCTGAAGCTTCCATAAGTTTCGGAACTGGCTTTCATGAGCTCCGATAGGTAAGAATAAACACTGCTGTCCTTGCCTTCCTGGGCAATCCATTCTGGTGGTGGAATAACACACACCACGAAAATGGGTTTCCCTGTAAACTGGAACTTGGAGGTATACATCCAGATTATACATCCAATCTGGTATGTGATCCAGATTAGGCCCCACCTTTGTGACAGTAGACCACAATACTGAGGTTTACTGGTGATCCAGATCAGTGTACTAGTGGTCAATGGGGCATCCCATATTCCATGTATTCCCATAATCTGCAGAAGGGAGGCCCTTAGTGCAATTGCTAGTGCAGAGCACCGGCAAGTGCAGAAAGACCCTCAGATTCATCTTTATAATATTATGGGGATTTCTTGGGCAGGCCTTCTTCATTCCAAGTTTCCTTGGTTCCCTGAGCCCTCTGGAGTGGCCCTAACTTGTGTTCCATGAAATACAGAATGCTATTTTATGATGATCCATAGTTGGGCCCTCTCTGTATTAGCTCTTTCCTTCTGAATTGCTTTCCCTTCTGCTATGTGTGAAGCATCTACACTTACAGCTTTTAGGCACTTGTTGAAAAGTTCTCTCTTTACCTAAGCATTCCCTATGTAAATGTTTCTTCTTTTCCCTGTCCCATTTGATTTTTGACATACTTTTAATTGTCAATTTGTCTGTGGTTTTACCTTTGTTTTTAATCTTCCCCACAAACTGTTTGAGTATTTTTTAATGAGAATTCATGCATAAATGTTTCAAACAAATAAAATAAATAAATACTCCAGAAAACCCAGAGTTCAAATGGAACTTATGAACTCAAATGTTTAATAGCCGCGCCACTTGACCAAATAAAAAACATGATGGGGAAAGGTTTTGGAAAGTACTGACAAAATAAAAGACATATCCATGTATTTATTCATTTAGACAAGTAATAAACTGCCCTATTCCACAGTCTCAGAGTAGTTTACAAAGAAAAGTTAAAACAATATCAAAAATAATAGAAATTCTTAAAACATTTTTTTAAAATTAGAATATCTTCAAGGATCAAATATCAGGTAAAGCAGGTATATATATGTAAGGTTGATTGTTGGCATGTCCCAATGAAGAGATAGTTCCACAGTCTCAGGGCCACTATTAAAAAGGCTGTTCTCTTGAGTTTTGTCCCATAAACCTTCTCAAGAGATGAGATCACAAGAAGAACTCCGGAGAAGATCTTAACTATCAGGCCTGTCTACAAAGGTGGAGTCATTCCTTTAGATATCTGCAGCCCATGTCACGTAGGGCTTAAATGTTAACATTATCATTTCTGATAGTTGTTACCATTTAGTACGTATGTGCTTGTTTTAAATAATCTCTGAGGTCATGCTGATAGCCTAGTTTTTCTTTATTTGCCAGGTGAGCAGCTTCATTCACGTTCCCAACAAATGCACACCCAAATTCATCCCAGTCCTTCAATTTAGGACTGCAGCTCCCCAATGCGTAGACCCACTCCAGCAACCATGCATAAACCTCCACGGAATCTGACTGAATCTTGCCTTCTTCAAAGACAAGAAAGAAGGCAAATAGATTTTGAGGCACCAGACAAAAATAAAATCTCATCATTCAGTCTTCAAAATTTTGCTAAATTTAGCCAGATTCAAACTTGCATCAATTTTTGGTCTATCTCTAAAAAAAAAAAACCTTTAATTTGAAGAGGCCCACTCCAAGATGAAAATAGAAATCTGTTTAGTCTGCATTTTAAAATGAGCCAGACTTTATACAGGAGGCTTAGAAGAACCAGGCCCTAATCAGCACTTCTGCAAACATTTATGTACGGGGGTGAATGAATAAGGGAGCTGCCAGATACATTAAAAATGATGTCAGTTTGCCCACATTGTGGCAAGACTGGCAGACAGTCTTAATGCCATATCAGGGCTCTATTGCTCTCAAAATCTGCACTAAGGATAGAGCAAAAAAAAAAAAAAACCCTGTCCCAGTAGGCTGTCAGAAAGTCCGGCATCTGGCAGGGCTGAATACTGCCATTCCCACTCACCACCCAAATCCCCAGCACAGAGAAACAGAACCTTTTAATCCCTCCCCCCGCAACCGCCAGTGCAAACCCCGTAAGCTTGCCCTGGTCGATCAGCTGAGTGGAAGAACAGACACACACAGGGCAATTACATTCTCCCCTTTTCACACCCTCCCTTTCAGATCAGATATTCCCGGTAACGTTACCTCCGTCCACGTTAACAGGAAGAGTCCATTTGTGCTCAAGCAGATCAGCAAAGGAGCAGAGCACAATCGGAAGGCTTAGACAGCTCGGGCAGGGAAAAGTGGCTTGACTTGTGGTTTTGCTTTTAAAATGTTTTTGCTTTACACATGTGTCTTTCTGATGATTGTTAGCAGTAACTATAAATGTAGCTATGAGAGATACATTCCTAGTTGCTGCTAACAATCAGAGAGGGATACATATGTATCAAGCAAAAAGGTTTTAGAAGCAAAACTGCAAACAATATCGTTCTCTCCCCCCCCCCCCCAATTCAAGGAAAATCCAAGCCTTTGCCTTTTCTTGATTGGGGCTCTAGCATTGCGGTCATGGCAGGGGAGAGAGGACCTTCACAGCTGTGAAATCCTACCCACATCTGGCAGGCATTGGGCATATCTCTGCTCCAAATAGTCCAGAAGTGCTCCCATTTGGAGGGAGGGGGAGGCGGACTCAGGACGTTTTTTTCTGCGGATTTCTGCTGGATAGTCTGCATAAAATCCAGGAATAAAAAATGGAATGGGAACACTGGATACTGAATTTGGATTCTATTTGGATTTATAGGAAATTAAATGGCAACCCTGGATACAGAATTTGGATTCAATTCAGATTTAAATACCTATGGGAATGCACCCATTAAGGCTGGTTCTGCACTGGGCCCTATTCTGAATTATATCCTGGAAAAGGGCTTGTTGTCCACATAATGGTGCAGACTACAGCAATCCTCTCTCAAGGTCTGTCGTATCCTGCACCAGTATATGGCTAGCAGGCTCCTACTCTGAGATAAGACCCCGGCCGTGTCTTCACGGCAACCTTATCTCGGATTCAAAACTTTTTCAATCCTCGGAGTCCGCACGGCAGTTTGACTTAACACACTTTCTCTGTGTTAAACCACCCCAAAGTGTGGTGAATCTCAATCCTGATTTCAACAGGTCTCACTCCGGATCGTGTGCTTGAAACGTTTTACATTTTTTACTGTGGGGACCGTACCGTGTTAAGGGATGAGAATCCATGTTTAGGGTTTCCCTCCCCCAATAGCTTGCTTCCAAAGATAGTGATTTCATTGAAGAAAACCACCCTCAAAACAGCCACTATAAAAATCCAGTCCTTAAAGCTACACTGTAGCGATCTAGCCAATTCACGCCTTATAACAATGTTGCAGTTTTGTGCAATTCTAGCTCTTTGAAAGTTCTGACCTTTAAAAAAGGGAAAAGAAAGGAAAGCCCTGGAGGTTCTGTTTTAAAGGCTGTGGCTGTGAAGGGGGTTTGAGTTGGTGCTGCTGCTGCTGTGTGCCCTGGGAAATGGGGAGAGGAGGGGAAAGAATCGCTGGCTGCCGATGCCTGTTTTTCATCCATCCAGGCAAGCGGCAGCCACCCAGCCACCCAGCTAGGCTCCGTGAAGGGGTCTGTTGTGGGTGGCACATCCATGCCAGGAGGAAGAGGGCAGGGCAGCCCTGCAAAATGGCTTTTAAAAAGTAGCCACTTGAGTCCGCCCTTGAGTCACGTACGCCACGTACGATCCTCAGAATCCGGATCAAACGTGATTACGTTAAAAGTAATGGGAACAGGCAAATTTGCGTTTGCATCCGGTTCTATTATTTCGGTTTAGGGAAAGCGAAATAAGCTTGCTGTGGGGATTCGCCCCCCATGGAGAAAGGGTCTAAAGCTTCATCCAGGCAGCACTAACTTAAGCCACGTTATTTGGATAACCAAGAGTAAAGCACATCCAGACACATTTTATTTCAGATTATCCATGCTTTATTCCAAATTGTCCAAACAATGTGGGTTAAGTAGTGCTGTCTCTGGCCAGGTGGGTCTGCACTTATGCAGGGAGGCACATCTGTTAAAGATGGGGGGGGGCTGCAATCCATCATTGAAAAAGCCACCTCCGGATCTCCATTGAAAGTACAAAATCCTGTCCTCTGACATTGACCATGCCTGGAAATGGGGTGACACCATCACTACAAAGTGCCTGCTGCCAGAGTAAATGCACAAGCGGAGAGATGCTGCAATCTATGGAAGCTCATGCCATCAACTTCTTTCTCTTTGTTAGTCTCTAAGCTGCTACTAGACCCGACCTGACCCCTTGGCTCACCTTTTGAATAATGATCCATTTGGGCATTTTTAATGACTGTGTCTGTGTCACAGTCTGTACTATACAAAGAAAGAGAATAAAAGCTTTAATATTTGATATAAAGATGTCATGCTAAACAAAAACGTCTAGTACATATTTTTCCTAGATTCTTGTTTTTTGTGCAAATAAAAAAAAATCAACAAGCATGGGTGATGGTGGTGAAATGGAACAGATCTATGATTAAGTGCATGTGAAACTGACATGAAACAGCCATGGTTTTCGATTTCTGCCATTTCTCTGCTTTTCAGTTCAACATTTCATCCACTTTCTGGACAGCTTCTCATAAATAAAGCATCAGATCACTTCACTAGACAAACCAAGGCTGAGTGTCATTCTATTTATATATTTTTTTAAACAAAAGGAAAGAAAAAAGGGGCCTGAATAAGGAAATCATTCTTTGTATTTGGAAGCATCCAAAACCTGCCACTGAAATCCCATTTTACCCATTAGTCTCCATCCCTTCATAAGCATTGCTTTAATGCTATCTCTCTTTGCTGCTTGTTGCTATTGATGCCTCTCTTTAAAGTTCATTAAAATCTTAGCCACTATCTCACTGAGAACAACTGTTCAAGACATCAGTGTCACACAGCCGGGACGTTTAAGCTTTGAAGTTTCTCTTTTGTTCAACATTATCGGCTTTTCTCTCTCCCTCCCTCCCTGTCTCTCTGCACAGTGGGTAAACCAGTTTTATGCTTTTCACAGTTATTCAGAAACTGCTTTTCTCCTGCCATGGAACCAATCCATTGTTGATGGCACATTTCTTTTTTGCACTGCTCCTCTTCTTGCTTGCTTTGGCTTTCTGCTAAGTTCATCACAGCTTTGTTTTTATATCCTATTTCGTGTATTTTATAGCTCAGTTAAAAAAAAAAAAAAAGCTAGAAAGCTGTTCCAGAAAAGTGCACACGCCAGCCAGTCCTTTGATGTGTGTGTTCTGTGTGGCAGCTTGCTGAAATTTGTCAGCACTCATGCAAAGACAAAGGTTTCCCTGGTGTTCAGTCAACTACTGCCAAATATCAGTCTAAAAGTAGCCAGAAATATTGCAAATGAACAAATCATTAAAAGCAGCAGGTGAAAAGTTCTCTTCCTGGACCCAGGAAGTTCTTCACTGGGAAAGGAATCATGAGAAAAACCGCTCGCTATGGCCAAGGCTCCGACGTTCAAGCACATCAGAAAGGAGGGATATTACTTCAAAATATTATATATATTTGCCTCTAAACATTTAAGCAGGGTGCCTCTCAGTAAGAGGTGATGTTTTCACAGAGGGAGGGGAACACGAATACAGCACCCCCAACCTGCTTTCTTTGTGAGCCAAATTCATTTTGATAGTTCTGTGAATCTTGTCAAAAACAAGTTGCATGATTTTCCCCTCCTCTTGCTAATAAGTTTACACTTCCACACATGCACTGACATCAGGGTGGGGAGGGGGAGAGAGGGAGGATTTCCCCCCTCAAGTGCCTGAAGAAGCCTGCAGATTCTGTTATTGAATAGATGGTGAGAAAAACACTTCTGATTTAAAGAATTAAATTGTGATAGAGATTATACACAACTAAAATATCCCCTAAGTGAGGTGTCAGTTATCTCTAGAGAACAAACGAAGGAGTGAGTTATGAAGTATGTCGGAAAGAATTTATGAGGTAGATTACTTTATGCCTTCTCTTTTAAGGTTTTTTTTTTGTCTTAATAGTATTCAGTAACATTTTATATATTCCCATTTTGTTTGATCAGTGCAGACCAAAATCTGAGGAATGCGAGGCACTTAATAGCTGCATTGTTCCATTCCAGGGAACCAGAGTGTAGTGAAATACATAGAATTCTTTAAAAACACTGGCTATAGGATCATTTTATTCTAAAGAGATAATTTTTAAAAACAGCACTCTTTTGTGCTTGCATTCCAACAACTAATGCTAATGCCAGCAGCTAACGTTAAGACTACCATAGACCTAATGGCCTTCAATCAGACTGAGTTTGCCTGTAGGTTAGGTGCACATCTGGCTATTGTTTTGAGCCCACCCTAAGAAGCAAACAGCTCTCTTCATTACCAGTATTGCCTTGTCTTTGAAGTCCAGCTTAAAGACAGCTTTAAATAAACAGTAGAAGCGACTAGGGATATTCATGAATATTCAACAATCGATTAAATCTCTATAAATTGGAATTTAACCATTTAAATGAATTTTGAATTTTCAAATCTATCTGTTTGAATTATTTGGACATCTGTATGTGTATGGGTAGGTACACAATGTGTACTTGCATGTATGCATCTTTCCCTCACCTGTATGCACTTGTACGGATCTGTACGAGAGAAAAAAGGGTTGCATACAGGATAAATATGGGATGCGTACGGATGCATACAGGCATATACAAATGTTGTCAACATTCATAAGTGCCAATTTGAATGAATAGATTCAAAATTGCTTAATTCGAATCGAATTTGGGTAAATTCAAATTTTAAAGATTCAATTCGAATCAAATAGAATGTTTGAATATTTGATCTGAATTCATGCACACCCCTGGAAGGGACACTGAAGTTGCCATCCAAACCCTATGTGAACTCCAGGCAGCATTGATGCAGTATTTCCTGCTACGGTGACATATGTTTTTATGACCTGTACATTGTAGTTCTAAATGAATTTGATCATTCCATTTTAATCTCTTGTTTTGACTGGTTTTATAAATGCTTATCCTAGGTGATTAAGGGTAGGCCATTTTTGCTCCTACCTAACTGGAATGGTTTAAGACGTTTCTAGTGTGTTTCATTCCACAGGCAATGGTTGATGCCAGCATTGTGAGGTTGGAACATTGGTGGTCTAGCCCAATTTTGGCACCAATGTGAATGTGCCTGCCCTGTTCCAGTTCAGGCAAATGCCACCCAACCTTCAGTGCAATTGGGCCCTGTCTCTGTCACGGGGCATATATTCCACCCTTTCTGGTTGCAAAGAGGAACATTGCAGCTCACACTGGGAACAACAGCGATCTCTACAAGCTTCAAAGATAGGCTGCAGCATGCAGAAGCACTGCTACCTAGATCAGAACAGGTAACATTGGACCACTCGCGGGCCTGTTTAAACAGGTCCACTGCTGGACCGCTCCAGGAACCACATAGGAAGGACCATCAAGGTGATTTCCATATGCAGAAGAAGTGGTCCAAATTATTTTTTCCTCCTGATACATGACGTACGTGAAGGAAGGCCACCAGTTTCTGATAATGAGCTTTCATAAAAAGCCCTTTCTGCACCTACCCTTCCTGTCCTGGAACAAGCAACCTTTCCTGTATTTGGATGGCCTGTTCTGCCACCAGGTGCGAGTGTTACCTCCAAAGAGCCCCCTGAAGTAAAATGGAGACTTTGCTGTTTCAGGCTAGCTGTCTTCTGGGTGGATCCACTTCTGATGCCATTTTCTAGAATGCCACCCAAATGGTTCCACTTTGGTGTACTAGACCACAGGGACATGCCATCTGCACAACTTTGTGGGCCAGTATACCACAGGACCTGATGGCAACCTGTTCATTGGGGTATAAAACCATACCAGGCTAAGATGTCCTAGCCCCATCTACACTTAGTCCAGTGTGGATAAAGTGTGATGAGGTGGGACTAGCTGTAGCCCACACTAGTGTGCAGGCAACTGGCCCTTATTGTGGAATAAATCAGATTGAAGAACATGCTGAATGAGGAACAAAGGGGAGTAGTCTCTATATTTATGTTTGCTACTACCACAATCTATTACAGTCCCTTGATACTTTAGGAGTGTTCTTGGTGTTGTTTTTTAATATTTGTTCATAGTCATTTAAAAATAAATGGTCATATGGTGCTGCCAAAAGCAGCATTTCAAAAATAAATATAAAAAAGATGGAGCAGGCATTTCTGCAAAAATTTTATGGTAACACATGTAACAGTTCAAGCTATTCTGAACACCTTTGATTCATCATCTTTGATTTGGGATGAAAATTATCCACCCAAAATTTAAGTCAGAAGCAAATTCAATAGATGCTCAATTTTTAAATGAAAAATCTCATATAAAATTTAGTCAACTAAGAGCTACAAAATAAAAATGGCACGTTAATACAAAACTGTTTTGAAAACAGAATCCAGAGTATGAAAAATAGCAGGGAATATGTCGTGCCAAATTCCCTTGCTCAGATGAGTTTCACCTAAAAACCCAACAACTCTCTAAACTGGTATGTTACCTATCATTAGCTGGCAATCTGCAATTCCAGATAGCTGGCCAGGGAATATATCTCTGAAGATGACACTCCACCTGCAGAGACGTTCTGGAGCAAAAGAGAGCCACTAGGACTTCCCATCCTCATGCTGGCTTCTGCGACTTTGCCATATCTTGCCACTGTAATACTCAGCTTCTTTCTTCTGTATAAGCTTCCATGCACTGGGAAAGAAGGCTGGTGAACAGGCAATGGAATACATCTTTTGTAGACTACATGGAAGGGAGAATTATATTTTAAATATATTTTAATACTTTATACATTTTGTACTTTTATTATTGTGGCCTGCCCTGGGAAGGGTAGGATATAAATTCATAAATAAAATAAAATACTTGCCATGATCTGAACCAATGGATTTGGACCATCCAGGCCTGCTGGTTTGGACCACAGAAAGGCAAGCTCTGGAACAATGTCTGCACAACAGAACTGGTTTGGTCCAGGCCTGGCCGTAGCCTCAGACTTTGAGTGCTCCAAAGGACTAGGAAAAAAAGTTCCTAGCTTCTGAGCTAGGGATGTGCATGGATTATCCGTGTGTTTGGAATCTGGACAAATATGTCTGGATTCTGAGATTTGTGGACGGATTGAATAGGGCCCTATTCAAAGGGCCCTATTTGTCCATGAATCAGATAATCCAGTATCTGTAGAAGCTTTGGTAGAAGCTTCTAAGGATACTGGATGCCCTGGGGCATCCATACCCTGGCCACGTCTTGGCGACCCTTCCCAGGGCCCCTTTACCTGCTCTGGTGGCGGAGGCTGTATTTAGCCCTTGGAACCCTTTTGCGGTTCCACAAAGGCCTAGAAAAGGCTTGCGCTGTGACCAGAGCACATGTGCCCACCTCCCCAGGGCTGCCTTTCCTGGGGGGGTGCACTCCAGTAGTGGCATGGGTCTTTTCCAAGGCCCTATGGAACATAATGCTCTGATAATCTCAAATTTTAGTCCCTGTCTGGACACAGCCTCAGGCTACATTCACATATGAGTGGGAGGAAGCAACTTAAAAGCATCGTACGCTTCATCTACACATCACTTACTTCTTCCACTACATTTCAGTATTCCAGAATAAAGCTTGGGTATTCCACAATAAACCATGTCTGAATGTGCTTTATTTCAGAATATCACTTTATGCTAAAATATCCAAATATAGTGGAATCCATGCAGCCTTCAAGGTGGTAGCATCTGTGTGACACTAGTGTTTTCAGATGGCTCAAGCAGAATACCATTGGGTTATCCTCTTCCTGCAGTAACCACTATCTCTAAATCATCTCTGAGCTACCTTTTAGGTGCTTTTATTTAAAAAAAAATCTATGTCTATGAACACAGTCTAAACTTTGGCAAACCACAGAGCAGTATTTTTCCTGGTGAAAAATGTCAGCATTAGTCATTCACGGCCATAGGGTGAGCCTCAGCAATGCTCCCATCATTGCTTTAAATGGCCTCATCACGAAGTGGAATCACCGAATATCTACAGCACTTTGGGGCAGAAGGTGACTGACTTACAGGTGATTATCTTTCCTTAATAGCCTGCATTAGTGACTGAACTCTCAGCATTACTTCTGGAATAATTTGCTCTCTTTAAATGTTTTTCCTGTTATTAATTTTACAGTTTTATGCCTGTGTCTCCTCTGCCATAAGGCAGCCTTGGCTAGAGGATGAAGAAGGGGCCTATCTTTTCTTGCCAAACATACAATTCCCAAGAGATGGCTATAGTATATTAAAAATGATTATAGGGTTTTGAGAAACTGGTCTAAAGTGCAGTTGCTCTATTACAGTCCATTTAATAGGGTTACAGTTCCCATGCAGAGAATCCCCTAAAAAACATCCCTCTGTTGTGGTACTTTTTACTTCAGGGGTAACTTTTAAAAGTACTTCAGCACATGCTTCTGCTCAAATTCCTGCTGCATCCCTTGGCCAGTGCTATGTGGCAAGGTAACTAGCGTTTCCATGGAAACAAACTGGGCCAGCATATGTAGCAAGGTTCTCTAACCCAAACCTTAGTATTTCCACAGCATGGAAGCACCCCCACAGGCCTATGAATGTCTGAGCTGACCTTTGGCACCTAAAATGAAGTGGATTGTGTCCTTCACGCTTCATCTGAACTTCAGTTTATTTCATTAAAATATTCTCTAATGGAGTCAATTATTGATTTTTATTATTTGTTTGCATCCTACCTTTTGCCCCCTGCTATGCAGCAGGCAGCCTTGTAGCTAAGATTATTTATGGAGAAGAAATAATAAATAAATAAAACAGCTACAGGGCTTCAAGGCACTAGCCTACTTTAATCCAATCCAATCATGTTGTGATAAATCACATACCTGCCACATTCAGGGGTTTCTTCACAGCCTCTCTATAGCTTCAAACTACTCTCAGTTATCACTAGAGATATATCTGCATATTTTCAAAGAAGGAAGAAAAAGGGTGAATTTCAGAATCTGTCAAGATCACTTCCCCAGACCTCAGTCAATAGACAAAGGCAGAGTAGCTTACCATGCTTGCAAGCTTTGTTTGACAAAAGAATAGTGTATATATCCAACGTACTTTTTACCTGATTTCCACAGTCCAGATCACACTGACACCAGTAAACTTGAGTTCTCATAACAGTCATACGAACAAGAACAGAAGAGGAGCCCTGCTGGATCAGGCCACAGCCCATCTAGTCCAGCATTCTGTTGCACACAGGGGCCCACCAAATGCTTGTGGGCATCTCAAGCAGAGGCAAGGGCAAACCTTCTTCTGCTCTCGAATCCCAGCAAATGGCCTTTGAAGCATCCTGCTTGTCCCCCCAGCGTGAAAGATGTACTTAGGCATCCATTCTAGTAGCCATTGATACATCTGTCATCTATACAGTCTGGTCATTCCCAGAAAAGTAATATCAGAATACAACAGAAGTCAACCACAACAGAAGGGAAAGGCAACATGTGGAATGAAAGCTAGAAGGGAAGGCTGGGTATATGAAAGAGACAAAGATGGCAGTACAGGGAACAATCTGATCAAATTAACAGAACTAACGTTAAAAATTCCCTTGCTGAACAGTAGGATTTCTCAAGGCAAAATCACAGACCTAAAGAACCTTGTAGAAGATCAGATCCAAAATTAATCATGTAAGATACTTATGCCCTCTTTTTTAAAAAATCCCCAGAAGCCAACAATCTTAAGTCTTCCTCCCCTTCAGTTTTACTAGCAGACACTCTGGCACATCCCTTCTCAGTGCATTCCTCAAATGCAAGCACTAAAGGGAGGAGAAGCATCTGTTATTCTTTACTTGTGATAAAGTGTTTGATGCTTAGCTGTAACCAGACCATTTTTGCCTAATGATGTCATGTCTATAGCATCCAGCAGATGCCCAAGTCTCCTTGCCACATTTCCATGTCTCAGTTCCACTTCCTAAGATCAGCCAGATAGCGCCTGCTGAGCACACTGGCTTAATCATTGCCCTTGTCAAATGTTTAAAAGCATTCAGGCTTATTGGTTTTCTCCCATAGTATAGCAACCAAACGCTACTTGAGTCACCCAATCATGTGGTGTCTATCTTGCTACACTCAGCAGCCAAAGAGGGAGTCAGTGGGAGAAAATGCCAACACTGATTTAATAGAGGAAGGGGCTGACTTCTGAAAATGAACATTTTTCCAAGTTGGTGGCCACAATGCTATAGCATTACTTGCAATTTCTATATTGTCAAAAGTCAGAATCAATGAATATAACCCAAATGCCAAAAATGTAGATTACTGGGGTTGTTTAATGACTGTTAGGGATAGAACAATGAACAGTAGCTTGAGCCGACTAACAATAGGCAGAATGCAAGCATGCTGAAATCCTTTGCATGTAGATTCTATTGATTCTTATTTTTTATTAAAATGCATAGATTTAGGCACAGGTTACCCATTCCTTGATTATCACATAGGGAAGGGAAACAACAGGAGTTATCTCTATATTGCAAGCTGGGAAATGGGATCCCAAACTGTAATGAAAATCAGGGCTCCAAAGCAGATTGGGAAATGCTTGTCTCTGTAGTGGGTACACTAGTGAAGGTTGATAAAGGAGATAGTTTAGGCACTAAAGCCTTATTCAGGGATATATCCCAAAATACCTCACTTGTGGGGTTCCTCAGGGGGCTATTTTGTCCCCGATGTTAT
>MTQE01002208.1:47035306-47046175 GCA_014337955.1 Aspidoscelis marmoratus | reverse complement strand
TGATTTTGTCATAAAATGAAATCAAGTTAGTCTGACACGACTTGTTTGAGGTTGTCACTGCAAGATTGGCCCCAGTCCAGTTGTTCATAGCTAGATGTTGCTTTCATTGTACAGCAGTCTTGTCTGTAGCCTAATAATTCTTGAGGCATGTTCATGCTGACTTCAATTTCCCTTGCAGCATTAGTAGCTGCAAATCTAGATGTAAACAGGAAAGATTCCACAGAAGTGTGCATTGCTACACCTATATTATACTCTTTTATCAACACTGAATAGCTCAAACCTATTACCAATTGTCATCATAAATGTCTGGCCAGTGGTCGTGCCTCAAACCTGCCAAATTACTCACATAAATCACCATGATTCCCCAAAAGAAGCTTGCATTTGGAGGCATCCTCATTAATAACCATTTCTTTCTATTATCCCATGTAACCTGAAATCAGAGCCAGAGCATGCATTGTGGTCCCCAAAGAGTCGCTGCCAGAAATAGCTTTTCCACAGCAAGTGGTTTTCTCCATCATCCTAGCTATACAGTTGCCTGGAACATATTGGGAATCTCCATGTAACCTAATAAAGGGAATACAGGACCAGGGCAGGGAAGCTTACAATATGGTCAAGTGGAAGGTAAACAATACGGTGGGTAGCTCCAAACTTTACGGCTTGGCAGAGGGTGATTCACTGCCAGACACTGTCTTTATGGCATCTCTCCTTTTCTTTTCGGAGCAAAATGTTTGACCTACTCCTTTGTTGTACTCCTTCATTTTATAATGGACTTGCAGGCTCCCATCTCTCTTTCTTCTTAGTTCAAACACCCTGGAAAACCAACAGATGCAACTTTGAAAGAAAATATTTCTTTATTCTTGACATATTCCATTCCCATCTCCACTTTCCAATGCACCCTTAAACCAACAAGGATATTTTATTGTATAAGACTAATGTGCTACAAAACACTAGATCTTGGAAGGGAAGTACAACAATCATGTAGGGTTAATTTCTTTCACCTGCACACCATTCTTCATTATCTGCAGCACAGTTCCACACAGAATCACTACATTAAATTATTGCTGCCTGAATGTGGCTGTGGAGGACGGAAACAAATGAAGCTATAAAAGACATATTTGACAAGTTTTGTAAACCATAAATAAAACATCAAAAGCCTAGTACAACACCCACAAGGAATTAGTATCAAGGCTCAGAAAACTGCCATCATACAAGAACCAAAAACTATATTTCAAAAAAGCGCTATAGAGAATGCTGTAGACTCTATAACTGTGCCAACGTGAATACCTGATATTAAACAATATACAACCTTTGCCATAATGCAGGAATCTATTCCACTTTTATTTATAGTTAAAGCAGTTTTATATATTACTGTTTTAATATATACTGTTGTTTTAATATATGCCTGATTTTAATATACTGTATTTTCTGGCGTATAAGACTACTTTTTAACCCAGGAAAATCTTCTCAAAAGTCAGGGGTCGTCTTATACGCCGGGTGTCATCTTCTTATACGGCGAGTATATCCCAAACTCTATATTTTAACTGGAAAGTTGGGGGTCACATTATACGCCCAGTCATCTTATACGCCGGAAAATACGGTATGTTATATATTACTGTTTTAATATATACTGTTTTAATATATACCTGATTTTAAATGTTGTTACCTGCCCTGAGACCTTTGGGTATAGGGAAGGATAGAAATATAAATTATGAATAAATAAATAGTAAACTGGATATCCAGGATGTGTAAAACAGGAATGAAAAGCTTCATAGTCCAGAGCACCACAGAAAAATACATAAAATGTTTTCAAAAGAGAAAATGTGTTCCTGTTGCCATGGCCGGGGGAAGGAGAAAAGTGGTAGTTTGCTATTAGATTCAATCTCCGTTATCCATAGAAAACCAGGCTTACTTCTGCACTGGATCAAAGTGCAGCTTCCTACATTTTAGGGAAATCCAAGGAAAATGGCAAATTGCCACTTATCCCTTTTGCCACACTATACACTGGCCATCACTATTACATCTAAAGGCCTGTTGGGGTTCCTTGGGCTGGGTCCTTACATTAATAATTGCCTTTATTTGTATTTTCAAGAAAGAAAAGCTGAGTCTCTGTTGAAACAGAATAGCAAACCTCCTAAGCTTCAGACATTGCTAGCATATTCTTCCCATTAGCTAAACATGAACAGTGATCAGGTTACCATCCACACAAGCACTTAAGGCACCCCTCTAGATTGGATGCCCAAACATCTAAGTGTCCAGACATTCCCACCCCACCAGCCCCCATGTTACCCCACCCTCAATCAAAGTGCTTTTATCTCAATCTTAATTACGATACCCAGAAGCCATCACAGGCCACGTCCCCAAAGGCCCTAAATTCTGGGCTGGATGTGAATTCGCCACTCATTGTCCCCATGTAATCGCCCTGTAAACCAAATCCGGCAAGCCCTGTCCCCATTCCACTTCTTTTTCCCCAGAATTCTCCTGCAAAAATCCAGGGAAAATAAACCCCTGGTGAAACAGGGGTTTTCTTGCTGGATTCAGATTACGGCCAACACTCCTCTTCACCCCCCATCCCCACTGGATTTTAGTGCCTTTGGGCACCATCCTGATATGAAATTGGAGGTGGGCAGGCAAAGAGGAGAAGAAGGAAAGGGGTGCCAGGCTCACTACCATGAGCTGTGGCTTGACCGGGTAGACGGGGGGTGCTCAGGCAATATCAAGCCTGACACACGATTGGAGCCGCCAGGCTTGATGTTGCCTGGGTGCCCCCCCCCCTTACTTGGTCAAGCCAGCGGATCATGGCAGCGAGCCCAGCGCCCCTTTCCTCCTTCTCCTCTTTGCCCACCCACCTCTGATCGCGTGTCAGGACAGATTTTAGTGCCTTTGGGCACTGTCCTGGCACTAAAATCTGGTGGGCGGGTGAAGAGGAATGGCAGCAGCGCGGCAGCAGCTCCTGTCTGCTGCGCTGTGCCGTCCACTGATGAGCTTATGCGCACTTGCGAGTCCAGTGTGGGAACAGCCCAATGCGTGTTCAGTGCTGTTCCCGGCCGGAAACTCAAACCCACACCAGAACCCAGATTACTCCGGATCAGAGAAATCTGCGTTCACTTTAGGTTTGCAGTAAGTGGGAGCGTGGCCACAGAGAGGAGTGCTTTACATATATCATTCATCTGTGTACTTCGATGCTGCCTTTTTAGAATATGCTTAAGGTAGATTATAGAAGGCACTGAACAGAATACAAAGCAATATACCATAATGTCTCAATAAATAATGTAATATGAAATGCATTTGAATATAAAATCCAAACAAAAGTATAAGAAAATTTCCTCCAACATATCATAACAAGTACAGCTGTTCTCTCTTGCAGGATGTGTGACAGTTTTCAGGGTAAGACTAAGGGAGTTAATTTTATATTCAGAGGCCTTTACTCGCAGGAGGGCAGAGACAAAAGCCAAGAGAGAGACTCAGGCAAGGACAACAAACCGTCCTGAGGTTCCCAGCCTCGCTTGTTTGAATGTACAGGTGCCTGCTATAGACTTCACTGGAACAGAGAAGAAAGAGGATCAACTCTACAGAAACAAAGGAAAACAGCAAAACCTGTGTAGCTTATTTTGCTGTCACTCCCTGATCCCTGCATAAACATGTTCCCTAGTCATAAATGCTATAACCTTTGAAGGCAGCAGCTAGGGTACTGACCAGAATGGCTAGTCAGATGAATATTACCATACCCAATTCAAGATGTTAACTTATGAGGCTTTAAACGGCATGGGTCCTAAATCAATGCCTTCTCCCACATTGAGCTACCCATGCCTAAGATCTGCAGGACATGCCCTCCTGGTTGCACCACCTCCTTCAATAATTGAGTGGTAGAACCCCAGCTTAGGACCTTCTCAGTAGCACCACCACCACCACCAGATTGTGGAATAGTCTTCCCCCTTGAGGTGCTCCAGGTGCCTTCAGTTAAGATGTTCAAAAAATTGTAAATATTTGACTGAAATAAGAAAACACCATCTCCTTCCCACATTCAGTTATTAATATTTTATAATATTGCTCCAAAAAAATAAGGGAACCCCTAAGCATCACAGTATAACCCAAGTCACTTAAACTTCAGGGGTATCAATCTGTCTAGCTAGGAAGCAAAAGCCTTTACTATTGACAAATGGAATGCATAAGAACATTTTGGTCATGCTTCATGATGGCAAATTTAACACTTTTGTTAAGAAATATAATAATGCAGCAATCTAAGGATCCATTACAGACATGCAACTCCATTACAGACATACAAATTTCTAAAGTTAGACATTTCAGAACATCTTTTCTAAGCTATTGTGATCTTGTTTCCTGAACTATTTTATTTTCATTTCTAGTTCAAAGCAGTGTCAGAGTCCACGTAATCATTTCCCTTATAATACTTCTAAGCTGAAACCACTGATTTTTTTTTCTCTCTCCTAACTTTGCTGAAATAGAATCCTGTAGTAAATGTAATATCAGTGTAATAAATTGCAAGAAGAAGAAGCATAACCTGGAATCATTGAGTGCTGATAGGTAAATCTCTAGGCTACAACCATCCTAGATAAAATAGGAATTATTCAATGTTAATGTGTTTTTTAAAGTTAGGAAATATTGGAAATACATTCTAAAAGCTATTAATGATACTTCAGGCGATCATTTAATCCCTCAATGTTTTTATTAGCATTTCTAAAAACTAAAGCTGCCAGGATATGTTACATATAGTAAATACCTTCAATTTCTCAAAATCAAAATAAGGACAATTTGACGTGAGATGTAGCCATACTAACATTATAGCATTGTGACTAAGCTGGGATCTCCATAGGACAGAGAGGTAGAGCTTCGTAGGAAGCTTTATGTGGTTCTGTGAAATAAGCTCTCAAGTGGCAGTCAGACTACTACTCCCTCCCCCACCCCACGGAGATTTGAAGGTAAGTTTGCAACTTATGTGGTTCTCTTCTCAGTATCACTAAACTGGTGGTATAGAAAGTCTCTTTCTTCACGTTTAAGGCAGATGCAATGGTAGACACTGTGCTACATTGTTTATGTAAACCATTAGCAGTAGGCATGACGATAGGAAGGGGAAGTATTTCTTCACCTAGAGGGTCATCGGTCTATGGAATTTGTTGCCAGAAGAGGTGGTAACAGCAACCAGCCTAGATAAACTTTAAAAGGGTTATACAAATTTATGGAGGCCAGGTGTATCAATGGCTTCTAGAATGGATGCACAGGTGCATCCTCCATGTTGGGGAGACAGGGAGGAAGCCTCTAAAGGCCTTTTGTAGGGATTCAAGCTGAAGGTTTTGCCTTTGTCTTTTACTTGGGATGCCTATAAGCAAATGTGGTGCAGGATGCTGGACTAGATGGGCTGTGTCCCGATCCAGCAGGGCACAATAATAGTGTGTCCTCCTGAATTCGAAACATTGGCATGCATATTTCTTGTTTCATTTAAGCACTTCTCCTTTGGATTCCCAATTCAACTGTTTTAAGACTTTAAGATATCTTCAGTGAGATGTCTATGCCTAGTATTTTTTTCAAACCCACCCAATTATAATAAGTGTAGAGGAAAAGTAGAGATTTCATGGAAGATTACTTGCGCTTCAGAGATATTATGGTTCTCCTGAGCTGGGGATCTTTTCCGAATCTAGATATCTATTTGCTTACTTGCACACACACACACACACACACACACACACACACACACACACACACACCACGCACACACAACTACTGAATATTGACAGCAAGAGGAAGATAGTATTATTCTTTACCCAAAAGTCAAAGACAAAAGGTATACATTGTTCCACTGAATTCTTGTTTTTGACTTTGCTCATTCCTGCTTCCATCAGTAAACCAATTATGTAATAAGGTCAGTAGCCTTTCTTTCAAACATCTTTTTAAATGACATTGGTGACATATTAATAAGTCAATATTGGTACAGATGTCCCCCCCCCCAAATTTCCATTTAATCAATACTTATTCACTGATGAAATAAAAGCATGATCCTCCTGGTCCTGCAAATGTAACAGCACTTCATGTCTGAAAGCTAAATATGCCCCCTGTTGCTCCACAAACCTTCTCAGGCTCTTACTAGCCTAAAACAAAGAGCTCCTGTTTGCTCAAGAGGCTCTGCCAGGGTCAGGGAGAGGTTAGGAGTTATCCCTATCTCAAGGTCAAACTCTATCTAAAGGGCCAAACCGTTCTCGGATATCAGGTTGCAAAAATTGCAGCAAAGGTTCTCTTCAAGCTCAATCATTTTCAGCAGGGAGCCAAGTAACACCAGAAGTCTTAGGTATTTCTCTCTACTTCCAGATGTGAACTCAGTTGCTACCCTAGTTCCTTATCACTGCTAGGTGTACTTGTTTTTTATTATTATTATTATTATTATGAATCCTGGGGGAGAAATTTGGAAGGACATGACTTTCAGACCCCATATGGCTTTTCAGGTTATAAGAATGCCCAAACTATATAAGAACATTGGTCCTCCAACTTAAATTTAACCATTGCCAAGGCAGGCTGCTGAAATAAAAATTGGAGTCATTAGCAAAAGCATCTGCCCCAGGGAAGAATCTGATACGTTTAGAATGTGTAGGGGCATGAACGGAAGAACCTGCTTTATGGCAGATGTGTGTATGTATGAATTCCTTGCCTAGATCAGGGCTTGAAGGTGGCTGGTGGGCTATTCTGACCATCTGAATACTCAACAACATCAGCAATAGAAACTGGTTGGAAAGTTTTGATCAGAACTATATACTGCATTTAGTGGCTGGCCTGTAAGGGCAAGTGATGCCAAAAGAATTCATCTAAACTAAATACTTGTACATGAGTTTCCACATTAGCAAGGATCACTAAACTGAGGTTCAGACCTTTTCTGCACTGAGTCTTATTGTGGATTATATCTCAGAACAGGGACCTGCCATCCACATGCTAGTGCACACTATGACAGCCTCCACCTAGGTATTTCCATAATGCGCATGTGGAAGGCAGGTCTCTGGTTCCAAGATATATTCTGCAATAAGGCCCAGTGCTGAAAGGGCCTTGGTTTCACAGATTTCTCATTAGTGAAATGAGCTTGAGTGAAGGGGTGGGATGGAAGAGAAGCCCAAATCACTCGTTTTAATAATGAAATAAATGTTATTAAATATGCAGAAGCAATCACAAGAATAAACTTCAATAATGGGGGGGAAGCTGCTACAAGAATGGACAACACTGAGTTAACTGTAGGGTTACAGTGGCAAGGACTGTTTTACTCAGCAGGGCAAATAGTTTTCTAGATTGATTTGGTAACAATGTAGTTGAGGAAAGAAGAGGGATTGCTGAAGGTGAAGAGAGGAAGCAGAAAGCTAGAAGGGGGAAAGCACCTGCTCTGGGAGGATATAAATTCTTAATCTAATATAAAATTATTTGATCATGATGATGACGACGACATGATGATGGTGATGATGATGATAGCAGACAAGCTTGCCCTTGCATGTTTTAATAAACTAAATGCTAACAGATTACTAGGACCGGGTGGCATTCATCTTAGTGGTCATCCCCATGGTGAGGATACTGCGAGGCAAATGTGAGTCAGCTTCACAAGAGTCCCCATGCAAAGCCCTAATTCGGGCTACATGAGGGACGAAATCCTCCAAATAGAAGTAAAAAAAAAACCCACTTGACAACTGTTCTCACCCTGAATTACGGGGCAAGAATGGGTTATCCTAGGGGCATGGGGATGATCGCAGCATTAGCAGGTGGGGTTTCACTGTCCCCACCACTAATGCTGCTATCACAACTGTCCCCCTTTACCTGAGTGCTTAATTGCCCAGGTAAGCCTGACAGCTGCCCTGCAATGAGCTGAGCAACTGTCAGGGGATTATAGTAGCTCTCATGTGCACAAGCAGAGCTCTGCTAATGATTAAAAGAGAGATGCAAGCAAAGAGCTAATTAATATTCACCTCTTTCCAAGGCTGGAGGTAACAGGCAGCTCTGGCTTGGAAAGAGGTGCATATTAATTAGCTCCTTGCTTGAGTGTCTCTTTTAATCATTAGCAGAGCTCTGCTTGTGCGCATGAGAGCTGCTATAACCCCCTGACAGTTGCTCAGCTCATTGCAGGGCAGCTGTCAGTTGAGTGTTTGTGGTAAATCAACACCTTACCTGGGCGATTAAGCGCTCAGGTAAGTGGGGTGGAGAAAACAGTGGCATACCGATGCAGGGATTTGCTGTGGTTTTCATGGGGACTCCTTAATGCGAATCTTAATTCGCATTAAGGCTTCTCCGAAGCTACAGCGCATCAGGAGCAGCCCCATGGGGATGTGCCCCTAGAACTCTTAAAGAACTCAAATGTGAAATTGCTGATTTCCTATTGAAAATATATAATCTTTCCCTAAGATCAGGCCCCGTGTAGGGTAGCAAGCCTGTAGGGTAGCAAGCCTAACACCAGTCTTCAAAAAGTGATCTAGGTGTGATCCAGGAAATTACAGACCAGTTAGCTTAATGTTAGTTCCATGTAAGGTGATGGAGACCATCATTAAAGATAAAATTACTGCACGCATAGAGGAACAAGCATTGCTGAAAGAAAATCAGCATGGCTTCTGCAAAGGTAAATCATGTCTTACTAGTTAGAATTATTTGAGAGTGTTAATAAACATGTGGATCTAGGTGACCCAGTTGCTACTATCCATCTGGACTTTCAGAAAGCTTCTGACAAAGTCCCTCATCAAATGGAGGAAGCTGATAGGTAGGAGAGTCAGATCAGACAAAGGGAAGTGTTTCTTCACCTAGAGGGTCATTGGTCTATGGAATTTGCTGCCAAAAGAGATGGTAACAGCTACCAGCCTAGATGCCTTTAAGAAAAGGTTAGACAAATTTATGGATGATGGATGTATCAATGGCCACTAGAATGGATGCCTAAATACATCTTTCAGGCTGTGGGAACAAGCAGGATGCCTCTATGGCTGTTTTTGCACTAGAAATGAAGACCTCACTAGGAACCCATTAGGAACCTGATAGGTACGCAATTGGTATGGATCAGTTATGTACCTTCCTCACAAGGGACCCCTTAAGGACCCCCTTAGGGCCATATCTATTTATTTATCACTTATATCTCTATTCCGTCCCATACCTGAAGGTGTCTGGGTCAGTAACAACCATTAAAACAACAGATTAAAAACAGAATATACATTCTGAACACGCTGTACCCATGAGCAGAGGCAAAATCTGGATTTAATGGGGTCTTCATGCCATTAAATGCAGATTAACGGTAGACCCCTTTAATGGTGTCTTCAATCCAGTCATGAAGACCGGATCAGAGGCCCTGTATCTACATGTATACTAGGGCAAGGGGTCCAGGGGCAGGCCTAGAGGCCACCATTTGCAGAGGGCAGTTTCAGCTCTTCCACTCAACACACACACTACGTAGGTCCATACTTTCTTTGTAATGGTCTATGAAGCTAAGCACTACCTTCATAATGACCATGTAAGTAGTTACAAAGCCATGTCTCTCTGCCACACTCACTGTAACCAGAAGTGACACCTGATTGACAGCTACATGGGTCAATTGTGCCATGCCACTGGCAGACCTTCGTGTTCGGGCCCAATCGGGCTACATCATTCACATTACATTAGTACCCATTGCAATCGGGTGCTAGATGGCTCATGCGGATGCAGAGGGTCCTTGCAATGATGCGGATCTTCAAGGACCGGATTAAATGAGGACCGAATATCTAAGATCTGGATCCTCTAAATCCAGATTAATGAAGGTACGTGAAAAAACAGCAATGGGTAAACAGCCCAAGCCCATTTGCTGGGATTTGAGAGCAGTGTCCCAGAACTTTTGAGTTTTGTTTTGCTGGGAATTTGACACCTGATATAGAATTCAACTCCAGCCATGGACTTCCTCAGCAGAAAGGTAGCTAGAGAATGAAGTTCTTCATCTCGCTGTTGCAGTTATTCCAGCTCCTCTGAACGCTTAGGAACTCAGATCACAGGTGATTCTCGTTATTTGGGAGTCATTTGCAGGAGTGTTACCAGTGACATAGGGACAATCCTTGTTCCTACCCTCTTTAGATAACTCCTGCAGATTTCAGGCTGGGAACCTGCATTGCTATATGAGTCCTAGACCAGTGGAAGTGGCTAGGTTACAGGAAGGTGGCTGACTTCAGAGGTTTCTTAACTCTCCCCAGTCAGAAACAAGTCCAGTGCTCACCATGGACTTTCACATATGACTGTTGAACTAACCTATGAAGGTACTGCCACACAAGACCTCTATCCCTTTGGATTTTACACTTAGATGTCTCTTGGCATCATCTTTAGATTGTAAGCCTGAGGGCAGGGACCTGTCTAAGATTCATATAATATTGTAACCCGCCCTGAGACCTTCAGGTATAGGGCGGGATAGAAATACAAATAAAAAATCTTCAAACTTGCTAATTCAAAAGCAGAGTTGTGGGGGAAATGTGCTTCTGTCTGGTTTCAACATGATCAAAGATGAGTTCCTGGCTGTTTAGTGATTTCAGAGGTTCCTTACAAATGAAGGTATAATAATAATCAGATGAACACCCTTTTGCACCTGTGTCTAGGTTTCCTTTTGTCAGACTAAAGGTTCAGTAGGGCTCTGGGGTGGTGAAGGCTGGAAGAAAACAATCCATAAGCAGCACCACTATGATGACAATGATTTCTGGTGTATATTGGAAAGCTATGAGAGGAGAAGACAAGCTGAGTATATGCCAACCTAAAATTATTTTAAATATTAGTAGTATTTATTAGTTTTATTTTTGTGTCCATAAATTAAATAGTTTAAAGGAAGTTAATTTCATAAAATTTCATAATTTCTTATCTCCCATGTTATTTAATATCTACATGAATCCGCTGGGAGAGATC
>MTQE01002208.1:46984118-46996696 GCA_014337955.1 Aspidoscelis marmoratus | reverse complement strand
TTTGCTTCCACCAGTTCTAGGGAAATCCAGACTGAATGGGTCCTTCAGGATTTATAATCCATATTTCCTGTAGATCCCATTAAAAAGGTCTACAATGGGGTCTTCAGGTATCAAATCTGGTTTATATGGAGCGCATTTCCACTGCGATTGAGCAATGGAGTCTAAGGGGGGGGGTCCGGGGGGGTGCATCCATTTTAGGGTGTGTGTGCCTCGAAACCCAAATCTCTGAAGCCAGTTTCAAATAATAGCACAGGCTCCAAAGAGGACCCCATGCGAGAGGAATGCCAATGCTATGGACTCTTGTCAAAGGCTCCAGAGAATCTTCGAAGTTTGTGGCAGATCGCTTCAGAGAATCTTCAAAGAATCTCCGGAGTGTCTATGGAGATTGCACCCCTTGTCCCCCAGAAACCTTGGGGGGGCCAACGTGGGTCGATCTGGATTTACCACATGGGTGCTCCAGCGTTTACACTGTGGGCAGGCTAGCACCCATTGCCACTGGATGCTGCACCACCCGTGAGGACACATTGGGTACCTCCCTTAATCCGGATCTACTAGATCTGGATTAGTTGAAGGACCCATTCCTTAGCTCTGGATCATCTTAGATCAGGATTAAGGGAGGTCAGTGGAAAAAAACCCTCTGATGGGGTTTTAAAACTCACTCTTTATAGCCTTTAAAATCTGTTGGTTGCACATGCCCTCAGTACTCCACTAGACAATGATGTAGCTGAAAATTAGGGCATTTTTGCACCCACAAGTGAGAGAAGTTCTATCCACTCATCACTCAGACACATCCTTATTACTCCACTGTCACAGCCCCCCCAGAGTGGGATAACTCCTTTCTGGAGCAGTCCAGCTGTGGACTGATAAAAAAAAAAAGGCCACAGTCTGTTCCAAAGCAGCTGAATTATTCCTGGGGAAGTGATGTTGCATCCTCTTCCAGGTACAGGGCAGCACTACTGCCCCTATACAGTCATAAGAACATAAGAACGTAAGAGAAGCCTTGCTGGATCAGTCCGCAGCCCATCTAGTCCAGCATCCTGTCACACACAGTGGCCCACCAAATGCTCATGGGCATCTCAAGCAGAGACGACAAACCTATTCCTGCTCTAGAATCCCAGCAAATGGCCTTAGAAGCGCCCCGGTTTCCCCCCCCCAACCTGAAAGATGCACCTAGGCATTCATTCTAGTAGCCATTGATACATCTGTCATCCATAAATTTGTCTAACCCTACCTTAAAGCCATCTAGACTGGTAGCTGTCACTACCTCTTCCGGCAGCAAATTCCATAAACCAATGACCCTCTGGGTGAAGAAATACTTCCCTTTGTCGGATCTGACTCTCCTACCCATCAGCTTCATAGAGTGCCCCCTGGTTCTGGTACTGTGTGATAGAGAAAAGAAATTTTCTCTATCCACCTTTTCTATACCATGCATAATTTTATATACTTCAATCAGGTCCCCTCTTAAACGCCGTCTCTCCAGACTGAAGAGGCCTAGACGTTGCAGCCTGGTTTCGTAAGGGAGGTGTTCCAGCCCCTTAATCATTCTGGTTGCCCTTTTCTGCACCTTCTCTAGTTCCACGATATCCTTTTTGAGGTGTGGTGACCATCCAGTTACATCCAGCTACTGGATCACCATGGAAATATTCAGACTCTCACCAGGTGATGACCTGGGCACTCTTGGACTGGCCGTTCACACTTCACTGTCCACCACCCTGGGTCCCTACTGGCCTGCTCAACAAGTGCAAACAGGCCATTGGTGTCTGCTCCAGTTTATTCTAGAGAAACTAGAGATATGCACGAATAGAGACTGATTAGTAATGAATCAAATGTTAGAAAATTCATATTCATTTGAATAGATCCCCTTCGAATTTGGTAAGATTCTATTTGATATGAACGTATTTGTACGAATATCCATTGCAAATGCATATGTATCCTGGATACGGATCCTATACAAATGCATACATATTGATATGTATCCTATATGAATACATACATATTGATATGTATCCAATATGTATCCCCAGTTTAACTAACCTACAAACTATTCATACGAATGTTCCAAAAAAAATTGTATTTGTACAAATGTTAACGTATGGATGTTGTAACATTCTATTCGTGTACAAATGTCTGAATTCATATGAATAATGGATGTTATGAATATTTGTGCATATCCCTAAGAGAAATCAAACTAAAAGAATTTATTAAAATAATATATTCAGGAATATATCAGCATCATTATTGCAGTCAGGGAATGCACATTGCTACTCCTAATACTCAGCAATAAAGATGCTGTTTTGTTTGTGGTTTAGTGATAGCCATTATTTTTGGCCCATGACCCAAAATGATGTGATGTACTAATACAGAGTGATTATCTGCAGTTGTTTCAGAGCATGGAAAGCTGCCCATATGCGTTGTGAACACACAGCTCATGATCTAGCAAGGGAAGGAAGCGTTTACATTCTTATGAATTTATACCAGAAGAGGTGTTGGCAGCAACCAGCCTGGATAGCTTTAGAAAAGGACTAGACAAATTTGTAGATGGCAGGTGTATCAGTGGCTACTAGAATTGATGCCTAGGTAATACCTGCAGGTTGAAGAGACGGGCAGGATGTCTGTCATGGCCTTCTGCAGGAAGTCAAGAGCAGGTGAGGGTTCTGCCTTTGTCCTCTGCTCGAGAAGCAATTGGTGGGCCAGTGCATGAGACAGGGTTCTGGACTAGATGGACTGTGACCTGACCCAGCAAGACTCCTCTTATGTCCTTAAGTGCTTCTTTTTAAGCAAAATGCACCTCTCCCATTCTTTTTTAGATACAATCTTAATTGCCTAAGTAATTTTTGTATATTACAGTTCATACTAAGGCACTGTAAATTGTTCTCCTCGCTCTGCTTGCAGTATACATGCAAACTTTTGAATCCATTGTGTCTTGGAAAGGTCTGGACTACACATTTATTTTAAAAGGGTTGAATAGGTTTGCTTTTGTTGGGTTTACTTTGGAACTTATTTAGCTAATAGCAGGATATCGTGGGGTGAGTACAAAATAAAAGTGTTTCCGTTAGCAATTTGGTTCGCAAACTGCACAGGATTCATGGCCTGAATTTATTACCTAAGGGGTCTTCCTGAAATTAGTCAAATGTTTATGTTTCAGCTTCTTCCTATCTACATTTTATGCATTCTTCCTCACTCAACATTCAGACTCCTCTCTCTTATTTTCCTAACAAACCAAACATTTGAAATTGCTACAACAAAGTCCAACTAATATATTCTTTATTACTCATTTGGTTTGCCTTATAGGTTGCTTCCAAGCTTCTGACAAAAGCAGAGGTAATAACAAATGTATTCATTAGATATTTCTTGCGTTAATTCTTGGCAGCAAGTTGTTTGGGGCCATATAGATCACTCTTCTATAAAGTAAAAACATTTTTTAAAAAAATCCCTGAGTGGCTAACTATAAAAGCCAACACCTAGTAAACAAGCAAGAATATATTTGACAATAAAACAATATAAAAACTAAGATGTATAATAAAAAATGACAGCTAGTTAAAATCTCTGTAGAGTAAAACTGCAAATGGAAAAGCAAAGCAGTATTAAAGAAAAAAATGCTTGAGTAAACAATAGTGAGGAAATTAAGACTAAGGTACCTTCCGCACCAGATGAAATGGCTGGTCAGGACTTTTCTGAACTTGTTGGCATATCAGACCATGGGAGAGGTCTGCCTTCTGCATACTAGGGTGGAATAGTGCACAGTTTGTCCTACTAGGCATTCCCAAAGTGGAGGACCATGAACAGCTCCATTTCCTGGAAGGTCTCAAACTTAACTAATAGCCTTTGGGGCTGGGAGAGGACCCCTACACCAGATGGCTAGTAGGCCATGAAAGTATGCAAGCCATTTATCAAATAATTACACAGCTGAAAACATCACCCCAGAACAGGTCATCAGGTAGGAGAGAGGAAGACAAGCCCACAGACATGATGGGACTATGTCAGGGGGCAATGGGGTGATGTCACATGGGTGACCTAAGAAGGAAGAGAGCCTAGGATGCAACAGCAAGAGGCTTGGGCATGATGAGGGGAACAAAGGGTTTAAAGTGAACAAGCCATTCTCTTTGAATCCCCTGCAATTCAATTCACTGTCACACTCACTTCTGAATTTATCTTCAGATGCTCAAGAGTAAAAATCAACAGCCATAAATGTTTGGTACCAGAAATCAAATGCAAAAGTCCTACCTTCTTTACCCTATGAATACAGTCAGCACCTATGCCACTCTTACATGGAAAAGGCCCAAATCACCTCATGCAGACAGCTTGAGATAAAGGTGGAACTCAGGACAAAGGCAGAATGAATGCTAAACATATGCACCATGTACTGCCCTCCTATCTTCTCATACAGGTTTACAAAAGGTTGTCTTCTCATCTTTTGTACTTGGGTCAAGACTACCATTTACAGGCCCAAATACAATGACATGGAGACTTGCTTCAGTAGCAGCATGTCAGCATTTACTGTGGTCATGGAGCAGCCAGTACATCAACATTTTTGTTAACAATGACCTTGAAATAGCAATGAACTGTGTTTCTAACTGTTCTAGGGCCTGTTCATACTTAACTTCCTGGAGCAGTTCCATCCACTCCAAGAGAAGACCATCAGAACTCTGCACCACTGTGCTGCCATCAGCTCAGAACATCCTGAAGCATCTAGGAGCTCCCTCCAGCTGTTTCAGTCATCAATAGCTGTAGACAAGTAAAAACATGTCCACAGTTTCACCATGAACAGCTGGTTAGCTTCTAGTCGCAGTGTTTGTATCCTCTTCTGGGTGATAATGATATAAGTAGGTGGAGTATCATGGAGTGGGGCAAAGTAGTTCGTAGCTGTGAAGTTGTGTGCCACAGGCCAGCTGCCATGCCAACACCCTAGCACAAGCCAATAGTTGACAAGGTCATTGCCATGGTGATTCTGCCTGCCTGAGCCAGACAGTCCACACTTTGACCCTGGTCATATCTAGATGAGATAGGACATCCTATTCATCATTCAAGCTGAGGTCATACCAGTTCTGTTCACACTTTGTTATAGGTCATCCTCAGACTGTCCTCACTTTGGGCTGGATCACTCACACCTGTCTCCATGATCAACCTGAGCTTTCTACATGGGACTCTTGGCTCTCTGCCCCTTTTGTTGTGTCAAATCTCTCTCCTTTCTTATTGGATATTGTTGTGCCACTCAAGGGTGGTAAGGGTATGTGTTTGCAGTTCTTTTTGAAGCCTGCTCCACCACCTCCCCTCCTTCTGTTTTTATGTGCTTTTCTTCTCCATGCAATCAATTTAAAAAACACACACAAGTAAATTTATGGGGGCCAGGTGGAGGAGGGGAGAAGGGGAGGTGCCTCACGCTCACACTGAGAAAGAGAAGATGGCTGGGAATGCCGGGACGGGCCGAGTCCTCTGGAAAAGAGGACTCCAGTTAAAATGATCTATCGAGAATAAGCCCGCTTAGATAACAAATTGAAGAAATATAATGTGAGTAACATGACCAGAAGATGACCTGGTCTTAAACTAAAGGCGTAACCAGGGCCTTTAAGTGCTAGTGGTCGGGTTAGTGAGTGCATTAGCGGTTGAAGTCCAGATGCCTTCCTCTGTGCTTGGGTTAAGTGTGAACAGACCTTATTTCAACAGCAAAGGAAAATCAATGAAATATGCAGGCAGCCACAGCCTGGTTATCACAGAGCTTAGAAGATGTCAGTGCAGTGATCAAGTTGTCAACTTGGCCTCATCACTGAAGTGTGGGAGAGCAGTCTAAGCAAGAAATTAATGAGCCGGTAAAGTTTGCAAGAAGAACTGGCAGGACATGGCCTTTCACAAGTTAAGTCTCTCTCACCAATTCACCTCTGTCCTGTCTTCTGTACATCAATACATTTCGTTATAGGCACCTCCAGAGAAGCACGTTTGATGATTTTGACAGGTGTTTGAATTCTTTATTGAAACCAAAGTCAAAACCATGTGAGGAGGACTCCTCAGGGTCAGTCTGAAAGTAATGAAGAACTATTTGCACTTACCTTGTGGTGAGCTCAAGTCCGCACGTTGGTCAGGCCCGTATGCCCTATTAGCTCCCTTAGAGCCATTGAGCAATGGATGGCAGTCCACATGTTTACCAGGAGTGGATAGCATGCTCCTGTATGCTGCATTCACACCCTCTTCCACAAGGCTGACCAAGAGTGTCTGGATCCCTCCTGGACGGCAGATTCTGCATCTTCTTCTGAGTGCTATGCAGAGAGGAGGCCTGGCTTCATGATTGCATCTGTGCAGTCATGCATGGCTGCCATATCACCATGGCGACATCTGACCACACACTGGATGTTGTTTTGTACATTGCCTTAGCAATCTAGACCAGTCATTCACACTGCAAGCACTGCTAGCCGGATACGTGGCTGGTTCAGCTAGGCCACCACCTCGCTCCAACCTTACCAGTCTTGTACGATATTATTATACTATACCAGGCCAGTAAGTGCAGACACTTCAGCATGCCCTGCTAGGGTTGTGCATGAATATTCAAAATATTTGTTATTCATACGAATTCAGACAAATTCGGACATTCATATACAAATTGAATGTCCAGACATTCAAATTTCCTAATTTGAATGAATACGAATATCTCAAGTTATCCGTACAAATAATTTGGACATTTGTATTTGTACGGGTATATATGCGTCACATCCATACCGATATGCATCCCATGTGTATCTGTACGCATCCATATGGATACGTACGGGATGCATATCATTTGAAACATATCAAATATTCAGTGAAAACATATAAATGTATTTGTATTCATTTTTCATTAATAAGACAAATGCATGGATTATTGAATTTGTGATTTGTTATGAAACGAATGTCAAAAATTGCATCCACGCGCTCCCCTAAGCCTTGCCAAGGACCAGGGCAGTCTGCACTAGCATGAAGTTAACAGATTCCTATTCCAGGATATTATCTGAAATAATGACCATTGCAGAAAAGGCTTAAGTCTGTCTCTATAATGATTTATTTATGCCCCCTGCATGTTTAAGAAGAGTAATGGAGCCTTTTTTGTTTCCCATTACTTATATTTGCAGGGACAGTTTAGCTTACTAGTATATGTTAACTAATATATTGGAATAAGTTTATTATATTTGCTCTGATCTGCGTGAAGCTTACCATAGAGGGAGTGAAGCTTTCTAACTCTCCCAAACTGAATTGTGAATTTACTAATTTATTGTGAATTTACTAATTTCATATATTGTGACTTTACTAATTTCGTATATTAATTTCATCAAGTCTACTGAAGTGTTAATTTGTGTATTTGCCCTCACTACTTTTCCAGTGGGCCTAAAGTCACATATAAAACTATATGTGTTGGAGCTCATAGTTTAAAGGATTCTGTTTAACATTTATGAGTGGCCTCTAGTGAGAGTGTAACCAGGCCCAATAACAGGATCTTCCATGGAATGTGAGAATCTGCAAAAGCAAATTCAAACCAAACTCACCTTGCAAGTTGCAGCAATGAACTCCATAATACAAAACAGACCTCTAGGAAGTATTTCCTGTGGTGTAAATAATACAGCTGATGCCAATCCACAGGCAAAAATCCAAAACAAATCCTGCACAGTTAGTAACTAAGGAATGTTTCAAAAAGATATTAACAACTGCAAGGGCCCTCTGGTTTAGACTGTGGCCTGTGGCAAGGAGCTTAACTTTCTCCAGCATGGACTCAATTCAGAATGGGGAAACTTATGTCTCATTTCCATTAGAAGAAAAGCTTTCATTGGGGATAACAAAAACGTCATTCCAGTCCAATCAGGACCACGGTAGGAGTAAAGGCTTAGAGGTTGTTCTTCCTAAACTATTAAGAGATCCACATCTGTCACTTCCTTAAAATAATAAGTTAAAAAAAATAAGCCAATTGTGAGGAATATTTTCAAAGAAAGTGTTTGCCAAGAGACATGATATATTTTCAAGGATAGTGTATTTGCCAAGAGACATGATAAGAGGTCTTCAAAGAGTAACTGGTCTAAACCAGTCAGATATGGACTTAGTTCTTACTGCGCATGTCAGAGAAATCTAATATGTATGTCTTTTTCTGTATTGGCGTTACGGAAATATTATAATCACCGGCCGTGGTTTCAGGGTATAAATTGTGTTCTGGAATGTGGGAGGTTCGAAGTTTGTCTTGATGGGGTTATGGAAAGCAAGCTTCCTATGCTGCAGCATACAAAAATAAAAAGGAATCTTTTTCTCTCTGACCCATCTGCTTATTAAGAAACTAATATGAATAGCTTTTGCTGATAGAGCGGCAACTTGTTTTCATAGTGGTCTGGAATTTTCCTAACACAATCAATATTTCTCTGAATAAAAATGTGTCAGAAGTCATATTTAACATTGCTGTACTCACATTTAAGACCATTAATATTGCAAAGGGGGGCATCTCAAATTTTCTTTATGGATTTAAAACCAGAGTTTTATATACATCTGCTAAGATTATCAGTCCATTACTTCTGACACTGATCCTGCAGTGAAAGACAGAAATGAGGGAAATCCAATGTACTTTTTTCTAACAATACCATGCATTTAATGCTAACTGAATTGCAGCTGAGCTAATTTACTGTTTATACACAAATACTGTATTGTTTAGATATTACAGTCTATAAACAAAACCTATATTACAGCATATAAATAATCCTCCACACACACACCCAAAAACCAGATAAGCCCTCAGTTATTTTAATATGTGGAAGTCTGTACTGTTCCACCTTTGGCTAAACAACACTTTGAATTTACCTACATGTACACTAGAATGAATTGTGAAATTATTGGATTGATATTACTGTTGAACCTATAGTATCACTACAGTTGTCTCTTACTAAACAGTAATGTAGGATCTTCCTGTCACCGTTTTTTTAATTTCTCCATCAAGTAAAAGTAAGAAACTCAACTCAGTTTTCAGTACTTTTCTGACATATCATATGATTCAATGAAACTAGCTTACTGAATTTTTATTTGACTACTTTTGACCGTGTATATTCCTACCACATGCTTCCTGTTGCCCCAAAGTTTAATGCAAAATTCTCATATTTAGTTCTCTTGATAGACAATCCAAATTTACCTAAAGGCATAGAATTCTAAATTTTATACTTGATGAACCATTTGTGGCTATAAAAGGAGGGGAAATTACCTTATTATTGTCTTTTGAATGTCGGCTGGCATACTCCATTTGAGTATAATGTGTCCTAATTATATCACTCGTCTTCCAAACACATTCTCAAAGTGTGCTGCATGTGGCATTTGCAGTTGCCACATTAATGCAATGGAGCACCAGGAAGCGCAGTGTAAGCACACCTATGACCAGCAAGTGACCCACAAATTAGCAGATGCACAGGGTTAACAAAAGTAGCGCTTTGTGTGGGGAGGTGTGTTACCATAATGAACCCTGACCCAAATAAACTGGGAAATCTATGCCAGTAAGTGTTTACACAATCATCTGCTGCATTGGCTAAACAAAAATAGAATAGCAAATCCCCTTTCCTCTTAATGTTATTCTGTAAGGGAAATGAGAAAGCCCTCTTATTTCACACGCATCAATTATAGAGGAGGAATCATAACCACAAAATTATTACTGGTTTTTGGAAACTGCATCAATTAGTTTCCCTTTGGAGTGGGATGTTATTGTTGACTAGATCTGTTGTTTGTGACTAGGAACAAAAACATTGTTTAATGCATTTGGGGAGGGTTTAACAGAAACTTGGCATTTTAGGTCTTAACTTGAATTGTGCTTGTCTGGGACTACTGTTTTACTTTAAGAATATGAAGACTGGATCATATGTTCCTCTCCTCATCTCTGCATTGAGACTTCATAACTTCCCTATATGAACTTCTCTCAGCCATTCATTCAGAACTACTGACCATATGCTACTGAGGAGGTTATGTGGAGCAAGATCATTTAGGAGCAAGATTTTCTACAAGCCATTTGAAGCAGTTGCCTTTCAGAGATTTTGACACCTTGGGACAATGAAACTCCCTCAATCAATTGCCTTCTGTCATTACTAATTTGGCACAGACAACAAACTTTGCAAGTGAAAATGAAATGGAACTGTATGGGATTTGTATAAAAACTACCAGGCCTTTTGACATTTAGCTTTGAGCCTACAATGGAGACTATGAGCCTCCCTTCTGTGCTGTATGCCAGTAGAAAGGAGACCCTGCTTACCATTGATATGCTCTATCTTCACAGGACAGAATATAATCCAAATCAAGTGTCTCTTGTTCTAGATCACTGGTATGATCTGACTGAACAAATCTACCAGTGTACCAATGGGCCTCAATTCAGAACACAGAAATGTGTAGAAGGCACACCTCCATTTTTTTATTTTTTTATTTTTTGAATACCAGAGGATCCATTTCAGTGATGCACCAAAGTGCACCACCAAAATGGGTCCCCTGGGGTCTCTTAGCCTAACTCTTTGGAGCTGTCACAGGCTGGTTCCAAAGTTCGTCCAAATTTTGAAGCTGATGTAGGGGCTGGACTGGACCAGCACCAGTACCTAGATCACAGCTTTGACTAAAGAAAGACCCTTAATCTCTTTCTGAACTGAGCCTTATTTAAAATTATATACCAAAATAGAGATCTGCCATCCGCATGCTAATGCAGACGATGGCAGGTCCCAAGCAGAGACTGCTACAGACAGCATAGATAGCAGATCCAGAATAAGGCAAAGTGCAGAAAAGGCCCTAGAATCTAGATTCTAAAGACATCTTTTCACATAGCAGTTTAGGCTAGGTAGATCTGTAAAGTGGTCTCCCAACAAAAAATTCTAGGGATGTTAGAAAAAGACAGACCAAAGTATCAAAAGGAACCTGCAGCACCTTAGGACACCATTTTCCAGTCTGGTGTCTTTCAGATGACCTGGTGCCAGGACACCCAAGGGTCAGAAACTGTAATATAAATATCTGCAGAGAAATTGATTGATCAAGGTTGTCTTGGCCTTGTACAAGAGCTCAGCAAAGTCTTCCCACTTGTCTAGAAGAGGTCTTAAATCAAACAGAGTATTGGTTTTCTCTTTTCTGTATTCAGAGCAGTTGTTCCTTCCTTTCTGGTTCTGTTAGTGTCAGAGTCCCAGGAATACAACTCAGAATATAGCTCAACTGGGAGAACACAGACTCTGTTCATCCCTACTATTTCACAGCTGAGTTAGGGTGATTCAGTATGGATCCATATAAAACCAGCTGCCATCCCACTAGCTGCATGCCTTAAAGAGTTGTAAACTATAAGCAGTAGCTACTTTGCTATAGTGCAGTCATGGCTCAAGCAAACCCACTTGGTCTGCTGTCTTCATTGCCACCAATGGTCCTGGGTTTTTGACCCCAGGAAATGGCCATGGAGCCATTTCCAGGATTTTAGAGCCCTGCCTGTGATGCAACAGAAACGGGAGGAAAATTGACTGCCTGTGATGTTTATGTGTCCATGGACATTGGCAGGCATGCAGATAACATGCCAGTGCTTTGAAGAGTAGTATGCTTGTAGTGCTCTTCTTTATGGTAATTTCCAGCTGCTGAGAGCCTCCATGTGGATCCTTTCTTAATGAGAGAAAGAGATATGGTTAACCCCAAGCAAAGACAGAAAACATACTCTACACATATCATGTTCCTTCCCATGTGCCATCTCTCAGGGGAGAACACGCCACTTTTCTTTTCCACCTCTGCAGCAGGCCAAGGAAACAGATGCCATAACTTACTTTTTGGTACAGCAGGACTAGCCTATCTTGGAGCCATTCCCAGGAGCAGAAATGGTTCCTAAATACTTGTTTAAGCCTTCCGCATTTAGAAGGCTATCCCAGTATAGCACCCAACCCTGGCTCTGAAGATGATTGCACACTCTTTGGAGTCACTTCTGAGTTCTGTGAGTGCTAGGAACTGAAGATTCTAGCCTCTGTTCCCCCTGTGGTCATATTTTGATGGCATAATTTGGTGTGGTACCAAAATGCATCCCTCTGTTAAACCAAAACAGGGAGGCATGCACCACTCTGCACACACCCCTATTCTGATCCAGAGATCCTGGAATGCCTGTACAACTGGGGGGGGGAGAGAAACGGTCACCTATGACACTTTCTCAGGATCCCAACATTGAGGGAAGAAGTCAGCTCCGAATCCGAAGCGATCGGCAGAGACTTCAGAGTCTCACCACCGGTCTCTCCAAAGAGATCAGCGCAGAGTGGCTTCAGAGTCTCTGCCAATCTCTTCAGAGGGACTTCAGAGGGGAGTCCACGCAGTCTGCGCTAATAGCGCATGGATCGTGCTGACAGCTCCGGAACTTCTCCAAAGTCCTTGGCGATCTCTCCAGAGGGACTTCGGAGTCATTTCAAAATGATTTTGACATTACTCCAAAATCACTCCGAAGCTGGGACTTCAGAAATCGCACTCCCCTGTCCCCAGAGACACCTGGGGTGACGGACCAACCCCTTGGGGGGCGATCCGGATTCCCCACATTGGTGCAAAGGGGTTTCCATGGCAGGGAGGTGCTACACCTCCTGTGGAAACACATTGGGTGCTTCCCTTAATCTGGA
>MTQE01002208.1:46960823-46979828 GCA_014337955.1 Aspidoscelis marmoratus | reverse complement strand
TTTTCAAAAGGAATAAATAAACAGGTTTTTATTCTTAGTAACAGGAAACATAATAAAAGTTCTGAAGATGAATACACATCAGACAGTACTAAGCCGCACCCCTTAGTTGTTAGTCTTCACACATAAGTCTTACTTCACAGTTCCTTTTCCTTTCTACCCCTTCTGGCCTTATCCCCCAGCTCAGAAGTTTGGGACCAATGCCTGGATCTTTCCCTGAGGTACAGAGACAGTCTAATCCGTCTCCCTTCCCCAAAACCCAAAAGCAAGGACAAACTCTTTTTCTTCTAGCAGGCGGGTTTTATATTCCTTCACTAGTCTAAACTCGACGCCTGATTGGTGGAGTGCGTTCCTCCCCCTCCCATTATGCTAATTAGGGAGGCTTCGCCCCCTCCTTACCTGTTTAAGCTGTCAGTTTAAACTCTCTTCCTCAAAGCACATTGAATGCGTTTTCATTACACTTTTAAAATTACTTCTCCCAGCACTAGAATTAGTGTGGGCACCACAGATGCAATCACCAATGTCAGAATTCAGTGGCTTAAAATGCCAGTATTCATACTGAAGACCAACAAACATATTAGGATGTAGTCTCAGAGGCTTATCTAGGGCTTCTCTGAGACTCTGCTCAGACACAGCAAATTTTTAAAAAAGCATTCCTGTGTGCGTTCCCATGGTACTAATTTGTATCTCTATTGCCCCTCCACTGAAGTGGATTAAAGAAAAGCGGGTTCAATCCGGATTTAAGCGTTCCCAAGGGGGTAAGCAAAACACGCATTTAAAATGAACGGACCGTCCCCAAGGAAGCGTGTTTTGTTTACCCACATCTTTTTCTCCCCGCCCCTCGCTGTTTCATTGGGTGATCGGGCGGAAGGAATTTCCAGCTGCCGAAACGCCTTCCCCCCAGCCAGCGATCCTGCAATCCTTTCCTTCAAAAAGACCAAAAGAAAAATTTAAAACTTCTCTGTTCGTCTCCCCTGCTTGCGAAGACTGCAGCCGGCACTCTTTACAAGTTCTCCACCCAGCCAGCTCTTTTACGCTTTCACTTTCGCAGAAGCAATTCATCACAATGTATCTTTGCTGTTTCTCTTTGGGATTGGAAAGAGAAACAGCAAAGGGAAAATGCCTGCCTAGATCGCTGTTTGCATAGATCGCTGGCTGGATGACAGGCAAAAAAGAGACAGACAGACAGAGAGAGAGATGATCTCTCCGGCTGGCAATTCCCACCTGGGAGAGAATCCCCGCCCCTTTTGCCATGGAGCGATCCCATGGAAAATGTTGCGCTGAAAACCCACGTCTTCCAAGTACTGCTTTAAACAGGTATTTTTTAAAAGCGGGTTTTCCCCATTAGCAGCGCTGGAAATCCGAATTAAAGCCGTGCATGGGACCACTCCATGGCAAAAGAAGATTTTCAGCAGACTTATTATTGCATGGGAACGCAGCCCCTGAGGTGTCTCAGAGAAGGCTTTGAGGTAGGATGAAAAGGTCAGTTAGAAAAGGGTTGGGATCATGAGGGTCACACTCTGTGTCTCAGAGGCAACCCTTTTGTTATCTCTGAATGCTGTGTGGAAGGGAGGCTCCTAGTACCTTTGCTAGTCAGGAATACTGGCCAGTGCAGAATCACCCTAAAAGCCCACCCCTTGTCTTTTCTTTTCATTTCCTATGCTTCTTTACCAAATTCATCAAATGATTTCGGGAAAGAGAACCAAGCCTTACTCATTAAGAATGGTTTAAAGCCCTTTAGAATAATTCAAAGCAGTCCAGCAGGCTAAATAAGTGTGATCTGACAACATTCTTGGGATTTGTTTTTATTATAACTGAAAAAAGATGAAGCTGTTATTTTTTAAAAAGGAAGAAATTGGCTGCCCCTGCCTATAATGATGATGAGGAGTTTAATGTAGCTGCCAATGTAAAACCTTTAAATTCCAATAAACAGATCTGAAAGTCAGCATTGGTAGTACAAGTAAGAGGAGGTTCAATTGCTTCAGGGTGACAATTCATCAAGAATCCACCTCTATAAAAAAATAATGAAAAACAGGGAAAGGCTATTTTTTCAAAGTCTTTGGGCTGTGTTTTTTTAAAAATAATTTTAACATTTCAAGGGAGAATGGAAGTTTAGATATACTGCATTTTATTACTTTTTTTATTGTGCCAAATATCATCGATGAATTACAGACCAAAAAGGGGGACACAGAGAGATTCAAAGTATAATAGATGTCATTCTAAAACCAGTTAAGATATAAAGTATCTTAAGTGGTTCTCAGCCAGGTAAACATGCAGTTTAAAAGACCACCTTATTTGAGTAAGGTCGTAGTCTGGGAAAATACTTAACTTTAGGAAAAGCAATATGTTCCTTTGTACCTAGGGAATGTTGGAGCAAAACGAAAGCGCTAATTAAAAACCTGCTCGTTTGCTCAGTGCAGAGCTGAGTGTCCCTGGCATAGCACAGAACAGGCCAGATCCTTCTCTGACGGCACTCATAAAGCTGTCAGTAAGCCCCAACGGTGTGAAAAAGCCATGGCTTCTAAAGAACTTGTTTCTAGTTAAATTAAAAAGAAAGGAAGAAAAACCCTTGGCCTTCTTCTGTTCAGTAAAACCTAACAAATCATCTGGGATCATATAAACAGTGAATTTTAACCATATATTAGCAGTCCTTATGGAACAGAAGACCACTTACCCAGGTAGGAATGCCATAACCCAGTACTAGTTTATGATGACATTCTGTGGGTGAAAGGCCTTCAGAAGTGTTCCCTGCAAAAGAAAATGGAGAGCTTCACCTTCATTGATCAAAGCAAATACAATGAGATTTTACACAGACATGTGAGTGGTGCCAACCAAGAAATACATGCCGCAGTTTATTTTGCTTGGCAAGTAGGCCACTTAATAGGGGTAAGCACATGTGGAAGGAATGTGGGGTTAATAGCTGTTTAGAGGTTAGTCCACAAGTTCGTTCTGCTAGAGAATTTGGATTAAGCCAATTAAGTTACAGTTCCATTAACATAAAATGAAACACAGGGGAGCGGATTATTTTGGGGGTGCCCTGAGGTGTTTTCCAGATGTGGCCATCTCAGTTGCAAGAAAAAGCCCATCACCTTATCTTTACAGACTCCAATGCTTCTGGAATACTAAAATGGTTACTTCTCATAAAATTAATGGTGTGCTTTTTATAGGGTGCAGCACCAGCTGCAAGTCAGATTTTGTTTATAAAGGGCTGTTAATACAATTACCAGGCTACTTGACACTGTAAATTTTCTGTTGTTTTCTTTTTCTCATTTAGATGTGCATTTGAAAACAGGTAGGATCATTACTGAAGCCTATGAGCCAAAGGACTGAATTTCAAGTTGTGATTCTATAATAGATGCAGTATTTTTAAGAGTTTTCTGGTGGCAATAAAAGTTTTCTTTCTGTCAGAGAGAGAGAAATAATAATTTTCTGCTTATCTATAGAAAAAAAATCCTTGGAAGATGTTTTAAGAAGAAATTACTCTTTATAATGTCTGGCTGTGAGAAAGAAGAACACATTTCTAATAATGGCTTGTAAGCCTTGTCACACTGAGTTTTGTTTGCAGTGCTTGGTGTGAAAACAACAACAACCTGAGGCCCTGAAAAAGTCTCAAGGGGCTGTCTATCTGGCAGAAATAGCCCCGTGCTGAAGCCATAGATCCAGGTTTAGTTAAGGACCCATTGCCATTGTCCTCAGCTATAGGCCGTACTGAGCAAGGCTGGTGGGAGTTAAAACCCAGAGTAGAATTCATATATGGAATCCAGGGGTGTTTCTGCACTTTGCTTCCTGTCTGCGGGACAGGAAAAGTACATCCTCATTGGTGTGCAGTAGCATTTGCACTTGCAAACACTAGTGCAAACATGGTAATGCTCATCTATCAGCCTCCTAGTAGGGTGGAGAAGACAGCGGTGGGTAAACAGAAGCTCAATCATCCTGTGTGATGGGACAATTGGGACTGTGTATTCCCTCCGGAGTATTGAATGTGTCCGGATGCAGCCATAATCAGATCAAGACTCATGAAAAAGAAACGCATGTATCATGCAGGCTTTCCTACACACGCACACACATACTTTGCTGCTGTCTTTCTTTGAAGCCCAAATTCTATGACAAAAAAGAGTGAAGCTTTGTACAACCATCAGCTGCTTAACCACCATGTCTTTAAAATATCCAGAAGGCACAACACACAAATTGTGTACAGCCCCATTGTGCAAAGGCATGAAGGGGAAAATATTTATGTCTGCACGTAAAGAAAGGAAAGGAACCCTAAGCAAATGGCATGAGAAGAGAAAAAATGTTATGTAATGTGTTATTTTGGGGCATCACATCACTTCAGCATTAGTGCAAATGGTTAGAATATGAGCATCCCATAATCTTGTATGTATAGTCTGTTGCTTTCTTTCTTTCTTTTTTTGTTATTGTTGCCGTTGTTGTGACTTCTTAAAAACGAATTGTACATGGGATGGAAGGGCAAGTGCTTGGCTTTTGTTGGTTTTCTCTCCCTTCTAATATGATTTCCAACTGAGAATAATTTCTCTTGAGACTGGTTAAATCTCTTGTAAGTAAAGGGCAATCATTACCACAATTGAATGATTTCACTCAGGTCTCTGTGATACAGTGGACCACTTTAGCTGCATCATGTAGACCAGTGGTTCTCAACCTGGGGGTCAGGACCCATTTGGGGGTCGAACTACCATTTCAGAGGGGTCGTGATGAGTCTCCCACCGCCCTTCCCTCCCACCTCCCAGCTGCTCTGCCCCCATGGTTGGGGTTCTCCACAACATGAGGAACTCCATTAAGGGGTCGCAGCATTAGGAAGTTTGAGAACCGCTGATGTAGACCTTCCTCCACAGAAATTATTTTATTTTCAATCAGTTTCCTATTCCAAAAAGAGTAGGAAACAGCCATTGTTAATCAATTTCTTTGGACAGTCACTTTGTCTTTTGGCAGTAAGGGAGAATGACAGTTTCCTGCACACTGCAAAGCAGGTAAAAATGCAAGATTTGGGTGAAGGGAGGACGTTTTGATGGACAGGAGAAACTCCAAAATCAGTCTTATGATCCCCACATCTCCATGTCTATCAAACAACAACAAATTAATAATAAAATTTGCAATCATACAGGAATCTAAGGCCCTTCCTGCTGTAGTCTGCACTAGCATGCAGACTGCAGGTCCCTATTACAAAATATATCCTGGAATAAGGCCCAGTGAAGAAAGAACAAGGAATGTGCATGAATATTCATCATATTTGAAAATCGCATAAATCCATATGAATTCATACATTTGCACTCAAATCAAATGATTTGAAGATTGACATTAGAATGTGAAGTGTCCACATTTAGCAGTAAGGGACCACGGCTGGGGAGACAGGGAGGCCGGGGTTGGGCCTCTGCCCCCATTCACAAGCTCCTCCAAGACCACGCTAGGCCTTCCAGAGGTGCACACGGAACTCTCCTATCCAGAAATTGGGGAAAATCTCATGACATCTCCTGCAATTCCTGGATAGGGGAGGTATGCACACATCCCCAGAAGGCCTAGTTCAGCTTCAGAGGAATGCGCAAATGGCAGTGAAGGCTGCGGCCATGGCTGCATTTAATGTTAAGGGTTTGTGGCCATGAGGGATGGGAGGCCAGGAGTGGGTATATCCAGGCTCAAAGTTTGATGAAGGCTGGATCCATTCAATTCATGGGTGAATGGGGCCCTACAAATGTAGGCCCCTTTTGCTCGCAAATGTTGAAATTCATCCAAACTGATATGAACTCTGAATAGTGCAAATATTCGTGCACATCCCTAAAAGCAACCTATTAACTTTCTCATTAAAAATGGGATTGTTAAAAAAATATGAGTTAAGGACAAGAGGATATGGTAAATTCAAGTTTGGCATTTTTCATTAGTTTTGTAGACTGGTTTTGGCTGCAATGTTAAGAACACTTACATGAAGCTTCCAGCAAAATCAGTGGGAATCCATGATAAATGGATAATCATAAATGAAAGGAAAGCGTTTATTCAAGAAGAGGAAGCTATGAAGATACAAATGTAATCAAAGGAAAGGTGCTACATTTGACAAGATACCTTTATATTCCACTGTTTTCAGGGATTAAAACAGGCATGCATTAGTAACAAGTAAAGTTTCTTTCCAGAGTACAGAATAAAAAGGAAATAGCTTATTTTCAAGCAATTAGAATTTGGATACAAGCCATTCCCACATCAAGCCTTAAAAGCCATTTCCTTCCATTCCTTCTACATCCCTCTTTATCCTACAATTTAACTGTGCTCCACGGGTAGCATGCAGCATTAGTAGTCGATGGATCAGGACCAGATAGAGCAAAGTGAGACTTCCCATCACATTCTTGGTCCTGCTCCACCACTGGGCAGTCCTATCAACAATATTGTCAGAATCACCACCCTAGACCCAGAGTCAGGAACAAGGCAGAGTATAGCTAGGCAAACATTTAGCACGTGTAGCATCTTGGCATTTCCATCTCCCATACCTACATCCAGTATAGCACAGCTCAAAGTTCTCCTAACACCCTGTGTTCCCAGGCCTCATTATCTCAATGTGCCAAATTAACTACCAGCTAAATAAAACAATTAAATTTGTAAGAAAAACAAGTAGGCATGGCTCTGACTGTAAATAATGGGCAAAGACAGAAGCACAGAGGACATAGGGCTGACAAATGTTCTCTGAAAGCCTCTGCATTCCATATTCTAAAGGTGTGATGAGATCAGACATGGCTTTTTCAAGTAATTCCTTTAGGAAGAAGCTTCCAATCATCAGTGCATCAGTGCAGCTGAGAAGCTGCCTTATTTTGCCACACTGCAGCCTGCATTCACTTCCACATCAAGGCACACCTCCCCTTGCTACCCATTACTGGTCACTGGTCTATCGACCTTTCTGTTTCCATGACTGGTTAAAATGTGCCTAACAGTGGCTTCTATTATGTGGCTGGCTACATTACCCACCACTTACTTGATCTTATTTCCTCCAATTCAGATGAATCCAGATGTCTGGAAGTCTTAATTTCTAGAAATAAGAATATTAGTATATACTGACATCCTGTTTTTCCAATTGACCATTTATTTCTGAATTGCCACAATTCTGTTTCCTCTTCTGCTTCATCCTTCTTGTACTATCCTCCTCCAAGTTTGCAGATATCCCTCCCCATTGCTTCCTTCCACACGCAGAACAAGAAATTACAGATTTTCATATTTTTCAAAGTAATGATGCTTGGATATTCTGGTGAATGAATAGGAGCAGGCTACATCACTAATATTTTTCTTTCAGGTTGGAAAACTCCTGCCTGTTGATTGCAGTTATCCTACCAAACAGATGATCACTGTGGCTGAGAAATCCTTACCATCCCTGAGCTGACTTTTCTGAACATTCCAGAACCAAGAGGTTGCAGGCTGAAGATTGATGTCTGCTGGGTAAGAATGAAAGTCACCCAGAAGGTCTCTTCAACAGTTTCTGATTGCACCCTAAGTGTAAGCAGCCCTTGAAAATTAGATAACTGCATTTCCTTTTGGAAATAAAAACAGAAAAGTATCTCCCCCTTCAGATTCTTGCCAAGGAAACATCATAGATGAACCAATACAGTCAGCCAATTCTTCCTTCTATGGATTGTTCAAGATTCTTTTATTTGTAGTAGGCATTGAAAAAGCAAGGGGGGCAGATGGTGGGAAAGATAAAAGAATAAGTTTGCTTTGGCAATCAGTTAAAGCCACAGGACCCAACCAGCAACAAGCTGATGATGTAATGGTGCATGTATTCACTTTGTAATGGTTGTGTGTGTGTGTGGTGGTGATTGTGGGGAATCAAGGACTTCAGAATCACCATGACCCCCCATTCACCTGTGTGGGATACCTTTGCCTGCCTATTAAAATCAATCAATTTTTGATGAGGTGCGACAGTGATTTAGGATAATAACACCTGCTCCTAACCATCATTCCTATTATTCTAATTAAAGTAGTTTCAGTTTAGCAACCTGAGGATGGAAAAAGATGACATGCAAATGCCAGACAGAATTCAAACTGGCTGGCCACATCATTTTGGTATTTAAACTGTTGTGTGTGCCATACTGTCTGTGTTGATTCAGCTGTACTCTCAGTAGAGGTGAAGGACCTGGAAAGACTGGGACTCACCCTAGAGTGGTTCATTTGCTGCTAACAATTGGAAGTGCAGAATGGTTTACTGGATTTGTGCAGCTGGTCCCACTTTAAAGAGTAAAAAAAAAAAAAGACCTCAGCCTAAATCAAAAGCTCAGGACATATGAACATAACATAGCATTAGGTTAGAAGGCATTTTTGCTGTAGGCATTCTAGTGCCTTTCTTTTTTTATGTTCTAAAATATAGCCCAGGAACTAGACAAATAGTAAATTGGAAAAACTAGATACCGGTTGCCTGCCCATAAAATAAATTTTGTGACATTTCTTCATAAAATTAGCAACGCTTCATTTTAGTTTGTTGGCATTTTCTTTGAATCAAAGAAAGTACCTGAGTTTTTCTCTGGGTCAATACTACTGCACTGTGCACTTGAGAACTAAAATGTAGCACATTCTATTGTGCTCTGGTTTAAAGCTAGTGATGTTGCTGAAACTGGTAGTTATCAAATCTAGATGCGAAACTACAACAGATGCTGATCCTCAGTTACGTGATGAATCCAATGCTGTCTGTTCTGGGATACTCCACTCCAGCTTTTAGGAAAATTGAGTTTCTAAGGAACCATAGAGGAGCACAAAGCTCTAATAACAGAACTATAATTTGTAGGTCCCCAAGAGACTCTGGCAGAGCAATCTGGTGCCCTGAAAACTCTGTGTCAGGTGCTGAGGCATATGATATGGTCATGAGCATGTTAACAGGTAAGTCAAAACCCTCTCCAACATAGATTTTGCACATTAATCAGTCCTTTGGTTGGGACCCTCATCTTCTCACCAACTAATGGAAGGGCCTAATCTAAAGGGTGAGTCATAGGGATTCAAGTTCTCCCATCAAGATGTCCTAACTCCCATGCACACATACACATACATGTTCAGGTTATGTATGGCAGCTGCACTTACTAATGTGGCCTCTGAGTGTCAGGACAGCTTAGAGCTTCTCATCACTAATCCAGAGCCCTTTAATAGTAATCTTCCAATGAACATGGAAATGATTCATGGCACAGAGAAACAGGACCTTTTAATCTCTGCCTCTGTCCAACCCCTGTTAAGTCCGCCCCACAGACTGAGGATCAGCATCTATTGTAGTTTGGAATCTAGATTTGATAACTACCTCTTTGACAGCTGGGCATGCGCCGCAATCTGTCTTTTCCCCTGCCGCTTCAGAAGCATTTGCTTCTGAAATGGTTTAAGGGGAAAAGCAAGAAGACCTAATTTTTCAGGTCTTACATCTGGGTTGGATTTCGGCAGCAAAACCGGTTTAAGAAACCAGTTTTGTGCGCTGACGTGCAGATGTGGCATCCTCAAAGGGGCCTCCAATCTGGCCTCCAATGTGGAAGCCACGTCCAAATCCCTCCCCAAACAGGCTCTAAATGCATATTTAGAGCCTGTGCAGAAAGGCCCCAACAGCACAAATTCTCTTTCAAAATGGAGGCTGACAGCTCGCATGGACAGGGGGAGAGAGAGGCTATTTCTCTCCCTTTCAGTTTCCCTCCGTTTCCCTCTGTAAAACAGAGGCTTGGACTCATGGCTTAGCTTTCCCCTGTTGGGGCAGCCTTGCTACAATGCATCTATCTCTTGAGGCTTGTGCTTTTAAAAACTTTTCCTGCTGCAGTATCTCTCCTAATTGCAGTGTGTTCAGAGCAGAGCATCCACTCACATCTGGCAGGCATTGGCCAGAAGGATAGACCCTCACCCCAAATAGTCCCATAGCATTCCCAAAGGCAAAAAAATAATGCGGGCTGGCTTCCAAAAGGGAACCGAGAACAGTTTTTGTGAGGACTTTTTTCTGAGGATTTTTGCAGGATAGTCCTCATAAAGACTGGGAATAAAAAAAAAATTAATGGGAGCTCTTGATCCCAAAAACAGATTAAATTCAGATCTGAACTTGTATGGGAACGTACCCAGATAATTTTAAGCTGCAAATTCTGAAACCAACAAGGTCCCTCATAGTTATGTGCTATGTAGAATATGAATTCAAAGGCTTTCATAGTTTTTGTAACAATGCTGCTACAGCCATGACCATGCAGCGTAAGAAGTGATTGTTGCTCAACACATATCATATAAAACTCAAGAGAACAAACTGCAACTCCTATTCATTTGAGAACTATTCAATTCATTCATAGGTCACTATACAGGTATACATCTCCTGAGAGCATTTAATTCAGTGAGAAGCTAGCCTTGAACAAATGATAGGAAATAAATGTATTTAATATACCTTCTTCTCACTCCTGCCAAGATCTGAATAACAGACGCATTTGCATATCGCCCTTAAGGTGAATAGCATCCTGAAAAATCTTTTTTTCCATGGACGACTCAGCCATATAATAGTGGGGTTTTTTGAAGCACATCAGTGTTAACTCACCATCATGTTTTCATAAAACTATTATTATTTTAGTAGTTGTTCTTATCCTCCATGTTTTGTGAACCATTTCAGTATTATAGGGTGTTTTTCCACCGTGCTCCTTTAATCCGGATCTAAGAAGATCCAGATCTAAGGAATGGGGAGTCTAGCACCCAATAGCAATGGGTGCTAGCCTCCCTGCCGTGGAAACACCGGAGCACCCATTTGGAAATCCGTACCTACCCCTGAGGGGTCTGCTTTTCACCCCAGGGGTTTTGGGGGACAGCTTCAATCTCCGAAGTGGCTTCGAAGTCATTTTGAAGTCACTTCAAAGTCACTTCAAAGTCTGTGCAAAACAGCTCCATTGAAGTCTGTGCTGATCTTCAGAGTGAACTTCAAAGTGACTTCGGAGTCACTTCGGAGTCACTTCAAAGTTCACTCTGAAGATCAGCACAGGCTTCAAAGACGCTCCGGAGCTATTTTGCACAGACTTCGAAGTGACTTCGAAATGACTTTGAAATGACTTCTAAGCTTAGGTTTGGGGGCTCCCCCCTCATGGGTGCCCCCTCCCCTAGTCTCCTCTAGACCCCATTGCCACACAAGCGTGGAAACAGGCTCCCTTTAATCCGGATTTTCTGCCTGAAGACCTCATTGTAGACCCCATTAAAGTTTATTCTCACAAGAAAAAATTAAAAAGGCTTTTTGCTTTAAAATTAAATCAAACAATCTTCACTACAAAGTGAGGTATGTAACATACAAAAATAGTAAAAACTTCCAAGGTACATAAACAAACTGAGACTTCAGTTTTTTCAAGTCAACTCTTACCAGGGTCAAGATTTCATCCAACCTTGACATACTGTGGAAAAAACCTTCACTCTGTCTTTTGCATCATCCTTTGGACCATTCTGGCACCTCCCTGGCACCTCATCTCCTGGCATCTCCTTAGTACCTTCTCTGGGCTCAGGATACCTTCTTTATAACCCAGTTTGACTTTGCATCTCATGATCTTAATTAACCAACAGAAACCTAAGAAACTCAAAAGATTCTGGGCTAGGTGTAATTTTTCTCCCTCCTGTAATTGACCTCAGATCTCTAACAGACATTTTATTGCTTACAGCCATATTCAGACCGTTAGCTAGCAATTCATTCTCCCGTCTGCCTCTACTGATTACAGGTGTAAATCACTTTGGCACACTTCCACATTATCCAGGCTTGAGCTTGCCTATCACTTTATTTTAACCCTTTAGTACTTAGGAATCTTCTTTGCTAAACTCTGAAATTTTTTAATTACCCAATTCCACGACAAGGTTCATTGATGCAGTAAACAAGACATTCCTCCAAAGAGCATGATGTCACATCCCTGGGTGCCTCATCTGAGGGTCCTGATCTTAGAGAGAGCACTGCTGAAAGTGTAAGCATGGTCCCCTAACCCCTTCAGTGAGCCAGTTTGGTCTCGTGGGTAGAGTGCTGAAACCTAGTCGCATGAGGGCTGATAGAATGCATGTATGATGCCCTGGGATGGAGCATTTGCTCTTCTGGGCAGGTGGTGCAGTTTGGAAAAAAAAAACCAGCCCGTCCCAAGGCATTCTAAACACATTCTGGGTGCAGAGGACTTAATTGTGCTCTACACCTGGCCTAGAGCGTTCGCGGCCATCCCCGGCCGTTCTGCAGCTGTTAGGAAGGGAGCACGTTTCCAAGCTCCCTCCTTGATAGATACAGCCACTGCCCCAGGCATGTCCGGATTGGGTCCAGCTGGACCCAGGGGCCAGGCAGGCCTGTCTGGTCCCTTCCCTGTGTTCCTCTAGGTTCTAGGGGACCAGATCAGGTGCCCTGGGGCCCGCAGGAACCCCCCCCCAGTCACCCACGTTCCCAGGCCCAAGCCTACGCGGGGACACGCACTCTTGCGAGGTATTTACCTCGTGCTCGCCAAGTCCCCAAATGGCAAGCCAGGTGCGCCATCACACGCTGGCCACTCTGTTTGGCTACCTGATTGGCTCGCCATTTCAGGACCTGTCAAGCACAAGGTAAGTACCTCTCTCGCACATGTGTCCCTGCATAGGCCCGGGTCCGGGAGGGAGGTGCCCAGGGGCAGTCCTGTGGGCCCTTGGGGACCTGAACTGGTCCCCTAGAACCCGCAAGAATCCGGGGGAGAGACTGGACAGGCCTGCCCACCCCTGGGTTGAATTCAACCCAATGGCAGATAGGCCTGGCAGTGGGGTCCTGCCCCCGTGCCAGCATTTTCAGGCTAGGACATGTGGGTCGCTTTCCTCATTCGCACGTAGGCAGGTAAGAACATGTGGAAATGCATTCCTTACCTGCCTATTTGTGAATGAGGAAAGCATCCCCACGTGTCCTAGCCTAAGTGCACGACAGCCATTCAGCTGTAGTGTGAAAAGGCCTTTGGACTTTTATCTGGAGGTCTCCCAGTCATTCTGCACTCCTACACAAAGCCATCTGGGTGACCTTGGCCTAGTCACAGCTCTCCTTCTGAGCTCTCACAGCTCTACCTGCCTCACAGAGTGTCTGCTGTGGGTAGAAGAACAGGTTTGTCAGCGTGATGTTGTGTTTCTGTAAACCTCAATGTGTGTTGTACCACTAAAACAACAGTTTTTAATTTATATCTTTGCCTGTTATATTTGGACCACTTCCAGACAGTGCCTAAATATAAGGCTATTTAGCAGTACTCCAGAAGAAAGCACTTCTGGAATAACTGTCCAGACAGCTGGACAATTCCGCCTCCAGATGGCATCTAAATATAAGGCTATTTAGTGATATTTTGGAAGTTGCAAACAAAAGGGCTTACACAGTCTGGACACTTCCTCTCACCATGTCATGGCACATGCATCCAAGATTTAAATACCTGGAATTGTGTGATCACTGGCCTGGATGAATGCACAGTCATCATTTTAGGTCTGGTTTGGCCCTGCACATGCATGATCAAGATTTCCAAAATAGTGTATCCCAGGAGCAATGGTCCAGATCTGGCAAGTCCTTTAGATATATCTGTAAAACTTGGGTTGTGAGTTAATTTTTCCAGATTAACATTATTCTGGAATTTTACCCCAATTTCCCAAGGCTATGTTGGGGTTGCCATGGACTCAATGTGACAACTCCAACATAGCCCCAGGATGACTTGGGTTCTACACTCCATCTGGGTGCAACTTTGAACTCTTGCTGGAAAGCAGGACATGTTCCAATATAACATAATATAAAATACACAATCAGTGCATGGGAGCCACAACTGCATTGAACTATAAGGCCACTCAGCCCCTCTGGCACACCACTGGTGCCACCTACCGCTGTGCTGTTTGCACAGAGTTTAAGCAGTGGGCATCAATTGCATGAAACTGCGTGCTGTTTCCATAAACTTTGTGTGCTTTGTTTAAGAAATTCTCCCCTCTTTCATGTCTAGGCTACCACATGTTCCCACAGCAAGAGATTTTATATCACGTTTGGTACACATCTTGCAAAGGGAAACGGATAACTTGTCCCTTTTCTTTGTCTTGGCCTTTAAAAACAACCCAAACATTTTCTCTCTGTTTTGTGTTCACTTCTAAATATGAAGAAAATGTGCAGTCAAAAAATTGGCCTAAGTTGCATATTAAATTCATGCATGATTTTGGATCAACAAATTCCAGACCTTCCCTTCTTCGACCATCTATGTGTTTTTCTGCTCAAAGGCTTTGCATCCTTTATGAAAAAGTGCAGTATAAATGCTGGTAACATCTTGAAAATTCTTACACTCAGACTTTGCAGATTAGATATTTGAATGTTCTTCCTTTCTAAGTATTAGTCTAAAAATGATCTTATATCTGCTGAAGTATGCATCTTTTTTATTCATCCGTAATATAATTAAGACATGTCTTCAAAGTTAGTTCCTTTCTATCTTGCAAAGCCCTCTCATGCTTCTGTCTCTACTTCCAGTGGATGTTTCTGGTAGCTTGGAAAACAGCCAGCCCAAGCCTGAAGTCAGTTTTTTAATCCTAAACAGAAACCCTGTGACAATGGTATAATTTCCTGTAACTGCAACACAGTAGGATGAGTGCCTTGCCTCCAGTTTTTAATCTGTATGTCACTTGCTGATGTAAGCTAGTGGCTATGAATGACATGGGGGGGGGGGATTTGTTGGAAAATGCTGTTTATTTAGCAAACCCCCTCCCCAGCTCTTAATCTTATAAAAGGTTCTCAGAGAAATTTAGAAAAATGTATTGCTACACAAATCCCTGCCCTAAGATGTACAATCTAAAACTGACAGTGACACACAAGGAAAACAGGATTGGGAGGGAAGAACAAAATAACATCTGTAGTCAGGCAGATGGCATGATCCTGCAGTTCCAAACTCTTTCCCTAAGGCCCATTGGTGCAGCCACTTGGATGGCCTCGTCATCCCCTTCTTCTCCCATTGTCATGTCCTACCATCCACTTGCTGAGTTAAGTGAGTCTGAGGCTGGATCTGAACAGTCTGAGGCTGAAGAGGATGGGATGCAGGATCTTCATAACTCAGTTTCTGCACAACTTAGGCTTTCTTGTGAAAACCCCACTCCTTGTGCAAACCCTCATGTAAGCCCTAGTGTAAGCCCTGGGCCCTCCATAGCACAGCCTGAGGCAAGATAAATCAGCCAAGTGCAGAGCTAAATGAGCCCAGCAGAGATGGTTAGCCAGAAAGCATCACCCTTCTGACTCAGCAAGTTCAGGTACAGAATAAATTCCCTGCTCTGAGGTGCTTCCTTTGTTGCCAACAACTGACCCATTACCTGAACTGTATTTTGCCTGTCTGGTATTCTCATTATTGCCCACAGATGAGCTACAAGTGCTCTCTTGCTGGCTGATTCAAACTTAGATGTTTTTGTGAACTTTCCCGAGCTTAAAACCTGTTAATTACAGACTCTGTTTATCTTGTTTTAACTGGACAATGGCCTCAAGATCTGTAATTCATCTTGCTCTGTTGCCAGTGTCATTAAAATCTGCTATTTCTCACCAAGAGCTCTGTATTGCTTGCTAGCCAGTGAACCCTGTAAGATGGGACACCCACTCCCATCACTTGTTGATGGGATGGTACCAGAATTCTAGGCCCTTTCTGCACAAAGCAGCTGTAGATCCAGATCAGTAGATATGGATTTACTGGATCAACTGATCTGGATCACATGGAGCCAAGGGCCAGATCAGTACTATCTGCACTGATGATGCTAAGCCTCCCCAAGCTCCACAGTTACCACCCACCTGACTGCTAGGAGTGAAAGTTCCTAGTCTTAGGATATGTGTGTCTGGGGTGATTTTCAGCAGTCACTGTGGTACACTGCTGAACCTATACTCTTCCATGATCTGGAATGCAACCCTTAGCCTGGTTTGTGGACTTGATATATCAGGTTTACAGTAGATCTGGATCAAGGACCTCTTGATCTGGATCTGGTTCCATCTTGTGCAGATAGAGCTGGAAATGGGGACAGGGCCTCCTTGATCATGATTAACATGTGGATCAGGAGGCCCAGGATCCAGATCAGAGGCCTTTGATCCAGATCTAGAAGCTAGTACAGAAAGGGCCTAGACAACATGGCCTCATAGCAATGATTGTACTAGTTTTGTACTACTTCTGTATCAGTTTTGAAATCACACACCCTAGCAGCAGAAGTAAGAAGATTATAAACTAATACCTTCTTGTGTACCCAGCTCTCTTGTACAGCCACAGCTCACAGACATATATTGTATTTGTGTATATAAAAGAGACAGTAGACACATTGTTTGTGCTTCCCATTGACATCAGTGAGAAAGGCAAATCCCCACTGAAGCTATCTCTTGGAAAACCTAAGTAGTATGTGGCATGTATACCCCGTTCTGCTGCCAGAGCAGCTCCGGCCTAACTCTCCCCCTGGAGGAAATGTACAACTGAAAAAAAGAAAGGTTGGAAGAAGAGTATCCTATGGCTGTAAAGATATGAATGAGGATTTGTATCCCAAAGACAACTAGTGAGTACCACAAAGCAAGTACCACTTTGAAAAATGAAGGCTTCTCTCCAGACAAGTGAACAAGTGCAAAGACCGCATCTATTCAGGGCCTAAACATGGGATTATCTTGAGCTTTATAGAGATTGCCACACGTATCCCCGGCAATCCTAACGTAGTTCTGGGATATAAGGGTTCAATCTAACCTTGGTTTTCGTGGAACAGTGATATGGGCTTACTTGTCTGGATCCTTTCCCCTGGGATCCATATAGGTGAAAATGGATTGTGAACTTTTGTATATTTCACATGATCAAAATACCCAGAAGGAAACACTATACCATCATAGGAGCAACTACTAAAACAGGCCTTTCACCACCAGGTTGGTTGATGATACTACCTAGCCTGATGGTGAAATGTGTACAAAAAAAAAAAAAAAATCCACTTGGAGAACTCTTACAGGGCAACATAAGGAAGAATAACTAATCTTTTCCTGTTTTTGTTCTCTCTTCTCTTCCCTGTTACTGAAGAAGGAAGCCCTTCTAAGCTTCTTCTTGTCAGAAAAACTGATGACCCTTGCAAAGACTTTGATGAACAGAAATCTTGGTGAACAGGCTGAGTCCAAATCACCAGCAAGCTCCTGCCTCGGTGATCAAGCTATTTGAACTGGTATTAGCTCAACTTGGAAAGGGAGGCACCTCTCAGTATTCAGCCCTGATTTCCTGGGAGGATAATTACCTAAATTTCAGAGGGTTAACACTCCCATCTTATCCCCATTAAGCCAGCCCCTTCTGTAATTCAGACAGCTACTGAATTAGTCCATAATCAGATTAAGATAAATTGCTTTAAATTGACATTCAGAAGCAAATGATCTTGTTATCTTTGCACTGACATGGGGTAAGACTCCCAGCTTGCCCAGCTCTTGTCTGCTTTAGGCTCAAGTCATATTTAAGGAAATTGGTTCCTTCTTGCTGGCAGTGTTATTCACTTAATCATGACAAGCTTTCACAGGGGTAGAAGGTAATATCGCAACTTCAAGATTCCAGAAGTACAAAGGAAGAAGCCCTGTGATGGATGGAGGGATGGATGAACAGAACCATGTGGTTTGAAAAGAAAACATGGGTTGGTGAAGATGGCAGGCCCAAAATATAATCTAGAATAAACCTCTGAGCAGAAAGGGCCTGTGTCTTGAAATAAATGAAAAAGGCTGATTTGTATATATATAAAAATCTGTGTTTGCAGTTAGGTTTTTACTGGTAACTACAACTGTAGGCAGCCATATTGGACATTCCATTTGGGAAGACCTTTTGAACCCACCTAACTACACTTAAGGGTAAGAAATCAATTCTTACTCTGCTAAAAGTTATCTTCTGTTTGGATTAATGGGAAAAGACAAATCTAAGGGATTGATCTGGGCTACATGGAAAACAAAATGGCTGTTGATCCCTTATGTCCAAACTCCAAAAGCAATGTCACCACTAGAGACAAGTGGAGGAAGAAAAATCCTATGTACAAATATTATGGTGGGGATTGGGTGCATATCCTACTTCTTTTCATCCCTAAGCAGATAATAGTTACCCTTACAGCACAAATCAAGATGTTATGACTTCTCACAAAGGCTTATGTCAATGGAACGTTACAGCAAAGGGTCAAGGGTTGCCTCCCCAAACATTATCTGTCCTTTCGGAATTAGGAGGTTTGTTTGGTCTAAGATAAAGGAAAGATCTGTGCCTCCTCCTGCTTAGATCAACCTGACATCTGATTCTGAAATGTTATGAAACACTCTGTGAAGCTGCCAAGCCTTTGACTGTTATGATATTTCAACTAAGACACGTTTGGAGTGACCTTTCACCTCAGTGTGAAAGCCTGAGGGTCAAAATGTAAAATCCAGACCACATCAGAGAGTCTTTCATTTGGACAGACCTTTCTCTGTCACTGGGCACTGAAGAATGATTGCAAATGGCATTACTGTAGGAAGGAAACAGGAAGGGGATCACCTGTCATGAAATTTCACACACACACAAGCACAGTTAATATTCACTTGTTGGAAGCTCATAAATCATTCTGGTCTGATGGACCTAATGTACACTTTACAATTTTAAGTTGGAGGAAAGTTCATATTTAACTGGCAGTTGCACACAGCATTATCATTTTTTCTTTGTGTGTGTGCATTCTTTTTAAAGAAACATCTACTGTCCATAAAATATAAAGTTGTATGGTAATCTCTCTACCCAGCATCATTCACTCTTACCTTCAAGGTCAAAAGGCTGAACTAAATACAAGAATCGCATGGAATAGCTCATTCTGGGCTGCGTGGCCTGAAACTCAGCAACCTCCATAAACCCAGTTACTAAATCCTCAGCCATTCTCTCCTGAAATTCTGGTTAAAGCTTGGCTTAGCTTCCTCTGAATCTATCCTGCCAAGGCTTATATTTTAATGAATTTTTATTATGTTTTTATTAATATTGTTTCTGTTGACTGCTATGTCCTACTCTGGGACTTTTGGGTGAAGGACAAGATACAAATCAAAATAAATAGGAAGGAAGGAAGGAAGGAAGGAAGGAAGGAAGGAAGGAA
>MTQE01002208.1:46931305-46956218 GCA_014337955.1 Aspidoscelis marmoratus | reverse complement strand
CATTAAGCACACATTCCAAAGTGCGCCTCCGCACACGGGTCGCTGATTGGAACACTTCCGGCGAGGGTTGTCTGCACAGCGAGTCCCTATTTTATGTGGATATCAGTGGCAAAACCGGATTGCCACCGGAGCGTCTGCATTTGCGGGGTCTAAATAGCACACTTCTGGTGGGTGCGTCTGCACCTATCTGGACTTAATGTGTGCTTAAAGGGTGTTTTTGGAACACCACATATTATGCGGTCTTGCGCTGTGTAACCACATCCACTTAGGATGCGTCCGCACAGCGCAAGTGTTCCTACCCTGGGCCCTCCCCTGGCCCGCCATGATTGGCTCCCTGGAGCCAAGGCTGGCGAGCCGGGGGACCTCACTGCCGCGGCTCACTCTCGCCCCAGAAGTGGCAGATTGCCTCTTCTAGAGGCAGGGTGAGCCTCCCTAAAGCCCACCCTAGCCCACCCTGGGAGGAGCGCGGTGAATCCCCTCCTTACGTAGTCAGCGTCGCCCCGATTCTGAGGGTCGGCGCCCAGGATGCAGTGCGCCTGCGTCCTGCGTGCCTCCTGAGTGGCTGGGGCTGCTACTGGCAGCCTTTGCCCTCAGGAGCCGTTCTGTGCAGGCGTGCTGTAGCAGCTCCGGCCACTCAGGAGGCGCGCAGGACGCAGGCGCACTGCATCCTGGGCACCGACCCTTAGAATCGGGGCGATGCTGACAAGGTAAGGAGGGGATCCGCCACGCTCCCCCCAGGGTGGGCTTTAGGGAGGCTCATCCTGGCTCCAGAAGAGGCGAGCTGCCGCTTCTGGGGTGAGGGCGAGCCGCGGCAGCGAGGTCCCCCGGCTCACCAGGCTTGGCTCTGGGGAGCCAAGCCTGGCGGGCCAGGGGAGGGTCCTGGGTCACAGATGGGAGGCGGGTGCTATGCGTCCACACAGCACCCGACTCCAATCCGGATCCACGCCGCGTGTGCGGAGGCACGGGGCGAGGGGTAGATCCACATCTATTGGATGCGGATCTACCCCATTATTCTGGATCTACCGGGGATCCGTGGTTATTAAAACCGGTTCCTCTGGGAGCTGATTTTAATGAATCTGGATTCAGGAGATCTGGATGTATTTGCCCCTGTGCGGAAGCAGCCTTCAAGCACACTGATTAGTGCCTCCAGACAGGGATGGAAGCAGTGAACTTGCTTTGCTGCTTCCGTCCCCTGCAGTAGGATCATGGCATTCTCCGCTCCCCCACTCTGTGAAGTAAAAAGATGCTGTATAACTAGCATATTTTTACTGTACACTTACCAGTATTTACTGTGCTCCTGCTGATGACAGAGCTTCCCATCTGGCCAACAGGAAGCACCTGTGCTGGAAATTCGAAGCTTCCATTCCTCTCGTTTGGAGGACGGGAAACAGCTCCGCCTTAAATGTGAAGCTTCCAATCCCCCAGTCTGGAGGACTGGAATGATCTTTGCATTTAAGGCGGTGCAAAGGGCACATCTGGAGGCATCCTGAGTGTTTTTAGTGAGCCCTCTGCTGAAGTGAAGTTGATCCATTACAGCAGATTCTATTTTAAAGCACAAGATATTAGAGATGTGCACAAATATTCATAACATTCAAAATTCGTATGAATTTGGCCAAATTCAGACATCTGTATTTGAATCGAATGTTGGCACATTCAAAGATTGACATTTGAATATCAAATGTTTTGATACATTCGTATGAAGCTTCGTATGGGATTCATGTGTATGCGTATGGGATTGAACATTTGTATAAAATTCAAATCTCACTACATTCAAAGGGGATCTATTTGAATGAATTTGAATTTTCTTGCATTTGATTCAATACAAATTGTATTTAAAAAAAAACATTCATGCACATCCTTACAAGGCATGGATTCAGCATAGTGAGGCCCTAAGAACTATAAATGGTAAAACTGAGTTGTGGACCAAAGGCCCATCTGTAGATATATAACAATAAAGAGACAGACAGCAAAATACCTACAGCCCTTGCTCAAAAGCTACAAACGTCAGTAGCAAAATGAAGTTACCTAAATAATAATTTATTCCAGAAGTTGGACAAAATCAACTGATTACTGGTCCACTGCAAAGCAGTATATCTAAAAACAGTAAGTGATTAAAGATAATATAAAATTACAATAAATAAATGAATACAAATATATATAGATAAAAACTCATTTTACATGCATCACTTGTCTTTTAAAAAAGGTGACTTTCATTGCATGAGATATATATTCACCCAACACAGTGGAGAAAAGAGCTAAATTTAAGAAATATTTTATGACTTGATACAGTTAAGAAGCAATCTAAATAATATCTCCATATATGTTAGCTATCAAGACTTTTTAATTAAGATTCACAAGGTATTTATTTTTAAAAAATCCAAGTAACAAAGGCATAATGTGTTCATTCATTCCAACTCAACACTCTCCAGTCCTCTAATCTCAAAGGTACAATAACAACCTTTTATGTTTGACTCACTTCTTCTGCCATTGGAAGGCAGGGGGTATCAATCCACATTTTTAAAACATCAGGCATGTAAGCAAAAGCATACAAGGGACCATTTTTTGACTTGCAGATATTGTCCTTCTACTGGAGTCACTAGGAAAACCTTCACAGTATGAAAGTCTGCAAAAAGATGTCCCCAAAGAGGTTTTAACATGCAACCATGTTACCCCTCATGTTTATCTGGTGTTTTTTGAAATGAACAAGGCACCCAGCAAGTTCTCAGGGGAACAGTAGAGTGCATGCAAATTTGAAGAAAAACCAAGCATGTTTTTCTTCTGCAAGCTGTAAAATAACCATTGGAGCTTTATTTTTCCCTTCCATTTCTTCCTAAATGTTAAGGGTGAAAAGATTAACAATTCAGTTTCATTTGAGACCTAAAGTTCCAAAGCAATTTGAAATTCTACTCAGCTGAAAAGTTGCATGGCAGCCCTACTGATTCGCCCCTTGTCATGAAAGTGAGGCCCCTGAAAGAAAAAATGTTCCATGCAAAAGTAATCAAACCTACAACATTTACTCTTTTAGAACTTTAGATAAGCTCTCTTTTGACTTTATTTCCCAAAAAGGAATGTCCTGGAAATATTGGTAACTGTTACTTCCACAACTTTAATCAAACTTTTATACTATCCCACACTGCCTCCTTGCCAGTTCGTTATTCACACCTTTGAATCACACTGCTAGCTCTTCTCATAAAAAACGTTAATTCAAGGAAATGGAATGCCTGTGGGTGAGTGGGTGGGTGGATATGGGTGTAAAAACCACCGTGTGAAAAAAACTCTACACTTTCTGCCTGCACTATAATGTGAAAAGAAAAAGCTAAACCAAGCCCTAACAATAGCTGACCTTTTGATGATTATTCATATACATATTTTTATAGTATGTCTTTAAACACTAGATAGGATAATCACTTGGGGATAGTTGTAGCTCAGTGATAGAGAAAACTGGCTGAAAAGCAGAGAGTTGCCAGTTCAATCCCCAGTCTCTCTCCAGAAATAGGCAATGGCAAACCACTTATGTATCTCTGCAAAGAAAATTGCCAAAAAGGGGCACGTGGATGTGCCCATGCAGTCACCCAGGAGCTGCTCATGATGTGGTATTACCCAACAATACGAAGGGAAATTGCTCAAGCTTTATAATACTTAATTGGAAGGCACCAGCAGACAGAAACTGAAAAGGAAAATCTTCATGCAGTTATTTCTTGTTATTTAGTTTTAATACTTTTTTTGCAAGTTAGGGCCAGAGATTGACGCTTTCCTACATTTGTTGTTGTTACCATTTAGAGAGTTCAGATTGCTAGTTTCCACCTCTTTCATTATTAGCATGTTTTCATCTTCATGGAATATTCCCAAAACTGAACTATCACAAACTATGAGGGATAAACAACATATTAGGTTAAAGACCAGACCAACAACATTCATAATTGTTAAGGAGAAAAAATATGCATCAGCTAATTACAAACACAGATTTTTTAAATCAAAAAGTAATCAGCATTAAAGCATTGCTCACTGTTTAGGGCAGATAGCTGCAGTCAAATGCCAACCCACAAATTAGTACCTGACCCCAGGTATTTGTACTTTGGATATTATTCATTATTAACAGTACTGATACAACACTGTTCTCAGAGAGGCTCACAGCAGTGTCTAGCAATAAAGATTTTGAGGTGGATTTTAAACATAGTTATACATAAAAGCTGAAGCCATATAAAAGGCGAAAAATCCCTCAGGCATGAAAAAAGGATACTTTGAGATTATGTTCTGGTTATTTAACATTTGGCAGGATTCCAGTACTACATTCCCTAGTTTTATTTATGCTTTCTTCTGAAATATCATGGTTCTAAACCTGGGAATATGAGGTTCTTTATCAAAACTTAAATAATGGAAGAGAGAGGAAATATTTATATATATATATATATCCTGCAGGTGTGATTTGTAGAAGGAGAGCCAAGCAAGAAGAAAAAGAAGGGTTAGTTGTATGTGCAGCCAAGTTAAACACCACACAACTAAGTCCAAGGCAGGCTCTGCTGGGATCCATAAACTCACATTTGGGAGCTATGGGGGGCACATTAAGCCCTAATTGTGTCTTGTTTAACTTGGCTACTTGAATAGTAAGTGTTAAAAAAAAATTGGCAAGTTTTGTGAATCTTACACCTTAATAAAATTGGTTGTTTGCTCAAATCACCCCACCCAAATCCAGAACAACTTTTATTTTGCTGTATGTAAGCGTATATATGTGTTTTTAAAATCATGTACTCAAACATGTTTTTGTTTTATTTTATTTAAATCATTCTGATTGGGACCTAACATTGCTGTGGTAGGAAAGAACCCTCTAGATGTTAATGGTAAATTAGTGTGATTTTGTGCACTGATTTATAGCAGGATGCAAATATTACACTAACATTTGGTTCTGAACATACTTTTTTTCAGTTAGATCAGTAGTCCATTTTGACCAGTACTGTATTTATATTTTTTATCTGAAAGTCCTGAATGTGAGACTTCAGAACTAGAAAGCATGTGTGCTTTGTTACCAGCTTTGGAGACTACTGTGGGCATTGGAGGACCAAGTAATGGCAAAGTGACTGAAACACTTCCATGCCCTTCTCCACAGATCATGCAGACATAAAGGATGCACGAGACATGAACATCAGAACAGACCTCAACTCGGTATCTTCTGAAGGGTTAGAATCAAAGCAGTGTAGCAGAAAAATTAAACTTACAACAGATGCCTCTGTGGCTGTTTCTGCACCACCACACTATCTCCCACTATCTGAACATTTCCACACATGCCCCACTACTCCACTCCCCCTCACACTCCATTCTGGGATAAGCAACTCAGGCCACACTGGCACCAGTTGCAGCTAGACTGAAATAGGGCACTCCAGATGTTACACAGCCCTTGCCAGCCCAACCTTGGTACCAGCAGCAAAGGCTGAGCCTGGCCCTCAAAATTCATGCCCATAGTTTGAAGGCTAGGAACAGAAGTTCTTGGCCTTTAAGGTTTACAGTTGGGCCCTTTTTGGCACGCGCCTCCTTCAGACACTACTTTTAGTGATGGTTGCTGGTGTGCCATCCAAAACAGCCCCTTGTATGCTCACTTGTCCAGTTACAGACCTCATTTTTGAGATATAATGGTAGAGACCATAGGTAGGGGTGAAAATGGCCATCACTTTCACAATGTGTACAAACTGCAAGTGTTCAAAACTTGGCATTCAAATCAAATATTGGTTATACAATAGAACATCCGTATCTGTGGAGGATACATCCCAGATCCTACCATGGTTACTGAAAAACCACAGATATTTTAAATGCAGGACAATGCACTCCATTTCCACAGGAATCATGGGAAATCTTGTGTAATTTCAATCATTTTCCTGAGTGCTCCGGGCCTCCAAGAAGCTCCAGGTAGGCCTAACGGCACTGGCATGGAGGAGGGAGGCTGATCCAGCCACTGAGGAAAAGTGAAACCACAGTAACTGGATAAGTGTATATGGAAGTCCAACTGTATTCAAAGACTGACATTCACAACCAAAGTGAAAGCTTTTGTGTCTTTGTTTGAAGCTTTGTTACATTCAAAGCAGCTGTCCAGTCACTGCTGGAGCAGATTTACATAGGATTCACAGAGATTTTGTGACAAATTTGAATCCTAACACATCTGAAGTTGTTCCATTCGCAAAAATACACAGTCTCATTTACTTTGATGCAAAGTGAACCCGGGGGTGGGGACTGCACACATCTGTAGTAGATTAGGAAGAGCACCATTTTATTGTGGTATCCCAGTCTCTCATTTCATCCCATGCAAGAAAGCATATTAGAAGGGGAGAACCCTGCTCTGTCACAACTAGCAGCGGAATGCAGGTCCCTAGATCCTTTTCTTCTCCACTTTAAAGGTAAGGGCAGAAACAAATGGGTCTCCAATAATTATACATTCACTAAAATCTTACTAGCATGATTATCCATGCACATGGGGAACTGTGACAATTTCTAGATTTTATGTGCTATTGGGTTAGCTAGCATTTTACAAAGAATGAGAGGCTTGATTCTTCCCCAAGGGGTTTCAATTTAGCAATATTTGCAGAACTATGGAGAAAGGTAGAAACATGGGTTTTTAACATTATTTTTAGAAAATATTTTTATACTTTAAAAAAAGTACTACAATTAATAATAAGCACAGTCTGAGTCTTTTATGGAAGACAAACAAGTATATGTATAATTCACAATCCTCAGAGGAATTTTTTTGATGTCTGAGAAAACAAGGATGATGATACACTTCCACAGGGCTGTTGTGTTTAAAAAAATAAGGAGAATAATGCCTAATCCCTTGAGCTTTTTGGAAGAAAGGTAAGATAGATATGCCACAAATAAACATCAATTAAATCATGTTTAAATATATAAATCATAATTAAACATGAAATTAAAGAATGGAATCCCGTCTGTGTAATCCTGCGTTTTTATCATTTTGTTGTGTGCATATGAAAAGAGTACCTGCGGCTTATAACAATTATGTGGCACAATCCAATTAAATAATATGGCATCTTCAGTGCTGGTCTCCCTCATCTCCAATGCCCCAGGAATGTAAGTTCTTGGCTTAAGGGGCTCTAGGGGACCCATTTCAGCAGTGCAATTTGGTGCTCCATCAGAATGGGTCCTTGCTAAACCACAAAAATGAGGCATTCCTGTTCTGTTCCAATGGCCCCTACTTCACCTGTAGAGTGTTTTTTTAAAGTGCCTACCAATATCTTGGTCTAGGTGACCATTTGGTTACCCCGTCTAGGCTAGTCTCAATCCAATGCAGATGAAGTCTACTAGCAGTGGATGTGGCTTCTCTTAAACTGGTCTGTCATGCAGAAATGATGCCACCAGGGATTTTTGAAAAGCAGCAGAAAAAAATTAACAGCAATCACAACTGACATGACAGATTTGCAGCCAAAAAGTCAAATGTCACATTACATAAGAGTTTTCTCTCTTTTATGATGCATAAAGGGAAAGGTAGCATAAAGGAAAGGAATAGCTTATATTGGATGTTTTTTTCAAAGGCTTTGAAGAAAAAGAAAATACTATTGGAAGCCCAGGAATGGAAAGAAGAGGAGGGAGGCTAATACAGATGGTGTGCTCATGCCCACAAATTTGCCCATGACCATTGTATCCTACTGTCCTCATGAATATAGTTTTGGAGAAGCAAACTTGCAGTCTGTTAACAGTACAGTTGGCTATTTCTTCCTCTTTGGTTTCAAAGGTGGCATTCACTTCTAAGATTTAATCCAGCTTTGGTCCACTTTCAGAGTGATAGAACACATCAGCAAAGTGAGAAGTTGTTTTCCTTTGGCATTATCTAACACACACACACACACAATCACCTTTGGGATAGATAATGTGGAAAGAAAATTAATGGTCAATTTGCTGATGTGTTTTCTCTCTCTGAAGATGGACCCTTTGGGCAGGAAAGAGCTCTGAGGACATCTCTAGCATTAGTCTCAATGAGATAGTACGTTACGCAAGCAAGTATCTGTTTCTGTTTCTGAGGAGAAACTATAGGAGTGCTATAACAAATGCTGAACTGCAAATCCCATGAGCTTAGTCCTGCCAATAATGGGAATTGCAATTGGACATCTGAAGGTTTAATGGCCTCATCCAGACAGGGCATAAGTACTGCTACTGTTGCTTAGCTATGTTTGGATTGCCACACATATCTGAAATAGCACTATATCCTACCTTTTGGACAGAGCTGCCATTTTGTTCATGGCCACCATGCATATGCAGGGCCTGAAAAAGATGATCAGACATGCACAGTGGTGGCAATCAAAGACTTCCAGGTATTTTACACCATTGAAATACCCAGATGTACATGTTACTATACTGCATATAGACAGTACCAGTCCCACACTATCTAGTCAACAAGTGATTATTCCAGAGGGGCTTCACTCCAGAAATATTGCTTGTTAGCACAATATTCAGGTGGCATCTGGAGCCGGCCACTGTTTGGCCAATCCTGTTCTAGAAGAGGAGCATTTGACTAAGGAGGCACCTATCCTTCTCTCCTGTGTTCTGCTTTGATCTTTTTTTTTAACCTGTTTTAATTCTGCTTTTATACATTTGAATATTTGTAACCAGCTCTGAGATTTCATGGTATTGGGTAGAACATACATACATACATACATACATACATACATACATACATACATACATACATACATACATACATACATACATACATACATACATACATACATACACACACACACACACACACATACACACATACATACACACATACATATCTGTTTGGAAGAAGAGGGAGAAAAGGAACAAGAAAGAAAGAAAGGAAGGAAGGAAGAAAAGTATCTGCTTTCACAGAAACAACATGATCATTCAAGGGAGTGATCTGATCAAGTGGGAGAGCTGCAGTCAACCAGGGAAGGTGCGGTCAGCCAGGTCAAACCTATGAATGTGTTTGTTCTCAGGTATCTGCAATGCTGGCTCCTTCAGATGTGTTTGCAGACAAGGTGGGGGTGTTGAGAAAAGTGCAGATTATCCCTTAGAGAGACACCATATCAGAGCCATGTGTGATTGGTGCCTCATGTATCTGAGAAGCCTGAAAAGGGTGGGAAATTATCTAGTTAGTCCTTTGCTAACTATCTACCATGGAGACTGTGACAATTCTGTCTAACCTGACAGGAAAGGCACATAGCATTCTTCAGATCAAAAATCTTGTTTCTGACTGCTAGTCTTGGCTAGGTGTCACTGTGCTACAGGTTCTTCTAAGCCCATGGACCTGTGGAAACAGATGGCTGTTGTTTATATTTCAAAAAGACCACAAGGGAACCTACCAATTTGATGCTATTATCACTTAGCCTTCCATGCTTGACTCAGCATCTTGCTCAAATATTAACCTTGGCTGCTTTCCAAAATGAAATGCTTGTCCTGTGGGGAGAAGGAACAGACTAATCCCTAAGAAGCACCCCTTGGGTGGGCATAGCTACTCTTTTTTCTTTTGGCTTATTTTTACTGTCTTTTTTTCACAGTTTGATGTTTGGAGGATGAGGATAATCTTTTCAGTACCCTACCATTATCTGTTGCTGCTGCTTCAGTGGAAGCTAATGAACTCTTACAAACATCACTGAAAGAATGGCTTCACTTATTACCACCAGATACTTTGTACCACTCAGTGAAGATAACAGAGACAGAAGAGTTTGCATTCAACCAGAGTACACCAAGGTTTTTGTCTTCTGTATCCTCTGTCATGACATCTAAGCAGAGTTACATACAAACAGATCTGCTGGAATCCCAGATAGGTTCAAGGGATTGAGTAATTATTAAAGCATGGGGATGGGATATTCGGGCCTTTCTGCATTTGTCAGTGGAAAATGGATCTATAAACTGTTCCAGCGAACAGTTTTCTCCAAGAACTGTCCCAGGTAGGGACAGATTCTCAGAGGCCCCACATGTCCGCACACATGCAGGGTGGCGGCGGCGGCAGGGTCAGATTGGAGAGGGTGCTAGTGCCATCCCAATCTGGCCTCTGGAGGTCCTGCCCTGTCAAAGAGGGAGAGGGCATGCTCTCCCTGCTTTGACAGCTCGGCCTTCCCCTCGGCCTCCTGGATTGGCTCCATCAGAGACACCACGAGGAGGCCAGCAGCTGGTTTTGCTGGGTTCCCCTTTACCCAAGAAGGTGTGATCGTGCCTTCTTGAGTGAGAGGTAAGCCACAGCCCCCACCCCTGCCCCCACCCTGCCCAGGGTTGCCCGCCCGCGATCCGGTCCTTACCTGGTCGCTGCTGGGTGGCTTCTGGCAGTGGGACGCCTGGGGTGCGCATGCATGCACCGTGGCTTCCCATTGGCCAGCCGCCATCTGGCTTTGTGGAGGAGGGTGGAATCAAACCCCACATTCCCAGATAAGAGTCCGGCTCCCTGACCAATAGACCAAACTGGCTCACAAATCCAGCATACGCATCTTTCCTCAGAGTGGCAGAAGGGGTTTCCAGCCAGTTTGGAGCATGGTGAATGAATGGATTTTATTTATGGTACTCATCATGCCATCATAACTGTCACTTAGGGCTCTTGAACAATACTGCCACCAACACGCCACCATCAAGCAAGGATTCTAGTCTCCTCAGCAATCCATAAAAAGTTTTCAAATACAGGAAGGCATAGTCAGTTCCTCACACAACCACCATCAAGCAAACAGTAAGTTGTAATTTTGACAACCAAGGCAGCAGGTGGCATGTGATCATCAGCACACTGCCACTTCAAGCTGAGTTCCCCCTGCTGGGTAGATCTTGCCTCACGCACACTTCTGGAAACAGCCACTTCAAGCATTGTTTTGCTTCAATTTCTAGTATGCATGTTGTGATATCTCCATGCCACAAAATTTTATTGGAAAATATTCTGAGCTTCAAACTGTAGTGTTGCTACTAAGGCAGGAAAACATTATCAAGCAAATGGCTTTATGCTAGGAAATTGGAACAGAGTTGTAAGCTCCAGCATTGGGGGGGGGGGGTAAATAAGGACTACATGCATTTAATAGATGTAGGGAGGTCATGCTTTTGGATTGAAGTACAGCAGTGCCTGTTCCACTTAGATGGGGGATTAGGCAGTATGATGATCCCCCTGCCACTGAGCTACAAGCATTAATGCCCTCCCCTGTGTATCCTCAGTGTGTATATGCCTAAAGGTCTAATAGGAAGGAGGAGGGAACCTGACATGATTAAGGCACCAGCTCTCAGCTAAACCCTTTCAAGTGGCACCCCTGCTGAGCAAAGACATTTGACACCTTCCTGAGCATAGCCCATTACTGACCAAATGAGCAGCCATCAGCTTTTGTGAATGGGCGGGAACTTGTCACAGCAGATGTCAGAAGGGCGACTCAACCCACTGGAAAGAAGGTGTTTAGTCTTAGCACTAGAAGGTTTTAAAAAAAATGCTCTAGCCAAGAAAAAACTGGTGAACAAAATAAACAGGAATCAAAGAAATGTACCCCAGGTGGGAGGTGGTCATTTTGTATGAAGATATTCTAGCAATTTACTGAAATAAAACTAAACAAATCCTAATCATATTTGAACATATTCGTCTGATTTCTTAGCTGCACATTTCTTTTCTCTGTGCCCTGTTATTCTCGGGAGTCTAGGGCTGTGACCACATCTAAGCTTTAATTCAGCTTCAGTCCACCTTCAAAGCAAGAGAACACATCAGCAAGGTGACCAGTAATTTTCTTTCCACATTATCTATCCCAAAGGTGGATTTTCTGAGTTATTTAACACTGAAAGAAAACAGCTTGCCACTTTGCTGATATATTCTCTCACTCTGAATGTGGACTGAAGCTGGATTAAACCCGTAAGTGTGATCACAGCCTATGACTTGGAGCATTTGTAAATGGGCATGCAAGATGTAAAACATGAATGTAAATATTACTGGGGATCGGACTCCATATAGTGTGCAAATATGTGTAATGAAGGTCCTGTTTCATTATGAAAAGCAACTTCTAAGGCTGCCTCCAAATGCAAGATATATCCTGGGATCTTCTCAGACTATATTGGGAATGCCAAACATGTCCAAAGCATTCCCAGTATAATGCTGATGGCAGTGCACAAAGAGTGTGCTTGTTTATTTACGGTATATTTATATCCTACCCTATACCTGAAGGTCTCAAGGAAGGTTACAATAACATCACAATAAAACAGATAAAATAAATACCCCTAAAACAAGAACAGTACCTCTGTGAGGAGGGCATATTGTTCCCTCAGTCAAAGGCCAGACTAAAGAGGTTCATCTCACGTGCCTTCTAAACATGTAGAATGAAGATGCCTGATGCATTTCAGAGGAGAGGTTATCCCATAACATGGAGGCTACAACCAAGAATGCCCCCGAACTCCTATATGTTCCTGTACCGCTAACTAGTACAGCTGGTGGGACTGCCAAGAGATCTCAGAGCATGAGCAAGTCTATATGGGAGAAGGCATTTCTTTAGATATTTGGGGCCTGAGCTGCATCCAACTCGTAGTGCCAGTTAGCAGTGTAGCCTTTCCAAGAGGTTACCATAGTCAGTGGCATCAAATGCTGCCAAAAGGTCCAGGAGAACCCTTCTCACAGAGAAGATTATCAACCAGGGTGACCAAGGCTGTTCCTGTCCCATAACTGGCCCTGAAGCCAGACTAAAATGGGTCCCAATAATCAACTTCCTCCAAATGCCCAAAATATCTAAAGGAATGCCTTCTCCCATACTGACCTGCCCATGCCTTAAGATCTAGTGGTGAGGCCCTCCTGGTTGTCCCACCACCTTCAGTAGTGAGGCTGGTAGACACTTGGGAGAGGGCCTTTTCGGCACTGGCCTCCAGATTATGGAATAGTCTCCCCTTCGAGGTGTGTCATGCCCCTTCCTTATATATATTTAGGAAGGCAGTAATGACACACCTCTTTGCCCTGGCCTTTGGCCAAGGTGATTATATTCCCCCCCTCCCAGTTACAGTCACTCTGAGTGCAATATGGAGTGTACTGTTTTAAATTTGTTGAATGTTTAAAGTGTTTTAAATCTGTATTTTGTTTTTAATGTGCATTTTGTTTTTAATCTCTTGATTAATCTGTTGTTACCTGCCCAGAGACCTTTGGGTATGGGGCCAGATAGAAATGTAAACAAACAAATAAATAAATAAACATGCTTCCAATTGAGCAGCCACAACTCTCTCCACCATCTTGCCCAAGAAGATTACATTTAGCCACTGGGTGATAAATCGTTCAACTTGTCCAAATTCAGGGAGGGTGGCTTAAAGAAGGAGTGCATCACTTCCTCTTTAAGAGCCAGCAGTACCACCATATCCCTCAAAGAGGCATTTACCACTCCCTGAACCCATCCAGTCATACCCTGAACCCAAGATGGGAAAGGATCCAGAGGGAACATGGTTGGCTGAACCCCAGCAAGCACCTCATCCACATCCTCAATCCCCATCAATAGACACTAATCCAAAATAACTGGACCAGACAATTTTCTGGATAGTTCCTCTGGACTATTTTTAACTATGACATCCATCCAAGCCATTACAGACTTGAGCAACATTACCCTACAAGTGCCCTGCATGTTTGACACAGCAGATGCTAAGTGCCTAATAGCCTTGCCTCCTCAGGCTAGGTCTCAAAAGGCTTTTCACCATTCAAAAAAGCTCTGCCAGAAAGCTACTTGAGGATGCAATGGTGGTAGAGAAATAACTTTTTTTTTTTGCTGCTGCCACCACCATCTGGTAGGTGCTAAAATGAGCCCAAACCTGTGTTCAGTCAGATTCAGAGCAGGAGTTATGCCACCTGCACTCCAGCCATTGACCCTCCTGTACAGCTAACTACAGTCTGGGCTGGAGATGATTTTCTTCCCTGCAGAAATACTATTATGAAAAATCCAGCAATGATGCTCGGTTTCCCATAATAGCATTGCTTAGCTTCAGCTCTGTTGAGAGTTTCCATAGTCGGTTCAATTAGGGATACCTAAGCCAACCAAGTGTGCAAAAGAAGAAGAACCAGCACGCAAGGAAGTAGGTAGGTGCATGACTGCTTTCCAGCAGCCTCAGCCTCAATCTGCCTGATCCAAAGTCTGCTTGCCAGACATGACCATAAGCGGGGGGTTTCTCTTCTTTGGATTCCACACTGCTTCTTGTCATCTGGAGGTGGACTGTTTACAAAAGTAAACAATCCAGAAATCACTTGAAAAGAGAAGCAGCTGGTGGGATTATCCAGAGCAGAAAGGTGTGCAGCCTGTCACTTTTAGTTATATATTTATTCTGTAAAGCCACCCAATAAATGAACTTTTCTGGGTGGCTTACAAATCAAATATGCATTAAAACAGTTAGAACAAAAATCAGATAAAAGTCATAACTACTACTACTTTTCATCTGAAAAACTGCAGCCTCCCCAAAGCAGCTTTGCTTAACAAAACTGAGCCAACAGGTCATTCAGAAGATATACGGTATTTGGAAACAAGCCAAGATTTGGGCAGACTCAGCATTCAAGAATTACACTGAGAAGGATTATTTTCAAAATGGCACCATGCTGACTGAACGCCTGCCACTGCCCCCGGTTGTACAGACATTGTGGCTGGAGAACAGTCATCCCCTGCCTGCAATGTTGCCAACTGAGCATCTTTGAAGAAGGAGGAGCAGGAGAGTTGGCTTTTATAACCCGCTTTTCTCACCCTTAAGGAAACAAAAAGTGACTGACAAACCTGTTCTTCTCCCTATAACAGTCACCCTGTGAGGTAGGTGGGGCTGTAAGAGCTCAAAAGCAAGCTGTGACTCACCCTAGGTCACTCAGCTGGCTTTGTGTAGGAGAGTAGACTCAGACTAGGAGGTTGCCAGGTAAAAGTCCAACATACTAACCACAAAACAAAACTTGCTCACAATATTGTAAACAAAATTCTTCTTAACGTATACATTTTTATACACAACAAAAGAGAGCTACTTTTGAACAACAGTTTGTCCAAATGCTGCTTATATTCATTTTTATGCCAAAGTCAGCTTCTGCACACCACCAGCCTTCACATAAGGCAGTTACTTTTTGTAACCTATCAGGCCAGAGGCATGGAGGACAGCAGAGAGCATGCTGGTGGTGTTCCATCCTGTCCTGCCTTCAGAACCAGGGAACAAAAGTTCCCCAACTTTGAAATTGCAGGCTGGTGTCAGTTTAGCAATGCACCCAGAAATGACCTCTGAAGTGAAGCACCTTCCAGGGCCTTGGGTACTATCACCAGGTTTTGGAACAGGGTTGGACTGCCCCTACAGCTGCTACCTCCTCATGCAGAAGCAGCAGGAACAGGACCTACATCTAGGATCTAATTTAAAGTGTTCTTTCACTAGAACACTTTCAGGCATAGCTGAGAGTGGGCCAGGATTGGGTCCCATGTTACTAGCACATTTTCCAACGGGGTCTATGTAGTTGGTACAACAAAGGGTTAATCTCCTTCTTCTGCCTCTTCCCCTGACCAAGAAGAGAAGCTTTTCCTGCTGGTATAAATATGAGTTCCCCTCCTGTACTGCCCAGTTCATCTCTCGGTCACCTCATCCCCATTAGATCTACTGACAGAAAAGACAAGCTATTCCTTTCACTTTTGGCAATGCTGCTTGCAGCCTTCGGCTCACCTTTTTTTTTAATTTTAATTTTATTGAATGTTTATACATATTCTAATAATCAGCAATATCAACAATTCCTTCTTTATACCATATGCATTTCACCCATAACTCTACTCCCACGGCTCACCTTTTCAGTGTGTGTCCACTCATATAGAAACTGCAGGTCTCTGACTTTACCCCAGTTTTCTTGCCTCCCAAGAAGGAGGAAGGAGGTTTGGTGGGGCACCTTAATTTGCATTTTACTACTATGGGGGCAGCCATTCATGTCTGTGAACATAGCTAATGCTGATGTTTTTTCTGCAATTTTTGTCTTGCCTCTTTAACAGCTCTAATAACGTTTTAACATGGAGCTCCCGTGGCCAAGCACAGTTACATCACAGCTCTCTTCTGATGAGCCCTCTGCCTCCATGTCACGTGCTGGAGTCTCCAAGGTGCTGGCAAAATGAAACCAAAAGTCTGATGTGCCTGCAAACAGAAGCCAAAAATCTGATAAGGGCAAACAAACAGCTAAAAGTTCCAACTGGAAAAAAGTCCTTACCTTCTTCCAAGACTACTGAAGCTGCAGCTCCCTTGCATACTGTGCCATCTGCTGGACGACAAGCTGAATTACACCAAATGTTGACAATTTTTGGAGGCTGAAATAGAAAAGAGATTGTCTGCTAGGAGGCCTAATTCTCCTGAGCCTGATAGTCACAGGAGCGACCCAAAGCTCAAAAGGAAGGATGAATTTACTTGTCAAAGCCATCATTCTTCAAGAGCTAAACAAGGGTCTTCCCACAGAGATAGAGAAAGACCAAGGTCTTTTCCCCCTGCATCTGATTCTCAGTATTCCATGTTGCCTCAGGATGTTTTACCTTTGACCAGATGTGCTCCTACTGAGTTAGCGCGTGCTTTCAGGCAGACTGTTACAGAAGAAGGAGAGCTGCTGGATCTGGAAGATGTTGCATCTCCATCTGACTCAGATGACCCTGATAGGAAACATTCTTCATCCACTGATCAAAGGCTTTTTCCTCAGGAGGAATATTCAAGATTGTTGGAAAACTTGATGGTAGACCTTAATATGCAATCAGGAGAAAAAGAGGACAAACAAAAGAAAGCTGCAAATGCTTAGGACCTTTTGCTTCCTCCACCAATGGAACATCAATCTTTTCCCTTCCCTGCGGCCTTCCAACACATGGCCAAACAAGATTGGGAATCCCCATGCACCTCAAAGAAGCTGCCTGCCTTACTGATAAAGATGCTTGGATCATTTGACAAGTCTGCCATGATGTGGGAAGTGCCTACGATAGATTAACCAGTCTTGGCCCTAGTTTCAAACCATGTGTTTCCTCAGCAGGGTCTTGCAAACCTTGGCGATGGAATGAAAAGGAAACAAGAGACCTTGCTGAAATGAAACTTTGAGGCGTCAGCTCTCTTGGCTCAAACTTCCTCCAGTGTTTCACTCTTCGCAAGGGGAGCACTGAAATGGTCAAAGTCAAAGCTACTGATTAAGGACATTAGGCATGCTTTAGCCTTTTGCACTGATTCTTCTCTTGACACCTTGCAGCTTATTGCCAAGGCATTAATTGCCTCAAACGAAGCATGGAGAATTTTGTGGCTCAAACATTGGAACATTGGCTACACATCTAAGATGTGTGTTGTTTCTTTGCCTTTTAGAGGAGGTCAATTGTTTGGAGATGACAGTTTGAAGGACTTCCTCGTAGAATCCAATAAAGTAAGAAGATGATTTTGCCTTCTACTCCTGCTTCAGGTTCCTCCAGGGGAAGGGACTGCAGGTCATATTCCTGGAGATCCTTCTCCAGACAGCCACCTAACCAACAGCGCCCTTCCTATAGGCAACATGATAGGCCTCAATCTTTATCGGGAGGTTCCTACCAGCACCCTTATCCTCAGGCCTCTGGATCTCAGGCTCAAAGGGCCAGGGGGTCCTATCAGCGTTCCTTTCATGGAGCAAGACAGCAGCCTTACTCATCCTGACTTTTCATTGGAGCATCTGCCAGTGGGTGGACAGCTCCTTGTTTTCCAGGCTGCTTGGCTTCAGGATGTTTCAGATGCCTAGGTGATATCAGTAGTTTCAAAAGGTTATGCCTTAGAGTTTAAGGATGTTCCTAAAGGCAGAATTGTTGAAACCAAGGTTCCCCCGATGTTGCCAAAAGAAAGGCCTTGCTTGCTGAGATTACTGAGTTATTGGATATGGCTGCCATTGAGCTAGTACCCACCTCCCAGAGGGGTTTTGCGGTGTACTCTAATCACTTTTTGGTCCCCAGGAAAATTGGATCCTGGTGCGCCATTTTGGATTTAAAGTTTTTGAATAAATTTATCAAACAAAAAAGGTTCAAAATGGAGTCCCTGTCTTCAATCAGATCTGCTATTCATAGAGGGGAGTGGCTTCTTAGCATGGATTTGAAAAACACTTATTGCCATGTATCTATTGTCCCTGCCCACAGGAAGTACCTAAAGTTCCACGTGGAAGGATGCCACTTCCAGTATAGAGCATTACCATTCAGGCTGAGCTCAGCACCTCATGTGTTTACAAAAAAATTAACCCCCTTGGTCCAATTGTTAGGTATATATGGCCATGCCCTTTACACTTATCTCGATGATTTGCTTATAATAGGTACTTCTCTCTCCAGAGCATCCTGGGTCCTATCTGAAACAATTACCCTGTTGCAAGTTCATGGATTTGTTATTAACAAGAAGAAGAGTTCTCTGATGCCATCTCAATCTATCACACACTTGGGGGCAAACCTCGATACTTGCAGAGACCTGGTCTTCCCTCCCAAGGATAAGATCTGCTCTCTCTTCGATGCTGTTTCATGTACCAGGAGGTCAGGGAGAGCAAGCATTTGGGACCTTGCTTCGCTCCGGGGGAAAATGATTTTCCTCCTACAGCTAGTACCGTGGGCACACATTCAGGCCACTCCAGTGTTTTTTGCTACCATGGGCCTACAATATTTCTAGGCCGAATGCAGTGAAGGTTGCTCTTCCTTTACTTGTTTGCAAATCCCCCACTTGGTGAAGCCAAGTAAACAATCTCACACAGAGTTCCCATTGGTGACCCTCCTCGTATCTGGTAACCTGCGATGCTAGTTTGTCAGGCTGGGGCACCCATTGCCAAGGCCACCCATTACAGGGGAAAGGGGCCCCATAGTCACTTGTTATTAAATCAAATGGCTAGAACTAAGAGCAATTTTCCTAGCATTAAAGGGGTTCCTTCCATTGATAAAACATTGTCGTGTATTGCTGGCTACAGATAACGTAGCATCCAAAGCTCATATCATTCGACAAGGGGATAAAAGGCCTAGGGCACTCATGTCCCTCTCCTATGACATTTTTTATTGGGCAGAGCTAAATATTGCATCTATTTGTGTCATTCATGTGCAGGGCTCTACGGACACCATTGCAGATTCAACAAGCTGGGCAAAGATCTCCCAGTCTAAATGGCAGTTAAATCAAGAAGTGTTTGACTTCCTTGTCCACAAATGGGGTCTTCCAGTCATCAATCTTTACCTCAGCAGACAACCATCTCCTCCCCCTCTACAAGATGTGGCATTGAGACATAAATGCTCTCCACATAGACATTCTCTCAGCCTTGGGGTTTGACCCTACCCTGATTCAAACCATGCTGAAGTCTAGATGGGCATCCACAAATAAGATATGTAATACCACCTGGAAGGTCTTCTTTACACATGGACCTCGTCAAGAGGTTTTGACCCCGTCAAGCCAACTATTAAACAAGTGTTAGCATTCCTTCATGCAGGTCTCCAGAAGGGCTTAGGACACAACACCTTACAAAGACAAGTCTTTGCCTTACAAGCCGTATTAAGAGTTTTTTCTTGGTCCTACCAATAAATATATTAGAAAATTTCTAAAGGGGGTTAAGGCCAGTACTCTGGCTGTTGTTCATAGGTACCCTAGTTGGGACCTTCATTTAGTTCTTTCTGCATTGAAGAAGCCCCCTTTTGAGCCTCTTAGAGACATATAGAAATAAACTAATAATAATAATAATAATAATAATAATAATAATAATAATAATAATAATAATAATAATAATAATAATAATTTCATTAAAGTTTCTTTCCTTCAAAATATTATTTCTGGTGGCCATGATGTTTGCTAGACGGGTGTCTGACCTGGCAGCCCTTTCAGTGGAGGAACCACTCTGCCGGTTCACCCCTGATTCAGTTATCCTCAGGTTGGACCCCTCCTTTGTTCCCAAGGTGAATACACCTTTTCACTTACAACAAGAAATCCATTTGCCATCTCTCTGTCCAGGGCCTACCCATCCATTAGAATGGGATATGCACACCTTAGATGCAAGAAGGGCTCTGAAGACGTATTTACTGCACACAAAGGGCATTTGTAAGACTCCCAGTTTGTTCATTTCATTTCACCCAATGACCTTGAGGTCGAAAGCCTCTTTAAGGGCCTTATCAGCTTGGATCAAGTCTTGTATCCTGGTGGCTTACCAGTCAAAGAATGTTCGGGCTCCAGGCAAGGTGTTGGCTCACTCCACTTGTAGTGCAGCTTTGCAAAGGAAACTATGTTTCAGAAAATCTGCAGGGCAGCTGTTTGGAGCGCTCCGTCAACCTTTACAATGCATTACAAGCTGGATCAGCTTTGTTCAGTGGATGCTGCTTTTGGGCGAAGCTTCTTGCAATGTACCTTGTAGACAGGTAGGATGTACCCTTCATTCTATTATGGAAATGTTTACCCTCCCAAGGGACTATTTGCTTTGGTACTTCCCTTTGTTATACCAACTACACAGACCCCATCGGAAAATGAGATTGTACTTACGAGAAGGTTCATTTTCAACGGGGTCATGAAGTTGGTTCCCGCCCTGGACTAGTTAATATTGTTCTGTTTTTCAGACCTTCTATTCACTCTTACCTGGTTCCTGGGACTTACCTCTTGAGATGAACTGGGTAGCACAAGAGGGGAGCTCATATTTATACAGGCAGAAAAAGCTCCTCCTCTAGGTCAGGAGAAGAGGCAGAAGAAGATTAACCCTTTGTTATACCAACTTCGTGACCCCGTTTAAAATGAACCTTCACGTAAGTACAATCTGTCATTCTCTAGGTGGCACAACATCCCAAGGGACATGTTTGTATCAATCCACAGTTCCAGACCACATATGGCATGGTCCAAACAGACCATGTGGCTGCTTTGAAAAGTTTCTAAAGTGAGCAAACCTGCAAATGGGCAGCACATGAGCAAACAGCAGGTGGATGGGTGTGAAATGCAGAGGTGACTTACTCAAATCCCCAGAAAAATGTGAACAGATTTGCAGCAGAATGTTCTCTTGGAAGAAGCACTATTTGTTAATACCTAAAACATATGAGTAAAGGGGTTGCAAATAGCTTAAGTGCAGACAATAGTTGTGAGTGCGCACTAATGAAAAATTCAGAGGCAAGCTGAGGTGAGGAGTCTGTTCCTTGTGACAGATAAATAGGGTGGGAGGGAAGTGACCACGGGAAGGGGGAAACTCTTCTCTGAAGGGGGAGACTCTTCCCCTCCCAGCCTAAGGAAGTCAAGTAAGGGAAGGAGAAAGGGAGAAAGCTACACAAACAAAATAGTAGCAGATGAGGAAGGGGAAGGGGGAGAGGGAGAAAGGACCAATTAAAGAAGGAAAGGGGAAGAGAAGTTCAGAAAAGGGGGAAAGGGGGAAGATGATAGGCTGAATGAAAAAGGAAGAAGGATGGACGGGGAAGGGAATGAATATGGAGGCCGAGGTCAAAGGAAGTTGGCAAAAAGAGGGAAGAATTAAAGTCAGCAGACATTGGGAATGTGCACAAATGAAAATCACATGTTAGCTTCACCACTGAACTGAACACCCATTTGTTAAGTTCAAGCAAAAACCAGTTAATCACATAAATGGCTGTTTGCACTTGATTCTGAATTTACTTCTTCAAAAGCAAAAAAAAAATTCTCCCATTGAAAATATCCTTTTTAAGAGCAATGATACAACAAACACAAACTGTTTGATCAAATCATTTGTGTTTGTGGGCTGCAGACTCGTTCAGTTCAAGTGAATTTCTGGATATTTCAACTACTGAATGTTCAGTTCAGTGTGAACATTCATGACCTGTTTGACTTAATTTTTGAACATGAGCCAACCTTGGTGGATCGCTAATGAATATCTGAGCCAAAAGGCCTGCAGCTTCCTTGTTGCAACCCTTACTGAGAAGGAAGGGGGACTTGGTTTCTTCCTCATACTCCCAGGAGGGGACAAAATATCAGTAAGACTAGGCCATGTGGGGTGTCCACCAAGCACTTGAACCCCCACAAGAACATAAAGCAGACTAACAATGAGACTGGAAATATTTCGTCTATGGGATCAATCCAGGCAATTAAATCTTTCTACCTCCAACTTAATAGGACATGCTTCTTAGGTGTTTTTGCCCCAGTGCTGTGGCAAGTAACTCTGTCCTCTACAAACAGGTGAGGCTTCTGTGGTGGCAGCTTGCCAAAGGTACAAAGGAAACAATAAATGAGGTAAAGTATTTCCCTGTCAGGAAAACAGGGGTTAACCTGACACTGAAATGCTTCTTCTTATGCTTCCAGAAGAAGAGTGTGGGATTTGTGAAACACTTATCCCTGTTCTACTTGCTCCTAGCTTCCCCTTTTAGTCTTACCAGTAACTGAGAGGAGACAGAGGCAGCTATTGCAAAATGGTTTTGTTGGTTTTGTTAGCACCTAGGCAAGGGTTGGAGAAAGTTAGGTAAACTTGAAGTTGTATTGAGTTGAGCAAAGATGTCAGCATGTGGTTCAACACAGCAATGGCTGTCACCACCTCCTTTCAGCTCCAATGAATACCAGGAGAAAGGCAGCCAGTAGAAGAGTTGGCTTTTATACCACACTATTCTTACCCTTAAGGGGACTCAAGCCAGTTTGGTCTAGGTGAGCCAGTTTGGTCAAGTGGTTAGGGAGCCAGACTCTTATCTAGGAATACTGGATTCAATTCTGCCCTCCCCCATGAAGCAAGCTGGGTGACTGTGGGCTAGTCACAACTCTCTTCTGAGCTCTCACAGCCCCAGCTACCTCCCAGGGTGTCTGGTGTAGGGAGAAGAATAGAAAAGCTTTGTCAGCCACTTTGAGTCCCCTTAAATGGGTGAGAAAAGTGGGGTAGAAAAGCCAACTCTTCTTCTTTTTCAAAGCAGCTGACAAACCTTCTCTTCTTCTCCCCACCAGACACCTTGTGAGGTAGGTAGGGCTTTGAAAGCTCAAAAAGAGAGCTGTGATTAGCCTAAGGTCACCCAGCTGGCTTCATGTAGGAATGTGTAATCAAACCAGGAGACTACCAGATAAGCATCCAACAAGACCAAACTGGGTGAGGTAGTGCGGCTAACACTTTGCCAGTCAGCCTCCTGATTATACCAAACAGAATACAAGATTAGCTGGAACTTTCACTTGATGAAAAAGCCTCTTCTGAGGATGTTCTGAGGGTCACCTGCAGGCTCTTTGGGTGGTAACATAAATTTCCTTCAACTCTGGCACCCTTTTACGACCATTCTCAGAACCAGGGTAGGCAAAATGCAAGATCCATTATGTTGCGACATGTTTCCGTTTCAAGCTGTACTTGATTAAAACTGTGGGCTGAAGAAGAAAGGATGAGAACTTATTTCTGTGTTATTGATTTATAAATTGTCCACAACCTGCTGAAATGTACCTTTCAGCTAACGTAATCATCATCATGACATTCATACAAAAGATGGGCTTTTGTGGCAACATCCAGTCCGCACATGAGCACAAAGGAGAGTTTTGTGACTCTGCCAAAACCCCATCTGTTTCTGAGGAATGTGCCTGCACTCATTTTAGTTCCTGAGCACAACTAGACCAGCAGTGTTTGGACCCTAGTGGGTAAAGGCACCTCTTTACAGAATCCACAATCTGGATATGTGCCCAGACGGGCACATAGGTAAAGTAAACGCATTATGCAGACGTAGCCAGAAGGCCTTTCACGGCCAGATAGGTCCGTGCCAACAAAGAGCAAGAACTTCTAAAGGCCTCACTGTGGGAGCCTGGAAAAATTAAATACTTAATTTCGACAGCAACCTTTATGGGAAACCCAGAGTATTTGTTAACCTGCATCCTCCTCACACTTAGCCATGGCAAAAACACATTTTCTGTATTAAAAGCTAACTATCAGAAGCATCTCAATGCAGATGTAGACTTAGGCTGAGTGTTCCTTTTTATGAAGTGTTTAGTATCCTCTTGAAATAGTCTGTCTGCTCCAGACGTGTACAGACCCAGGTGCATGATCTCTGAAACAGATACTCCTTCCTGTCAGGCAGCCTTCTCCCTCCTGGAAATAGGCTTCCAGACAGTTAATGATTCAGCCAAGGAAGGGAGAGAAAAAATGCACACAGAAAGGCAGCTATCCTGCAAATGAAGTGATGCCTTAATGTGTGTGGGGGAGGGGGCCTGAGTGCCAGTAATTCTGCCCCTATGTGCAAAAAACCTAACAGCTATTACAGACTTGCACTGCTGTTTTAACAAATCCAGTAGATTTGCAGGCTAGGGTATTTCATTTAGGCCTAGTTTAAAGATGATCCTAACTACTACATGTCTAGCATTGGCAAAAACATACTAGACAATTTTAGATAGTTCCAGTTTACATGAGGCAAAGTTGCAGTCTGACACATTTGAAAGACACTGGTGATGCTTTTGCATGAATCCTTAGTATGACATTCTGTGCTATGCAAGTTTAACAATGGACCTTTCTGCACTGGGCCTTATTCCAGATTATATCCCAGAATCGGCGCCTGCCATCTGCCTGCTGGTGCAGAATAAGTTAGGCCCCACCCTTTTATGTTCCAATTCTGGAACATAATCTGGAATAAAGCCTAGTGCAGAAGGGGGCAATGCCCCATGTTTAATTCCCAAGCAGCTTCATTTAAATATCATACCAAATACACAAGTACTGTAGTATGTATTTAGGCATCACTGCTTTAAGAACATCAGAGGAGCCCTGCTGGATCTGGTCACAGCCCATCTAGTCCAGCATCCTGTCTCACACAGAGGCCCACCAATTGCCCATTGGCATCTCAAGCAGAGACAAGGGCAAACCTTCTCCTGCTCTCAAATCCCAGCAAATGGCCTTTAGAGGCATCCTGCCTGTCTCCCCAGCCTGAAGGTTGTACCTGGAGGGTGCAGTAGAGGATTATACATTAGAAGTCCGATGAAGATTCACCTCTTTATCCTCACCTTCAGTTAATGAAAGTTTTTCTTCTTCCCTTTTCAGGCACTGTTATTGTTTTTGTAATTTCTTTTAGGGTATTTTTCCACTGTCACTAAAAGTACCCATTAAGTACCCATT
>MTQE01002208.1:46916153-46931147 GCA_014337955.1 Aspidoscelis marmoratus | reverse complement strand
GGTACTTAATGGGTACTTTTAGTGACAGTGGAAAAACACCCTTAGTTTTACGTGGTTGTTTAATGTAACCTGACCTGAGTCTTCCAGGTTTAGGGCAGAATATAAACAAACAAACAAACAAATAGTATCTCACCCAAACAGAGTTTTTTGATATTTAATTAGTTTTGTTTGGTTTAAAGAGGAGCAAATTGCTGGCAACAACCATAAACCACAGAGCAAATATTTTTAAGCACACATTTTAACAGTGAAGCAGGAAAAGTTGTTACTTAAAAGATCATAAACATTTTTTTAAATGCACATTGTGACTTTAATCTGCTGTGATTCTTTTTAACAGTCTATAATAAAGTGACTCTGTTTCTTCTGAGAAAAAAAACAGAACATGCATGGTTCATTGCACTTGTTAGTTCATATCACACTTCTGTGAAAACTATTTTACTACATCAATAGTTTCTTTTCTTTTTTTCCTTTTTTCATCAGTATAGAAATGCTAGAAGTAACATCATACCAATAGGAATGAAGCAATGTGTCAGTGACTCCAGGCATCTGGGTAAATATCCCCTCCCCATTCTAAAGCTGGTGTAAGCAGCCTTTAAGCCTCATAATTTTGGTGCAGTGTTTTAGAACCCTCCTAATCTGCACTACTTGGGACATAGCTCAGCCCATGGAATAGGGGGCAGACTATGAATAACCCTCTTCAAGGGATCTGTACATTTTGGGACAGCCCATCCTGCCCCACTTTAAAGGCTAGAAGCAAAAGTTTCCAACCTTGAAAGTTTCTAGCCTGGTTTTTCTTTTAGGCTCTCATGCAGTGTCAAAATACCTTAAACCCAGGATATTCGGCCTGTATTCTAGGACTGTATCAGAAGCACTGCAATCATTTTGGCAAATCAAATATTATTCTGAAATAATTACAGGATGCAGCCTTAGATAAGATATGAAATATTGGAAACTAGTTTCATAAAGATACTAATATAGGGTGTACAGCCAAACTTGTTGGAAAATGTATTTGTTTGTGATACACAGTATTCTCAATCTTCTCAATGTGTTTTTCTTTCCTTTTGTTAAGATACATTTCACTCTCTATGGTTATGATGTGTGTTCACAAAAACAACACAGAAGAGGCAAAATCTCCTTTTAATAAAACTCAGCTGTTTTCAAATTTCTCGTCACAGAGCTTATTCTCATCTCCCTGCTCAGATTCTCACTTCATTTGCACACAGAATAGAGAATGGTTAAGTCACAAGATCAAATCCCTGGACTGATTGTTCACTAGACCAACAAGAGGAATGGATACTGTATCGAGGGCGGAAGGGTTATGGGGGAAAGGAGGGCTGCTTTTATTTTAGGGCAGCAAGTTTAATCCTCTGCCAGAAGAATCACATGATGGGGGGGGGGGACTGCTTCTTATCCATATGATACCTTTGACCCCCAACTTGATTTAAAGTGTGTAACATCATCCCAAGAGACAAATCTGTGTCGGCGTGTAACTTCTATACAGAGGTAATAAAACAACAGTGGGCAGAATGAAAGCAGCAGATAGAGGAGGAGGAGGAAATGGTATCCTTCATGCAGGAAGAGCACTTTGCTTTTGATAAATCACAGCGTGAAGTGATTCATGAGTAACCGCCAACTGCCATATTGCTACATTTCCAATCATGCTGGTCCACAGTCAACTAATGAAAACTGCACTACTGTTACCCAGCAGAGAAGGAATGAAAGTGCACTGTGAAGGTTTCCCATTCTGCATATTATAATAATATGCTACTATTAATGTCAATTAGCTCTCAGAGAAGAAAGGATGGCCACTGTTTGGCATCCTAATGGGCCCCATAGATCTTCCTCTCTTAAAAGTGGAGCCTGAATTTCCTTTTTTGACCTACAGTTCCGATGATCAGAGACTTTGCAATGTAAGTTCAGAAGCTACCAGTGGTTGATTAGCAAACCATCCAGGCTATAATTCTCTTCACAGACACATTTGGAAGCTGCCTTATCCCAGCTGAGGTTCCTTTCCCATTCAGTCCAGAACCACTGTCTCTGTAATTGAGCGATATCAGTTCACATGTCTCTCATGTGCTGACTTCATTTTAGATGTCACAAGCTAAAATTGGACACTTCTGTGTCCAAGTCAGGGTTCACTCTCTGAGCCCTCTTTCACTACAGAGAATGGATGCCTAGTAAATGGTGAATAGACAAGTGAAAGTTGTGGCTGCACCTGCACCTGCTACTAAAATTTAGCCTACCCACCCACTCCCGCGATCGAACACTTTCCTACTATTTGGTTGCTGGTCAGTCCTCTTGAGGGTGTTGCCATCTTGTGTGCAGTGCCCCCTGCAACTCCACATGCGCCAGCACTGTCATCATGACAACACTGATGCTCTGGGCAGTTGCAGTTGCATCAGGCAGTCCAGCAGAGGTGCAGATGGTTACCGGCTGGATGCAGTCAGCTAAGTTGGGGTAAGAGTTGGCAAGCTTGTGGAGCATGGTTTTATACTCCACAGCTAGTTGATAATTAGTCAACTTCTTGGCAGGCAGGGAGAGTTTCTATGCTTTAAACACCTCCTGCAAGAGCAGATGCTGAAGTGCAAACTGGCCCCAACCCAGGAGACCTTAGGGAGATAAAAGAGATCTGTCTGTTTTGCAAATATGGGTGTGATCAGACAGGGCTTTTCTGGGGATGACCCCATTTGTGAATGCAGAAAAAAACGTGTCACACGTTTTAAACATAAATGTCCAAAAGCCTCCTATTCACTTCTTGCCTTATTGTCATCTTCTGTGTTCACCTCTCATTTGTTGCTGTCAGTCAACTTTCCGCGGTCCTAGCACCCATTTCCAATCCTATATAGAAGTCTCTCTTGCTTCCTGCTCCAACTGACCCAAACTTCAAGTTGCCATACGAGTTATTATTACCTGCCTGTGGAAAGGGTGCACAAGCAGAATCTTTCAGATGAGGTAATGTATTTTAAAAATGTTTCTGTCTATCCCTTGGCCCCAAAGTTGAGGTTGCCTTCTTTATCCTGTCTGGACACACTCTTAAGACAAAAGTTTAAAAAGCTTTATTCCCTTGCTAAAATCAACGGTTGAGCTCATAAGTGTTTTCTGGAGATTCGTTTTTATTACATGATTGTATTTCTAAAGTATAGGGCGCTGAGAACTCGAGTTTCTATGTGGATCTCTACAACTGTTTGAAAGAATAGAAAAGCTGAAGGCAACAGGTTCAAATTGTTTAGTTTCCTCATTTCAAAGCTGTTGGAATTAGAGGAATAAAAAGGAGTAGATTCCCTATGGACAGAAGAGAGAGTGAGGAAAACAGTAAGTAATAATATGTTTAATGCATTGTTTTGGTTAATGCCTTGTTACATAAAAATATTGCTTTTGAGGTTTTTACCTATTTAACATTCTAGCAAATTCAATTTTTCTTAAGGCCCTTCAAAATTGATCTCCAGGATTTCACCCAACAAGAACAGTTTGACGTCGGTCAAAACTAAGGCTTTGGCATTCATCCACTGCAACCAATTACACACCTGAAAATTCACTTCAGGCCCCTGAACCCTGGAGAGAATCCAAAAGGTTGTGCACAAGCCATGCAATGCTTAAACAGCAGTACACAGCAAGGTATAGTCACTGCTGTTAGAGCAAAAAAGGAGGGAACTGTGCAACCAACCATTGACCCGTTATGTCACTTTTTCTTGTAGCGGTGTGTGCGAAGGGTTAATGAGCCTTGCACTCTGCTTCTGTCACTCTCTTGCTAAATAAGAAACTTCATAGCTTCCACCAGCCTTCAAAAGCAACTTGGAAGTAAATAGGCCACCACCAAAGGGCAGGGAGTGTAAAAAAAAAAAGTACCTATCTACAATCAAATAGACTAGATAACCACAGAGAGAAAGAAGTATAGAAACCACAAGAGGCAAAACCCACAAGGGACAAAATTTCATAAACTTGGAACACTGTGAAGTGAGGGAAGAGTCGCATAAATGTAGACCCATGGGCTTAAGCCTGGCCCTTAGTTACATGAGAGGAATTACAACGAATATGTGATGTATGAAGTTGTACGTAGAGGAGGAGAAATGACATCATCTTGCCATCTCACATGTGCTTGGATGTTAACCTATCAAATTCAAGAGCATTGCGTGTACTACTCTATGAGAAGCAAAATAGGATAAAAGGCAAATGGGTAGCTAAGACTCTTTGGCCTTGGCATTGTGGCTTGAGGCCCTTGTGTCCTTTTATTTGTTGACAAATAAATATATTTCTAACTCCACTTGAAGTGAGTGTATGCTGACTGAACGCATTTTGCTCCAGGTGACAAATTTACAGTTGTCTGTCTTCAGACGCAACTTTGGGTCACAACATTCTCCACTTAGGAGGGTCCTGGTTCCATGGGGAGAGGACCTGTGTTTCAATTATGTGGATGAATCTAAGCATATTTCTTCCAGCACCCAAAAAATCCTCTTTCATATTTTCTTTCTCAATAATGGAATCACTGAAGGAAAGCAGAGATGTGTAGGGATGATAAAATAGGCCTTAAGTATCAGGGTTACCATACGAAAAAGAGGGACAGAGCTTCTCCTATGACTTGAAAAGCTGTACAGAAGAGGGGATTTCTAATGCAAGCAAAACCTGTTCTTTTTTAATATAGTAACTTGCCTGCCTTCTGTCTACTTTCAGTATGAAGGAGCAAACTATTGGAGACTAGCAACAGGGAACATGAGTACATTATCACATACTTCATGTTTGCCCTCCTAAACAACCCCTCAACCTGCACTATTCTGGGTACACCCCTGGACTTTAGAACAGAACAGCCAAATGTGATGTGAGAATGCAGTCTGAAGCCCTTCCTGCACTGGGTCTTATTCCGGATTATATCCCAGAATAAGAACATGGCATCTGTGTGCTGGTGCAGACTATGGCAGGGCCCACCCAGAGCCCACTAGTCTTTGCTGGCATGTAGATAGCTGGTCCCCATTCTGGGATATAATCTGGAATAAGGGCCTGTTCTGAAAGGGCCTGGGAAAATATTTGCAAGTTATTCACCACGTTAACCCTTTTAGGATTGATTGGGCATTGAACTGTCCTGTACACACTGTGAATGCTGGTGACATATTTTCAAAAAACAGACTGATAACAAGCCTTTTCACAAAATATGGCATGACTGGTTTTAATAAGATGAGGAATTTTTAAAGCCCATGAGGAATGTAGTTAAAAGAAAAAAAGACTTTAAATACAAATTAATTGTCACCATTCAAGACACACATGTAAATACCTCTATCCTTACAAAATGCCTATTTTAAAGGAACAGCTGCCTTCCATGACAAAGGCACAGATTACTCAAGATTCTCCATTCCAGGTGTAAAGGAGACTAACCAAACTATAGGAATTCCTGTCCTTTGGCAAAAGGGGGTGATTAGTCTGACACACAGTCAGGGCAAATTCTTGCCCTCACACTGAAGCCTTTCCCGGCTCTGCTGGCCACCTGTCCAAAAGGAGCAACCACCAACACAACATCAAAAAAATACCCCAGTAATTAAAAGTAATTGTACAGATTAATCACTCCAGCCACCTGCCACAGAGCTATAAAGGGATCTTAGGCCTAAATACTTCTGAATTAACAGCTGAAGGAGATTAAATGGTAGAAACAACCACTAATTCCTTTTCTGTGCCCCCTTGCACAGCCCCAAGCTTTCTAGCAGAATCCTTAGCAATCAGAACACTTCTGTTTGCATAGAGAAAGGCTAAAATGCCCTCAAGATTGAATCTTGGTTACCCATGTGCTGTTTTCTTGGCATTCATTTATGCATGCAAGTATTTTCTTAAAGGAAGATGCCCTGGCCTGAACGTGGGAGCTTCCGAATGTAAAGCAGAGGTGCTACATTTGAATTATGGCTCTTCATATTTGCACCAAGTAAGCCACATTCTGACGCCTCCTGCCCCCAAGATAATTTAAGGAGGAGTTGCCATTGGCATGGCCTGTCCGTCGGCAAAGACCATTTACACAGCTGACAATTTCCTTGGGGACTGCCAGCAGCTGCATGGTGCAGCCAATTTTCACCACACAAAGTGCCATGCAAGAACTAGGAATCCCATCCATTTTGCTTATGGAGTCCTGCTGGTCACTGTGATCTGAATCAGTGAGCTAGGATTACTTTAGCTTGGAACCAATAGCAACTTGCATTCAACTAATAGCAGAGCAAACATTCTTGGAAGATTTTTTTGTCAGGACATCTTTATTAAAAATCCACCTAGGTGATACCCAGGATTTTTTATAGGCTGCAAAAATGAAAATAATTCAAAGGTACTCCTGGTAGGCATGTCCAGCTCACTGCCATATAGGGGACAGTTAAGCATGCAGGCCTGGTAGATCTTCATGTTGGTGGTGGCAGTGGTGATGGTCAGCAGGGGCTCTCCCAGATCCAAAGATGTGACTCAAAGGCATACACAACCACATTTTCCTCTGTCACAAATTGGGAATGCAACAGAGGTGTTCCATCTATCTATACGGTGAACTTGCATATCTTTATGGAAGGATGTTGTTTCTTAGAAACTTCATGGGTGGTCCATCTTCTGTAGTGACATGAAAAGGCCTTTTCTGCTAAGAGTATCAAAGGCCTTTGTTACATCAATGAAAGCGATGTAAAGTGGTAGTCTCTGCTTACTGTACTTCTCTTGTGGCCAACAAAGTGAGATAATGATAACAGACTAATATAATCATATCTTGCATAGCCTGAGACGTAATCCCTTTTTGCATTTAAAATATTAGTAGGGATGTTTACGGATATTCAAAAAATCAAATATTCAATTTGAATCTGCTGAACGTCGACATCTGAACTCGAATCTGATTTTTGAATAATTTGAATGAACAGATTCGTATCTATCATATATGAATATGCACAAAAATTATACATATTTGTGCATGTAATGCAGGATGAAAATGGGATGCATATGGGATAAATACTGTATTTCCTGGCACATAAGACTACTTTTTAACCCAGGAAAATCTTCCCAAAAGTCAGGGGTCATCTTATACGCCAGGGGTTGTCTTCTTATACGGCGAGTATATCCCAAGCTCTATATTTTAACTGGAAAAGTTGGGGGTCATCTTATACACCCAGTCGTCTTATACGCCGGAAAATCATATATTGGATATTAATCTTATCGACATTTGTACATCCAAATACAAATCAAATTTTTGAAAATCCGGATTTTTGAAATTTGAATCAAATTGAATTTTTGAATATTCAATTTGAATCAAATTTGAATGCAATAAATACATTTGTGCACATCCCTAAATATTAGTGGTTATACCAAACAGCAGACAATTGATCAGGAGGGCTTGGTGAGGCTGTCAATGTCAACTATGTTTGATCATCTTGATTTTCACTTGAGTCTTTCTGAACCACACCATCCTTACAGATATTCTTCTCAGCACACTGCTGGGTTGTACTCAGTAGTTTTGAAGGAATGTTTCAGTTTCAGAATTCTGAAATGCTCGTGAGCCTCCATGTAAAAAACTATTTTTTTTCTCATTCTGTCTATTATGCTTTGTTTCTTAGGCCACAAACAGCCCTGTGATGAGGATCAGGATTTGGTTTACACCCCAGACCTTCCATGTCCAAAGCATGGCGGGAAAAAAAACCCCTAAGAAAATAATCCAAAAGAGTCAAGATCAATAAATGAAATCAGAATTGCAAAACTGATTATGCTTTTGTTTTTTAAATACCAAAATAAATAGGTTATAGCTAATGGTTGTCAATCTTGGGGTGAGTTTCTCCATTTTCTGCTTCTCTTGTATATAGCTGCTGGAAGGGATGAGCACTACAAAAATAATTTGAACATGCATTTTAATAATGCTAAATTTTAAAGCACCCTTCCCCAATTGCCTTTTCCTTTCCTTTGGCAGAACCACGGAAAATATCCATGAAATTACGAGAGATGCAAATCCTTTATCGACGGCTTGCAGTTGTTGACATGCAAGACCCTTCGTATGTAAATAAATCAGAATGTTAGTTTCCAGGGGGGAAAGAATTAAAGATGCCAAAACAGCATTTCTTGGCAGATAAAAAGCAGTGACGTAGTCTTTGCAAGACTCATAATAACTGGGTTGCTCAACTGGGGCAGTCTTTGATGCCGATGTCTTTAAGTTTAGGCCTGAGACTAGAGAAGGACCAGACCTTTAATGGGAGAACTCGAGGCAGAACTCATCACCTGCCTGTAACTTTCAGCCATTTCTAAAACTATTTCCTATTAATGAATTAACATCAGAGCAGAAAACAACAAAGAATTAGCGTGTTCCCAAAAGTTGAAGAAACCTCTTATTCTCTCAGCAAAGTCTGAGTTTTCCAGAAAAAAAAAAAAGAGTGAGATGGGGAGGAAAAAGGAGGGTGGAGAAACCCTGATCCCTAGAAATGTCTGCTGGCTCCTAGAGATAAGGAAGTGATATTTCACTGTTTGACACTAATCATATTTGGGCATATTAAATAAGGACGGTCCAGAGGCTTTATGCAGCAGGAATATTCCAAGTTCAAAGCAAGAGCTCGTTACTGTGTTTTTAAAAATCCTCTTAACTCGGAAATACAAGACAAAGGAGAAGAGAAGAAAGCATTTCAGGGGAAGTGGGGGAGAAGAAGTGTCATTATCCTTGTTTTGTTCTCCCATTCCAAAGCTTGTCAGTGAGATGGAATAATTGGGGGGGGGGACCCACCCAAATAAAGGCTTTTGCCATGCAATATTTTTGTAGGTGTTTTTTCTTCTTTAATTCACTATCTCCTATTAAAGAAGTAAAAACATAATGGGCCTTAGCAGAAGTCAATGAAGAAATGAATCCAGTTTGCATCAGGAAGTAGTAAAACTAAGCTGTCCCACAGCTGCTGTTGCTACTTAATTTCCCTTTTTCTTATTAGACCCCAGAAGAAGCATTTTCACTGAACATGGAAAATGTCTGAATTTTTAAAATGTCTTTTATTTTTCACCCTTTTATTTATTTATTTATTTTTGCAAAGCTCCCAGAAAGTTTTCCAAAAATCTATACAGTAGATACTAGAGGCCTGGACACATATACTCCATCATAGTGGGAGAGGCTCATATGTGAACAGCACAAATGTTCCTTGCTATCAACAAAACAATGATGTAATACCAATCTTCAAAAAGGGATCCAGGGGTGATCCAGGCAATTACAGACCAGTTAGCTTAACGTTGGTTCCATGAAAGGTGATGGAAACCATCATTAAAGATAAAATGAGTGTGCACATGGAGAAGCAAGCATTGCTGAAAAAATGTCAGCATGGCTTCTGCAAAGGTAAATCATGCCTTACAATTCTTTGAAAGTGCCAATAAACATGTGGATAAAGACGAACCAGTAGACATTGTCTATCTGGACTTTTGGAAGGCTTTTGTCAAAGTCCCACATCAAAGGCTACTGAGTAAACTCATCAGCCATGGAATAAAAGGACAGGTTCTGTCCTGGATTTGTGACTGGCTTAAGGGTAGGAAGCAGAGAGTAGTAATAAACAGCCAGTTCTCAGTGTGGAAAGAGGTAAAAAGTGGAGTCCCCCAAGGTTCAGTGTTGGGACCAATGCTTTTTAATTTATTCATCAATGATCTAGAAGGAGTACATACAAAAATAGCAAAGTTTGCTGGTGATACTAAATTATTAAGAGTAGTAAAAACTGAAAGAGACTGCCAATAGCTCCAAGGGGGCACTCTATGAAGTTGATGGCTAGGAGAGTCGGATCCAACAAGGGGAAGTATTTCTTCACCCAGAGGGTCATTGGTCTATGGAATTTGCTGCCAGAAGAGGTGGTAACAGCTACCAGCCTGGATGGCTTTAAGGAAGGGTTAGACAAATTCATGGATGACAGATGTAGAATGGATGGCTAAGTATGTCTTTTAGGCTGAGGGGAAAACCAGGATGCTTCTAAGGCCATTTGCTGGGATTCGAGAGCAGTAAAAGGTTTTCCCTTGTCTCTGCTTGAGATGCCCATGGGTATTTGGTGGGCCACTGTGTGCAACGGGATCCTGGATTAGATGGGCTGTGACCTTATCCAGCAGGGCTTCTCTTATGTTCTTACGTTCTAAAAATAAAATAAAATAAAAAATCACATTTTGTGAATAATACAGGCCAGAAACTAAATGCAGACCTTGCACAATGCTGAGCAACTCCAGATATGATTTTGCTAAATGATGGGGTCAGTCTACAGTGCAGAGTATAATGTGGTGATATGGATGTTTCTTGTCACACTGGGAAGCTGTGTGACCCTAGGGTTGCATCCCATGCCTGTTCGTTTCAGAACAAGTCCATTAAAGTGGACAAGTCTTTCTTCTCCATAAATGAACAGTTTGAAGTGTACAGCTTTATAATATGAATGGGCTCAGGTGATTTAATGAAACATGTGAATAATGCTTGCAAATACACATATCATGGAAGTAACCTATTAGGTATAAGTACTTATATGTGATACAATCCTAAACCATGAGGAGGAAGTGGGGGAAATAGAGATGTGGAGCTGGTTTTAAAATTATCTTTCCCCTTTTGCAATAATCCTCTGAATCTTGTTAGTAGCATTTTTGGGGCTAATATACCATGTTCCGTTTTTTTTCTGAGAACCTGAGCTTTCAGATACTGCTATGATATCTATCATCAGAGCATTTGGTTCTTGGAAGTGTCAAAAGCAACTTGTGTCTTCTTAGAACTAGTGTCTTCTTCATGGCATCCCTTTACTTTGGCTATCGTTACTGCTCGTTCAAATAAGATTTTGTGGTTTTCAGACCGTGCATGTTCAGTTACTGGTGACTTGTCAGTCTGTGTGAACAGACTACCAGAGAGGCTACTGAAATAAAACAACATCTTTTTCAACATTAACAGCGACCAAGGCCTGTTTCTCAGCAGCATCTGGACAACCCTACTAAAAAAACTATACAGAAACAAAACAAAAACAACATCAACATCAACAGATTACAACCAGGAAAAGACCAATGCCACATTAACTGCCAACTGCCAATCAAACAACAGAAATCTATAAGAAAGGAAGCAAGTTCTAAGACACTGGTTGCTCTTGACTCTTCCAAGAGCCAAACACTCTGAAGATGGATATCGCAGCAACATCTGAAAACTTAAGTTCTCAGAAGAAACCTGGAACATGGCATAACAACCCAAAAAATGCCACTAACAAGATTGAACAATGATAGGAGTTATAAGAGAAACAGGACTCAAGAAATTATGAGGTAAAAGTTATCCATCAGTGCTGAAACAAAGATGAAATTATTTGGGAATTTCTTTAAACAGATCATTCCTTTTGATGATGAACTTAGGAATGTTTGAAGCATTAAGTTTATACACTGATGTACCTTCTGAAGTACTGAAGGAACATGTCTTCAAACTATTTTTAAAAGGCTGAGATGAGCTGATTTTTTAGCTATGTTGAAGCATCTTCAGCCTTCTTGATTGTGTAGCATGTAGATGAAGGATCTTCATTTTGTGGCCCAAAACCTAAGATCATAATTCTTTAAACCAAATATCTTTATCATTCCAGACACACAATGCATTCTGCAATAGTCAAATGAAAATACTATCTGTTTCTTTGAAAAGCTCTTCAATATTCTTTTAAATTTCAGTATAACACAGCAGTTCTCAACTTGTGGATCACGACCCCTTTGGGAGTCGAACTACCCTTTCAGAGGGGTTGTGATGAATCTCCCACCTTCCCGCCCCATCCTCGTCCAAGCTGCCCTGCCCCCGTGGTTGGGGGTCTCCACAGCATGAGGAACTGCATTAAGGGGTTGCAGTGTTAGCACAGTTGAGAACCACTGGTATAACATAAAGGCAATAGTTAAGAGTTAAGAGGCATCTTTGGTTGTGTCTGCACTGGGCCAGCAGACTGACCTAAAGAACGCCTTGGAATGCCTCATCTTTGCTGTGGAATGTTCTACCAGCAGGAGGCCACTCTCAGTAGACCACTTTGTCCACACAGGATAGGGCATTGGGTTGGACAACAGTGTGAAAATCACACCATCAGCTATGGTGTGCTATGCTCTGACCAAGACACTTGCTGCCGTTTTGTTGGACACTTAGAAATGCACCACTTCTAGGGGGGACTGTGCAAAACAGCCTTAATCTGCAGGTTCAGAAGCCAGGAATTTTCATTTCTGGCCTCCAAAGATGATGCCACTGGTAGCATGGCCCATTGTGGACTAGGCTACCTGAACTGAACCAGAATGGTGCAAGATAGCCCATGCCATGCAGAAAAGCTCATAATTTCCCCCACATTACAAAGCCAGCAAGCTACCACCATCTGATTGTGACATTTTAACAAACTCAGAAGAAATATCATAGATGTATATTCTCTTGAGGAATAAATTAAACATCAAGGAAAGGGGAAAGAAGGGGAAAGAGGGGGAAAGAGAGAGGGAGGGAATGAGAGAGAGAAATTCTCCAAACCAATAGGAAAATGGCAGCTGAGTAACGGATTCAAGAAAGGCTTTGTGGAAGTAAATCTAGAGCAAATGTCATACCCCATCTACCAGATGCAGACGTTTTCCTATTCATCACATATTTATCTAACACACAGTCCATGCTGCCTTGCAAATAAATATTAAGAACTGACTTCAGCAGTACCAAGCAATGCTTTTAAGTAAAAAGCATTCAGAAGTTTTAAAGAGACAACCGCTTTCTTAATTTCTGTTTATCTAAATATTCAGTACTTTCATCATAGGCCCATTTCCCTTGCTACAGGTCCTCAGTATACCCAGGGTTTTCTCCATTGACTCTCTGAATATCTTACAAGCCTTCCTATAGAGTAGAAAATTGGTTTTACCAAAGTACTTGCCTGCAGCAAATCAGAACGTTAGGAGTGAGATTAAAAAGGATTATGTATTACTTCCCTAATAATGAGAATTGATAGCAGTCACAGGCACTGCCTCAAATTCCCCCTCCCTTTCTAAAAAAGGACTATTATGCAAGCATGCTGTCATTTCCCTTTCCTAGACGTGCCAACTTCCCACAACGTAGAGACTCTGGGGATAAGCCACTTGCCACCAAATTAGCATTTGATGTCAGTTCCTTATTGTTATGAGACGTCCCTTTGATGTTTGCTTTTCCCTATTATTTTGTACCTTTCTTCCCAAGAAGCTCAATGATGAGAAGAAGACCATATCCATAAAACAAAGGATGGTGAAGGAGAAGAAATGATGCCTTTCTGAAATGACCATTGGTGACATACCCTCAAGTGGTGTGTTCTCACCTGTATGTTCTCATCCTTTTCCTAGTTGATCCATGAGGTCACTGTCTGCAGCTGAATCCACTTCTGCACAAGTAGACAACCCACACGCATTGTACATTTTCTACATCCAAAAATACTTCTAAAGATTTAAACATATGTGGAAAAGAGGCAGGAAGGCTGATCACCTTGAGGATTGTGTCTTAGCACTTGACAAGAATGGAGGCTTTCATGGCCAGTTATCGGATAGCGTGATAGATACAGTTCTATCTCAAAGCTCAGGTTCCATACTGAACTTTAGACCATGGCAGCACACCCCAGAAAATCAGACGAAGGAAATCTTAGTACAGTGTCTGAGCTGCAGAGCACCAAGTAATAAGTGCAGCCCTAAGCCTGCTTGCTGATGTTTTTTGAGTAGCAAGATCTGAATTGCAAATGGGAAACAGCAAAGTAATTCTGGCCTACTTTTACAGCTTAATTCACTTGAAAAGCTTAAGGCCTCACAGAAGTAGGCAGCAATGTTAACTTACTAATTCCTTAAAGTAGAAGTTTCAAAGGCTACACAAAGTAGAAAAGCTTGTGATCCACCCAAAGGCTACATAGGTAGTTAGCCCATAAGTTGGCTAAACCATACACCACACCCAATAGTTCAGAGTCTGGGACCAAGAAACATCCTTCATATGTGTTTCAGATCAGCACCGGCTAATGTGTGCATAATGAATTATTCTCTGTGGGATTGGAGTTACCTCTTGTGGCTGGAGAAGTTTAAAGTCGGAAGGGAGGTTGTTGAATTCTGTGGACTTTAACAATTGGGTCTAGGTTGTGCTATCATAGCAAGATGATGGAGAACTGTCTTGTGATTGGCAAACAGACTTTAAGGCCATTTGTCTTCCCTCAAGTTGTAACATAGCTTGACAAAGTTCTTTGCTGAAGATGCGGTGTAGACCTTCCCACACTGTCCCTTATTGTAAAACAAATTCCAGAGTAAAGATCAGCAGTCTGCACCTTAGGGTGGACTACACCGAGGTCCACCCCATCATGCTTTGTCAACATTAGACAAACAATGGACCATCCTAGAATGCCAAAACTGATGCCTATCTCAATACAATTGTACAGCTCTGTAAAGAGATCTACAACTGCCCCAGAACCAGTATACTAGATGTGATGACTTGATCCCCCTCCTCCCTTGCGTGGCCCAGTATTGACAGAATAATGCAGGCGGGGAAGCAGCAGTCGAGCTGTACGGATCCACTGCCTGCCAATGGGCTGGTGTTTGTATATGAACTAGACCCCCACCCGCTTGCCCAGGCATCCCACTTCAAAGGCTTACAACCAAGCCTTCTCCCTGAAGCAGCAAAATCAACACTAGTTTAATATAACACCAACTGTTTATTGTTTACCAGCAGATAGATAAATAAATAAGTAAATAAATGGTAGTAAAGAATAAAGTTTGCTCAATAGTCTTTGAATCGCTTAAAGGTAAATGTTGCTTTAAGTAGAGTAAATTAATGTCCAATCTGCAGCAAAGAATTCTGCTGAAAGCAAATAAACAATTCCTGCCTCCAGCTCCTCTTTGCCCAAATAGAATAAACCCAGCCGTAATTCCTAACTGCCTTTCTGGTGCCTGTCTAGCTCAATCCAGAACTCAACAGCCCCTCCAACATGCCTGTAAAAACTCAGGTATGCAGCTGAGATCTTCCCTTATTCCAGTTGATAGATCTCCCCTTCTATCCTCTGCTTCTCCTGCTGAGAGTACAAGGCCTAGAAGACTGGAGAGTTAAGCAAACTC
>MTQE01002208.1:46897324-46915126 GCA_014337955.1 Aspidoscelis marmoratus | reverse complement strand
AAGCCAAACTGCCGTGCGGACTCCGAGGATTGAAAACATTTTGAATCCGATATAAGGTTGCCATGAAGACACGGCCAGAGAGTCCTGGATCTTGGGTTAAGTACAGCGAGCTCCTAGTGCTCTGATTGGCTGGATTTGCTGCTTACTGAGGTAACTCCTCCCTCCTGTCACTCAGTCTTGCTAAGTCCCTGGGAATTTCTCCCGCTCTTTTCACCTAACAGCCAATGCTTGCAAAGAGCCAGGAAATATTTCCCGCCCTTTTTGTAGCTTGCAGAAGAAGTTTTCAAAGCAGTTTGCAAAGGGCCCAAGAAACACCTCAGCCCTCTGCAGCCTGCACTCTGAATCTGACACACTAGATAACAGAGTCTTGCGGACAATAGAGACCTCTTTTCGGTGGCAGTCCAGGAAGTGTTGCTAGAAATGGATCTACCTCAAAACCAGCCAGGCCTGGAACTCTGAAGGCTGGGAACTTTTGCCTGAGAGAGCTCTCCATAGGCAGTGATGTGGGCAGGAGTGGAATGGGACATCCAAATGTAGATGCTTCTGTTCTGCTGTACCAGCAGCTCATTCCAACTTGTTCTAGGATGGGGCAGCACACTCTGTCCTGGAACTCTACACATAAGTGTGTAATTTAAAAAGCTAAATATCTGACTCTACCAGGTCCTTTAGGTCTCCGCTCCACTAGCCACTAGCTAATACAGTCTCCGATATCCCTGACCCTCAACATATCCTGGCCTGAAATATAACTCCCATCATCCATTGCCATCGACCACGTTGACTGAGTTCAACAGCATTTGTGCAGCTACTGGTTCCACAGCAGCAGCCGAAAGCAAAGAGGAGACATGAATAACCTTTAAGTAATTGTTTGTATCCCCTGTGAATACTAAGGTGATTTATTTTTTTTCTTGCTGAGTTGGACTCCCCCCCTCCAACTCTCAGTTTAAGTCCAATATTTCACCAGTAAATTACCATATTTTGTGACTAAAACCCTTCACAGTAGATTAGTTAACATTATGTTTTTATTAAAGCCTAACTTAATATCCTAATACCCTAGAGAAGGCTTCAGGGGATTTAGTGCTCTTTTCCTTTCTTCTTGGAGACCTTATCTGTAGCTGGAAAAACACCCAGCCATTGCTGAAAGGTTTATCAGGCCTCCTCTAGTTTAACCCTTTGGCGTGATATTCAACATAGCACTCTGGGAATGGTATTAACTCTGTGCTTCTTTGGTTTCAATGACTTAGTATAGTATCTCTTTTCAGATAACCGGCAGCTCTACATACTACTAAATGTGACAATCTTCTGCATACTTACCTAAGCAGGAAGTTCTGTTGTGGAGCTCACTTCCAAGCAGACAGGTATGATTTAGGCTTTGGAGACCTCCAATGAGGACCAGTGCAAGAATACTGCCAGAACTTTATGTAGAAAGGACTTGGCGGCGGGGTGTGTGGGGGGTTGAAGTCTACCTGAAAGCTACATACATCTGACTTGTAACACTTCTCACTGATTCCTCAGGTGCAGCAGTCTGTAGGACTAGTCCTATGGTAAACTCGTATACTATAATATAAATAATTCTGTGGGGGGGAGGGTTGCTGGGGGGGGAATATGTCATATTTCTGCGTCTAGAACACAGTGTATCTGCTCAATCAGCTTTCCTGTTATACCGTCTTTCACAAAGATGTCCCGGCAGCTGCTATGTTAGGAGGGGAAGAAGCAGGACAGCCTGCCTCGGAAGTCCCTCCCCCATGCGCCACCAGAAACACGTAGTGACTGGCAACTGCCTGCTCCAGTCCCGCGGCTCTGGGGGTGGCGGCGTCAGCACAGGAATCCAGCGGAATTTTTGAATGGGTGCTGTGCCTTCTGCGCAGCATCCAGGTGATCCGACTGCCCGATCCGGCCTCCCCATGCATGTGCAGATGCGAGGAGGCCTCCTCGGATCCATCCCTAACTGGGATGGATTCTCTGAAGGGCTGCTTGCTGAAAAACAGATCTTCTTAGATCTGTTTTTCAGCTGCAAATGCGGAAGCACCCCATATTTCCTCCTGCTGTCTGGAAACACTTCAAGATGCAGCTGCTCATATTCTGGGTGGCGTGAAGGAACTTCTGTATCCTGTTAAGCATAGTGCCTCCTGTTTGAAAGCCTGCTGCATTCTCCTTCCCACCTGAAGTTGGCAGTGACAGAAAATAATAGTAGAAAAGCAAACACAGAGCTAAGGTGGGTAACCACTTTTAAAATGGTACCCTTGCATGGATGCAAATTTCTTCCTTCCTGATCATCAGATCAATAATTTAATGAGCAAGCAGGGGTGATAACCCCTGTCATGAAGTCCTGAAACCAAGAAGGCTGACATTTCAAAGCTCCCCTCTTATTAGCTAGAATAACTTGGTCCATCTCATGAGACTCTAACCAGTCACAGGCCAATCAAGCATTCTTTGCTTTCATACCACATCACCATCTAACAGAAATGCCTAATAATCTCTCTGACTTCTTACCTTACAGTGTTAAATACACTGGCAACCGGAATACTTTGCCCACATAGATCCTCCATAAAGTTCTGAGTCTTTAATATTTATTTACACGTAGTGTCTTTAACATATGCTTACAGTATATTTGCTTTTTAAAAAAATTAAAACTCACAGCAGTTCGCAGTAATCAAACCATAACGTTATTGAAAATCACAATGTCTTTTAAAGCTTCAAAAAAAAAACTTAAGCCATTTTACAGAATAAACTTATAACATGAGAAAACAATTTATGCATCATTATCCATACACTTGGATGAAAAGGTGGTTCATCAGAAATTTCTTAAAGATAGCCACAGTGAAGACACCTTGATTTCAACAGGGGGTTCCATTCTTAGATGCTGTCCAGTGGAAGAACATGGAGTAGTTCCACATGGGTGATGGAATAGTATAAGAGGCTTGCTCTTTATCTGCCCAACGCTTCATCATTCCACGATTGCTGTGGTGGTCCCAGTCCCAGGTTCTCACTGATGCTGCTACAGAAAAAGTCCTTTGGTGACTCCTCACATCACTGTTGGACACTTAGGCAGTGAAAAAGGACTAAAGAATCCACCATACATGCTGATACATTAAATTGGGCCAGTTAGCTCTGAAGCTACCAGACAGCACACAGCTATTGATTTGACAATTCTGAGCCAAGTACATCCTTGTGAAAATGCAAGGTCCCAGCTGAGGAGTTAGGCCAGGAATCATTTGGCTTGTAGGCTTGTTGGCATATATGGAATTCTGGGAAACTGTGGTGAACAACAGTCATAAAATACCTACTCTGAAGCAAAATAAACAGATTATTTTGCTCCTCATCTTTTGCTTGTGCCAAGGCGAGAAGGGAGGGTGTTTAATCAAAAGTAAGAATATGTTTGGATTTTGTACAGAGGTCGGAACGTGATCAAAATCTTCTTGGAGACCAGAATGTAAAAAGTAAACTGACATTTATCTTCTAGTAGAGCATTTTATTTCAAATCCTCTTACGGGTAACAGGGAAAGAGTTGTCATACTTGTGACCATTGAGTTAGGCTATCAAATGAGAGATTTTAGATCAAGAGGGGGAAAGTTCAGTATCAATTTACTAACAAATCAATATAAGAACAAAAGAACATAAGTGGAGCCCTGCTGGATCAGGCCACAGGCCATCTAGTGCAATATCCTATCTCACACAGTGACCCACCAATTGCTTCTGGCCATCTCAAGCAGAAGACAAAAGCAAAACCTTCACTTCCTCTTGAATTCCTGCAAATGGCCTTTAGAGGCATCCTGTCTGTCACTCCAGCTATCTGGGCTAGTTGCTTTCACCACCTCTTCTGATAATAAATTCCATAGACCAGTGATCCTCTGAGTGAAAAAATACTTCCCCTTGTTGGTCCTAACTCTCCTGTCCATCAGCTTCACAGAGTGTCTCGCCCCCTGGTTCTAATGCTGCTGCCTTAACCAACATGGCATTGTCAAGGTACTTTAGCCTCCAGCTCTCATTAGACTTAGCAAATACATTTCTGATTGGTCAGAAGTATTTGTAATCACTGTTGGATCAGAGAAGGGCTGCATCTTCACAAGGATAGGATGCAGTATGGAGAGGTAACAACATGCACCAAGTGCCTATGAGTCACCCATGCATCAAGGGTTATGTCCATACTGGGCCAGGAGACCTGCCCAGGGGACCTGCTAGACACATTTGTCTGCACGATGGAGGAATCTAGTAGTAAAACACTCCATCTGCATGGGAGTGAGTGTTTGAGTTAGTCGTGATATTAAATTAGTGCCGTATCACAGAATATTAGATGATTCTTCTGCATTATTTGGTTTTTCACTGGAAACCTGGAGCAACATTTAGCATCCTATATCACTGGCTTTTTATTTTATTTTATTTTTATGTGATGGCAGTATCGTACATGTTTCCCACTCCCTCCTCTCTCTGGATCCCTGAAAAACATTAATCAGAGAAGTGGCCAGAACCCAACATCTGTCTTGACTTCCTCCAGTGTTGACCTGCTCCTGCACTACATTTTTAATTAACCTTGGAACAGCAAAGAAGGGTATTTTCTCCAAATTCATGCCATATTTTATAGGAATGACGACAAGCTAATTAAGTTAATTCTTAAGACACCTCTTTGTGAGATGAGGCTAAGGTTGGCTTCCTCTTCAATATGCAGTGATGGGCTGATTAAAAAATAATTACTACTTTGCCAAGGACAAGAACATGAATTTAATTAAAGAATGAGGTGTAACCTTAATAAAGCTCATTGGATTGTACTTTGCAGACACATCCTTGCCTCAAAACTTAAATTCAATTTGTCTCTCTCTTTAAACATGTTTGGAAATTGCACATTCATAATTGTAACAACTCATATGCTTTCTTCTGCCATGCCAAAGTGTGGCAGCAGAAAAACTAGTAATCCACCTACTGGCCATTGGTAGACAGGCTTGGTGCATATTTATCTATTACATCACAATAAACAGTTTGTCAGAGGTAACAAGTGGTTAGGTGAGCAAGATGAAATAGTGTCACATATTTTGATCCCACTAGAAAATTGTGGCTTTTTCATACGGGTGACCCTGCTGTGAATGGCCTTTGTTCAATAGCCATCTCCAGACAGTGCCTAAATATACTATTATTTAGCAATAAGCAAAAAGTCTTACCTGTCTGGACATTATTCTTGCAATGGTGTGACACAACCATCCAGGAATTTCAGTGGCACAAAATACTTATAGATGCACAATCGCTACCCTGCACACATGTGTTGGTTCTGCACATGCATGTAAGCCATTACTAAGATGGCAGATCATGCAAGCAGGTGCCCAGGCCAGGTAAGTCCTTTCACTTTTTACATAAAATCTAGGCTGGGAATAGGTTATCTCACGATAATGTTATTATGGGATATCATCCCAATATCCTGAAGCTATTTTGTGGCTGCCACAGACACTTATAACAATCCCAACATAGCCCCAGGATAATCCTGGGTTTTAAAACCTCTCTGAATACATCCTATGCTTGGTTTTGTTAGCTTGGGGACCAAAAAAGTGTTTCCCATGCAAGAACTTTCACAAAAAAGTTGGACTAGAGCTTTCATCATCCTGATAACTGATAGTCAGATATTGTTGCATCCAGTGCAACAATATTTGAAGGATCCAGATTAAAAGCCTCCTTAATCCAGAACTGGCTCTGTACAGTGTAGATGAACAGAGATCATCCTCATTAACATGTAAATCAGGAGGCCCATGATCAAGGTTAAGAGGATCCTTAATCCAGATCACCAGTGAGTGCAGGAAAAGCCAAAGATTCACTCTCCATCAGTTAAAATAGGCAGCAGTACTGGGAATAGCATGCATTTTTGCCCTGGAAACTTTGATTATCTGATTCCCTGGGAAGGATCTCATTGTCAGAGTACCAAACAAGTCATAAACCTCTACTAGACGGCATGATGATGATTTTAGTGATGAAGATAATGATGCCAGTACAGTCAAATAAAAATTTGAGGGCTATTCTCTTCAAAGAAGAAGAAGAGTTGGTTTTTCTACCCACAACAGAACACCCTGTGGGGCAGGTGAGGCTGTGAGAGCTCAGAAGAGAGTTGTGACTAGCCCATGGTCACCCAGCTGGCTTCATGGGGGAAGGCAGAATTGAATCCGGTATTTCCAGATAAGAGTCTGGCTCCCTAACCATTAGACCAAAGGTGTCTTCACACTGCATGGCTATGTGTGTATGTATGAATGAATGAATAAACTTTATTGATTAGTCTCTTGACCATATTAAATTTCAGGCTGAGTCTGAGTTTGTTCTAGCTGGGAAATGTTTGAGAAACCCCAGATTTCTGCCCCATAGGTCAGCATTGGGATGAATTTAGCTCTGTATGCTGTAATGATGGGAACCAGAGAGCCTGGATGTCTGTAGTTAAACAGGTTATATAAAGAATTCAGCCCTGCTGTTACTCTTAATACTCAATTCTTCAAATGTGAGGACCAGGAGCTGTCTTGGAAAAGACTACCCCTACGTAGCGATAAGAACTGACTTGCTCAATGATATCCCTATCTAGGTACCAATTATGTTTTGTTTTCTTTCTTCCAAACACAACCACCTTTGATTTGTTTTTGTTTATATGAAGAAAGTTGTCCTTACAGTATAGATTAAGTTTTTGTAGAAGTCTTCTGAGCCCAACCTTAGTCTGAGAGATTAAGACTATATCATCAGCGTAGAGAAGTATGTTAACATGTTTGTCTAGGACTTGGCTATGTACATACCTACACAATCTTGGTGTAGTGGATCCATTGAAAGAATGTGGGGTCTACAGAACCAAACACTGATCTAACACACATCCTGCCATAAGCCCTTCTAAGTGCTGTTAGTTACAATAGAGAAGGAATAACTGCTATGGCAACACTTAGTCCTACTATTCTACTAGACCAGGGGTGGGCAAACTGCGGCTCAGGAGCCACATGCGGCTCTTTAGCCTCTTGAATGTGGCTCTTCCAGCTTAGGAGTTCCCTAATTAAGTTAATAACAATGTACCTACCTATATAGTTTAAGTTTAAAAAAATTGGCTCTCAAAAGAAATTTCAGTCGTTGATTTTTTGATATTTGGCTCTTTTGACTAATAAGTTTGACGACCACTGTACTAGACCACTGCCATCAGTGCACAGAACACTTTAGTGCCATTTCTTCAGACCAAATGGCATGAAAATATAACCCTTTTTCACAAATACAAGGAATGGCTGACTTACAGGGCAATTTCCTGTGTTTGTGAAAACTCTCCTGGCTAGAAACATTGCGTCTGGGGAATAGAAGTTCCCCAGCTGCAATGTTTGCTTAACCAGAAAATCTAGCAGATGTGTGGACAGCATTCTGTTGCTTTGGGAAGAGCAACACAGACATAAAACTCTTCTCCCTGCATTGCAAGGCACCTCTGCCTTGCAATATTCTCTTTCATATCTATTATCCTCACAACTGTGAAGGAAGGGACTGAGAGACTGTGAGACATCCAAAGTCTTCCAGTTTTTGTTTGTTTGTTTGTTTGTTTGTGGCCAAGTAGAAATTCAGTTGCAATATCTCATCCATCCATGCATAACACTCTAACCACTATACTACCCTGGCTCAGTGGATTGTACTCTTTCCTCTAATTGCTATACTTTCTACTAATTAAAGTATATTGATTCTTCTGAAGCTGGTACGATAAGATGTGAATCTGTCTGTGAACAATGATGAGAGTCAACTGGCGGCCTGTTAATTACTTATTACAGACATTGCTGTGACCTTGAGGCAAGATCTGCCTCTCTGTGAACTTTGAGAAGGTACGTTTTTGAGATAGCCCAACTCAATATTTTTAATACAGGCTTTACTTGAAATTATTCCCCTCAAAGAACCCATTTTCCATCAAAACAGAAGCCGTCCACCAATGGAGTGCTTCTGATTGATTGCCCAGTTTGTCATTTACAACCTGTGGCACAAGAACATACAGGTTCTGGTAACTCTTCTCCCACCATTATGATCCTGCTGGACAATCCTTTTGTCTTGCTGATGTCTAGGAGCAATAGAAGCAGAGGCACTAAGAAAGTCTTATTTCTTCCTCTCCTTGTCTTTCATTGGTAGACTGATAACTTTGACAACTGACTCACTTCTTCCATCACCATTCATTGTTTCTCTCTTGTCCTGGCACTTTGTAGTCAGATGGCTCAACACGTAGGCTTTCCTGCCCAAATATGTATAGTAAACCTTATTTTCTTCTATTTTACAATAAACCAGGAACTATTTGGCCCCATTTACACCTAACTCTATCACTTTAACTGGAGGGAGACATGCCTACACCATGCCAGGTGGACATTCAAACAGCCAGTTCCCAGGTTGAAATGAGGACTGTTAGTACTGCTACTTTATGTCCATTTTACAGGCCATTTGTGGTCACCAACTCTGCTCAGTTTGGCTTGAATGATTCAATGTTGTTGCAACCTGCCCTGATACCTATTAAATAATTAATAAATTAATGGCCAGGATAACACTACAAATAAATAAATAATTGGCCGCTGCAGGACAAATAAATGGGGCTGTAAAAGCCCCCACCCAGGGGACAGCCCTCAGTAAACGTAGCTTTTATTGAATTGATTCTAATCGTTTACACTCTTCTTCCATTTTGAGTATCCTGCTGCATTAATAAGAATCCTGCACAACAATAGTTCAGCCCTATTTGGCCAGACTTATCTCCTGTATTTCCAATGATAAACCAGGGTTTTCCAATGGCAAGTGTGGCCACTGCACATTGCAAGCAATTGTTCTTTCTGCCACAAAGAAGCTCAGTAGCAAAAACTGGTGGATAGGGAGAGGAAAGAAGTACAAATTTGGATATGACTATTTTTCTGGGACTTTTTGGAAACTTTGTTTCAGAACAGCACACACAGCCCATAGATTTCTATAGCATGATCCTGCAAACTGACTTCATCTAACCATCTCTGATGCTGAACAGAATAACTACATTTGTTGTCCATCATTCTTCAGAGTTTCTGCCCAGTCCTAGTTTTCATCTTCTCGTTTCCTATCCAAACTTGTTTCTTTAGCACCATTTCTGGGATAGGCACACAGAGACTGAGGACAGGCCAATGGAGAAAGAAAAGGAAGCATTTTATTTTCCTTTCCTAACTTGAGATGGATGTTTATTGGCAAACTGTCACAGCCTTGATTTGTGTAGAAGCAATGTGTCACTGGGTATTTTCTGCACTGGACGTCTACAATGCATGGAACTTGTTCAAATAGGAGCCCACACCACACCGAAGAAACACCAGCAAGTGCACTAAGGGTTTCTCTTCTGCTGTTATGTTCTGACTACTCAAGACAGAGTGTGATCCAGATCAAGACACCCTTGATCTCAATCATTGGTCATCCTTGACATTGAGGACTACCAGTGTACCAGCAAGGGATGGTCCAGAATATGGAGGCATGCAGGAGGCATGATTCTGTTTCCCAGACTATTGGAGTACCCATTTCTAGGGCTGTGCACAAAGGTAAGGGGGCATGTGAGAGGTGGGCACGAAGCCTCCGGCCTATTCCAGCATGCTTTGAAGGCCAAACTAGGCCTTCTGGTTCTGGGGTTGCATAACCCCCAGAACCAGAAGTGGTTTTCTGGCCTCCAGAAGACCTATTTTGGCCTCCAGAGCGTGCCAGAATAGGCCTAGGACGTCACCATAAGGTAAGGTGCCCCAAAAGGTAAGGAGTAGGGATGTGTATGAATATTCAAAAATCTGATTCAAATCCAATGAATATCAATATTCGGATTCGAATCAGATTTTAAAACATTTGATTTTAGACATTCAAATGGATTTTGGATTTCTGAAAATCCAATACGAATATTCAAATAATTGGAATGAACAGATTTGTACATATCATATATGAATTTGCATGAAAATTATACGTATTTGTGCTTATAAAATGGGATGCATACGAGATTAAAAACAGGATGCATACTGAATTGCACAAATTCGTACAATGGATACGAATGTTGTCGACATTCAAATTTTTGAATTCAAATCAGATTTTCAAATGTACGAATTTGAATAATCTGGATTTGAACCAGATTTTCAGAAATTCAGATTTTTTTTCATTTGAATTTAATCAAATTTTCTGATATTCAATTCAAATCAAATTCTAAAGCAAAAAAATACATTCGTGCACGCCCCCAGTAAGAGGGCACACAGTGGGAGGCCTCTGGTGGCATCGCCAGGCCTATTTCAATGCTCTCCAATGGCTGAAATAGACCTTCTGGAGGCCGAAATGGGGCCCCTGGAGGCCAAAATAGGCCTTATGGTTCTGCAGGTGCTTGCACCCAGAACTAGAAGGCATGTCAGTGGCAGGTAAGTGGGGTGATGGGGCATGTGCGGCGAGAACAGGGGCCTGTGGAGGGATGGTGGGGTGATGGGGCTTGTGTGGGGAGAACAGGGGCCTGTGGAGGGATGGGAGGCTGCGGGGGATGGGAGACCCTGGGGATCTGGTATTCGCTGAAGCTTCAACAGAAGCTTTGATAGGATACCTGAATATCCAATTAGTGAATGAATAGGGCATACATTTGATTTGGCCACAAATCTATGAATACGTACATATTTGTATAAATTCTGGATTTCGCAAATATGCACACACATCCCTAAGAAGTACATCCAAAGTGCACTGCCAAAATGGGTTCCCAGGTTCTCTAAGGCTAGGAGCTTTCATTCCTAGCTCTTCAGAATCCTCAAAGGCTGGCCCCAAAGTTTGTACAAGCTTCAGGGCCAGTCTGGAATAGTATCACTGTGTAAACAGCACCATTACAGACCATAGGGTGCTGTGATCTGGACCAGTGGGCCTCACATACTGATCCCAGTCATGGCAAGGTAGTGTGAAAAAACCCATAAACTGTGGGAAAACCCATTAATACAGGATGTCATGGATGTCTCTACATAGAGCATGTATTCTGGTACTTTGTTCACAATTTGAAAGTGAATATTATATTACAGTTGGTAGCAGGCATAATTTTAAAAATGCCTTAAGATTAAGTGGGAGGAAAGCCTCATCAGCATACCTTTCTTATCTCATTCATCAGCAGCTAGCCTTAAGTATCTGGCCTTCCATTACATTGTGCTTCATTAATGCTTGATACAACTTGATGGGGGGAAATTAGTTAAGTGAAATTTGATGTCCAGAGAGAATATGAAATAAGCTCAAAGGGGCTGTGCCAAAAAGAGCACCGAGAAAGCTGTGACCGATGTCTCTGCTCCACAACAGAAGTGCACATTTACCAGTTCTGAACCACTGCAGCAAGACTGGATCAAGCTAGAGTCGTCCAGGAGCTAAAGGGGACCAGCTATCCTGGAACAAACCATCCAGAGTTGGATAGCTGTTCCAGGACAGTAACAAAGACCACATGATCTTCAGAGTTGTCCCCCAACAACTCTAATTATCTCATTCTGAAAGTGGACTGATCTTAGATTAAAACTCAGGTATGGAATGCATGAGACTCTGCAGGTGAACAACTCCAAGTATGCGACCCTAAACATGCTCTAAGTAGGAACTTGCCTGGTGATTTCTGAGGCAGTAGTAACAATCAACTCAGGAAAAAACAGGGGATCAGGCATGATAGTTGGTGATGAACTAGACTAGTCATGACACAAAATACATGTGTGATCCAGATTTGGCAGGCACCAAGTTCTTCATTGGTGCCCAGAGATTAAGCAGTCTCAGCGTTGTTTCACATTTAATCTGTATCCTCAACTATGTGTGTACAGAAGGCCTTTGTCTTACAAGTTAAGTCCTCCAGGGAGATTAACCCTTGTGCTCAGGTTGATGCCCAAGCCATTTTGGCTTACAGTGTTTCTTTTCCACATTGCAGAGCCCAGCTTCTAGACACACAGATCTCTTTTGTTCCTCCATTGTCCTCAGTCAGACGAATAAAAAGTTTCACATTTGGGAAAATGGAGACTTATTCCGCACATAGCCTCTCCTGAACTGGGAAAATAATTTATTTAGGGGTTAGCAGTTTCTGCTGCCTAAACACTCCATTCAGGTCTGTGTGTGTGTGCTGCACATATGAGTGAGTGAGTGAGTGAGTGAGTGAGTGAGTGAGTGAGTGAGTGAGTGAGTGAGTGAGTGAGTGAGTGAGTGAGTGAGTGAGTGAGTGAGTGAGTGAGTGAGTGAGTGAGTGAGTGAGTGAGTGAGTGAGAGAGAGTGCTAAATACCACAAGAGTGGCACAAATTTTACTTGAAGTCAGTCCTGCAAAAAAAGGGGCAGATGTAAGCTTCCACACAATACAGTCTAGCACAATACTTTCTCGGGCAGAAACAATCCAGGGAGACCATCACAAACAATTTTAGTACACCCATGAGCACAAGAGCTAAGCTATCTCTTTGGTTTCTGTAAATGCTGTGAATATCTTGTTTTCTCTTTTGGGCTTTTCAAAAGTATCACCACTCCCATAGCAATCTGTACCAGCCGCTTCTCATATTTTTGCATAGGTTTATTCGAGAATAAGCATTTGCAAATTTAATTTGAGGTTTGGAAGCTCAACATAGAAGTGGACAGTGTACTTCTGCATGAGAGAGAGAGAAAGGCAAAATAGAGAAAAATAGACAAACAGATGGGGGGGAAATGGGGGACACTCTAAACTGATCATGTGTGGGAAAGGTGGTTGTATATGCCAGCTGGGTATCGGATGTTTTCCCAATTAAGCCATGACCCCTTCCATTGAATCACTGTCCTCATACAACATGCTGCAGCTGGGGCCTGCACGGCCAGTGGTCGCTGGGTGCTGCAGGAGAAACTGTCGGAACTGCTCTCAGCAGGACAGCCTCCATGGCATGCTTCAGAGATGACAGACCCGTCAGAACCGTGCTAGTCTCAGTGACCAAAGCATAATAGAGCCCGTGATGAATTGAAATGTATTCTTCTCCATTGTAATTATGTCAATTAATTGGACAACCAAACCATTGTTGCACAATCCTCTCCAGTAAGAGGTTCCATCTGATCTCCCCAAGGTCTGAGGGTGCCCCCCCAACACATATCCAAAGATAGGGAGGATGCCTGCTGGGCCAGCAGAGAGGTACACCTGCTCCCCCATGTTGTACAGGGATGAAATCCTTTTATCTTTAGTAACTGCAAAGGAGCTTAGACTGTGTGGAGAATCTATATATGTGTGTCAGCAGCTATACAGCAGCCTTTAAAAGGATACCAAGGAACTAGGGATGAGATGGCAAATGGAAAAACAGAGTATGCTCCTCTTACCTCAGTACTTATCAGATCAGACAGACAGAGAGTTTCTTTCTGAAATATAATACTGGCATATCCACATACTTATGCAGTGAATAGCCAGTAAATGGGAACTGAATATATGAAATGGGAAAAATATTTCAAGATACTGCAAATCTGGTAAATTGCAATATAGTCCAACAAACTTTTCAAAAATAATATTCAGTGAAGTCATATAATGTGCATATTGCCAGGTTGTTTCAGAGCAAAAATGGAAAGGTATAAACGTATCTGCATGAACAATTCAAAGCAAGCCTTAGAACTTTTCCTGGTGATACTAAGAAGTACACAATTTCTTCTCTGCTTACCAGTTTCTCTTTTCTTCTCTTCAGAGGCACTGCCAGGTATAGTGAGAAAGAAGATGTAATCTTTGCAGTTTTTGGTGATCTGGACGCAACTACATTATGAAAACAGAGCTGAGACACCGTTGGGAACTAGATATTTAACAAAGAACCTGTTTGAATTCTATTTAAGTTAGGGATGTGCACAAATATTCACAACATTTGATATTCAGCCACAGATGGTAAGCATGCGAAACATGTGGTGGACATGCGAAAAAGCGAAAAAGTACTGGGTGACAATAGGTAACCTGATGAGACAAATTTTGAAATGTAATTTTATGTCTAAACCAGAGTTGTTTTTGCTGGGAATAGTTGATGATAGTTTAAATACCATAAAGAGTATAATACTATATATGGTGACTGCAGCCAGATTGTTATATGCGCAGAAATGTAAGGATGAAGAGTTACCTACGGAGGAGGATTGGATAATTAAACTGATCGAAATGGCTGAAATGGACAAACTGACAAACTTATTAAAGGACAAAACAGTGAATAAGTTTCTAGAAGACTGGAGTCCCCTTACTGAATTATCTACAGGACTCAGAGGTGACGGCGGAGGGCTTTAGCTAATGCGTATGGAAAAGAATAAAAGGTATATAAGGGGAGCAAAGAAATAAACGAATATAAGAACAGGAGTCAGAAGAATGGAGGAAGTCACGCAGAAAATATCAAGCATTGTAATATGGGGAAGGGGGAATATTATTGTTGAAAGGATGGGAAAATGCTGTTGAAAAATAAAAAATTATATGGAAAAAACATTCAATATTCAGGCAAATTCGGATGAATTTGGCCATTTGTATATGAATTGAACAAATGTTTCGGAACAATTTTGAAGCAAGGTGGGAAGTTGGCCGTGCCAGTCATATCTGCAATGGATCCAGAGTGCATTCAACATGGATTCAAAGTGGATTCAAAGTGGATTTAGGGAGGATTTGATGCTTTCATAGTGGATATGTTACTAGATATGTATTGGATACATAATGGATGTGTATTGGATACGTATGGATACATATCAGATACGTATGCGTTCGTATTGGATATTCATAGGAATTTGCATGAATACATTTGTATCGGATAGAATCCTACCACATTTGAAGGGGTTCTATTCAAACGAATAGGAATATTCTTACAATTGATATGAATCAAATGCAAAAAAACCCATCCAATATGTATCCCATAGCGTGTCCGCACTGAAGGCATCAAATATGCCCTTAATCCACTTCGAATGCGCTCTCAGTCCATGTTGAATGCACTCTAGATGCGACTGGCGCAGCCACTTTCCCACCTCCCCAGTTCCGAAACATTCATACAAATACAAATGTCAATGTATGAATGTCGTAACATTCAATGTGTGTACATATGTCCGAATTTGTCCAAATTCATACAAATATCGAATGTTACGAATATTCGTGCACATCCCTAATCAAGTCCTGACTTAATGTAAACAGTACCTGGGAGCCATTATAGCACTTATGTCCACCCTTTTACATTTACAGAAATAATAGTTTACATTTGCAGGAGTCTTAACAAAATTCTAGTGAGCTGGAAGAGCCTTCATTTATACTCTGGGCTGGGGGGAAGTACAGGTGAGACTGCATAGTAGGGGGGCAGTGGAGTTATTTTGTATCCCACTTGTTTTGAATCCATGTAACCAAACTTACATATAGTATAGGCCTGGTTTTTGGCATGGGTGTTTTACTATTGGAGTGTGTCCTATTGTGAGGTGCACACCCTGGATAAAAGCAGAAGGCATCTATTGTTAATACAGCAACACTCTCAAAATGGCACAGCAACTCTCTCAAAAGTCCTGAAGGTTAACTTATACATGCCCTGAAAGGAGCTGAAAATGTTAGTAGTGTGTAGTCCTTAAGGCAGTAACACACCCGCTTATGAGGCATTAACATACTCCTTGTATGAGGCAATACATAGGCAAGGGATGAAAGGTCATAGAAAGGCCTCATTATCATGGTAAAATCAACGCCTCCAAGGCCAGGCTTAGTATTTTAATTAATGTGGAGGGAGGAGAAGGAAGCTCTGCTTACAGGCTTACTCACACATGGTCTTTATGTAACCAATCAGGGATTTTTCTTATAATCATTTTTGTGTATCAAAAACTATAAAAAAGCAACCCACCAAGAACTCAGAATAATTTCTTGGTACCCTCTATTTGCTAGCAAATAAAAGCTGCTAAGACCTCTATCCTTTGTATTTCTTACTGGGTGAAGCTCCCTGGGAGGAACCCAGTCTTGAGCTGGGGACCAAATACTAGAACTGTAAAATTCTATTACATGATGCTAGTTTCCAAACTGCATACAAAAAAAAAAATTAAAAAATCATCTAAACTTTTAACTTGGTTAAGGTACAAAGATACCCTACCTGTACCAATGACGGTTATAATGAAGTGACACAGAGTGGGATTACTATTTGGAGCAGCTGCCTGTGTTGGGGGGTGGGGGGAGAATCATGGATGGATCGATGGGTGGATCAATTGATGAATGGATCAATCAATGAATGGATCAATCGATGAATGGATCAATGGATTTCCCATTGTCAAATCTAGGCAAATATAAACATAAGTCTAAAATCACAAATGAATTTCCACAAATACCAAAACAGTATAGAATAGAGACAAAATCATCAGCAAGACTATAGTTGTGTGAACTGATCTTTGCCAACAATACTCAATCATATTATATATAGCCAAGAATTGCAATGCCATATAAAGAAATTCAGTTTGGGCTAGTATGAAATGATGGCCTTTCTCAGTGATCACCTTCCTAGTTGATTTTGTAGATGCTTGTTTATTCAGATCTTCACATCTTTACCCTCAAGGCTCCTAGATGAGAAATAAAACAACTGACACTACTGTATGATATGGACAAATAAGATTTTGACATGGCTGTGCCTAAGACAAGAAACAAACCCTGACTGAAATACTCACAGTTCACCAAAAGTGATTTCAAATAGCCTATAAAATAGCCTATAAATAGCCTTCTCTCATATTGACCTGCCTGTGCCTTAAGATCAAGCGGCGAGGCCCTCCTAGTTGCCCCACCACCTTCAATAGTGAGGTTGGTGGGCACCCAGGAGACAGCCTTTTCTGTGATGACCCCAAGACTATGGAATAGCCTCCCACTCGAGGTGCGTCATGCCCCTTCCTTATATATATTTAGGAAGGCAGTGAAGACACACCTCTTTACCCTGGCCTAAGGCTGAGCTGATTATATTTCCCACCCAGGTCAGACACTATGATTTTAAACATAATGTGTATTGCTTTAGAGCGGTTGAATTTTTAAAGTCTTTTAATGTATATTCTGTTTTAATCTCTTGTTTTAAGGTTGTAACCCGCCCAGAGACCTTCAGGTATGGGTTGGGATAGAAAGTAAATAATAAATAAATAAAAACAAAAATAGTTAAAACATCAATAACAATACACAGTTTCAAATTATTTGGTTTTTAGAGTATATTTATTTATATGTACATCTTTGAATAAGTTACTTTTTTTCTAGAGTACATCTCTTAATATAAATGGTATACAACTATTTGAGCAAAATTATGTCATCATTATAAACGGCTTCTGTACAATTAAGCATTATATACACTTGCACTGCTAGACGTGCCCTCTCAACCCTCCACTTCCCCACTTTCTCCTTGGATGTGGACCTATTTAGTTGAAATCAAGCTTTAATTTAAAATTCTCAAAAAATGGGCTTCGTTAAGTATGTTAATATTGTTATTTTGCACAGACCTAATAAAGGAAACCCCTCTCCCATGCATCTTGTCATCCTTCTCCCAACATCTTATTTTTTACCTTAGTCACAAACTCATTTATTGCTATGTCCCAGATTCATGCAAATCATTATTTTTATTAAATGCTTGTGCAGGTTTCCACAGTTTGGCTATTGTTATATTTATTGCATGAATCATGAAATGCAATATGGTCTTGAGGTCATCTGAGATTGTAGTAACTACAAAAGATGCACAGCTTTTCCCCTGGCTTCCTTTTCTTCAGTCTTCCATTTCTCAAGTAAAAGGAGCAACTATTTTCCTGTCCCATAAGCCTGTAGTACACACTCAGCACCACCAGGGAGCTGAATTCTTTACACTCCATGCAGCGGCCTTTGGGCATTATGGCATCTGCAAAGCACATGCTTTTAAAAGGACAACTCTTCTTTTCCTGTTTGAGGATTCCCCCCC
>MTQE01002208.1:46884541-46897202 GCA_014337955.1 Aspidoscelis marmoratus | reverse complement strand
GATGTGACATCAGAAGGACCTCTGCCCCGGAAGACAGCAGCTTTCCTCCAGTCGCCTCCCCTGATGTTGCTTTGATGTCACTTCTTCCATGCCCCCCTTTTTGGAGGGATATTTAAACTTCTGCAAAGAAATAAAGCTCACTTTCCACTTGATCTCTGTCTCCAGCCTCATCTCTCTCCCCTCCCTGTATTTCTTATCTGCCAGGTCTTCCATTATGCCTGCTCAGAACGCTCCTGAGGGCAAGGGCTGCCAGTAGCAGGAGCCGCGCAGGACGCCGGCGCGCTGCATCCTGAGCAAAGAGCCTCAGAATGACGCCGCTGCTGACGAGGTAAGGAGGGGATCGTCCGCGCTCCCAGCGGGGTGGGCTAGGGTGGGCTTTTGGGAAGCTCGCCCTGGTCCCAGAAGCGGCGATCCGCCGCTTCTGGAGCCAGGGCAAGCCGAAAGGTATGAGCCCCCGGCTCACCATGCTTGGCTCCAGCAAGCCAATCATGGCGGGCGGGGGGAGGGCCCTCGTTAGTTACACTTGCACCATGCGGACGCATCCTAAGTGGATGCGTTTTCATGGCACAAAACCACTTGAAAGGTGGTGTGTAACTAACACCCATTAGTTACACATTAAGTCTGGTTAGGTGCGGACGCACCCACTGGAAGTGTGTAACTTTAGCCCCTCTAATGCGGACGTGGCAGTGCCAAAGTGGTTTTGCCGCCGAAATCCGCATTAGAAAAGGACACAAAATACGGACACGCGTGGCCGGAAGTGTGCTAAATAGGCACATAAATGCGGACACGCGTTTCCCAATCCGTCCTTAATCCGTGTTAAAGGGCCTGTGCGGAAACACCCGAAGTGTGTGGATACCTCCCTCTGTGTCTGATCTTAACTGTGGACAGGCCCTATGTCTTTAAAATTCTGTCATCTTTGGTAAGAAAAAACAAGTCCTTGTTTCACAGTCTGGAATTTGTGATAGCAGGTGCCAATGTTTTAAAATACTCTTAACACCTTTGTATTAAACGTTAAAGGAATGTTGGATCTCCGAGTGTTGTTTTCTTTCTCCTTAGATTTTAAAAGGGAATCCCTGTTTTATCAGAGGCCCTAACTAAAGCCATTCTAGCTGTGTTTTGTCTTAATAGGCTTAAGAGTGGCATATAAGTAAGCCAAACACATTAATAGATAAACAATACGTGTGGTTGTGAATGTAGATAAAATTATGTATGATGCAAAGCTTAAAATTAATAAGATTGATGTCAATGTACTCAATGTGATCAATGAATAACACAAATGTTTTAATCCCATTATTTTGATCAAGTTATAATTAAGAAATTTAATGCATAAAATAGCTGCTGATATTAATTTAGCTGGGAGGAAATTTCCAAGAAACTGGATCTTTCATAGAACTCGAGTTTTTTAAATTCTGCATCAAAGGTTTATAATTCCCTTATTTGCTTTTCTACAATTCCCTTCTAGCAACGTATAGATATAATCTGAGTGATAACACTGATGGTGCCATCAATCTGCTTTTCTTAACAGAAAATGTCTCCCGCCTTGAGATCTTCAGAAGAAAGGCACAATTTAAATACCATAAATAATAGTAACACAAATAATGGGGGAGGGGGAATAAAACTTTATTTATTTGAGATTACACAGCAGAAACATGAACAGTCATGAAGAAATTTCCACCGTGCTGGATAGGATTATTGTTTTGAGTTTCTTGATGAGCAGTTTTGCAATCTCTAATATCTGCAGAAAATAATCCCTAGCTTTCTATATTCTATTTAGTTGTTTGTATTTTTATTCCACCCCATATGTGAAGGTCTCAGTGCAGATTACAACAATCAAAACAATATATATTTTCTCCATTTATTTGTATATCACTTTCCCAAAGAAAACTGCTCAATGTGATTTACAACAACAAGAAAAAAGTAATTCATTACAGCAATCAAAATACATTATTAAACAAGAAATACAGGAATACACATAAAACAGAAAAAGAGAAACAAAAAAGATATGCAATTCTGTGAAAAATGTTTTACTGAATCTTTGGGTTGTGGCTCAAGCCTTTAGCATGGCAACAGTTAATGTAGTCATCGGCAATTACTTTCTGTTTGTTTTTATCTGCTTTAAGCAAAGATGCTGTCTGGGACGTTGATGTAGAGAAAGGTAGCCCATCCCTGAGATCTTCAGCTTCTCTTAAAGATTTTTCTACTAATCTGTACCTGGAAGCAAAGGGCAAACTTGCCCATGCATGCACTGGTAGATGTTTACTACCTACGAATCCTCCCCCAACCTGCCTGGACAACTAACTGCATCCTTCAGGTTGGAGAGAAAGGCAGGATGCCTCTAAAGGCCATTTGCATTCAAGAGCAGGGGAAGGTTTTGCTTTGTCTTCTGCTTGAGATTCCCAAAAGCAACTGGTGGAACAGGATGCTGGACCAGATGGACTATGGCCTAATCTAGCAGGGCTCCTCTTACAGTCTTATAAGAAGTTACAACATTATGTATCTATAAATAGATAAATTATCAATCAAGCAATATCATGATTGCCGTGAAAGAATTTGCTATGAGTCTAGTAGTTTCAAGTGCTGAGCTCAGCTCAACAGTCTTCTTCGCCTTTTATTCCAGATTGTTTACAGCAACAGCATCATTCTGCAGGCTGTTGTACAGAGCTCTTTTACTGAACAAAAAGATGTAACTGACATGTTACTGGTATAAAAATAGGAATAGCTATTGGAGAGAAAAGGGGGGTAGGGAAAATGTATCAGAAAGATTCATTTTATTGCTGTGAAATGCAAAAGGCCAGTGCAGTGCTGTGGTAAGAATTAAGGAGTTCTTGAGTCCAAAAATGCACTTGACCATGAAAGTTCATCGGGTCACCATGGAGCAATCATTGCTCTCAGCCTAACCTACCTCAAAGGGCTACAATAGTGAGGATAAAATGGAAGAGAAGAAAATGATCTGCACCTTCCTGAGTTTTGGAGGAAAAGATAGAAAAGAAGTTTTGAATTAATAAGGTTATAGAAAAATGTCTAGTTTTAATTTGTATAAGGAAATGTTTAATAAGTATGAAGTTTCTAAATATTTGTAATATAGTTGCTAAGTGTATTATGTAATTAAAATAAAAAACTAAAAAAAAAGAAATTCCATAAATCAACAACTGTGTACACAACATAACACTACCTTAGTAGCATCTGGAAAAAGAAAACAAATTGCTGAGGCAGCTACTTATGCAAACATCTGGATGTAAATGGGTTTCTGGTTGTTAAAACAAAAAAGAGAGTGAGTACAAAGTAATTTTGGGTTACCGTCATGGGAGTACCTCAGATGGAATGGGTCTTGGCAGAGAAAGAAATGTCGGCTTTTATATCCCACTTTTCTCACCCATTCAAGGGGACTCAAAGCGTCTAACAAAGCTTTCTCTTCTCCCCACAACAGACACCCTGCGAGGGAGGTGGGGCTGTGAGGGCTCAGAAAGAGAGCTGTGACTAGCCCAAGGTCACCCAGCTGGCTTCACAGAGAAGTGTGGAAGCAAACCTAGGTCTTGAGTTCCACCATTGAGAATGAGGAAACACAATAAACAATCCCTTTGAATTAAGTGGGGATAGTCGGTTACATCTTATATCCTTCAGTTGTTGTTTGAATAGGTTTTTGTTTCTCTGCCTCGTTTCTTAGTGGGCTTGAACTAGAGGGCTTGACCTTCTAGGAGCAAAATAATACCCTAGGAGGCTGAAATGCAGCATGGAACATACCACATGACCCCAATCTAAACAGTACCTTGGTTACATTCACTTCCCTGGTCAAGACAGAAATTTGAAAGCACTTCCATGCAAGGAGGTTTGTTTGGAGGTCCTTTACTAATACAGCTATTGAAGTTCTTTTTTCACCCCTATGGAGCAGGTTAAGGGGCACCTCCAGGAAAGAACCATGTGGGTGCATCTCAAAATTTTTCTTTAAATCAGTCAATCAATCAATCAATCAAAAGACTGATTGCCCTAAAAAGATATTCACATTTCCCTGGTTTTGTTCTGATTATTGTCTTTGGGTGAGGCATGCAGGTAGGGTAAGGTAAGATGATCATATTCTCATTCAGATTTTTTTTTCTCTCTGCTTTGGTAGTGTGAGTGATGGAGATAGGAAAAATAGATTTGTAATAATTCTGTAATAGGTTTGCTGTTTCCTGCCCTGTTTCAGACCCTGTTTAAAGCAGACACACACAGTTCTCAAACTGCCCATTATATGTGATACAGACTCCTTAGTTCTTAGTCTATACAGCTTAATCAAGTATTTACAAATTCCTTGAATGGTTAGATGCATTATATCTAAATCATATTTTCAAGTAAAATGAGTCACTTTGACTTTGGTCTGCAAATTTGCCAACTCATACATTTAACACCACTCTGCATCACTCTTGCATAGAACAGCGGCGTGTTCAAGAGTGAAACTGGTGGTGTGGGCAAGGCAAGCTGCAGATGAAAATGTGGTCCAGGGAGCTCAAAAAGTGAGGATCCAGTTGGAGCCTGCTGCTGCACTGCACAATGTGCAAGAGTCGAGCTGGACACAGATGTCTATTCCAGTTTATCAGCCTGAACCCTGTGAAAATTCCTCACAAATCTTTTAAATCCTAGTGAATAGGTATTTAGAATGGAGCATGCTAGCTGGGCTCATTCTCTCTTTCATGAAGTCATTTTTTTCCGGCAAATAATTACACAATGAAACTGTATTTAAAAAGAAAAAGAAGGAGCAACATTGATGGCAGCATGCACAAGTGGATAAAAACTTGTGGATTATTTCCAAAGCCCACTGATTAAACAGATTTTCTGATGACCATCCCAGTTGCTTCACTTCAAATGAAGTTCTGCAGAAATTTCACAAATTAACACACTGCAAATCGACACATGGGAATGATATTTTATTTTCAAAGGTACTAATATTATTTGAAGTAAATGGATCGGCATTTTTGAATTCACTGCAGCCGTGTTTTATAGCTTTTTCTCTGCAAGCTTTTTCTATAAAATGAAATCGGAGCCCCTTCATTGTACTTTAAGACTCACACTTCTAGGTTTTAACAAACCATCGGCAAACTCAACTCTTCATAACCTTGGTGCAGCTTTATTGGTTAAAAACCATGGCAAAGATTACTGAGTGGGCAACCTAAAACTTTAAAGGATTTGTTTTTAATAAGTAACCAGGTAAAATGCTCATTAGCAATGTGGCCAGCAGATGAAGCCAGAGCTATGTAAATATATATATATATAAATTTCATAAAAATAATAATCCTTGAATAAACTGCAGCCAAAAAAGACTAGGTTTCTGCATCCAATTTGTATCCCATCCAGGGAACTGATGTTACAGTGCTGGGCCCATATATTATACAATTATGTGAATATGACTTTCATTAGCTTATTAAAGCTGGAGTTGTTATGACACAGACCATACTATCCACAGATGTTCAGTTACAACCGCTCCATTGCTCCTGCAACCTTTCCTTCTGCTGGTGCTGTTTTACCTCTGCTGATAAAGGCCATGCAGGGTTAAGCAGGAAAGGCTTCCAGGTCCCTTGGCTTGTTACTGAATAGGCTCAGTTTTCAAGGGGAACTGGGCTTCAGCAAGGTAATGCCAGCTAATGGTTTGTTTGCTGTCATAACGCACCTTTTCTCTTCTGCAAAAGTATGGCAAACATAAACCAGACAGGCAAAGAAGGTAATCCCAGCAAGAAAAGTGGGGGAGAAGGGGCATGATTTGATGCAGCCCTTGTGACAAGTTCAGTCAGTGTTAAATCAAATCTGTATTTTGTTTGTTATTTAACAAAAGTTCACCTCCCCCAAAAAAGAAAAAAAGAAAAAGACCCAAACCAGGGACTTTCATGGCATTAACCTTTTTCAATTCTTTTTTTTCCCCTTAGGTACACTTTCCTCAACTTTTATGTTTGTATTTGAACCCATAGCCCTCCAACCTTCTTCTAGGCTTCTAAATAGCTTCTACTTTAGATTGATGCATAAAGATTTGCTTCTTCCTGTCACCTGCAACCCCATATGCATAGACACATCTATTCCTTTTTATTAGTTATTGTGTCTAAAAAATCTTGGGCCTCTAGGCAGAAGATCTATATCTTTCTGTCTCTCTGCACCACTTAGAAAATGTTTGATGTTTTTAATGCTACTAATAACAGTGACAATGCCCAGATAATTGCAAGGAAAGATTGGAAAGAAGCTGCAAGGAGTTTCACTGGACAGAAAATTCACTCCATTTCTGCACTTAACCTTTAGTATCTTGGGACAAGGCAGGATGCACAATCCATCCCATGCACTTCAACAGCCCCAGCTGTTTACTCCAGTGGCTGGACCCCACCCTTGGAACTCGTGTCTGAAGGCTGGCAACTTTTGTTCCAGGATGTCAAACTTTCCAGAAGGATCCTTTTTGGCAGTGCACTACTTCCTGCAGTGCTTCTTGAAGTGCCACAAAAAAAGGGTCATCCAAGGGCTCACTGGTCCCACCAGCAGATTCAGTGTCAAGGTCTACCAGTACAGCAGGATTGAGCTCACTTGATTTTCAGCTCGCTGTCTCAATCTATAAACCAAATGCTGCTGCAGCCCGTGAACGTGGGCCATCAAAAAAGTGAAAGAGGGCTCAGGTGCCATATGCAAACCTCACTTCAATCTCTGCAGAATTGTGTTTTGATCTACTGAGGGACAATCTGTGATTGCAAGGAGATCCAAGGGGAGTTTATAGTCAGAGCTCGGTGCATCTCAGATTTGTTTCTTGGCCAAAGAGTTAGGACTGACAAAGGGAAGTGTTTTTTTCATCCACAGGGTCTTTGGTCTGTGGAATTTACTACCAGAAGAGGTGGTGAGAGCACAAAGGGTTAGACAAATTCATGGAAGACAAAAGCTACTAGAATGGATATTCTAAACTGCCTCCAGGCTGGTCAGACAGGCAAGATGTCTCTAACAGGGATGCGCATACGAATGTTGGCAATACTCGGATCCAATTTTCAAATTTGTGCGCATCCCATTTTCATCCCGTATGTATCCCATTTTCATCCTGCATTATAAGTGCAAATAAACATGATATTTGGATGTGATATACACGAATCTATTAAGTTGAATTATCTGAAATTTTATCGAATTTGCTAATTTGGATTTTTGAAAATCCGATTCGAATTCGAATGACGATATTCGCTGGATTCGAATTGGATTTTTGAGTTTTCAAATATCTGTGCACATCCCTCCTCTGCATTGCTGCCTGCCCAGTGCTGTACTTGGTCCAGAACTATTTATTTATTTATTTATATTTCTGTCCTGCCCTATAACTAGTTAAATTGCTCTGAGCAAGACAAGTGATTGACCTGTTTGCATCTACCTGAAGGCGCTCTGGATGTTTATCTAAAGCAAAGGCTGGATAAAAATATTTTAATTAAAAAGGCATGTATTTATAGAACTTTCCCTCCTTTTTGGATCTAGAGCCCTGAGTGCTGTTGATTCAGCGCTGCAGTGTGTCTTCATGTTTGGCTTCTGTCATCTACTCTCTTCCTGCTAAACCCTTAGCAAGCATCCGCAACAAGAAAAGCAGCCCCTGCTTTAGGAGGGCAGAGTTTATTCTAGCTGGATGAAGGTTCCCTTTGCCAATTTTCCTCTGATGTGCATTGGGTTGGGGGGGAGGACTTGTAAGATTTCTGTGACATTCATTTAGCAGCTACCTTCGACGTCTCTTTGACATATTATGGTAGCTTAATTTCCTACATAAATCTGTCAACTACTTGTGAAAGTTCCAAATAACAGCCCTTATTAATACACTCTGAACACTTTGCAACATACGCAGGAAAGGCAAACCTTTCAGAAAGGGTGAGAGCTACACAACAACACTTTCATTAAACATTCTCCTTACTCGTTTTATGGCTTTTATGGGTGCTTTTTGTGTTTCCTTTTATAATGAACCAATTGCCTTGAGGTGTCAAAAGAAAACAATAAATTTTAACCATCGTCATCATCCACACATCCCATGTGACATTCGTGATTTTAAAAGACTGAGTATCTCCTCCACTCGAAGCATTAGACATGCAGGTTTCCCCCATAGTGTTGATGTAGAATTTCACTTGTTTCAGGGCTAGCCTATCAATGCTTAGTGTTCAAACTCCAAGCCACATAATTCTATTTGGAGAAAAAGCATGAGAATAAAGATGTGCAATCCTGACTCTTACAGTAGGTGGATACTGGATCCCCCTGACCTCCCTCCCCCCTGTAGCCTCCTGTCCCCCTTCAGGCCCCCCATTTCCCCCATGGGCCCTGCCACCCACTTACCTGCTACCGTAGCCACACCTTCTTCCTAAGCCTCCGGAAGGCCTATCTCTGTTACGGATTTTATTGTGACCTGCCCTGAGACCTTTAGATACATGGATGGATGGATGGATGGATGGATGGATGGATGGATGGATGGATGGATGGATGGATGGATGGATGGATGGATGGGGTAGGTAGGTAGGTAGGTAGGTAGGTAGGTAGGTAGGTAGGTAGGTAGGTAGGTGACAGGCAGGCAGGCAGGCAGAGGAAAGCAAAGAGTCTGGCCTTTGACTCCTACCATTCACCAGTAGAATAGGGCCATTTTCTTCGGTGTATCCAAGTCTTTGCCATGCATCACAATGTAGTTTCCTCTCCCCATCATTCCCTTTTCCTTTCTCTGTTGAAGAAAGGAATCAAATGATGTCTTGTAAAGAACACTTAACTAGATCCTGCACATTTTATATGTACGTATATAGAAACCACAGTGTTTTTATGTAACAAAACTTCACTGAGGCTCCTCTGGTTTCTCCTAAAACTTATTACTCCACTTTGGCACGACTATATCTATTTTCAAAGCTGGCAATCTGGTCTGGGGATATAAATAGGGTTGGACAAAACCCAAAACACACCCCAGTCCAAGCTGCAAATATTTCAGGAGAACCAGTTCCTGCTGCGAAATGTCATCAAGACATCCAGCAATATAGTCAAGGTCTTAAATTTTAGCTGGTAGGGATGGATAGGCCATGCACAGAGCTCTGCCAACCTTACAGCACTCACATTTCCTTGTTCGTTAAGACCCTTGTAGTCTTATTTAGAAGACACTGGAATAATGGGGAATACATAGGGGATTTTTCCACCAGCGCTTAGTACCCATTAAGTACCCATTAGGAACCCATTAAGGACCCATTAGGCTCGGAGCAGGCAGACCCAATTTCCACTGCAGACCCCATTAGAGCCACATTTGTTTCCACCTGTACTAGGGAAATCCGGATTAAATGGGTCCTTCAGGACCTATAATCCAGATTGCCTGTATTTACAATCCGGTCTTTGGCCATGAAATCTGGATATGGTGTGCATTCACACTGCGATCGGGCAATGGGATCTAGGTGCCCTGAAACCCAAAGCTTAATCTCCAAAGACGGCTCCGAAGAAAACTCCAGAGAATGGCACAGAGCTTAGGCTATTTCTATAGGGCCTTTCTACGGAGCTTTGGCCAAGCACCAGAGAATCGCCAGAGTGATTTGCCACAGTCTTTGAAGATTCTCTGGAGTGACTCTAGATTTTCCCCCCTGCACACACGTCAACCCCCAAAAAACATGGGGTGATGGACAGGCCCAAAGTGGGTAGAATCGGAATTGCCACATGGGTGCTCTGATGTTTCCACTGCTTTAGGAGGGCAGAGTTTATTCTAGCTGGATGAAGGTTTCCTTTGCCAATTTTCCTCTGATGTGCATTGTTATTGGGTGCTACACCCCCCCCCATGGAGACACATCGGTTACCTCCTTAGATCCAGATCTACTAAAGCCAGATTAGTTGAAGGACCCATCTTTTAGATCCGGATCATCTTAGATCCAGATTAAGGGAGGTAAGTGGAAACCCCTCTATAGTCCATGGTTCTTTGTGGCAATGGAAAATTCTTATTGCTGTTCACATTCACAGCAGCAGACAAGGGGTGCTTTCTGTGCTGGGTCTTATTCTGGGATATATCCTGGAGCAGAGACGTACACCATCCACCTGCTGGTGCAGACTAGAACAGCTCCAGGAAGGACCTGACTTAGTCCGCGAAGCTTCAGTTTTACATGTGAACTGGGACTTGCTTCCCCTCTCATTCCAGAAGCAAAATTGTCAAGAAGTACTTGTTTCTATATCTTGAAGAAAAAGTATTATCTATATATCTACTCTATCTATTCTGGAAAAGTGCATATTAGCATCGTGCCTTTGAAACCAAGAGTACAAAGTTTATCTAAAGCCCCTTATGCACTGCCATAGTTGCCCAGGACCTACTGTAGTCTAAGCTAGTATGCATACGACTAGTTTATTCTGGATGTATCATCCAGAATAAGACGCAGTGCAGAAGGACCTAAGATTACATCTACACAGAGGAAATGAGGCAACACTAGATGGGTGTTTCCATCACACACCAGCCACCTCCAGATGGTGACCACATACTCCATTAGGAAGTGATAACACAGGGTATTGCTTTCCCAGCATTATCACTTCGTAGCTATACTGTTTTTGTGACACACACATCCAGATATTCAACTGTTTGGGCCTCCACGCATGTGTGGTGGACAGAGCTACAATGGCCACTCCGTCCCCAAGGTAAGAAAAAGCACTATATGTGGCAAATCTGTAACAAGCATTGGATTTTCCAGCAATAGTTTTTAGTTATTTTTAAGGGGGGTATAGCAGGGCTACAGAAGTGGTCACCACAGATACGTTTGGCAACCTCACCAAAGTGCACCAACATGATACTGTATTTTCCCCACCCAGATGAGGCCACAGTTGCACACACTACCCCACATCTGTCTTGAGGACATTTTCTTTAGAATACCTCTAAAGCATAGTGTGCAAAGGCAAAGGTGCATACAGCTGCCAGACGCCTCTTTTTGAAGGTGAGCTTACCTGCCCTGTGGACATGGTGGGCAGCAGGAGGAAAATATATTATAATGAACGTTACTATGTCATGTCAGAAAGCAACCCATTTAAATGGTGGTTTGGTTTGATTTTCTGGTTTCCCCATCTCTTCCCTTTTTCTGGATCTGTCTCCCTCTCGTGGCCTCTCCCACCCATTCACTTGCTTCTATTCAGAAGCTTTGTAAACCTATAAGAAAAGAGATGGACAAGTGTTCATGGACATGTGAGTGCCAAGAAGAAGAAGAGTTGGCTTTTCCACCCCACTTTTCTCACGCATTTAAGGGGACTCAAAGTGGCTGACAAACCTTTTGTTCTTCTCCCCACAACAGAACACCCTGTGAGGCAGGTGGGGCTGTGAGAGCTCAGAAGAGAGCTGCAACTAGCCTAAGTTCACTCAGCTGGCTTTGTAGAGGAGGGCTGTGCTACCTCTTTCTGGTCTTTTTGTGGACAAGGTTTTCGAGGGCACCTCCAAAAGAGGAGAGATTATCCAAAAGAGACATCTTGTCAAAGCTATATATGGTTCCACCACAAGCAACCTGAGGATCTGATCATAATGAAACACAACGGAAGGTCACCCAGAGTGGGATTTTATAGTTTGTTTCAGGCTTGTTCATGACACTGAAAAGTTGTTGTGGCTTCTGCATTGCAGAAAAGAGGCACTTTGGGATAATATGTGTGTGAGAGGGTGTGGGTGTTAATGATTTTTGAGGTCTGCCGTTCACCCCACCCCATTTCTCAGCATGTAAAGAGAATCCTCCAGAACTTCTGCATCTCTTCCTGGCAAGCAAAGGAACAAAGCTACTGCAGAAAATCCAGGTCTTGCCACACTAACGACCCCTTTCTTCCAGTCTTGAACAGAGACTTATGTAGGCTTTAGCAGTCTGTGTTGGAAGGTAGATGACCTTATTCTACAGGCAAAATTGTCCGCTTAAGTAAATGTGAGTCATTACTGACACCCAGTGGTCACATTACATAAAGGTTCTTATAATGTAGCAGCTTGATATCACTTCAGTCAAGCATATGAAAACATGAGTACAGTAGCATTCAGTACACACGTCCATCCTTCCGCACGTTCCTCAATAACTACAGTTCAGAGGCATATCATGTCCCACACTTGAGGTTCCACACATGGTTTAAATCTAGCGGTCACTAAGAAACACACACACACACAAACGAACACACACACACATGGTCCTCCATGAATACAGACACAGGTCAATGATTATCCTGTCACTGCTTTAACCTATTAGTAGTTGAAAGGATCCCTGGCTGCCCCTTTTGTGTGCTGTTGAATGTTATGGACGCATCTACATTGATGTTCTTTTGTTTCTGGTTTAAAAGTAAAAGTGACTTACGCACAGTGACTTGTGAAATGTGACTTATGAATGCTGTCCTGTTCAGATTGACCCCAGTCCAGACTGACACATGGCTCTGAGTCTCTCTTCCTGGCAGACCACAGCTCTTTTGCAGCAGTCTGGAGATATCACATAGCTCCAGCACTTACCTGCCCTAGTCACAGCATAGCTCATCTCTCTTCACACATCCTGGAAACTGAGGAAAGAAGGGAAATTATGAAAACAAAATTGGAGGGGGGGGAATGCCAGGGCCACGCGCCTCCCTATTAGCCAGGGGCGCGCACCTGTGCAGAGGGCCTCCTGAAGCCAGGTACAGCCCTGGCCAATAGGGAGACACACCGCACGCATGCGCAAAGCGCACCGGGACCCAGCAGCCAGAATCGGCCTGGCTGCTTGAAGGT
>MTQE01002208.1:46870876-46884489 GCA_014337955.1 Aspidoscelis marmoratus | reverse complement strand
GGGACCCAGCAGCCAGAATCGGCCTGGCTGCTTGAAGGTAAGGAGGGGATTACTCGTGCTCCTTCTGGGGGAGATGGGGGGTAGGTGAAGCCCCCCTGGCTCCAGAAGCCATGATACGCAGCTTCTGGGGCGAGGGGGAGCCCCAAAATAGGAGACCCTCGGCTCACCATGCTTGCTCTGGAGAAGCCAATCATGGTGGGCAGGGGTAGGGTCCACTTAGGGACAATTTCGCAGTGCAGACACATCTGAAATGGATGTGTCTTAACTGCAGAAGTACACATTAAGTACCCATTAAAACTACCTTCAATGTAGTCTTACGGGAAACTGCTTTAAGGGCCACTTAACACACATTAGAGACACATCACGTGAGAGCCAATTAGTGTCTCTAATTTGTGTTGTGGTGCGGACAGGGTTTTAGAAATCCGTCCTTAATGGGTACTTAATGTGTGTTAAGGGTCCAAAGCGGAAGCACCCATAGAGTTGGAAGGGACCCCTAGGGTCATCAAGTCCAACCAGCCAAGTCTTGCTCAGCATGCATACATACTTCTTTTGTTGCTCCAAGACATGGTCACAAGAATAAAAATATAAAAGCTATAAAACAGTGTAAATCATATGTTACTTCCAGGTTAGGCACATGAACAAGATTTAATCCTGAAAATCACAGAACTCTCCATGGTCTGGTATACCACTCCACAGATCTATGGTAGACCTGGATGCCGAAGTCTCTTCCATGTGAGATCTGACTAGCTCCCTTGCTGCTGCTTATTGTTATTTAACAATTATATTTTACATGAAGTGATATGAATGTAAAATGTTCTAATGTTGCATGTATTTGTTTTTACAAATGTTTGAGGTACGCACTGCACAATTTGCATTTTAATCCTTTCAGATTAACTTATAGGTACACATGCTGATAGTTACATGTTATATATATTCGCTTGCAGGAGCTACACAGCTGTGTCTCCACACAGGACAGTGGCAAATATTCCACAGTAAGAACACTGTCCCCACAAATGGTGTGATTACTACAACTGGTGCTTTCACACTATCTTCAGTACAGGCGTCTTATTCACTGAGGTGCCCATCCACAGGTTTGCTCCCTGTCATAATCCAGAATGAGCCTATATGAAAGATGCAGATGAGGGAGAAAGAGAGAGAGATGCCAGTAGTTCTCCAAACAATTAGGTACACAGTGATGTGGTGAGTTCTTGCAGAGGTTATGTATAGTTTAGGCTCTATAGACACTTACTACAGAGCACAGTAATTCCTGTTGAGCTCAGTGCAGCTTATGTCTGAGTAGACTAATCTAGGAATTTCGCTGCAGATCTCCCAATTGTGCTTTTTCTTAATGGTCCTCAGATGAAAAAGGAAACATTTTCAGGGTTTCTGACTAAGATCCCCTCCACGACAAATCTGGAATCCCAGAAGTTGTTTTCTGTGGCACAATGATCCGTGGCGTCAAAATCCAGATGTTTTGGTGTGAAAGAATATAGATGACCTGGGAATTAAATCCAGACCTCTTGGCTCTTTTCCAGATGCTCTACCAGCTGCTCGCCCCAGGTCCCCACTGGTCAATTACTTTACTTGATGCATCTAATCAACAATATTATATATGTGATGCTATAAACGTTTGTGTTTAATATTAGCTCATAACTCAGCATCCTGAACCAGATGTTTCTAGTGAGAAAGAAATTGATGAGTTATCAGAGGATTGGACCCAGGCCCCTTGGCCAACTTCCAGATGGCCTTACCAGCTGAACTGCAAAACTGGACGAGTTACCTCCCACTCCCTCTGGTCAACCTCTTGCCACGAGAGGGAAATAAACGTATTTTCTGATCTCTAGCATTTTGCCAGGTACCAAACATGTGAAAAGAGTTTTTGAAATAATGTCTTTAAAAGTGCAGGCATCAAATTTGTAACGAGGGACTCGCAGCCTTCTCCTTTGTAAGGGACAATTTAATTCCCACCCCACACTCTTTCTGCCAGAGCAGTCACATAATATTCTTTCACCACTGGTTTTTTTCTGAAATGGCTGCACATTAACAGGAGTTTGAAATACTGTTGTTCCTCTAAAAAAAACCCCACCGCTTAAATAGTAGCACTATGATTCTAATTCAGTCTCCACTATAGTTCTAGAGACAATATCTTTTGCACACATATACTATACAAACACACATCATTTTCATAATCTTGCATTGTGGGTAGAAAGGTTTGGCAGCAACCAACATGCTCGCAAAATAGACTGTGTGGTTGTAGACAAATTCTGTTTATGCTCTTAACTACAGTGATTATTTCCCCCACCAGTGTTGTAAACCCCTGTTTCAATGAAATTTGTTTCAGCTTGTAAAGTCAAACCACTCTGTTTGCGGCCTCTTTATCAATCTCACACACTTATGAAGAAACCTGTTCTGCCCCAACATTTGTAAATAAATTTATTCCACAGAAGCTTATGAACATTAGGTGGAGATAATTAAAACAAGGTGATCCCAAGTGGAGAAGAATGCAATTCAGTTAACATTTTCAAAATGATTCATCAAAGCCTCCCCACAGATGCAAATATGTACTTACTGCACAAGGGGGGGGGGGGAGAAAGGTGTGCTTATCAAATTCAAGCTCTTATCTTTTGTCTTACTTTACCCATATTAAAATGAGATCTATTTGAATCCTGTGCCAGTTGATTAATGGTAAAAGCACTCTGACTGCTTATCTCAGTAAATAGCACCACATCATGACTTGTGTAGTGCAACTTCAGCACAGGGAGGTGCATGAAAATTTTAAAATCCGATTCGAATCCAACAAACATTGACATTCAAATTCGAATCAGATTTAAACATTTCAGTGGATTTCAGATTTTCCGAAACATTCCTTTGAATATTCAAATTGTTCAAATGTACAGATTTGTATGTATTAGATACGTATCTGTGCAAATATTATGTGTATTTGCACTTATAATGCGGGATGAAAACGGGATGCATACGGGATAAAATGGGATGCATACAGAATGCAAACAGATACATGTAACAGATACGAAGGTTGTCAACGTTCGTATCTTTAAATATGAATCTAACATTCAAACGTATGGATTTGAATTGGATTTTCGGACATTCAGATTTTAAACATTTGAATCAAATCAAATTTTTGGATATTTGATTCGACTTGAATTTGAATGCAAAATAAATTTGTGCACACCCCTACTTCAGCACACGTAGCTTTCCTTTCTTCCCCTTTAGCTGTTTCCTTCACACACACAGGCAAGGGACACGACAACAGTCTCACAAAGCTAACCTTTCTAGGATGTACTATAGAAAACTCTGGCCTTTCTGCACTCACCAGTTTTGTCTAGTGATTAAGGAGCCGGAATCTTATCTGGGAATACCAGGTTTGATTCCTCACTCCTCCATGAAGCCAGCTGGGTGACCTTGGGCTAGTCACAGGTCTCTTCTGAGCTCTCACAGCCCCACCTACCTCACAGGGTGTTCTGTTGTGGGGAGAAGAATAGAAAGCTTTGCCAGCTGCTCTGAGTCCCCTAAAATGGGTTAGAAAAAGCGGGGTAGAAAAGCCAACTCTTCTCCTTCTTCACCAGTCAAGGAAGTGGTTCAGGAGCCTCCTGTCCAGATACTAGCATGGGATACAGGAAGCCTTGAGCCCTCCTGTACACTTTATCTGCATTGAATGAAGATACAGACCAAGCTAGATGCCAAAATGAGGTCTATAATGAGAACAGGGTCTTTAGCCTGGACTACAGAAGCACGAGACACCTGTTTCAGCAGTACACAAGGAAGCACCACCCAGCACTGGGACTGGAAGTTGACATGCACTGAAACAGCACCTCCCAGAAATTATGAAGACCAGGAGTGAAAAGTTCCTGGCTTTTGGAGGCTTTAAGGGCTGACCCATCCTTTGAAGCTGGTTTCTAAGGCTGGGTCAGCACAGGCTACCTGTCATTTGGATGACCCTTAGACCACTCTAAACTAGTCCATGCTGGGTGAAAACAGGGTCAAATACTTGTCTTTTTAACTCTCCCCTGCTCCTAGTATTTGGCTTTGGGTGCTATAATAATTGAGATCCTTAAGGGAGGGACTTCTAGACCATTTGGTTATACTTGAAGGTCTCAGAGTGGGTTATAATAAAATTGGCATAAAAATAGATAAAATAAATTAGCTAAGATGATGACAGAGTCTGCATTGGTGGGGAGAGCCATGCTGTTCCCTCAGTCAAAGGCCAGGGTTCTACTGTGTGAGCAGCTAAGATGATGGAAAGACCATCAGTAAAAGCACAGCTAACTCGAAGAGGTCTCTTAACATTTTCTTTGTTTGGCAGTGCCTATTAGAATTTGCAACTGCTGAATTGGCAAAAGCTCCAAGTGCAAGGAGTAAGACCTCTTCAGCTCGGCTTGCCAGGCCAGCAAGAGTGGTTAGCTGGGATAGTTAACAGGTGCTTTTATTGCTAATTGAATCTGCAGCTCATTAGGGCTTCCTGTTTTATGCAGATCTTGAGAAATGGTTCAGAGCTATTTATTGGGGATGCAGACAACCTGACAACCATTTGGAAGTAATCCAATGTTCTAAGTATTTAGCAAGGTTGCAGTGGGTTAGGAGTATAGCTTTTACAAGCGCTCACTTTTCATGCCTGATTTCAAGAGTCACGTTTGGCCTGGAGGCACTAAGCATGAAATGTGTCATCACCCTTCCCCTGATACACTGATCTAAACCAGGGATGTGAAATTCTGCAAAGAACAAGTCTTTGACACAGAGAGTATCAGATGCCAATTGAATCAATACCTTTATCTCTGCATGCCTGTGCTGTCCTGGACCTCAGCTTACATCAGATACAGGTAACACTGCCCTTGTTGCTGAAGGTCAATCAACACAGGAGGAACTAACTCGTTCATGATGCAAAACCTAAGTCTGAGCGGGTTACACAGCCTAAACCGCTTCACAAATAACACAGAAATGAATTCTGGTTCCTTACATATTGAATATTTAACAAACAGGAGGGAAGCCACAGGAAAAAATGATGTCCTCTTTGGCCGCCTCCCCATGCATGCTGTTTGGCGTGGAATGGGCATGCATGGGATCGGGTCCAAGATCGATCCCAGCCCATCCCCATGCCATTCCCGGTGATGTGAGCTGGGTGTGGGTTGGGCGCAGATGCACCCGTCCCCATGCAAACTGCACCAAACCCTGGCAAGGGGGAGCAGCACCACCTCTCTTAGTGGCACAGAAAGCCAGGACTGGGCTGGGAGAAAAAGTTAAAATAAAGCTTACTACTAACTTATAAATAATTTTAAAAGACCAAAAGCTGCTACAAGGTTTAGTGGTAGTTAGGCGCTTGAGCAGTTTTGTGCACCTCCGCTCCACCGGGAAGTTGACAATGCCTGCCAAGTTTAAAAGGGAGAAAATCAAGCCAAATCAAGCCTTGGCGATTGGGAAACGGGGGTTGAAAATGTTTGGAATTGGAACAAAACTCAAGCCATTAGCCTTCCTTCCTTCCTTTGCAATCGGGAAAGAGGGGTGGAATATTTTCAGTGGAAAATGTACAAAAATTAAGCCATTATCCTGCCTGCCTTGGCGATCGGGAATTTTCCACTCCCCAAAAATGTCAGCAGCTGCAATCTCCAATGCACAGGGCAAGAACAGCAAGCACACCCCACCTCCAAATGACATGAGCACCAATCTCCTCCCTGAATAGCCTGGAACTGTCCCCATGCGCAGTCTTGGCTTGCTAACCAATGTGTGCTGTGATCCCAAACCATGCTCAGAGTTGGTTTTTTGGGTACCAAATTTGGTCCTGGTCTGGCACGGTTTGGGGGGATTTGGTCTGTGGAAACCAGACCAAATTGAAAATGCATGGGAACACCCCATGCTGAGCCCGGTTTTGGTAACGGACCAAATATTCATGGGAACAGCCTTTAACTATGTCTCTAATTTGGAGTCAAAGAGGGTCTGTAGAATGGTGCCTCCTCTGTGCAGGGCATGAGAAACCACCCTACAAAGGAGGTCCTTCTGTCAGCAGTCACACCAGAAAAGGGACCTGTGTGGCCCACCAAGAAGTGTCTGCTGCCACAAAAAAATATTGAAACAAAACATAGTGACAACAGGGACCATCTTGGATCAAGATGGGTAAGTTTCCTGCCTGGTACATCTGCAAGGGATAATCTTAGAAAGGACCCACCAGAGATATGAAACAAAATGGCCTGCCACATTTAAAGCATTCATAATCTGATTGCAAAGGTTCATTTAGGAAATAAGTGTTGAAAAAGCAGAAAGAAACACTAAAGCAGCAGGAAGTCAAAAGAGCTAAGTGCTAAATAATGTTTGGGGGAAGTGTGTTTGTGTGTGAGAGACACACACATGCGTACACACTTTATTTTTGCCCTATACACTTACAAGCTTGCTTGAAGGAATATTCATTCATTCAATCAATTTCTATCAGAGCACAGGTTACAACCAAATCAGTGTAAAACCTGATAAAATATGTTATCTTAAATAATGACTCTGCCTGCATTGTGCCCTGAAACTTGGGTCTTTCTCTCTCATCATGCTAAAATAGTCAATATTCCGATATTTGATGGGGAATTGACATGTCCAAGGATCATTTGAGCTGTAAGTATGCATTGTCCCTCTTATTTTTAAAACATTTTCTGAACAATATTTTCAAAAACATTTTCAGTTTTAATTAGCCACACATGAGTTAAAAGGGGTATGATGTGTTTGGTTTTGCATATCTTACATAAGAACATAAGAGGAGCCCTGCTGGATTCAGCCCACAACTCATCTAGTCCAGCATCCTGTCACACAGTGGCCCACCAATTGCTTATGGGCATCCTCAAGCAAAACATGAAGGCAAAACCTTCACTTGATCTCAGTTCTCTGGAAACAGCCTTGAGAAGCATCATGCCTGTTTCTCCCAATGCAGAGGCATTACCTAAGCATCCATTCTCATAGACTTTGATACACCTGCCCCTAATGAATTTATCTAATCCTTTTCTAAACCTCTTCAGGCTGGTTGCTATCACCACCTTTGCTGCTAGTAAATCCCATATATCAATTACCTCCTCTAACTGAAAAAATACTTCCCCTTGTCGCTCTTAACTTTCCTACCCAACACTTTGCAGAGTGCCTCCTGGTTCTATCTAGTGTTGTACAACAGAGAAAATATTTTTTCTCTATCTACATTTTCCACACCAAGCATGATTTTATATACTGCAATCAAGTCACTTCTTAAACTTCACCCTTCAAGGCTGAGAAGGTCTAGGCATTGCAAGCTGGTTTCATAAGGAAGGTGTTCCAGTTCATTGATAATTTTGGTTGCCCTTTTCTGCACTTTTTTCCAGTTTCACTATACCCTTATTGAGGTGCGGTAACCAGAATTGTACACAATATTCCAAACATGGCCTTATCATAGATTTATAAAGAGGCAAAAAGCCAGTTTCCCCCATTCAGTTTGATGTGAATCAAATGGGGGAATATTTGGCTTCAAGTGAATTCCCTCCCCCATGAATGTGGGGGTATTCAACATTGTGCATGAGCATCCCAATGAATGTTCACGTACAATTCATGGATGGAGCAGATGTGTGTGCAGCTCTGGAAGGTCTACTTGGGCCTCGGCTGAGTGCGGAAATGGCAACAGAGAATACAGAGGACTTGGACATGGCCACAATGGGGCATAAGGGGGCATAAGGTGTCACAGCCGGGGAGGGAGACTGGAGATGGGCCTCCGCTGCCATCTGTGTGCTCAACTTGATTGCCACCTTGTATTTGTTCTGCCAGAGTTTGTGTTCCTTCCTGTTCTCCTAATTAGGACAAGCCTTCCATTTTCTAAATGAGTTTTCCTTGTTTTTAATGACTTCCCTTACTAAACTTGTAAGACATACTGGTGTCCTCTTGGATCTGGCAGTCCTTTTTCTTATTTTAGGGATGCATTTTAATTGAACCTCCATTGTTTGTAAATTGATTTCATGCATTTTGGAGTGATCGGACTCTTCTAATTTTCCCTTTCAATGTCCTTTTTACTAGTTTCCTCATTTTGGGATGCTTCCTGTATTAGAATGTGTTGACAACTTACTACCTGTTAGAGTTAGACAAATAGCCTTGGCAAAAAGGGACAGTCCACAAATACTCCCAGACTGAGCATACACATTGATGCTTCTGATATAGAGATGCTTCTATATTAGAACCATCTCCAACATGCCAGAGTGTCCCTCTTGTGTCCCAGGCAGGCAAGGGGAGTGAGGCAGATACACATGCATGCTTATGGCAGTCCTTTGAGGGCTCAGAAGTATTCAATGTCAGTTCAGTCCAAGGTCAGGGTTCCAGAAGTTCAGCAAAGTCACAAGAGGGTCCAAGAGTCAGAATACAGGCATGGTAGCAGTTGCATTAGAGTTGTCTGCAACACCAGTTCAGTGTGTGCAGCTCAATTAAGTAGGGGAGTCATCACCACCCCTTGCTGGCATAGCTGAGCCAAACGCTGTAACTGGCACCTCCCCTGTTTCTGCTGCTGAAGGAGCAGAAGGGAGGGGTGCTCTTGGGGTTGACTGTCTTGAGCTCTCATCCCAAGAGCTGTCTGTGTGCTCCCCAAAACTGGCCTCAGACCCTCAATGTCTGCAGCGCTGTGCCCCAGTTGCTGCCCAGGCTGTCGCACTGCTGCAACTGTGCCGTCCTCCTCCAAGGAGACTGGAGAGGCAGGATGGGGCACAACAGCCCCACAGCCGAAAATGGTATGGGGCACAATTTCATGCTCCATAACTCCAGGAAACCACTGCGTGTTCCATTCTTGTCTGTTCCAGGTGAAAGAGCCAAAATGGAGCACGTGACTGGGCAGCACAGGTGCGGTTGCATGTCTGCAAGGGTAAGAACTGAAAGTCCTGGCCTTGGTGTCCCCTGGACAATTTGGGTGCCAGTCTAGCTACCTCTGAAATACCAGAGTAGACCTGGTGTAGCAGGTCTACCAATGTTCTAGTATAGGTAGCCATTTTGGGCACCTAAATAGAGCCTCTCTCCATCCCAGTTTGGTTAGAGAAGCCCAGGGAGGGGGTGGGGTCTCTCTCTTTCATTCTAGCATGCAGAAGAGAGGAGACTAAAGAGGATAAGACTCCATGTTTGGCTGTTCACCAGGTAAATGTGATTAGACCAGAATTTCCCTCATCACTGAGTTCATTGTAACTCTGGGGGGAAACATGTGGGGGGAAAATGGATCCTAGGTTGTTGATGAACTATTTACGCAGTGGATGTAAATGAGCTCCAAAGCATGACCTGGTCATCTGGTGGGCAGTTTATTTGAATAATTTCTAGAATATAACTTTGTTAATAAGCTGCAGGCTGAGGTTGATAATATAATTAATACAAATAATTAAAAAAAACAATTAAGCACCAAGAGAGTTAAAAGCTATGTTAAAATTACAGGGGGGGGGATTCTGTAGCCCAGGAGGATATAATAAACTGCCTCTTTTAGCTAAAGGCCCCTGCAGTACAAATAACAAACTTTTCCAAATATTCACCTAAATACTCATCACAACAATGGCCAGGAAACCTGATGAGGCGGAACTCTCGTGTGGAAGCTAAACAATTGTCTATCTTCCTCCTGCACCCAGTTATTTGGTGTTATTCATGAAATGTTTTGTAGTCCTTTCATCGCAGAACAAGCAACATCATAGAGAAATGGGCAAAGAAAGATAGCATTGTGCCATTAGGATTGTAGCCTAAGGCTTTTCCGCACTTTCTTTAATATTTGATTATGATCACCCAAAGTCCTCTTTAGGTCCCTTTTGTCCACATGCTGGTATGGACTAGGGAAGCCCCACCCCTCCTAGTACACGCCATCTTCACTAGATGTAAACCAGGGCTCTTTCTGCACTTGGCCTTATTCTGGAATATATCTTAGGATAGCAGTTTGCTGACCACAAGCTAATGCAGACTGTGGCACAGCTCCTCTGGGGCCTTCCATAGTCAGCACTAGCAGGCAGATAGCAGGTCCCTATCCTGGGATATATTCCAGAATAAAGCCAAGTGCAGAAACGGCCCAGATCAGGAGGCTCCTGATCTAGATTCCTGTGAGTCCGCAACATCAAGGACTAACAAAGGGCACTCCTGATCATGTACAGCATACCTTCATTTTCTGAACTAACAGAGGATCCATTTTGGTGGTGCATCAAAGTGCACTGCCCAAATGGGTCTCCTGGGGTTCTGAGGTTAGGGACTTTTATTCCTAGCTATCAGAGCCATCGAAGCCTGGATCCAAAACTTGTGTGAGCTTCAGAGCCAGTGCAAGGACTGGGTTGGAATAGCCATCACAGTGCAAAAAGGATTGCTCCCATCCAACCCTTACTGTGATCCAGACCAGAGGTTGTGGTTGTGTACAGACTCACTGATCAGTATCACTGCATATGCAGAACAGTTCTGCTAGTTGGCTTTGCAGGGGCTAAATGCTCATGTAGAAGTAATTCTTCATGACTATATTAGAAGGATTACACACATGCACATACAACACACATGCACGCACATGGATGCACGGACACCCTCTTCTTTTAGGTTTTTTTACCTGTTATGTAGCAAATTAAAACCATTTTTGTTCAGCTATTTCAGGGGCCAGAGCACATTAGAGGTGTCATCACTTATTTAGTTTTATTTCTGTACCATTTCAACATAGAAAGAAAGAAATTTGCTCTGTGCTTCCCCAAAGAACCCAAGGACAACTGGGGCTCTGAGGAGATCATTATCGGCATTAGTGAAACCAAAGGTCAGCTCTGCAACACAGAGCTCATTACATCTTTCAGACTCATGCTGAATGTTGGATTCACAACACAGCTATTCGTAATCTGGCAGGAGGCACCATGGAAGGGGGTGAAAAGTCATACAGAGGTCAGAAGACAACACTAAAGGCATATTGCAGCGGACAAGGGAAATTTGCCCATTTGAGCATCTCTGCATTCTTCCTTTCTGTGTGCATTCTAGTCCAATTACTTTTGAAAGGGATTATGTGGCGTGAGAACCATTAGGAAAAGAAACTGTAAAAGAAGATGAATAGAATGAACTTAAAATAGATCAGATCAAGTCCATGTTTGGAATGTCCTATGTATTCACTATGTGCACTAAGGTTATGATGCTTATATTTAAGGAACATCCCTTGGATTCAGCTTTTGTCCCTTCCCTCCCTCCCCCCCCCCCAACATCAGAGTCCCATCAAACAGTGAGTTCTTTGTTACACGTTTCTGACTTGTGGAAAATTCAGCACACATTCCTGGCTTGTAAAATATCGTCATACATTTGAGCCTTCTGAATAAGGAGAGGTCAATGAAACTTCAGTGAATGTAAAGGAGGAGTCTGCAACCCTTGAAATGTTAAGGAGCTGCCCTTGGATGGGAGGATGGCAAATATTTATAAACCCCCAGCTCCAGATACTTTCAGCTTTTTAAACAGAAAAGGGCACTTACTTCTGCTCTTGGTTTCATCTATTGAAGAACTGAGGTCAGTGTGGAATGAAAACAACCATCGCTTTGGGTGGCTATGAGCCCCAGCCTTTAAGCATTTTGCCTATTTCAATCAAGATGGCCCTTTGGTGTAACTCACACACCTTTGCCATGTGTTACTTTGACATATTTCATTGCACTGACCACATGTCAGCAGGGGGAAGGCAGGGTAAGCTTTACTAATGAAGTGTAAAAACTGTCCAAGAGCCTTGGCCTGCTCTCTGAAGCTCGCTGTTAATTAGGTGAGACACATTGGCATAAAGTTCTCCTATCAGTAGAACCGAGCGAATGTAAATATTTGTAACCTTCAGTCACTGGCTGCTTATTTGTTGCCCAGATAGAAGTAGAATAGCTGGAGAGTTTCTTTAGATAAAAAGAAAGGACGGAGGGCAGCAGGGGCCTCCAGGAGGGAGAGACCAAATGAAAGAGAAGCAGGGATACTTAGCTGCTCTAGCAGTGCCTAGGCCTTGAATCATAGGCAGCCTGTGAAGTCAAATACCATACATTTTTAATGAAGTGTCGTTCCAAGTTCTCTCTGCATCCCTGACTGCTGATGGAGGGCAGAACTTTAAATATCCCATGGGCATAGAACACGGATGCTTATCCATTACAAGTCAGCTGAGCGATAGGAGGTGTGGGATGTTATGAACCAGGAAGACCTAAAAGGTACAGTGATGCTGCAGATCTGTCCTGTCTCCACACACCTCTTACATTGGTTAAAGCTGTCTTCCTTCTTTCCCTTAAATAATGGGGTGATTCCTCTGTGAATGTCTGGTTACTAGTCCAACTTAGGAGCTTTCTGTTTCTGAGAGTTTGAACCAAGAGAGAGATTTTTCCCTCCACCAGTAGTTTCAGCCATTCAAAAATGGTAGTGGCTGGTGATTTCTGGGAAGTTGTTTCCTAGTTAAGAAGAAATGTGAGTTTTGCATATTTGTACAAATCTGCAGCTTTGCAATGGAACTCATAAAACTGCAGATTTGTGCAAGTGCACAAAACTCACATTTTGAAAAAGAAAAAGAAAGGTGGAGGTGAAATACTGAAAAAAGGTCACTTGAGGGTTGATTTAGAATTGTTTTAATGCTGCCTTCAAAGACAGCAGCTGAACATGGATTCTTCAGCTCCATATGTGTGTGCCACAAAACTCACCCCCTTTTTTTTAATAAAAGGAAAGATGGGGATAGAGAACCCATAGCATGGTTGTGGCATGGGATAACACTAGTCCCATGTGGAAGAAAAGTACCAGCAGGTAGTTTGTTCCAGGGTAAGAGGCAAGTGTGCAAATGGCCTATGGATGAGTTCACATGTGGCAAAAAGGGGGGGGCTCAAAACCACCTTAGAGACAGTAGCATGTAGCCTCATGTTCTCGTATCTCTAATCGATCTTTGTAAGCTTAGAATGGTCATGAGAAGATGAAGGGGCAGACTGGCTTGTGAATGATCCTACCTGCAAACCATCTCTAAGCCACTTCAGAGGTGATTATTTTTACTCTATATGAACGCAATCTGAGAGTGAGGATAAGCCCAGCCCCTTACTTGCTGGGGAAACAGCATTGTTTGTACATGTTGTTCCCTCAGCCAAAGGCTAGGGTAAGAGGTATGTCTTCACAACCCCTGAATATATACAATGCGGCCGCATCCCCACGGCATTGTTATCGCGAATTCAAAATGTTTTGAGTTCTCCTTGGCCAGACGGCAGTTCGGCTTAACATGGTATTTCCGTGTTAAACGACGTTAAACCGTTTTGAAATAAATCCTGATTTCAACAGGTCTCAATCCGAATCGTGCGCTCGATATGTGTTTAATTGTTAACTGTGTGGACATTTCGTTTTCAGGGATGAGATTCCGTTTTCAGGCTGTCCCTCCCCCAATCGGACTGTATCCAATGGCTGTCCATGTTCTAGGTACGTCATGTTTAGGGTTTCCCTCCCCCAGTAGCTTGCTCCAAAATCCACCCTCAAACACCCACTATAAACCTCCAGTCCTCGATCCCCTCTGCCAAAGCCCTCCTGCTAGGCGGCATTACCTCGAGGGTCGCCTCTGCGGGGCCATGATTGGAAACGGCGTGGGGGGGGAGAGAGACTAAGCAATCAAGTTTGCCCCCCCTCGGGAAGGGGGCAGGAAGGTCGGGGCTGGCTGAGTTTGGGGG
>MTQE01002208.1:46859606-46870729 GCA_014337955.1 Aspidoscelis marmoratus | reverse complement strand
GGAAGAGAAGAGAGAGGGAGGGAGAGAGGGAAGGAAAGTTTCGACGGTGCGGTCCACTGCGTCCTCGGCGCGGCTCACCTTGAAAGCTGCTTCCGGGGGCCGGGTGGGTGGCCAGGTGGGTGGCCGGGTGGGTGGTGTTAGGACCTCTCTGCCCCCACTTCGCTGGCCGCTCCCCCGAGGGGTCCTGTTGGGGGTCGCGCAGCTCGAGGGCAGCCAGCAGGCTGCTTCTGCGCTCCATCTGCGGCCGAAGGTGGCTGTGTGTTGTGGAGCTGCATCATAACATTGTGAGTCACCCGCTGCCTCCTCAGCGGAGCCAGAGGAAAGGGCACCCCTTCCCAACAGCACTTCCCTTTCTATTATTACTCGCTTAAAAGCATCGGGGCAGCCCCCGAGGGCGCCTCCGCCGGGCAGCAGCTATGGCAAAAGAGCCGCCGCCACCACCTCCTCCTCCTCCTCCTCCTCCTCTCCGACCGGTGAGGGTGGACTCCTGAGTGGCAGGCGCAACCCCCCTCGACGGCCCTCGCCTGCCACGGTCCCCATTCACTTTTCCTCCCTCACCGTCTGCCTCAAACTTTGGATGGGGGCGACAAGGGAGGAGGAGGAGGAAGGTCAGCGGGTGCCCACCTTGCGCTTCACCCCACAGAGCAAGGCAAGAGCAGCCACGGAGGAGGAGGAGGAGGCTGCGGGAGCAGGCAGGAGAGAGAGAGGGAGAAACAGAGAGAAAGCGCCTGGGAGCCCACGGGGGGGGAATGAAAACAACCCCCCTTCCCCCTTGTGTCCGCGTCTTGACAGGGGCAGCCAGATGTTAGGCAGGGAAGCCCGTATAAGGAAAATGCACGGATATGCAGACAGAGGTAACTAAGAGTTATCAGCAAAGTGTCCAAGGACAGGATGTGCTTGGATGACGTAAGGATTGTGCAACACAGTGTTCAGGGGAAGCACAGGATTGTGCAACACAATGTTCAGGGGAAGCACAGGATTGTGCAACACAGTGTTCAGGGGAAGCACAGGAGTGTGCAACACTCAGGAAATGAGTCACCATCTATGATAAGAAAAAGGTATAAAACTGCCTTTGCACTGCTGGTTATTGTTGTTGATTGCTGGACGAGAGCTTGGATGGAGGATGCATAGTTGTACATGAAGCAACCTTTAAGAATAAACCTCTGCGAAGAGAGAAACCTGCCGTTTCTGTCTGTTTCTTAAACTGCGGGCAGAAGAAGGAGGGAGTTCCTGAAAAAGGCTGGACAGCTCTACAGATGGCAGCAGAAAGTTTCCGGGACAGAGCTTGTCCGCGCAACTGCTGATTTTATACTAACGGGGGCTGACACCACCACCACCACCCAACACCAGAAGCGAAACTTCATTGTAAAACTGAGTGTGGAGCTTTGTGAGGAAGGCGCCGGGCAGGGGCGGGGGGGGCAGGCGATGGTGCATTTGATTTATTTGTGTCGCACCATTTTGTGTCACCCTGTGGACGGCAGTGGGGGGGAGGAGGAAGAGGAGGAGGAGGTGGAAGGCAGGGTATGGGGGGGGCGGCAGAAAGCCCTTGCCACCACGGGGCTGAGAGAGTTGGGAATCAGCATTTTCCGGTAGAGGATAATGTCTTGCAGGGCACTTTCTTTCCCCTCCTCCTCCTGCTTTCCTCCCCACAAACAACAACAAAATGTGCGCGGCGCTCGCTTCTCTTTGGGTGTGTAACAGGCAAGGTGATCTCTGTTGCTTTGAACTACCATGAGAGGGGCTGATCCTGGGAGGGAGGGAAACCAATCAGAGAGAGGGGGTGGGCACAATTGACTGGCAATGGGCTGCGTGGGGACTCGGAGGATTGAATCCGAGTTAAGGCTGCAATCGGAATGCCCTCGGAACCGGGTTAAGCTGCAAACCTTGTAGACAGTTTTAACCCAGATCAATTGTTTCGGTTTTGTTAAACTGAATTAAGGCATGCCGTGAAGACGCACCCTGAGAGTGCCTGATGGACCTTAGAGGAAAGGCTATTCCATTGAGAGAGCTATGCACAAGAAGCTCTCTCATGCACCCACACCCTGTTAACTGCTAAAGGCATTCCTGTAGATATTCTGGGCCCAACCATTTAGGGCCTTATAAGTGCCTTGAACTGGACTCAGTAGCAAAGAGGCAGCCAGAGCAGTTCTTTTAAGATTAGTGTGATGTGTGTCCAACCAGCAGTGCCAGTTAATAGTCTAGCTCCTGCATTTTGCACTGTGAAAATAAGGCATCTTGTATATTTGTAAGGAAGGCAATGAGTCTCCTCAATGATTATCTTCCAGAATCCTCTCCTCTCTGACTAAAGGCAACTTATCTCAACACCCACTCTTTGCCTATGAGGGAATGATTGCTTTTGCTAACTTGCCCATTGCATAAAGTTGTTTTTAATAATTTTTATTGCATTTTGGTTTGTTTCATCTTCATGTGTATATTTTTGCTTGTAAACTTCTATGAGAATTTTTTTAAAAAATAAAAAGCCATATGTACATGTTTTAGATGTAAAAATAAAACAATATATTTTTCTCCCTTAGAGGAGACTTTAAAATGAGTGAACAGAAAATTGAGGCCAATGTTTTGTTTACTTCAGAAAAGACAGTCACATCAGGAATTCTGGCAATCCCTCTCCATGCACACCCTCTATGCTTTAGTACAACTGTGGTGTCACATTTGACATGTGGTCTTATTAATCAAAGCCTAAAATGACTTCAGTGTCAATGTAGGGCAATGCCTAGCAGTGTGCCGCCAGATGGCATGGCCATTAGTGACGTTCATCCTAAAGCAGGCAAATGGTGCTCTTGTCCTTGGAATTCAGAGCTGAATTCAGGAGGACACCAAACTCATGGGTGAGCAAAGCCAATATTCCTGTAGAGACTTTCCTGCTTTCACTATTCTGCCACTTCTACTAGAAGACTTCCTAAGTCTATACCTACTGTGAGTTTATGATGATTCAGAGCAACACTGTCTTTTGGCAGAGAAACATTCTTTCTCTTAACACATTTATACTTTATCTCCTTCCCCTGACATGATCCAGACAAGACTCCAGGACCTTAGCAGGAGATTTCTACCCTGCTTTTATCACCCATTTAAGGGGACTCAAAGTGGCTGACAAAGCTTTTTATTCTTCTCCCCACGACAGAAGACCCTATGAGGTAGGAGGAGCTGAGAGAGCTCAGAAAGAGAGCTGTTACTAGCCCAAGGCCACTCAGCTGGCTTTGTGGAGGAGTGCAGAACCAAACCCGGTATTCCCAGATTAAAGTCTGGCTCCCTAAACACTAGACCAAACTGGCTCGCAATCCTATGTAACCCACCCCTACTCCAAAAAATCAAATTGCCCTACTGAATTAGACCAAGGCTATGTCTGCACTGTGCTGGGAAACCAAACCTGCAGACCCCCTGGAAAACCTGTCCACACTTCAGTTTACTGGGAAGTCATGCCTCCCAGGAGAAGGCTGCATCCATATCAGACAAGATAATGCACCAGGTTATGGCACAAATGTGGTGCTGTAGCCCACTACACCATTTATTAGTGGTCCACACAGTGTTCAGGCTGGCATAGCAAACCAACCACTCATGTGTAGAAAGTACAGAAGTAGCTGGTCTGGTATGACAGGGCTAAGAACCCCAGAGCTATTTTGCAGGCAGCCTGAAGGAGCACCAGAAACGTGGCCAAACAACAGTGGAGCTAGGAAATCTTATTCCCACTCTCTGTTATAGGTCTGGGATGGACCACAGGCCACCAGCAGCTGGTTCCAGTGTGGGCCAGGTTACTTAATTCAAGCTCTCTAGGCACGGAATAACCTGCATCATGAAGAAATGTCCCAAAGAATACACTTACTCTGCCTCTCTTCTCTACAGATACACCCAATCATATACAGAGTATGTACAGAAGTTACAGCCATAAGTCTTCCTGGGGCAAATTCATACTTCCAGTCCCATTTGGCAGACAGGAAAGGTGAACTTGCCCATGTGTGTACTAGCATTAGCACTCATGAATGCTAGTACATGCCATCCCTCCTGCCCATCTCTCCCACCTCCCCCCCACCCCCACTTACCTTCCACTGCCATAATGAACTGCTCTGAGGCCAAAGTCAGCCTTCTGGAGGTGCACAGAACACGGAGCATGCAGCCGTGTCCTCAATGGGGGTAAGGGAGCATGACCAAGAGAAACAGGAGGCGCACACCTCTGGAAAGTCTATTTAGTCCAGCGTGCAAAAGGTACCAGAGGAGTTGGCCACAGCCACACTCATGGGTAAAGGGTCATAGCTGAGGGAATGGGAGGCCAGGGGTGGGGAACAGGAGGCTGGGGGTGGCCAGATCCATGAAGCTTCAATGAAGGCTGGATCCATTCAGTTCCCTGGCAAATGGGGCCCTACAAAGGTGGGCCCCTTTCAATTAGCCCATGAATGTTGAAATTTGTATGAATTCATATAAATTTTGAATATGCCAAATATCCCTGCTAAACAGCTTCTACTAGGGGAGTAGGGTTATTTTTTTTAATATAAGTGCCCTGTACTTTTTGTACCTGTGACTGAGATGTAATTCTCATCACCTTTTACCACTGTTCTTGCTAGCAGGGACCAGTGGAATCCAAAGTCCTATAACATCTGGGAAGCCACAAATTACCTCCCTCCCTCCACTATTCCTAGCAACTCTTAGTAATGCTTCTTTTTTTATATACTCGTAACCCCCATGCAGGGAAGATATGCAGCTTGCTTACTCCCCAGAAAAAGGATCACAGATTTCAGAGGTGGTAAAAACTTGCATCTATAATGAGCCCTGGAAAATACGGTGGGAGCAGAGTCTGAGAAAAGTTAATTCGTTTATTTCAAATGGGAGATTAAGTATGCAGTTGAAATACCTTCAAGGAAATGCCATCAAAGAAGGGGGAAAGGATTATTCAAATTATGTGTAAGTAGTGAAACATGGGATGTCACAGCCTGTAGCTTTATGCAGAAAGCAACAGACAACCTGCAAAGACAACAGTGATTAAGGAGAAACTGCAACTTGTCCAGAGACAGTTGGTGGTGATGGGGAACATATTTAGCAATGAAGGCCATAGAGGGTCATAGGCAGTGGAGGATTTAAGATTAAGCATGCTATGAAAGGCTTTCGTAGGTTCTATGTTTTTCCTTTTAACAACATAGGAGTGTGTACTGTTTTTAAATCCTGAATACAAAATATACAAACAAACTTCAACAGGACTTGTTTTTGCACTGCAGCTTACAGAAGTGTGTTTGTTTCACATTGCATCTTACTGCAAGTCCCAATCCATAAGCTCCAAGTCCCAATCCATAAGCTGCTATTTATTGCTTGTCCAAATGGCAAAACCTTTTAGTACCACACCACAATCCTTGCTCAACATTGCAGACCCATTTGAGTTTGTTGTATATGATGGGGAAATGAAGCAGGAGGAGAGAGAGATGCAGGAATATCATAAAGGATACACAGAAAGGTTTGCTAATGAGGGTGGAAAGTGGTGGTGATGCCCATTTGGGGAGGGTACAAAAAAACAAAACACCCAGGTCATTTTCTTGTAGAGAAAACAGCCATCTTTGTTCCCCAAATGCACAGGAAGGATGGAATTTGCACTATAACTCTCCCCAACCACATAGAATCAAAAGCACACATGTTGCAAATAGAAAGCAATGGAAAAGACTGAAAAATAGCACTAGCCAAGGAGACCAAGAAAAGATTAATATCCTGTTTAATCCTGGGATGGAGAGAAGAAGATAAATGGTGGCATGGCGGGGGGGGGGGAGTCTGGTAAGGGGTGGGGAGAAAGAAAGAGAGACTAGGGATACAAAATACCATTGGGAATCTTTCTGGGGGCATAAAGGTCTTGACTTGACTCAGATGATCTCTGTGTGAAAAGGAGAATTATACTCAGGACTTGGGGGCCAGGAGAATTCTCTCCTTCCTAGGAACCCCTCCCCCTTGGTTTCTTGTTTCTCCTGATTTGTTGTATGGCTGTCTAATCTCTCTTTCCTTCCACAGCCCTCATTCTGTCTGCTGCAGACAGTAGCCCTATACAGCAGTGTTGACATGTTCAAGCCAATGAGCTGCACATCTGATGTCTATGGGTGGGCAGGATTGTCAATCCTGAGATGCTGATAGGGTGCTGTAGATGCAGTGCAGGAAACTAGTCGCCAGCCTCCTCCACGATTTGTATAGAGCTGTATATCTAATACCAATTCCCTCTTATCTTTGGTTTTCAGCACAGCATATTGTAGGCACTCAGCCTGCCTGTATCCCATCCATCACCAGAAACCCCAGTGGCAGGCCCAGTCTGCTTTTATTATTTATCAGCTGTAATGCAGTATCCAAAGCATGGCCTCACCTCAAAGAGATCAGAGTCTGTCACTGGGTGAAGTTGCTTTTCCAGTACTGATGGTTTTGCTTGCAAAAGGGTAAAGCGGCATGCAGTCTGAAAAGTGGCATCCATGCCTCCCTGTGATACGTATTGGCTTGTGGCCTTTGTGACAAGCTGCAGGAATGTGTCTGTTCCAAAAGGGATGGACATTTAAGTCTTAAAAATCCACTTCCCAGAGTTTCTGTTAGCTACTTTGAATATTGAATAACACTGTTTCAACAATAAACACAGGCACTTAAGTCTTTGTATGATATATGAGGTGAATGCAGGAGAAACATTAGAGCCATGAGGCAAATAATCTACCTCTTCCCTTTCACATATCCTCCAACATGTGAAAAGTAAAAACTAGACGGGAGTGAGTGAATGGGTGGGTGGGTGGGTGAAATTACCTGGAATTAATGGAGAGAAGGGGGAAATCAATGGTTTCATGGGTTTCTAAAAGGGGTGCTCTGGTAACATTACTTTGCTCACCTATACCTTCCCAGGCATAGACAGAGCATCCTTTTCTACTGCTTCTGTAAATTCATGACCCTAGGAAACATACAGCGTAGACTAAATCCAGTTTTGCAGGAGATTCAGGAAGGTTAGGGGCCCTGACCTCACTACAGAACTTTACTCCTGTTTGGGGTGGATGGACAAATCTATGGATTGCAAGACGTAGGATTGCAAGATGTAGGAAGCTCTAGAAGGTTCAGAAGAGTGAGAAGGTGATATCAGGGCTCCAAGAGGGTAAGTTTGGTGTGGTAGACCTGGGAGGAGAACAGATGCCTCGTTCTGGTATCTTTTAGTGAGTGGCATGAATGGTAACCAGAAAGAAGAAATGAAATGTACTGCTAGTACATAAAATAAAAGGAATGTTTTATACTGATTCACAAACACACTAAATTGAATAAAAATAGCAAAGTCATGGGAATGGTAGGGTCACTTTTCTTTCTTCCACAGAGGAAGCATTGGAGGAGGGGTGTGGAGAGAATCATGCACAGCAAGAAAAAAAGAGATTCTTCTAACCAAAAAGAAAGCTTTAACTCAGGGGGTAAGCCGTTTAAGTCTATAGCATGCCAACTAGAAGATGATCTAAATATGGAGTAAAAATCCTCATTAGTTTCCATTTGGCTTTTAGGGAAACAAAATGCGAGTCCCCATGGTAAGGATACTGGGAGGTGAACATGAGTTTGCCTCGCAAGAGTCCCGGTGCAAAACCCTGATTCGGGCTTCATGAGCAACAAAAAGCAAAAATCCACATTAAAAAAAAAACCTTTGCATCTGCAAAGGTTCTCACTGCAAATTAGCAGCCAAGCACAAATTATTCTTAAGCATGGGGATGCTCCAGCTTCTGTCATCAGCTGAAGGAGGGGATCAGAGCCACATCGCGTCTCTAGCGGCTGAGTTTCAAGCCCCTCTCACGGAGGTTTCTCTTGCTTCTTCCCTGCAGCCATGGCTTCAATCATGTGCTTGACAGGAGGAGGAGCTGCTTGATCCTGGCTCTGCTGGAGCATGGGGAGAAGCAAGAGAAACCTCTGTGAGAGGGGCTTGAAATTCAGCTGCTAGGGATTGGGAAAACTGCTCGCCGAGTATCGCTCTCTCCCCTCCCTCAGTAACAGGCTTCTAGTTTGCTTCCTGTGAGCTCCAATGAGTCAGCCTCCAGGCAAAAAGCTAATTAATATGCACCTCTTGCTCATTAGCGGAGCTCTGCTTGTGTGCATGTAAGCTGCTATAACTCCCTGACAGCTGCTCAGCTGACTGCAGAGCAGCTATCAGGTGAGTGTTTGCATAAATCAGCCCCTTACCTGGGTGATTAAGTGCTCAGGTAAGGGGGTGGTGGAGAAGACAGTTGCATCATGATGCAGGGATTTGCCATGGTTTTCATGGGGACGGGTGGGTTTGCCTTGAACCTGCCCTGTCCTCCATTGCCATGGGGACTCCTTAATGAGAATCTTAATTCGCATTAAGGCTGCCCTGAAGCCACAGTGCATCAGGGGCAGCCCCATGGGGATGTGCCCAAAGTCAAGCAGCTGTGCAGCATGGCCAATCCAAGACATGAATGACCAAAAACTAGTTGTTCTCAGGGTGATCATTTCAAAGGATTTCATACATTTTACTCTCTAATGGCAATTGTGGTTAACACAAAAGAATCCTGGTTTGCCTCTTAACACCAAGGTTCGATCAAAAAAGGGATAAGAAGAAAGAAGAGGAAATTTGACCTATGCGCTGCAGATCAGAGGTTGCACTCATAAGCACAGAACTCAGATTTCTGGGATTCTTACGTATGAGAAGCAATTTTTTGGGGGTTTGGGGGTGCTTTTGCTGCATGACTATAAATTGATTGCTTTAATAAAAGAGTGATAAATTCAGTTAAATGCACAAAGATTTCTTAATGGGAAATGTTCATTTCTTTAGTCATTTTGCAGTTGTTGCATGCTTATTTCTGTTCTAAAAATGTTTCTGACCTGGCTTTATATTTCATTTCAACTTCTCTTCTGTATTTCTAATAAATTCTTTGCAATAATTTAACAAGAAATACTGGTTTTTGAGTCTAAAATGATTGTTGCCTCTGTTTTGTGGTAATCCTCGTTATTAAAGCCTATGTACAACGATCCAACTACCTATTCCCCTGGGGAGGTTTAAATTCGGTGTTTTTGGGGCTTCGAAAATAATCCAAATTTTACTCCCTCCACATTCACTTACAGTTGATACTGTAGCAGTATTGGTATCAATGTGCTCATACTGGATATTTGTACGAATTTTCCTTCCACATTATCCAACCAAAAGTGGATTTACTAGATTAGATAATATGGAAAGAAAATGGCTTGTTACGATGCTAATTAAAGATGGATTATAACATACCTATAGCTGGGGCCCAAGGCTGCTTCTGCACTTGGCCTTATTCTGGGATATATCTCAGGATAGAGGTGTCTTGTCCACATGCTAATACAGGCTATAGCAAGTCTCATTAGGACCTGCTATAGTCTGCAATAACATGCAGATAAGAGACCCTGATCCTGAGATATATTCCAGAATAAGACCAAGTGCGGAAAGGGCCTAAGAGGACATGAAATCCATGTGAAAAAGTTGTAACACTGATAAAGTAATGAAAAGTTAGCTGACCATGAAAGTAATACAAATAGGCAAATTAACTGCAAAATGTAAAACAAAAGACTTATCATAAATCCCAGTATAGTAATGGACAATAAAATAAATGCAGATGTATTTCAGTTGTGAAAAATGTGAGGATTTGGTAGAAAATGAAGATTGGCCTTATGTCCAGAGGTTTAGGAACCTGAAATGGCCTAAGACAATTCTGAGTGTGGGTCATTCTCTTTCTCTCCTTCATTTTAACTTTCAAAAACATTATCTCTGCATCCAGTATTGGTACAATCCATACATATTCAAGGAGGAGACCATTTATAACAATGTGCCACCCCTTCCTTGGGATTTGTATACCTAAATAAATCCTCACACTCCCTCCCCACTCCCCCATACTATGTCTCTGTAGCCTAATTGAAAGATTATAGAGAAAACAAGATAGCTGGTCACCTCTGTGAATACAACACTAGAGGACTATCAATCCAACAAAACACTAGCCAGGGAGAAAGAAATCCAGTTCCCATCTTCTGCTTCCTCCTACTTAATAGTCTGTTCAATGAGCCTTGCAATCATTCGGAATTGCTTTGGATGTTCTGAGGAAGCTCATAATGCAGACACACAAAGTTCTTTTTACTTCCTGTCCTCACATTTTTCCAAAGAGAAAGAGGGATAGTCACATCCCCAGTTCTCATGTATGGAACAAATGTACATCTCAATCATTCAGTGTGCGTCTTTACTTTTTGTACAAGGTCAGGACAAGAACAGAAAAGACATGAAATATCCTTGCTTTAACTATTTGGGCTGCTTTCGATCATTGCAAGGTGCTTTATATAGAAGTGAACCGTCAGTCCTTCTAACTAATCCATCTTAGTTTGGTCTAAGCCAGTTTGGTCTAGTGGCTAGGGAGCCAGAGGGAGAATCCCCACAGCAAGCTTATTTCGCTTTCCCTAAACCAAAATAATAGAATCGGATGCAAATGCGAATTTGCCTGTTCCCATTACTTTTAACTTAATCGCGTTCGATCCGGATTCTGAGGATCGTACGTGGGGTACGTGACTCAAGGTGGGACTCGAGTGGCTATTTTTTTAAAGCCGCTTTTCGGGGCTGCTCTGCCCTCTTCCTCCTGGCATGGACATGCCACCCATAAGGGACCCCTTCACTGAGCCTAACTGGGTGGCTGGGTGGCTGCCGCTTCCATGGATGGAGGAAAAATGGCAGCAGGCAGCCAGCCAGCCAGAGATTCTTTCCCCTCCTCTCCCCATTGCTCAGGGCACACAGCAGCAGCGGCAACTAAAGCCCCTTTGCTTTAAACATTCACATTCAGCTGCTTTCCTCCCTTCCTTTCCCTTACTAAAGTCAGAACTTTTGGAATTGCACAAAATTGCAACATAGTTATCAGGTTGAAGTGGTTCCATCGCTACAGTGTAGCACTGCTGTTAAGGGTGGATTTTTAACACTGAAATCACTGTCTTTGGAAGCAAGCTATTGGGAGAGGGAAACACTAAACATGGATTCTCATCCCTTAAAACGGTACTGTCCACACAGTAAAAAATGTAAAACGTTTCAAGTGCATGATCTGGTGGTTTAACACGGGGAAAGTGTGTTAAGCCAAACTACCGTGCGGACTCCAAGGATTGAAAACGTTTTGAATCCGAGATAAGGTTGA
>MTQE01002208.1:46828150-46859563 GCA_014337955.1 Aspidoscelis marmoratus | reverse complement strand
GGATTGAAAACGTTTTGAATCCGAGATAAGGTTGACGTGAAGACACGGCCAGAATCTTATCTGGGAATATTGGATTTAATTCTGCCCTCCCCCATGAAGCCATTTGGGTGACACCTCTCTTCTGAGCTCTCACAGCCCCACAGGATGTCTGTTGCAGGGAGAAGAATAGAAGCTTTGTCAGCCATTTTGTCAGCCACTTTCTCACCTTAAATGGGTGAGAAAAGTAAGATAGAAAAGCCAACTCTTCTTCTTCTTCTATCATCTAGCTCTGGCTGAGCTCAGTTTCCAACAAATTGAGCTCTATCTGGGGGAATTGACTCTGGGATCTTCCATGCAGACTTAATAGCCAATGACTAAAATATAAAACCTGATATTATCTCAGCCATATGCCATGATAGCCACACATGTCTGAAGCTATCTCAGCACAGTTCTGGTATATGGAAGTGAAATCTTGGCATATCGCTGTTCAGGAAAAAAGAACTATCAACCCGTGTTTTCCTGGAATAGCAATATTGTTTACCTTGTCTGGTGCTTGATCCTAGGTTTTTTCATGAGGAAAATGCCCACTATATAAGTGCAGGGGTGAAACTGGCCCAAAAATATCCACTCTGCAGCATGGGGGTGAGCACCTGCACACATCCAGGTATTTTTATCACTGGTAGCAAGCGCCAGAGGAGGCAAGGGCCAATGCGTACCCTGAAATCTCACCCTGAAATCTGGCGGATCCAAGAGGAGGCAATTTCACGACCTAAACAAGATCCTTCATGTTCCTCTCACCATCTGGAAGAATCCAAGAATGCTTTCCCTGAGATGTAAAGGGCATCACCTAGGAGTCATTGCAAGATCTAACCATCTATAGTAAAATGGCTTAGCTTGTCATCTAAAAGGAAAAAAACTTCAACCCTGCAGCAACCACTAATTTCTTTAGGGACCTTCTGAGGCTTACACTGCCAATGGCATGGAAAAAGAGATGGGATCAGATCTTAGCTAGGGAATAAAAAGCCACTCTGACTGAAAGCCTTTGGATCTGAAGGGAGAATTAGGCCCCAGAGAAAATCTCCCATGTTGTCTAAGCATAGCACACAAAAAAATTCCTATCCAAGGTTATTTGCTGCCTCTGCAATAAAAATAAAAAGTCATTTCAATCAACTGGGATGGTAAATGTCAGTTTAAATTAAATAACCCAGTTTACCAATGAAGAGAATTATTCAGGACAAAACTCCTAAGTAGGACAAGTTGCTCTTTGGAGCGGAGCAAAGCTTTAGTTTATAGCCTAAAAAGCAGCTGTCTTCATAAAAGCTAATAAAATACTCTGGGGATAATTAAAACTTTAATTAAAAAATGTGAAGTCCAAATAGCTTTTTATGATAGCAAGGAAACTTGTTTTGACATCCGAAATTGCCACACAAGCCGGATCTCCCTTGTATTCTCTCCAGGCTATTTAGATGCTGGTGTTAGTCAGAAATGTTATCCCTTTCCATCCAAAAAATGTCAATTTTTAGTGGGTTTTAAAATATAATGGGCACATTTGCTTTAACAGCTTAATTTCAAAATTATTAATCCCTCATTTGCGTGCCAGTTTTCACAGAACGCTTTCCCTAAAAAAAATAAAAGGAATAAATCACATTTACGGATTAAAATTCATTTAGCACTCTGTGTATGTGTGTGTATATACAACCAGTACTATGGGAAAGCAAAGGTGAACATTACATGCCCCTTTTAACCTCTTTCTGATTGGCAAAGCCCCATGGAGAGGATTGCCAGGTTGCAGATACAAGAATTACTACTGTTTAATGGCCAAACAAGCTTTCTGAACATCTCCCCAAGAGCTTGTCCATTTTTACCTGAAATTTACTCCCCCCCCCCCAGATTTCATAATTAGGGGGATAAGAATATCTATTCAAACACAATTTCCATCTGGCATGTGCAGCTCACAGTATAAGACCAAATAGACTTAATACCATTTAAAACTTTCAGAAGCTAAGAATAAGAGTCTGCATCCACACCCAATCAAAACAAACGTGGCTTGAGAGCAGCTTAGAGGTGATAACATCTGCATACTGGTGCTGCTAATCTGTCTTAAAGGCCAAGAAATGCACTTTCAAAGGCTTTTAACAAAGGTTAAAGGTGGAATGGGAGCTATAGCGTCTGCATGCTACCACTACAAAGCTGTTTTTGAACTGTGTTTCTTCATGTGTGCAAATGCAGCCAGAGCTAAGAAATGAGTTTATCAAGCTTCTGGGAAGCACCAGCTGCACTTGCAGGAAGTGTTTCCACATCAGAAATGTCTCCTGCCATCCCGGAAGCTACTCCAGTGTCTACTAGTGGTGATTCACAAATTGTGTACTACATGCTTCCTAAACCTTACCTGTTCTGGCCAGAGAAGTGACTATTCACGCCTCTACAAGTTTTGGGGTCATCTGAGGTGCCACACAAGCTTGCAAGCACATCAGCCTCTGCACAGAAGATGGCAGTGTCCAGACACACGTCGGGATCCAGGTAGGTCTGTGGCCAGGCTGGGGGTTGGTTTGGCATGCACTAGTGCTTGCAAGTGTGAGTGCTAGCGTACACCAGTGAGAATGCACTTCCCCCATCCTGCAGACAGGAAGCAAAGTGCAGAAATGCACAATAAGACACACCTCATAAATGGAGTCCCCTTGATATACAAGACCATAGACATATGCTGTCAAAAAAAAAAGATCTACTAGTAGACTGGACCAGGAGACGATTTTGAGCATCCTGTGCAGATGAAACAAACTAGGAGGTGGTGGGACCTCCCTTAGACCATACCAAGTGTAGAAGGATGGCCCACAGACCAAACCATGGACTACTGGAAAGTGCAAAAAAAAAAACACCTTAAAATGACAACTACACTCTTCTGAAACTATCTTCTGGGAGGCTCAATAATTACTACCTTTAAAATTAACAGAAGACTCTTCTTTTCAGTGTGGTGTAGGGATGTGCACAAATATGGCCAAATTCAGACATTCGAATTCCAATTGAATGTTTTGATATATTTGTATGAAGCTTCATATGGCATTTATATGCTATTCATATGCATTCATATGGGATTCATATGGAATGGAACATTTGTATAGAATACAACTCCTACCACATTCAAAGGGGATCTATTCGAATGAATATGATTTTTTTTTGCATTCAATTCAATACAAATCAAATTTTAAAAAGCATACATGGACATCCCTAGGGTGGTACTTGATCTCTGAATTTTTTTGGTATACTCAATTCCACAGGAAGACATGCTCCCTCTTGTTTCTTCAGTTTCCCATCCCTGCCTTTCATGACAACCACTGACAGCTACCACCCCACCAAGACCAAAAGAGTCATCAGTTTTATGACACCAACAGAAACTTTCCACGCACATCCATACTAGTTTTCACAGGGCTGGTTCACAAGGGTAAAGTGAAAAATGCTCCATCATAACCAGTAACTCAACGCTTGGGTCTACCCTTTGTTTTTTCCTTCATGAATATTTCAGAACTGAATTGGCTAATGTTTGTATAATTAATATTCTGTGGGATGAGTTTTCATGTAGGTTTGCCCAGCTATGAACCCTTCCATTGTCTCACTCCCCATAAAATCCACCAATTCTGTCTCTTCCAGTACCATTTCCTTTGCTCTTGATCACATGGCTAGTACTAGCACCACTCCTAGTTTTCAAACTTTGTTTTAAAAAGTGTTTTAATTGAATTCCAGATCAGTTGCTGTTTTATTAGTGATGAGCTAATTGGTGAATGCTTGGATGCAAGCACACCACAAGAGATTTGTCCTTTTCAAGGCACGATGGGGCTCAGACTCTTTTGGTTAGGTCATACTCATCTAATTTAGCGCTCACTCAGTTCATCTTTCTTTGTCCACACTACTCAGTCTCCCCAGCCTCAGTATGGTGACAGGGTACTTTTTAACTTTCCACCTCTCCCATACTTCTCCCTGTGCCCTCAGTGAATGGATGTTATTTTGGCTAATTGGGGAAAGGTACAGTCACCTCTCCACATCTTCACCTTCCCCACCCGCCTGTTTCTCCCCCCCCTCTTTTTTTTTCTTACAACCAAGAAAGAGATGGAGACAGAGAATGAGGGCAACATGTGTGCAAGTGTGTGTGTGTGACTTTATGGTTCCCTCTGCAGTCACAATATTAAAAAGAGGGACAAAGAGAGAGAGAATATGTCTTCCCCATGCAGATATTTGTGTTACTGGGGGGAAAGAAAACCTCCTTTGGAAATGTGCTGATTTCATGGCAACTCTCTCTGTTCTGTGTGTGTGTTTTCCTACTACTCTTCTTGCTCCATTTTATCTTCTGAGTTTTTTCCCCATATTTCCACTTGCAGCTTTGCATTACTGGTTTTTATCTGTCCCTTTTGACAGATACATGGGGGGGGGCAGGAAAGGAGGAACTGAGATGTGGGGAGGTGGAGAAGGGAGACAATGAACTTTCCACAAGTACAAAAACAGTGCATCCCTTAAGCTCTGCCCATTGGAGGAACAAAACAGATGACTGGGTCTGAAAAGCACTCTGTGCATGCTCAGAACTCTCTGTTGCTCAGCCCAAGTGTCATAGAGCCCTGGGAGAGTACACGGTGGGGTCAAGAGGGAGGTACCAGCCAGCTCCAGGAGTGGAACACCAACCAACAAGGCAGGTCAAGACCTGAGACCCAAGAGTCACTCTTGCTGTGCCAGGAACCAGGCTGGAGCCAGGGTGAGTGAGTGAGTGTGTGTGTGTGTGTGTGTGAGAGAGAGAGAGAGAGAGAGAGCCCCACTGGACTTCTTTGTTCCTTTGTCTCTTCACTACTCAGACTGACATTGCTTCTCAGAACAGTTCTTCCACTTCCTCCTGCCCAGCACCTCCTTTCTCGTCCCAAAGACTGTCAACCTTGCAGGACCCTCCTCTTTTCCCTTTCCTTCCTCTTTCCACTGACCTACAGTCCTTGCCCCCATTTTCATTCCCTTCTGCATCTGGTCCTCATCCTTGCACGCTCAGCCCATCCTCGCCTTCTCCCCAAACTCCTATTTTCCTGAACTTCACCTTCCCTTTCCTTCCCTGGTCCATCCTTTCTCCGCCTTCTTCCTCATCTCCTCCCATCTTGCTTGCTTAGCTTTCTTCTCTCCCTGTCTTAATTGGCATCCTTGGATTGGGAAGAAATCAGTCTTCTCCTTCACCTGGTTGTTTTCCCTCCTCTCCATTTATCCGTTAAAAGGGAGAGATAAAGACCATGGAAATCTCTGCAGTTATGCAAAATCACAAGTGTATATATATGGAAAAACTTGGAAGGCAAAATGGGGCAAGAAGAAAGGGAAAATAAAAATAAAGAGGACTGAGTCAGTGGGAGATGAGATCAGCTCCAGCCCCCTTTGTAGCACTTCCCCACAGCATTTTTACAACATAAATATTGGGGGGGGGGTGTTGTGGAAGAGATGTTCCTCTCTCTATTCACCCCCCCCCCCATTTCAATCTCACTGCTGAGGGAACCACAAAGACAAACAAAAGCACACACATAAAACATGTTTCCCTATCCCCCCCCCCCCGCGTTACATTTTAAATTATGCTTAAATACATGTGTTATTCCTTCTTACTGTAACATGCCCTGGGACCTTTTGGTGAGGGGCAGGATATAAATGTCTTAAATAAGTAAATAAATGGAAAAGGAGGAGAAGTAGGTTGTGACACAGGGAAAAGAGGAGGTAGGGAGTGATGCCTCTGCCTCTGAAGAACCTCCAGAAAGTCAGGCACTGGCTGGGGAGGAAAAGGGAAGGCCCCCTTCTACCCACCCAGGAAAGTAAGTAACCACCTCAATTATCCTCTTGGGTGATCACACCCTGACAACGTAAATGGACTAATGAGCAGAAATGGCCTCAGCGCTGGGATAATCCAAACACTGGATAGACCATATTGGGTGAGATATAGCTAGGAGAAGAATAGCAAGGGCACACCGGGGTGTGATCCCTTAGAATTAGCGACTGCCTGAAAACATCTTCAGCACTGGGTGTGATCACAGCCTTTGTTCCGATTGACGTTTGAGTGACAAATCTTCTCAAATCTTACTTCTCAAAGAATCACATGGCGATTTTTGAAAAGCGTCAGATAAACATAAAAGTACATGGCGCACTCTGAACTACACTACTCACTGCAGGAAAAGGTGATTGATTTACCCTCGCCAGAGGCAGAAATTAAAGAGCTACATTCAAAATGTTGAAATGCAATACTTTAAAATTAAATGTAGTCCTTTCCCCACTTCTGGAGTGCCACATTAAGCTGGCTTTTTCTGCATACATTTTCTGCAAATTCAGGAACTTTCCATTGTTATTTGCCTATAGAGCCCTGCCCTTCAGCTACTGAATACTAATGGCTGTTTACTGTCTGTCAGTCACATATTTCCACCCTGCTTCAGAGATCCAGAAAAGTGCCACTTAGGACTTTCACATAGTTAACCCCCATCTGTTACTTAATTCCTCCTTTTCTCCCAACTTTGTTATAAGCAAGAGATAACCATTTTTTAAAAAATGGACTTTGGTCAGAATTAAGCAATTATTATTTTTGCTAGCAAACACATGTATAGACTTTCAGTTCCTGATCCATCATCACCCCATAAGTTTCTTTCCTCAGCAGGAGGAGTTCAGCAATCTTCAGTATCTTTCTGTCTGATTTAACATGATCAAAAGGTGAGGGAAGGAGTGCTTTTGTCAGGGACAGGGTTCCCTCTTCCATTTCAGTGGACCTTTGCTCAAGAAAAAAAGGGACCAAAAATGAAAAAACAAAGGAGACCATTTTTTACCATACAGCAAAGTTTTCCTCCCTTGCATGCAAAAACGCACAGGTATATTTTATTCCTGTCCCATGCAGTTCAAAATTAGTGCCACGGAAGAAGGAGCCATGGTGGAGGGACAGGGGAATTTAAGGGCAAGGAACTAGGGTTGTGCACAAAGGTGGTTTTTTGGCACATGACTCGTAACAAATCAAATGTTGGAAAATTCATATCCGTACAAATAGACCTTTTTGAATGTGGTAAAATTCTATTCGATACAAATGTATTTGTACGAATTCATTTGAATATTTGAATGTGTATCAGATGTGAATACGTATCAGATACGAACAAATACTTATCCAATATATATCCGAGATAGGTATCCAATACATATCCCGTAACAAATCCACTCTGAAAGCATCAAATCCAACCTGAATCCACTTTTTAGTATGCTTTCAATCCATGTCGAATGCACTCTACATCCATTGCAGATGTGACTGGTGCAGCTGCCTTCCCACGACCCCAGTTTAACGAATGTCTGAACTATTTGTACAAATGTCCAGAAACATTCATACTCGTACAAATGTCAATGTACAAATATCGTAACGTTTGATTTGTGTACGAATGTCTGAATTTGTATGAATTCGTACAAATAATGAATGTTATGAATATTTGTGCATACCCCTACAAGGAACAGACCACTGACAACAACTGCTTTGATTGGGTGAAATTTCAGAGAAGGTTGCATGTAAAGACACACACATGCGGATCAATCTAGGATATTTAACAAAACAAACACCCAAACAAATAAATAAATGGAATGCCTTCTGCCCTGCCACCGTGGTCCCACTTTCAAAAGGTAAAAACCACACCTTTCTAAACGATATCAGAAGTTAAATGCAGATTCCAACCCCCTCTCACACACATACTTCCTAGCAGAATAACTTGTAAACACCCATGTTTTGCAGATAATGAGTATGGTCCCTTCTTAAAGATCCATTACACAACTGGTATATAGGGCCCCTATAACTGCCTCTCCAAAACTTCCATTTGCATTCTATTGAATATTCTGATTTGTGCTACTGAAGTTATTGTCTATATTAAAAAAGAAAGAAAGAAAATGTTTCAGAGCAAGAATGCAGCATAAATAATGTTACCTTCCCTTAAACACCTCTGTAAAAAGAATAAATTGGTGTGACTGGGGGAATTCCTCTCCATCTCTTCCTAAACAGGACTTTGGGGCTAAAAGGTTGGTTTTACAAACTGCCAGTCAAAAAACAGCATGCAATTGGCTAGGTTGAAGTCTCAGAGATAAGAGGGGGGGGGAGGAACTCCAAGGAAGAAATAATGCCTATTTTACAATCTTAATTAAAACAGCAAAAAATAAAAGGCACTTTTATTCTGCGGCTTATAAAGCCAGCAGTGGAAAATAATAGGTTTCAATTCAGGCAAGCAAATAGAGCAGTGATCTCTAGTTAAATTGTTGATAAGGATTAGAACCCTTCAAAACTGTAGGAAATATGATAGAGATGATAATCATGCAGTTGAGTGCTCTTTTGTAAATTTAATAGAATTCCATAGCTTACAGTGTAGTGCGCCCTCTACAAACTGTAAGAGTTTCCTTAGAATTGGCTTATGTTCCAATGTCTAGAAACAGTATCTAGGAGATTCTAAGGGCCTTTTCACATTTGACCCAGTGGGAGACTCTGAGTATGCACTGCATGGGGTTGTTTCTGTTCTAGAAGGGGCTCTGTGCATGCCAGACTGTCCTCCGGGCTTGCTGCTGTAGAGCACAAAAACATAGTCTACAGCTATGCTAGCCACAGTCTGTTAAAGCCTGACATGGCTCCATTTGTACCTCTTTCCAGGCAAATGGAGCCTGAGGTGGGAAGGCACAGATACAGTTGTGTACCGGATCACCCAACTGCCGCAGCAACAGTACAACGCATGCCCATTGGTTCCATTGCTACAACAACACAAGTGCTTCTAGTATAGAGGTGATTTACTCTTACCCAGCACTTGGAGAAGAGCTGAGTAAATTTGGAATGGATCCAGTGTCCCAAAGTGCAGGCGCCAGATCCTTACCCATCTTCACTTCCCCATAAAAAGAGGCATCCTGCTTGGCTCTGTAGAGAAATCCTCTGTCACAAATCAAAGAAAATCTCACATATAGCACAATGCAATAGTCTAATCTAGAGAGAACAGTAGGTGGTACTGTTACAGACATAATCCAAAATTTCATAAATGGGTACTGCAAAGGTTCATGGGACCACTGCAAAAAGAACACATGGGCTTTGACCTTACGCCCCATAAAAATTCTTCAGCCTACCAAGTAAACAGGTAAGCATGACTCTTAGAGTTCCCTTCTTCTGTTGGTACATCTGATGGATTCAACTTGATTTCCAGTAAATGTCATTTGCATTGTAAACAAGATTCCGAGGTAAAATATTTAAAAGTAAATATTAAGCAAAAAGTTTCATTTTAATTGGCACCTTTTATTTTGTTTCTGGAGAAAATGAATCAAAACTTAATGATTTACTGAAGTTGGGCTAAGGACATGTACGCAATTATATTTTTAGAATATAAAAGAGGTGGTTTTGGATCCAGTTAGTCAGAGTAGGCATTAGAGAAGAGAAGAGAAGAGAAAAGGAAGATTTCTATGCTGCTAGATGCATTCTTCCAGCCTCTTCTGGACAAGTAATGTGACTCTTTGGGAATTTATTGTGCTCTTTTTTCTGGTAACTTTGACTAATAGTTTTGATTATGAGAAGCAATTTACTTTGCCTGAGATTTAGGAAAGCAGAGTTTTTATTTTTTGTAAACTGCTATGCCGTGGCTCCTTTCAAATATTTTTTTCTTTTCCTCTTACTAAGACAACTTAGATTTTTGCTAGAAATTCTACTTTGCCTTAATAATTGGTTAAAACTTATGCTGATTCCCTATGTCATTTCAAGCTGTTTTAAACTCATTTTGTTTTTCAATTGTTGTAATGCCATTCTTAATAAATGAAACATTCTTTAAGAACCCGGATGGTTATTTTTTCAACTCCATTATGAACCAACTGCCAGTTGCTTGTCTGTAAAACCAAGCCCATTTTCTTAAAAAGATCCCAAAACCTCTGCACATGTACAAAGTGCTAGACCACACTTGGTAACAGTGCCATGGTCAGGTTTGACCTTCCCAAGGTCAGAAACAACTTATCCTGTGAAAAGAAAACAGACGTAAATGCCTTCCTATGACTGCCATCTAAGCCAAGAGTGTTGCTTGCTCCAAGTAACAAAGTGGGTTTATCAGGAAGAGGCTGAGTTTTTACTTGATTTAAACCTTTCATCTTGCCTCTCTCATACTTAGTGCCCCCGATTCAGTTATACCCAATTAGCAACTTTTTAAGAAATAAAAATTGATCCCTTTGAGGCTATAATATATTTTATTTAACTTAAAATAGCCTTCTGAAACATTTGAGTGGAGTGCAAATTTCTCTGGGAAAAAAAAATAATTGTACATGAAGTCAGCTTTGTGGTTTTTGCAAGTAGGGATACCAGACAGATTGTAAGCCAATGCTGCCCCCTTGTGGGAAAATGTCACAATTTTTTTAGGGGAAAAAATCCAAATTTGTATAATTCCTGCCTTGCAATGCTGTGGGTTCAGATAACCAGTTTTCTAATTGATTTAGCGGTGTATAAATCAGATGTTTGATCCTTTGGACAACCTTTGGACCCCACGTTTTAGCTTTTATTTCACCCCATACGAGGACCATTCATCAATGCTTCTTTTGTGTCACCTTTTCTGTTAATATGTTATCTGACACTGTAGCACCCAGAGCCTAATTACATTTAGTTTAGGGAAATAGGTGTATATTGTTTTACAGAAGATCACATCTTTATCTTTCTCACACACAGAGAGAGGGTTAGTTGATCAATAAATAAGCCTGAACTCTTTAATATAACCAGTCTTCTATGTACAACATTTAACCTAGGTTGGATCAAGAAGGAGGGGGCTGTCTGGATGATCCACGCCAACATGAGTTTCATTACACTGCACTCAATGACACACAAAGCACCACCCCCCCCCTCCAAGCCTGCTTGAAAAAACTTTCCTTACCCAGCAGCCATTGCAGCTGGAGAACGATCCAGTCCACTTACTCTGACCCAGTGTTTGGAGGTACCTGCTAGTTTTATTGTCATTTACCATATTCAGACTAAGAGAAGTCAGATTACTCAGTGTGATAGGAAACAAAGAGGAGACGAGGCATCCAACTAAGTGTCCTTAGGCCAATTTGCACTTGGCCCCGTAGTACAAAATAGGCTAATATCTGGTAAGTTGCACCTGCACTTGCATGAGTCGTTTCCAACCCAGAAATGCCTCCTGTCTTGCCATATGTTGCCCTATTGTCTACTAGTGGTGGTGAACCCTAACCTTTCCCATCCCATTCTTTACCTGTAGCATCCAGCACCACTACAGTTTGCACCATTTTTAGTGCTAGGGGGTCCTCTCAGATGCCGCACAAGCATGCTGGCACCACAGATGACCCCAAACGTGACTGAACTTGCACAGAGCATCACCATCACTACGGCAACAGCACATGTGCAGTCATAGCAGGCTCCACAAAGATGGTGGCACCCGGACACAGGTATGTCTCCTGGGCACGTGGGGCTTAGCCTGGCATGTACTAGAGTTCCCAAGTGCAAACACTAGTACACGTTAGTAGGAAACATACTTTTCCCATCAAGTGGACAGGAAGCTAAGTGCAGAAACGCCCCTTGTTAACAAGTTTGCTTATATGTTTACCTGTTGAAACATAACCAAATCTTGCCCCATAAGTTTTTCTGGCCACTGTAAAAAGAATCCCACCCACCCAGCCCGCCACGCAAAAGAATAACCAGAACCTTCATGCCTGCCTGTCTGTCTGGTCAAAATATATGCTGCTCTCCAGCATCCTACACTGGATGTAAGGCTGTAGAGCCTTTGATAGGACTATACAAGCAGTGTTTGTTTTTATTAACCATGCTGGCCTTTTTTAGGAGCTGCCACTGATTTTTAGCAACTGTTTATTTTTAGTCGCTCAATAAAACTTTTATATTTTTTTCTCCTGAGAAAGCCCACGTGTGAGCTTGAGCTTACTCTGAATTTTCACTCTGCTGTGCTTTATTCAGCACGCTTACCTCATGGGCAAGCCTGCAAATAATATGGAAAGTTGAAACACTTTTAAAAATGAGCTAGAATTCACAGCTGCCTAAAAATACCTCAGCAATGTTGGTACTACCAATAATTATTATAATATACCACCCTATACTTCCATCTCAGGCAGTTAAGAAAAACAGAATCAAAGCAATGCATAAACATTAATTAAAAGAAGGAAAAAATATTATTAAATACTCTGGTAAACAAATACATGTTTACCAAGTACCAGAAACTATTCTGTGTTGCTGCCTGGGAGACTGCTTTCAGCCCTTGCTTGTTCAGGTGAAATCCTGTCCAGGAACTTCAGTCTTTTACAAGAACAGGTATCATGAGGATCAGAAGAGGCAGAGTGGAACTAAGGAAACAGAAAAGTTGATTCTTCTCACACAACTTTTCCAAATTTGTCTTTCAACAGCTATTCTCACCACACCAAGAACTGCCAACTTGGCAATGTTTTGATTTTTAATCACCTCTAGCAGCATCCCCACAGAAAGAAACCATTTCCAAAACTACAGGATTCTTCCAATGTCTTCCCAAAACAAATGAACACTGATAAATTATTGCTTTAATACTGAGACTTGAGGCAACATTTAGAGGACGAACATGCAACTCAAAATGTAAAAATGTAACAAGCAGTTTATTCGGTGATACACAAACAGCCAGAACCAAGTAGACATTGTACAGCTTCAGTTCCTCCAGAAGTAATCTTAGCACTTGGGTGCTGTTATCCAAGGAGTCACAAGGAGCTAGACATGACTAAACTGGTAACAACAAAAAAATGTTAGTGCTACTTGTAAATGGCAAGTCCACGAGGATGTGTGCATTCATGTGTGATTATTACCTTCAGCACAAATCAGAAATATGTGATTAGTGGAGTGCAACACAGATCTTGCCCTGAGGAAATTTTGTCTGGTACCTGATTGCAATGATTAATATTATGTCCAAAGTAAACATTTTGTTTGTTTGAGAATTTACATCCTGCCCTTCATCCAAAGATCCCAGGGTGGGTCATAACAACAAAAAGATAGCATAAAGACTAATCTAAAATATATTCTCTCCCTCACAGAATAGCACTCAGAGGACACTAAGGCCAGGATGAAGAGGTATGTTTTAATCATGTAGCAATAATCATATAATGTAGAGCACCTGGAAAACTGCTATGCTATCCCAAGGTCTGGGGGACACCACAGAAAAGGCTTCCTTGTATGTGACTGACCTTACACCTACAAGATGGCCCTCCCTTTGATATATTAGTGCTCAGGAAGGTCTATATGGAAGAATGCACTCCTTCAGAAAAGTAGGGGCCAAGTCAGTTAAAGGACAACATACATTTAATTGATTTATTTAGGGCATTCTAAGTTAGCATTGACACCTTGAATTAGGCTGGGTAGCCAGTGCAGTTCTTTCAAGACTGGTGTTAACATCCACCCAGCAGGAAACTCCTACCACCTGCCAAGATGCTGCATTCTGGACTAGTTCCAGCTTTTGGGTCATCTTCAAGGATATCCCATCTTCAAGGATAGCACAGTAGTTTAAAATCCGGAGGCTACCAGAGCATGGATCACCAGGGCCAAGTTATCTTCATCTAGGAAAGCCTGAAGATGAAGAACCAGTTGGTACTCCTGGCTATTACTGCCATATGAGCCTCAAGTAACAATGATGAACCCAGAAGCACCCTAGATCATGCACCTGTTCTTTCTGGGGTAAATCCATCCAGAACTGAGAGACCGTTAGCTTCCTCACCTCAGAACCAGTGCCATACAACATCTCTGTCTTGCTTGGATTCAGTTTGAAATTACTGGTCCACATCCAACCCATTACTGCACCCAGGCAATGATTGAACACCTGAACCATCTCCTCTGACTGAGAAGTACTGGAGAGCTAGGACTGGGTGTCATCATCATACAAACAACACCTCATTCCAAAACTCCTCATTATCTTTCCCAGACCATAGGGAACAGTCCTGAATCCTGGGGAACTCCACAAGGAGGTTCCCAAATTATTGAACAAAAGTCCACCAAACGTGCCTGGTAATCAATGCATTCTATAATACCTTGTCCAAAAAGGGAATATTAGCCACAGGGCAGTAGTTATTAAATATCTCTGGATACAAGGTGAGCCAGTTTGGTCTAGTGATTAGGGAGCCAGACTCCTATCTGGGAATACCGGGTTTGATTCTGCACTCCTCCATGAAGCCAGCTGGGTGACCTTAGGCAAGTCACAGCTCTCTTCTGAGCTCTCACAGCTGCTCCTACGTCACAGGGTGTCTGTTGTGGGGAGAAGAACAGAAAGCTTTGCCAGCCACTTTGAGTCCTCTTAAATGGATGAGAAAGCAGGGTAGAAAAGCCATACCGAAGCTTCCAAAGACGCATTTTTCACTGCCTGGACTCACCCAGCCCTACTCCCTTGGCTAGCTTTCACTAGCCCTGAAGAACAGGGATCAAGAAAACAAGTAACTGGCTGATCCCCTGTAAATAGCTTGTCCACCTCCTGAGTCCACAATAATTGAAAGGTGCTCCAGATACCTCCAAGGGACCACTTCTAACTATGGAATCCAGTTGTCAGACATTTGCTAAACTACACTTGAGAAAAGAGAACACAAGATGGCAAACACAGAAATCACCTATATGAACAATGGAACTTGAGTAACAACAAACAAAAATGATGCAGACACTCAAGATGACACTTTTAAGAAACAGTTTTCAGAACCTGTGCAAATGACAGATGTATCAATGGCTACTAGAATGGATACCTAAGTACATCTTTCAGGTTTGGGAGACAAGCAGGATGCTTCTAAGGCCATTTGCTGGGTGCTGGGATTCGGGAGCAAGAGAAGGTTTGCCGTTGTCTCTGTTGAGATGCCCATGGGCAATCGGTGGGCCACCGTGTAAGACAAGATGTTGAACTAGATGGGCTGTGGCCTGATCCAGCACGGCTCCTCTTATGTTCTTATGTCTAATGTTTCAATGCTTATCCAGGCTGCATGGCTTAGGACTGAGACACCTGTTATGTGTCTCTCGGTATCAGTTTTCTCATAAACATGTCAGGTAGATTCAAGGGATCAAGCAAGCAGAGAGTCAATGGAAATCCCTTAAGCCAAATTCCTCTGAAGCTTGTCATCCCTCGAGATCAGCTTCCCAGTTTAGCAGCAAAGTATGAAGCATTAGTGAGCAACCCAAAATAAACATAAAATGGACACTTGATTGTCATATAAACTGCTCCCACCCAAGTATAATCTACCATGTCATTACTGTCTCTCTTCTAAGTCGGCAGTCTTTGAACATATTGCTACTTCACCTGCAGATACTAAAGCCATACGAGAAGATGCTACTTCTCCCAAGGAAGTAGGTGCTGGTGCTGGATTCCGATCAGCCTCGTCCCGCAACCTCACAATCCGCACTGTGTCCTCCTTCTTTGACAACCAGAAAGCTGGGTAAAGAGGGTCTGCGAACTTGCAGTCAAATTTATGCAAGAGCGTCATGGCATCAGAAGCAATACCATAAAATGAGAGGGCACCCCTAGGGTAGTCCAGGTAAACACCTATTCTGTTAAATCCTTCGGCTTTCAGTGGTATCTCCACATCACTGTGCCAAGCTGAAAACTCCTTACCATTCCACTTAATACACCAGGAAAAGTCATTCCCCGAGATGCAGCTGTTACTCTCAGAACCTTTCCGGTCAATGCTCTTGTTCGTCACACCAATATAAATGCCAGCCCCAGATATCTCAACCTCATAGTAGTAGCGGCCACTATATAAGCTTTTGTCAGACAGCACTTGGCGCCAGTGCTCAAATCTCTCTGGATGTTCTGGGTACGGATGTTCCCATGGTGTGGTATTAGTCACCTTATGGTTGTCATCCAAGAGTCTCAAATAGCGATGAGCAGTGTCTGGATCAAATCTTATAGGACAAATATCTATGGAGAAATAAGGATGTAATTAATAATGATGGCGATGACGTACTTAAAGACTTCTGCAATAATACACTAATGAAGAATAAATAATCTTCTTCCATTTTGGGCGGACACTGGCATGTTGTGCGGGTGACATGGATTTGCTTCTGTTTTCTAATACCAGCCTTCCAAATTTCATTGTGTTGGGAAATGCAATACCAGATGAAATCCACTATTATTTTATTATTATCCTGACCAAAGAGAAACTATTTACAACTATTTCAACTGTTACATAGCAAATGGTGAGAGGAAGTAATAATATTGCAGTGATATCCTTATTTAAGCTTAGACTAACAAACTTTCCAGTTCTCAAAGAACAACAACAAAAAGCAGAGAGATCCATCAAGGAAAGTGTGGAAGGAAAAGGCTCAGTGAAATGAGAATGTGGGTTTTAATTTCCTCATTCAAGACCCATTCCCTGTGTGGGCATTCCCCACTCCCAAAATAGCAGGGGAGCACGAGCAAAGCACTCTTCCAATCACACAGGGACCTGAATGGACCTCCAAGTGAGTAGGCCCAATTAAATTCTATTCTTTGGTTACGGAGTTTGTGCCTGAGAAGATGTGAGACTCGTACAACTCCAGGGACAGGCATATGGGAGCCCCACCCCCACCCTTGAAGGTACCCAAAGTTCAGGTTCAGGTGCCCATATAGAAGAGGCCTATGTAACACATGATTGTATTTTTTTCTTTTCTAATTTACTTTGATTAACAGGAAGAAACAGAACACTTGCACTGAAATTCATCCAACAACATACATTTGAAGAAGTCATTCCTGCTTTGGGGTTCTGGAGCTGACAGCCGGTGCTTTGATGGAACAATAACAGATATCATTGTTTTGATGCCAGCATCATCTGCAAAAAAGGAAGAGTCACATAACCAGCTTTGTTGTAGGAACTTCAGGGGGAAAGATTATTGGGAGATATACTCACCATCTTTGGCAAACTCCTGCAACTTTTCCGTGTAAGATGTCTGTAGAAGTTGCAAAAGATTTTCAGTGGATTCCAGGATCACCTTTCGAATGCCTGATAATTTATCTTTTAAGCCAATGTACACACTAGGCAAAGTGTCATCTCCTGAGCTCTTCTTGAATTCACAGTACTCCTGTTAACAAAAGCCCAAATACATCTTTATGCTCTTCTATAAACTTCCACGAATGTGCAATATCTGAAGATTGTCCTAAGGAGTTGGTGGAGGTAGGAGTATCCTGGCATAGTCTAAAACAGCAGTTCTCGACCTTCCTAATGCCAGGACCACTTAATGCAGTTCCTCATGTTGTGGAGACCCCAACCATGGGGGTGGGGCAGCTGGTGCTGAGGGCTCCACGGGGGCCCACGTCTTCAGCTGCATCTCGCTGTGCCTGCGTGCTGCCTTCTCTACTTACGCCTCGATCAGCTACTACAGCAGTATAGTGGGGTGGAGAGGCAACCCTGCTGCTGGCCTCCTAGAGGGGTGCCACGTGGGGGTGAGGGGGAGGAAGACTCATCATGACCCCTCTGAAAGGGTAGTTTGACCCCCAAAGGGGTCGTGACCCACAGATTGAGAACCGCTGGAAAGCTCCTCATACTCCTCCATCCATTCATCTTTCCCTCTGAAGCCTTGAAATAGGAGGGACTGACAAAACTTCAGGGTATAACACTACTGCTAAATCCTTCACACCATGCAGATATCAAGGCCTGACTGCACTGCAGTCCCAAGAACTGATAAGAGAAGGACCCTTTCGTCACTAGTTCTAATTCTGGATTATATCCCAGAGTAGGGGCCTGCATCTGCATGTTAATTATGGCAGGTGCCACAGTCTACATGGGCATGTGGATGACAGTGACAAAAGGCGTGGTAGACCACATCTGTGATTTAGATGTAGGTTTGTGATTTTACTTCACGATTTTTCCCGACTTTTCTTGTTTTTATCTTGTTTTTAGCTATTTTATTAGTGTATTACAGTGTGGACTTGCCATACGCTAAATAAAATAAAATCTGGTCTGTTTTTATCTGCATTTATAATTATTTTATTGTGACCTGCCCTGAGACTTTAGGTGTAGGATGAGATAGAAATATAAATAAATAAAAACATTGTGCAGACACAGGCAGCTAGTCAAATATATAAACAAACAGCAGCTGCTACTTTCATAAACCATGAGCTACAATAGTTCACATAAGAAAATGCATTGGAACAGCAATACATTACTTTCACTAATCCAAATTATTTAGGAGTCGTCCACCCCACCTGGTTATTTATACCATCCTCAGGGAAGTACCTTTAAGAAGATGATGTCATTGGTATGTGTGGCCATCTTCTCCAGCCTGTTCTTACATTCCACTATGGCTGCACGCTTATTCTCAAGGTGGATTTTTATTCCATTAGCATGATTAACTGCACCACGCTCTTTTTCCTCCAAGAAAGCCACCACATCAGATTGGGCTTTTTTCACAGCTTGCAGCAGCTCTTCAAAATTCTTATTCACCAAAGTTTTCACATCAGATACTGAACTCTGCAGGAATTAAAAGTGTGTCATTTTTCCCTCCAAGAACTTTGCCAAGTGAACTAAAGATCCATCTTGTCTAAGGAGGCTGTTCACTCAATGCCAGTCAAATGTATTTGACAAGCATTGAAAGCAAAGCAACCTGAGGAAAAGCACTCCAGTCAAACCACCACACCTGTTTTGTGTGCGCACACCCACAGACTCTCAACTCCGGATCACCTAGCCCCCTCAAACAGGAGCAAGGCAGCTGTGTGCATGAGCAATTCTGTGCTTGTAAAGAAAATGCAGTTTCTTCCCCCTTTAGCACTTGGCTCTTCAACACTTCTGAGTAAATGTGCCACTGAATGATTTCTCAGGAGTAAATAGTTTCCATGGAGTTTATTGTCTCCCAGGAAAAAATACAATCCATTTGCAGGCCAGAATTTCAGGAACTCATTCTTAAGGAGATACATCAAAATATATGCTTATGGATGGTTTATTTGGTTGGGAGAATAATAAAATTTGGTGTTTGTTTACAGGGGGAGTAAAAAAATGCACTGTCCTCCAACAAAGGGGGAAGAGGTACAAGGGATGGATACTTTTAACATTGAACAGTAGGGAATCCTGGCCTTATTGAGTTGACTGACGAAGGAGGAGGACAGGAAATTACATGTTTATGATACAGAGACCTTAAATGAACATCTTCCCTTCACTGTCTATGGCTGGATTAAGCTCTCTCCCTTGTTTCTTCATCTTCTGCTTGCATTGAGTGCTCCTTGGGGTAGGAACACCTGTGTTAGGTTAAATTTTGGAGGAGAACACATGTGAACGTATCTGGCGGCTTTCAGCTATTTATTTTTAAAATAAAAATGAAATAAACTTTTTGCACTCTACCATTCTTCCCACCCTCAAAAATGTGGAAAAGAAACCCACACCCACCTAACAATGTACATTGGCACCTAGATGCAAATTCTGATTTGAGTTTTTGCTATTTATCATTAGCTTCCTGGCAGAAACTCACACAAACATTAGGGTTCACAGTGTAAGAAATATATTGTCTTTGCTGGGAACCATTCTTAAAAATGGATTATGCAACCAGTGTAGTTTCTGCCTTGGAGGTAAGTCATACTAACACCTCACATGCCAGAGCTTGAATTAAGTGTGTTTTTTGGCAGGACTTACTGAAGCCAAAACAACTCCAGAGGTCTCTATACAGAGGGACTCCTCTGAGCAAAAGAAAGAACAGGCTGGCAGAAGAGTTTCATGATTTAAGAATTCTTCCTGGAGACAGTAATGAAAGGTATTTGTCATTCCTCTGTTATTTTAATGAGGACCTGCCCTGTGTAAACCTATCAGTTAAACAGCAATGTGATTCAGCTGTTCATTTGCTGGGTGATATCATCTGGTAGTTGCTGTAGAAACAAAAAATGCACAAATGTTGAATCGGCCACAATCCCCATCCCATTTTTAAATTTCATCCTTTCCAAAGAACAGCATTAGTGCAGAGAATATGGGAAGTTCAAGACTAAGGCTGCTATTGACAGGTCTACACTCACCATGAAGTATTTCAGAAACCCCTCCTAGATTTTCAGGACTTAGGCAACAGCCAATAATTATTAATGTCCTCTTCTTGGACAAGGTACTAAAGCATGCAGTGCCAGACCAGTTTCAGGCTCTTCGGGATGCAATGGTGTTGGAGAGGTAGGTATGCCTCCTTTGCTGTCACCACTGCCACATGGTGAGCATGATAATGCGCTCTCTTACCCATGTTCAGACAAATTCACACTGGGGCTCACATCACTTGCACTCTATATGCCTGGACCCTTGCTTCATTGTACCTCCCTGCCATACTACAGGGTGTTGCAAGTTCTACAGGATTTCTGAGGGTGTGATCAGAGAATGTCTAAGACAGACAATCTCTCTCTAAATTTGCCTTACCCCACCTCAAAGCCTAGGAATGGGTGCTTCTTCATTATGCAGGATAAAATAACACTAAGGCTGACTCTTTCTTTTAGTCAGATTGGGTGGGAAGTTACATAAGCTTCTGATCAATCAGGGCCCTGAAAAATCAGTGTGGCAGCATGAATCAGTGGTAAACATTTGTTGCTATGAAGGGGTTACCAGGGTTTGAAGCAAAGGTGATGAGGAAGGTAGGTGGGTCATAGATGCTTCTTTTAATGACTCAGGGTTTTTTCCCTGCATTCACAAACAGAATATTTTGGAAAATATACACCCAAAATATGCTCTGTGTGATCATACCCACAGTCTTTAATTATATTTGTTTTTAAAATAAGAAAGAAATGCACACACATACACACACACTTTAATTGCTTAAATATTATACCAGAAGGAACAAGAACTTACATACTGCTGAAGCATGAGAAAAATATCTTTTTTAAAAAGTAAGTCCAAAGAAGGCATAATTTTTCATAAGTTGCTTTGGAAAGCTTGCACTTATGTAATTTATCAACCAATGAACAGGTAAAGGGATGTGCATTACACCGTATTTAGAATGTAAAAGAAAATTCTTCTTTATTGTGCCCAAAACGCCAGAGATAGTAAGAGTAGTCAACATGTCAATGGGACACATTATATCACCATGAGAAGCTGGAAGCCCTATGATATACAAATTTCTGAGGATTGAGAATTGGTGGTCACAGTGACTAGCTAGAACCAGCTGTAAATCTGTATTTTAACTTCTCACGTCCAACAGCTCAGCATTCAGTACTGATAATAAAGTGTTGCACTGAAATATTTACTGGTTTTATTATCTTTGGCATTATTAGCACAATAAAGACCTCTTTTCTTTTACATTCTCAAATAATTTAAAGAGAAACAAGAGTACATAAGTTGAGAAAACCTGTATGTCCTCCCAACTTCCCCAATTTGTGAGAAATTTCAAGGATCCCTGCTTTTGTCATCTTAGACGTTCACAAGCCAGCTATGGTTTAGACAGGCCTTAAGCAGAGGAAACCATGCAATAGGAAACTCTCTTCTGACAACATGTTCATTGCCTTCTATAAAGTTAAAGATCTAGTAATCATAGTTACAGAACAGACAACTCCATGCCTTCACAAACAAGGAATGACGTTCAGACAAAGAGGTGGCTCTAGGATATAATTTAAAGACTTAAATGGTCACCATCCTGCTCCAGCTATGCAGGTCTGGATTAGGCCCATACCTCAATGGCAGTTTTCTTGCTAGGCATGTGTGCCCTTGCCTCGGATTCCATGATGGAAGTAAGTTCTTACCACAATTGACTCCGAGTTCTTCTGTAGTTTAACAATTGCCTTTTCAGCTGAACTCAGTTTCCAGTCATATTCCCCTTGAAGCTGCAGAAGTTCATACTGCAGATAAAAAAGAACAGAGGCTTTGAAACAGATAAAACAATAAGACCTTTTAAAATCCAGGTCAACATCTTGTAGAATCCATTGTCTCCTACACTAGTTGATTCAGAACTGCAACCCTGAAAAGCCAAATTATATTAATTTTCCATTCAATGTGAAGTGATGGATGGCACGAACTGACATTTAAGCAGTTGGGATGTTCAATGAGCTAATTCAGCCCAGCTAGCAATGATCCCCCAGTCTCCTTTTGGCTGCTAGGCAGTAGGCACCTCCCCCTTCCTCCCTTCACCCTGTTACTACCTACCTACCTTTGGTCCACAATGTGCCAAATTGTACCTGGCAGCCTGCACTGTTGAGCCTGCTCTGCTGCTATGTTAACAATTCTGAAGCACCACCCTAGCATGGTCCCAGATCTTAAACATAATTGGCCATGCCACACAGGTAAGCAGCACTGCTTGCTGGGACCTTTAGTGCATGATGCAACCAACTGAAGTGGAGATCTTGAGGTTCCAGGAAGAAAGAGCACCCAGGAACAGGCCAGGATGCTTCAGAGGTTTTAATGAGGCATCAGGCAGGCCTCAGCAGCATGGTGTGAGCTGAAGTTTGGGAAGGAGAGTTGCATCACACCCAAGTGAAACAGAGGAATTTGCAAACCAGGGGCCTTTCTGGACTTTGCGTCTCATCCACAGGATGGGAATAGTGCAACCCACTGATGTGCACTAATGTTCACACTTGTGAATGCTAATGCATGCCAAACCAAGCCTCATTCATCCAGAGACTTACCTGGGTCCGGGCACTGCCAGCACATGTCTAGGTGCTGCCATCTTCCATGGGGAGCCCGGCATGACTGCACATGTGCTGGCTCCGTCACTACAACAATGGTGGTGCTCTGCACATGCACAGTCATGTTTGGGGTCATCTGAGGTGCCAGCACTCAGATGGCCCTGGTACCAGCAGAGGTGTGAATGGTCACTCCTCTGGCTGGGAAAGGTAAGCACTAGGACACATGTGGTACACAATTTCATGCACCATGGCTAGTAGATGCTTAGGTTTCTTCTGGGAAAACAAGAGACGTTTCTAGGTTGAAAATGCCTCCTGCAAGTGCATACCAGAAGCTACCCCATCGTGCGCTAAGAGGCCAAGTGCAAATTGGCCTCAGGCCAAAAAAAAAGCCAAAAGCAATTAGCTAGCTTAACAAGACAAGTCAGTTGAGTGAGGTCCATGAGCCAGTTTGACCTCTGGTAAGGTTCAGTTCAATGCAAGCCAAATCTGTCAAAAATTGCTTATGCGCAATATCTTGCTCACATCTATGTTACAGGAGTTCAATGCGATCTCTTATCATCACCGAAAAAATGGGACAAAATGCAACAAACATTTATGTATGCTGGTTGCCAATGAATTTGGATGTCAAGTTCTAGTTGCCATATGGAGAACTATTTCTTGTCCTTACTCTACAGTCATTAACTAAGGCTTACTCAATATCCTCTTACTTATAGAAAACAAGTAACACTCGACATTTGACCAGGACACAATCTTTTCATGTGCAGTCACAAGGTATGAGAACTTACTCTTTCCTAATCCCAATTGGAATTTTGACCAAGGCTTCAGTTGTTTTTGTAACAAGAAAACATTTTGCCTAGAAATAATTATTTTTGTGTTATTTTGCAGCACTTTGGGACTCTGCTGTGCTATTATAATTCCTCCCCCCTCTCTCTATGCTTATTCTTCATTTCGCCATTTTTAACTGATATATATGTTTTTGCTTTTTTTGTAGCCATTTGAACTAAAAGGCAAAGATTTTTGGATGGCTGGACAGATAAACGCTAACCAACCTGAGAGTATTTATAAACATTTTGATATATTAATTCTTCTTGGAAGGATTTCCAAAAGCAATAGTTTAGGAAGGTGCAAACTAATTAAACCATCTTCCAATTGCAACTTTGAACTTACTTTACTTTACTCTTTGATTTATACCCCGCCCTCCTCACAAGTGGGCTCTGGGTGGCTCACAATACAAAACATAAAATACAGGATACAACATGAATTGTATAAAATCAAAATCAAAAGAATATTTAAAACAATTTAAACAGTCATAAACCAGAAGCTAGCCAAAAGCCTTGCAAGCTCTCCAAAAACTAGACAGTTCTTGGATTGTTCGAGTACTCGCAGGCAGAGTAGGGGCGAGGCATGAGAATGCCCTAATTTTGAGGGCCGAAAGGCAGGCCTCACTGACGCCTGGGCATATAGAGGGCAAGACGGTCCCGCAGATACGAGGTCCCCAAGCCGCATAAGGCTTTAAAGGTCACAACCTTGAACTGGATCCAAAACTCAATCGGCAACCAGTGCAGTTCCTGTAACGAGAGGGGAGATGCAGGCCCATGAGGGGTACCTGTTAATAAGCGGGCTGGTGCATTCTGGACCAATTTCAGCTTCCAGATCAGGCCCAGGGGAAGGCCAGTGTAGAGAGAGTTGCAATAATCTAGCCTGGAGGTAACTGTCGCATGGATCATGGTGGCTAGGTCGGGGCGGGAGAGGTAGAGGGCCAACTGCCGAGCTTGCCTCAGATAGAAGAAGGCCGTCTGAGCTGAGTGCAGAACCTGGGTCTCCATAGAAAGACTGGAGTTGAGGTGGACACCCAAGCTCTTGGCGACGGGGAGAGTACATAAGGGACTCACCCCAAAAAGAGGCAGCTGGAGGCCACTAGGTTCAGCGCCATGGCCCAGCCAGAGGACCTCCATCTTCAATGGGTTTAATTTCAGCCTACTACCTCTTAACCAGTTCACAATGGCATCCAGGCAACAGGAGAAAACATCCAGGACAGAAGCCAACTGACCCTCCATCAATGTACTGGTGGCAGATCAGTCCATTATTCCAGATTAACTGAGCCAAGAGGCACATAAAGATATTAAAGAGCACTGGGGAGAGCAGTGCACCCTGGGGAACCCCACACTGAAGTGGGAACCACAGGGAGCTCTGACCCCCAAAAGCTACTCATTGCCCTCATTGCTGGAGGAATGGAGAGAACCAAGAGAGAACCATTCCTTGAAGTCCAGCATCTTCGAGGCAGTGGACCAAGATTTCATGGTCCACGACATCGAATGCTGCTGATAGATCCAAAAGTATCAGCAGCGCCGAACCACCTCAATCAGTTTGCCTCCAGATGACATCTGTGATGGCCCGGAGAGCAGATTCAGTCTTGTATCTTGGCCAAAAGTCAGATTGGTAAGGGTCCAGAACAGCAGCATCATCTAAGAACACTTGTAATTGTTCCACCACCACTCTCTCAATTACCTTGCCCAGGAATGGGAGATTCAATACTGGGCAGTAATTGGCCAGATCACAAAGATCCAAACTAGGTCTTTTTAAGAGGGGGTGGACCACAGGTTCTTTTAACCATTTGGGAACACTCCTTGCTCAAGAGTTGACGATCTCCAACAGATGTGCACCCAGTGTCTCGCTGCTGGCCTTGACCAGCCATGAAGGACATGGGTCAAGAGGACAAGTGTTAGGTCTCACCTTTGCAAGTGCCTTCTCCACTTCTGTCTGGTCAAGTAGGTTGAAGCGGTCCAACACAGGACTTGGAGACAGTCAACAGGCCCCTAACTCTGTCACTGTATTGACCGTTGGAGGAAGGTCAAGGTGGAGCTTTGAGACTTTATCCGCAAAAAAAGTCACAAAAGCCTCACAGCTAATTGCTGAATTTGAAAAATTCTGATTCCCCAGAAGGGAGGTTAATTGCCTAATTGTTTTAAATAAATGTATCGGGCATGACTTGGCAGATGCAATCTCCGCAGAAAGATAATCTCTTTTCATATCCTTGGTCGCCATCTCATAGACTTTCTTTAGCCTGCAATACAATGTTCTCAATGCCTCACCCTGGGCTTGCCTCCAAACACTTTCTAGGCGTCTCTGGTACTGTTTGAAGACTCGCAACTCCCTTTGAACCAAGGAGAGAGCCTCTTATAGGGCCTGAGAGGCTACTTGGGAATGATCCTGTCAGTGGCTGAGAAGAGTCTGATATTCCAGATCTCAGTCAGCTCATCAATAGAGCCGTCAATAAGAACAGGATCCCACAGGGCATTCTGGAAACTATTTGGATCCATACAGCCTCATGGGCAGACAAAAACTGGTCTGGAGTGTAGCTCGGGGGGGAGGTGTGGGGAACTGGACACAGGCCCTCAGTTCAAGACCAGTTAAGGCAGCACAGGTGTAACACTGAGGTGGAAAAGCATCCCCTTCTCTCCTTTCAGCTCCTAGGAAGAGGTGTGGCACTTCTAAATGCCAAGGATAGAACAGTGTCTCCTTCTCTCCCTTACAACCTTTGGTGGGGGGGGGGGCAGCACAGGTGGAATTTTGAGGTGGAAAAGCATCCCCTTCTCTCCTTTTCAGCTCCTAGGAACTGGTGTAGCACTTCCAAATGCTAGGATGGAGCAGCTTCTCCCTCTCTCCCTTACAGCCTTCAGAAGAAGAGAAGTGCAGTACAGGTGTAATGCTGAGGTGGAAAAGCATCTCCTTCTCTCCTTTTCAACTCCTAGGAAGAAGTGTGGCACTACTAAACACCAAGGATGGAACCACATCTCCTTCTCTCCCTTACAGCCTTCAGGAGAAAAAAATCCTTCCTGTTAGGATTGCTGTAGCTATTCAATCCATGGCAGCAGACTAATGGAAGTACCATCTTTGATTTCTCTGTGCTGTATTTTGGCCCACCATCTATCAAAATTCTCCTCAGAGGGCGCATCCCCATGGAAGCCAGTTGATTCACTTGTGATGCCTGTCATAAAAATCCATGTTATAACTCACAATAAAGCGTCCCCGTGTGGTTTGGGGCAATGCGGATTCAAATCGCATGTGCCTGTCCCCATGGAAGCCACAGCATGAACCTGCATCTTTTTCTCCCCACCCTGATAGGAAGCTGGGTTGACGTCATCCTAACCCGTCCCGCCCACTGCAGCGATGACAGGCAAACAACAGCTGCAGCAATGACAGGCAAACACCTCCACAAACACAAAGATCATCCCTGTCCTTGGCCACCACAGTTAAAAGCATAACCAAAAGTTAGTTAAAAGCATAAAAGCAGATCATTCCCTTCCTTGGCCGCCACAGGTTAGTGGATGTGCGCACATCCGCATGTTTTTATTGCCCTGCAATTCTGGTTCTGAAATTCTAAATAGAATCTTGAGCAGAAGGATTTCTACTGCCACAAACCAGGATTCAAGTTTTTTATTTTTAAAAAAGACAGTAGCTTTACTAGCTATGGAGTTGAGGCTTTAAAGGAAAACAACAAACAGCAGGAACAGGGAGCAGAGGCAAAACCCTGCCCACTAATACTGTGGCCGCCAAGCTCCACCCCAAATAACCTGGGAGCATCAGCATAACCCCAGGACAATATGTGCTAGCCCCCTATTTTGGATGTAGTACACTTCCTAAGTGGGGGGTTTTGACACGTATTGTCTCACATGTAGCCCGTATTAGGGCTTTGTATGGAGACGGTCCCAAGGCGACCTCAGAATAATTTCAGAATATTTTCAGCATGGGGACAAGCCCAGAGAGAGCAAAGGATCCAGTCTCATCATCCTACCAGCTGTCACTGTAAGAATTATTACTTTGCCCTTCCTAGTCATCCCACACCTGTTTCCCCCACTTGAGGCAGGAAGTCTGAAACCACTACCGCAGCAAACAAAATAGAGGCCCCTATTCCAGGTAAAAAGTTCCTTAGTTTTAACAGAAGCAAAATAAGTCATTTGAAGGATGGCCTTTAAAATATTTTAGTTTTGAGATTAGAAATTCATTAACGCATGCTTTGAATATTTTAATTTTCAGCTTCTTCAGCTGAAGATAATATAATGCATAATTTGAGAACTTTACTTTAGATATCATGACAGAGAAAGCACCAGAATGGCAAGAAGAGAATGAAGTTTTCATTCTGGGTCTATCATCGGCTAGTTTGGACAGACAGCAAGCAGGAAATAAGCAAAAGAAATCACGGCCACAAACAGTTATAAGGAATGCAATATGAATGCCTTGAATATTAAATTAAAAAATCATATAACAGTCATATCCTGGAAAACAGGAACAGTTAGAAAAAGTTGAGTTCACACCCTCTGTATACGCAGTCATGGGAATGAATGTCTGCTTATTCCTTCTTCCTGAGTGGTGTGACTCAAACCAATTTCTGGAATAATCCTTACATATGTAATATCTTATGGATGGCCCTGTCTGCACTTGACTACATGAAATGGTTTAAACAGAGGTTTACATCTGAATGCCAAGCACTGGTGCAATCTCAAACTTTATGATTCAGTGCTCATGCTGAATCACCATGGCAGCGGCCAAGGAACTTCCAGTACACGGCCTGCTGCTGCCATGGTGATAGCCATGCTGCACACATTTGCACAACTGCAGCCTCGCTGCCCCACAGCATTCACACCGGAAGGAAGTATGAACACTGCATTCAGGAACTTCCAAGCAGTTCCTAGTGAAGAGGAGGAGAAGTAAAATCTTCTCCATGGGTTTGGAGGATCAGGGACACTCTTGGATGCCTGGAATGCTCCAGGACGGAGACGGCAGTGCAACATGTGGACAGAGCATACGGGGTGTTCCTGATGGGTAACTGCAAACTGACCCAAAGTCCTCGGCACAGAAATTCTCAGCATAGAATGTGAGAAGCTGAAAGCTTATCCAAAGGGAATAAAACCAGAATACCTCCTTGAAGTTCAACGCTGCACCTTCATTTAAAGAACCACTTTTAGACTGTAGCAACAGGACCTCTTACTTTTTAGCAATATACTGTATTAACAAGGAACCTAGAAACTAGGGAAAATATATCCACACATATTTATAAAAAGCAGCTCAGAGGTGCTAGTGTGCCTCTAGTACTAGTAACCTACTAAGTAATCTTATCTCATCTCTGATCCACATTAAATGCCAGAAAATGCATTCTGGAAATCCATTTTCTGCCCTTTAAATGTGGATTAGAGGCACTAGTATATTGATGCTACTCCCACTAAGCTGCCTTTGAGTTGCTTTAAAAATGCCTGTGGATGCAGGCTTAATGAAATCTTGAAAATCTTTTCAAAATCCTTGTTCCATTTCAAGGTTCCTAACTTCAGAAACCTTTTCACAGCGCTCAGTGATCTGGCAAAGCATAACCTGAAAAGAGCCCATTCACAAATAGAGAAAAGGCAAACTGCTGAGTAGGAGAAATATAAAATCTTCAGTCAACTGCAAGTGGAGCAGAGAGACAGCTTGCACTGCAGTTTCAAGCCCAGAGCTTTGTGAAAGATCCTTACAAAGGAAAGACAAGGCGTTATTCGGCATAGACCTTTACTTGATTTTATAGACCAATGGCAGCACACACTAAGTTTCAGCCATACAACCAATGGACAAACAGTCATCTGACTGCCAGAAATGCATGTAGAGGCCAGCTTTTTAACACTCAGCCACAGCTTTTCAAGTGTCAGCACTTATGTGCCCAAAGAGATCCGTGCCAAATTCTGCCCACAATGGCAGTAGTTACATAACTGGCTTTGACTTTCTTAACAAGCAAAAACTAGAGCTGATACAGCCCTGAGTTATTTCAAATGTGCCCTGTTGAAGCAAACATTCGGAAATAAAAACACACTTTTCTAAGTAAAAAGAAGGTCTGCTTTTCGGGCACAACACACCTCTTTTGCTCATTGAGCCGTTCTAATTTACTGCTCCCTGAAAGCATCTTTGTTTGTTCACACTTTTCAGATCCAAAGCCTCAGTCTGTTGACAGTGTACATTATCCTCTCCACCTCCTCTCCTTTGACTGGTTGCATTTCTATCAACCACATTTTGGCTTTTGCGGAGGAGGGAAGGCCACCACCTTTCCTCCCTTCCCCACTCCTGCCTCTTCCTCCTTCTCCTCCTCACTACAGGGTTAATGTTAGGGGTGGAATTAAAGGGCATCCAGGATCTGCTTTCGGGGCAGGTAGGGTCTGCGTGTGCTAGCAGGATGGGTTAACCTCATGAGAAAATAAATCAAAAATTGATTGCCCAGTGACTGCAGTTGCAGCATAAACAAAGAAATAAACAACAGATGTGCCCAATTTAGCCTTCCCTTCCCTTTTATTTTTTAAAGGCATAAAGTATGCACTAAATTGCTTAAATCCCAGTAATGTGCAGAAACGGTTACAGTGCTGGGAGAATCTAAATCAGAAGGTGATAGCCCAGAGAATAAACAGAAATGCAAATTTGGGTGTGATCCTTCTAAATAGAGGATGGCCTGAAAACTGATTAAACATTGGGTGTGACTGCAGCCTAAAAGAGAACAGGGAAGCCAGACCGATTCCTTAAAACAAGGCCAATGCTTTTGTTCTTTTAAAGACAGCTCAAGTTATTCCAGGTACCCTCCATTTGCAACACATTTTCTCAAGAACAAATCTGTATTCATTGAAGCAAGCACTTGGGCTTGCAACTAGAAGATTCAATGCTATCAGCTCCTACTACCTACAAATTCTGTATATCATATTTCCACTGTACCAACCCATGGAGAACTCACAGAAATCCACAGCTTACCTCTTTTTCTTTCCTGGCTACTGAACAGGTAACGGCCTGATGACCCTGGTGTCCATTAGCAAGGCATTCTTCACATACACATGCAAGATCAGTGTAGCAGAACCAAGTAAGATGCCTCTTGTGGGCCTCACAGCTCTGCATATCAATGTCCTTCAGAGGGTCCATGAGTTTATGGGTCTGAAGTTTGGCATTCTCCAGGTGAGGCCTCAGGTGATCCTGGCAATAATTTACCATACAAGTCAAGCAAGACTTCACTGCGAGCACCTTCTCAGCCAAGCAGAAGTCACAAAGAACCTCTTCTTCCTCTGCCGTACCTCCTTCCCCAGTTGTTTCGGGAGGACTGCTTGACAGCTCCTCCTTGGATCCATTTTCTGACAGATTGTTTTTAAGGGTAGCTCCATTACAGGGGGCATCATTTTCTTCAGCCTTTAACAGCAACTCCATTTCATTTTTAAGTCCAGTACTTTCTTCTCCACAGTTCTGAGGTCCATTTACTTCAAGGGTGGAATCGTTACCTACCGGGTCTTCAGACAGCTCTTCAGAATAACCTCCTTCGGGATCAGACATTTTCTAATAAGACCCGAAAAGAGCTGTTTCAGTATTTCCAACAACTGCTTTCTAAAGTATTTGTACTGCAGCTGCACACAGCCAAGAAATGAACGAACAGTCACACCTGAATTCTCCTAGGTGCCTCAGGATATTAACTCTTTACTTCCGCCTACTGAAACTATGACTGAAAGTTTAGCAGCTTGCAATCCAATGAAATCAACAGCTGACATATTTGGCTTCTTCTCTCTTAAAAGGGTTACGGATAAGAAACCACCTTTGGACTGATGCTTATCTTCCTACTTTTTTTTTTTTTAATGTGGACACAAAGCCAGAAGGATATATTATATTGTCCAAGAAATTCCTGGCATGTATAATTAGTCATTCCCTCACTAAACCTAACACCCACAGAAAATGTTAACAAGCCAGATCTTGCCTTTGTGGAATAGAAGTATGGTATGAGATCATTAAAAAACAACTGTGTCAATAAAAACATGCAGTTCAACATTATTCATGGCTTAGAAGTAACACCTGCTGATTTCAGCAATGTTTACTACTAGTAAGGAACATCTAGGATTTATTTATTTATTTATTTATTTATATTTCTATCCTGTCCTATACCCAA
>MTQE01002208.1:46807011-46822738 GCA_014337955.1 Aspidoscelis marmoratus | reverse complement strand
CGAATTCTTTAAACTGAAATAACACATGCCATGAAGACGCGCCCTAAGTCATTAAGGCTTAGTTTTGGTCCGAATTGAAATTGGGTTCAGTAAGGGTTGTCCCCATGCACTTTTGATTTGGTCAGATTTCCGCGGACCAAATTACCCAAATCTGTACCCAAACCTGTGCCGAATTTGGTACCTGAAAAACAAGTCTCATCATGGTATGGTGTCCCAGTACGCATTGCTTAGGGAGCTGAGCCTAGGCATGGAGGTGGTCCCAAGCTATTTGGGGAGGAGATTGGTGCTCATGTCAGTGGGAGGTGGGGATTCATGTCCTGTGCTTGCTGTTCCTGTCCTGTACATTAGAGATTGCAACTGCTGAGATTTTCTGGGAGTGAAATGGTGTTAAAGCCATAATGATGAGGGGGTTGAATGGCCTTCACTGCCCCATGAGACTCTTTTATACAAGTATTCCACCCCATTTCCTGGAAACTGGAAAAAGTGCAGAAAAGGGCAACCGATATGATTAAGGGGCTGGAACATCTCCCTTATGAAACCAGCTTGCAACATCTAGTCCTCTTGAAAGCCTTGAAAGGTGGCGTTAAAGAGCTTAAACGACTGCAGTATTTAAAATTGTGGAAAAGATGGAAGGATTGCAATGCTCAGAGTGATGGTCTCACAGATGAAAGCAGAAGCACAAGGCATCATAGCAGGTCCATGGAGGCTTGATGAACCCCGGGGTGGGGTGGGGATGATCTAAGAGCAGAGCAGGGGTGGTCTGGTAAGGGTGGTAAGGGTGCAGTCTAGGTGTGGGGCAGGCCAGTCTATGGGTGGGGATTGAGGAAATGAAAATGAAAGTACTTCTGGAGTGGACCCACCTAATAGCACTGCATTTTTTTTGAAGATACTGGTGGTCCTCATCAATAGGGATGTGCATGGAGCCAATTTCCCCCGTTCAGATAAATGCAAATCAAATGTTGAAATATTTGGCTTCGCCCAAATGCCCCTCCATGAATTGGGGGTTGGTTGCTTTCATGCGCAAATATTTGTATGAATATGTATGAACGAAGCAACCCCCCCCCCATTCTTACCTTCCCACCCCCTCACTCATCTTCTGCCACCACATGCCATGTGCTGCATGCCACTCAGAGACTGCCTGAAGTAGCCCTTCAGGGTCTTCACAAGTAGCTCTCCATCTGGGGATCGCGATCCCTGCATGGAAAACTGCACATGCAAATCTGTAAAGCCTGTCTTGACCACTGTGGCCTCTGTAAAGGTAGGGGTGTGCACGAATGCATCTTTTGCATTTGAGTTTGGGTCAATTCAAATATTCAATTTGATTCAAATTTTAAAAACAGACATCTCCTCACAACAGACAGGTAGGTGGGGCTGTGAGACCTCAGAAAAAGAGCAGTGACTAGCCCAAGGTCACCCAGCTGGTTTCAAGGAGGAATGTGGAATCAAATCCCCTGACATGAGTTTGACACTAACCACAAGACCAAATTATTAGGTAATTACACACTTATCCCCTGGAAACCAAGTCATGGGGTGCCACAGGTTGCTATCTTGTCACCAGGATCAGTCATTAAGACATGTAGGGTAAGGTATGAAGAATAAGGTGATGACAGACTTAGCTCTGTTTTCCCCTAATATGTGAACCAGGAGAAGCTGTGAATGTCCTGCACCAGTGCCTTCCTCCCTCAAAAGGAACACAGCTTGGGAATTCTTAGGGAATCATCACTCTCCCTAGAGGCTTGAGTAACTTTTGTGGCTAGAAGCGCTGATGTTCCAGCTGTATCCTTACCTGATTAGTGAAAATCTGGTCACTGTTTTGCATGAGCTGGTAACTTCATGGGGCTACCCTTGTTCGTAGTCCAGAACTTGTGACTGGTACAACTGGTGCACACTGTAGCAGCCAGGCATGTAAGCCAGACACATTACACTAAAGTTGCCAATCAGTTACTGGCCCAGATTCAAAGTTTTATGCTTGGTATATAAGGCTGTTTCCACCTCCCCCACCTCCCAACTTCATCTCAGATCAGAGAGGGACAGATTGCTTTGGGAGGAGAACATTGAGACAGCCTGTTCCATTCCAGCCCCCAGACCGGCTCTGAAGCTTGCACCAATGCAGGGTGCTTCTGAACGCTCCAAAGGCCAGGAACAAAGCTTGCCCACAAAATGGCTTCCTTGGAAGTTCTGAGGCTAAGAACTTTCATTTTGAGCCCTTCAGAGCGGGTGGAGGTCTGAACCAGTTAAGAAAACGTTGGTCCACCTCATGCTTGCCACAAGTGTGAGCAAAGCATAGTAGTGAGAAAAGGCCCTGAAACACAATTAAGACTATCAAATGACCAAAGGAAAGGGAGACATCTATCAGAAAGGATCAATGAAATAAATAAAATTGAAAACATGCAACTTTAGCATAACAAATAGTAAGAGCAATAAGGTGTGCAAAAAGTAAGTCTATGGAGCATTTATCAAAATAATAGAATATTATTTACATGTAGAGTATTTGAAGTAGAGTGATAATGGGATGTTTACTTAAGAAAAAGGGTTGTCTTGCATTTACCATTTGGGAATGTTCCGACACGCTCTGGGGTGCTCCATCCTTGCACTGCAGTGCTGCCTCTGTCCCAGAGGATCCCAGAGCGAGCAGGAGCATTCCCTATCCTCCAAAATTCATCAGGATCTGCTAGGCAGCTCCTGGTAAACTCGCAGACACTGCGTTCACAGCTACATCTAATGCAAACACTACATGTGGGCAGGATGAGGAGGCTGTGGCTGTGCAAATCTCTGCTGTGTCACAATCACCATAGCAATGGTCTGGCATACAGCAGAAATTGCTGTGGCTGTTACCATGACAATGCAGTTTGGGACAGAGCATCTGCACTGTAAGGTCTGCCAGGTAAGTTGGGGATGGTGCCAACGCTCGTGGTGTGAACACCAGCCACCATATCTGAACTTAACTTCAGACGGATGATATCCCACTGAAGTTAAGTGTTACAAGGCCCGGAGAAACAATAAGTATACTAAAGAAAGCAAAAAAACTTAGAGAAGCTAAATAAATTTATGATTCCTGTCATCACTATAGAAGACTGACCTGAACAAATCCCAAAGCTTAAATAAAAAGGTCTGAGGAAATAAGTCCAAAGAGCTGAAGCAAATAATGGTGATGACATAAATGGTAGGCCTGACTGGCAAATTAAATACTCATATTAGCAAATCACTAGATCCAAATGACAGCTACGAGTTATAAAAGAACATAGACGTATAACTGCTGTTCTTTTGACCAAAATATAGAAGCTCGGCTTCTAAACCTGAGAGATGGAAGATATTTAAAAAGTATCCAAGGGAAACTGAGGTTTACTTTACATACAATATCTTTTGTGATATGGAAACAGTAACAGACCATATGCAGCAGATCCGTAGGAGTTACCATACTGGTGTAAAAGATCGTTGATGGGATTTTCATTTGCATTCATAAGAAAACTTTCCCAAGACTGCAATGAAAAGGCAATATCCCAGAAATATAAGGTAATTTCAGGTGTAGTGTCTGGAATTACAACAAGAGTGCAATTTGTCTTCAAGGGAAGTCCCACTCTGAATTCATTGCAGTCATACAATGCAATTTTGTATTGGTTTTAGCATTGTTCTATACAGTTTTGATATGTGTATATTTTATATGTTGGTAGCCGCCCAGAGACCCTAGGGTATGGGGCGGGATATAAATATAAATATAAATAAATAAATACCATTCCACCTGGATAGGGAGACCCTGGCCACCATCATCCATGCGCTGGTGAATTAACATTTGGATTAGAATTTAAGAACATAAGAGGAGGCCTGCTGGATCAGGCCACAGCACATCTAGTCCAAAATCCTGTCTCACACAGTGGTCCATCAATTTCCTTCTGGGCATTCTCAAGCATAAGACAAAGGCAAAACCTTCACTTGCTCCTGAAACTCTTCTAATGGCCGTTAGAGGCATCCCGTCTATCTCTCCAACCTGGAGGTAGTATCTAGGCATCCATTCTAGTAGCCTTTGATACACCTGTCTTTCATGAATATATCTAATCCATTCTTAAATACATCCAGGCTTGTAACTGTCACCATGTCTTCTGATATTAAATAGACCAATGACCCTCTGGGCGAAAAACATGCTTTGCCTTGTCAGTCCTAACTCTCCTGCCCATCAGTTTCATAGTGTCCCCAGTTCTAGTGTTGTGCTATAGACAAAAGATATTTCTCTATCCATCTATTCCATACCATGTAAGATTGTATATACTCAAAACAGGTCACTTCTTAAATACTGTATTTCCAGGTTGAAGAGTCCTAGATGCTGCAGCCTGATTTTGTAAGAAAGGTGTTCCAGCCCCTTCATTATTCTCATTGCCTCTTCTTCTTCTTCTTCTTCTTCTTCTTCTTCTTCTACCTTTTCCAGTTCCATAAGTGTATTACACTTTGTTTCAGGCTACCAAGTCCAGAAACTGGAACTAGTACAAAATGCAGGTTGCTGAATGGAGCTGCAGAATAACATCCATACGACACAAGTTGTGCTAATTGCCAATTAGCTACTAGGGCATTTTCAAGGTTTTATGCTTGCCGTATAAGGCCCTAGATCAGTAAGATAACTGCTATTATCTATGAAGGATCTGCTGCAGACACCTTGTTGTGCCACCCATTTTTTAAAAAAAATATTCACTGCTCAGATGTCTGCAAGGGTCCTACTACTATATTTTTGGGGGTGCCTATTTTAAAACTTACCTGTTTACCCAGATATTCCAGGTGTAAATGAAAATATGTTTTCGAACCACCAAATTTTTAATATTTTTGAATATTCTGCTCTTTTTAATTGATGTTGACCTGGTTTTGAAGTCTTATAAACTACATGCTTTGAAATGAAGAAGCATTATAGAAATGTATTCAAATAAGTAATGACTGACTGTGAAAGTTTTTTTTTTAAAAAAGCACTCAGGCCACTTCCAGATGGCAGCTAGATATTGTGAAATATATTAATATTCTGGAAGAAGGCACTTTCAGAATAACTATTTGCCCAGATGGATGAGCAACTCGTGGGGCAAGCAAAAGCACTCACCTTGTGTGGATTCTTGCCCCCTTGATCATTGGTATGACTGCTGTTCCACAAGTATGTGCAGCTGCCATTTTGGGTACAGTTTGGCAAATACACGGCAGCCATTTCCAAAATGGCAGTTGCAAGAACGATCATCCAGATCAGTGGTTTTTGTTTTGTTTTGTTTTTACTTTATACTAAAACCTGGGCTGGTAGTTGATTTTCCTGTAATAACAATATTGCAAGGTATCGCTCCAATATCCCTGGACTATGCTGGGACTGCTAAAGACATGTGTAGTGATTCCATCACAGCCTCAGCATAATCCTGGTTTTTACACCTCATCTGGATGTAGACTCACTCCATGTATGTTTCCAGTAACTGTGACCATCTACAGTGGAATACACAGAATTCAATATGGTATAATCATAAAGAAAGGGAAAGCCATGTCCATGAAGCAAGTATCATGAATCATTTCTGGTAGGAACTAGTCTTTTATGACAAATTTGCAACTCCGTGATGTGGATAGTTTTCAGTGCTCATCACAAACAGACCACTGGGTGGTGCTAGAAGGACAAGAAAAAGAAAGCAAAGGTGTTTGTTCTTGGATGAACAAGAAGTTAAAAAGCAAATCCTTCAAATTTACTATTCTTCTCTCTCTCTCTTTCCCTCTCTCTCTCTCTTCCTCACTCCACACACTCTACCTTCAGCATTGCTGGATACAATCAAACACTGCAGAAGCACATGGGTTACTGTAGAAAGCATATAAACATAAAAAAAAGTCAATATACATGTTTAATTAATTTTAGAATCACATGGAACGATAGACGCTGGATCTAGGACCCTTTCTGCACTTGGGCCTACCTTAATTGCACAAGCAATGGATGGCAGGTCCCTATTCTGAGATATAATCTGGTTTGAGGTCCAGTGCAGAAAGGGCCTGGGATATCTATCTCACTTCAAATACTGCTTAAATTCTACCTGAAGCAACATTCTAAGGGTGTTTCCGCACTTACCGCTTGAAATCCGCTCACATCCATTCCCTATTCTGTTCCTGTGTGGAAGCATCCTTCTTTGATCCAGAATTTGAAAGCTGGAATGGTTTGAAGACCTAATTTTTCAGGTCTCCCAAAAACCGGATTGGGCGCCCTCTAGACCTCATTAGAGACAGATCTTGTGTGAGGCCGTGGGGAAGCGGCATCATTGAAGGGACCCTATTCTGTCCCGCTATACAGAAGGTACCTTGTGGATGTGTGCCATATGGGTCCTTATCAGGTGCTTAATGGGGTCTTGAGGGCCTGTGCGGAAACACCCTAAAATATCTAGCAAGATATGGTTTAAGCTTAAAAGGGGAGTCAAATAAAGACATTTGCCATTTCCATAACACCCTGGCAGAAAGAGACCTAAGAAAAAGCACTGAAGAAAAGATTTGTGGATTTTATTACAGGACTCCTTGTTCTTTCCCCTTTGATTCAGGACTTAAGAACAGAAATATAGAAAATAAAGAAGGCTTTCAAAAATTAAAACAAAATAGCAGCCACAGTTCTTCACTGTTGCTGAAGCAACATGTAGCAAATATCGCATCACCTTGAAGTGTAGCAACTGCTCAAATCAAGATTTATTTATTTTTTTTATTTATGTTCTGTCCTATACAAAATGATCTCAGGGCTGGGGTAGACAGACAAGACAGACAGATAGATCTGATATAATAGAACTTGAGATGAGAACACACAAAAGGAAGTCAGCAAACTCCAGGCAGAGAGGAAGCACTACATCCAAACTACCTCCAGCCAAAAGAGCAGAAGTGAGTCGGCCAGCCACAGCCAGGAGCAGGCATTTTTGGTCACTGTCACCACTCAAGTTCAGCTAACAGAGATGAGTCAAGAACAAGCCATATGCTTGTTTCCTGAACTTGAGAACATGTAGCATGTGGTACCTTTATCTTATCTGGAACCGGTTTCATCTTCCTATCACCCCTTGATAGCTGCAAAGTGAATCAAGATGGCACAGCTGGTCCTCAGCAAGAAATATTCTGAGGAAGTTCCTTCTCCTGGCATGTTTCCAAAGAACAACATGTTAATAGAGAACAGGATTGCCAAACAAAGGTATCCCACAATTGCTCTTTGGTGATGGTCTTGGAGGTAGGCATCAAACCAGAGGATTGCATTCACTCCAACTCCTGATAACCCTAGAAAATGGATACTATAGTCAGTAGATTCAAAATTCCTAGGGACATGATCACACTTCAACCTGATAATCCACCTTATAAAAGACCAGAAACTTAAAACATTTTGGGCCTGTTCACACCTACCTTGGGATGGGGGTGAGGCAAGGCAGCTCCAGGAACAACTCACCCACATTGCTGCTAGCGGCAGGTAGGCAAGGGCAGGACAGGCAGGCCAGCTTTGGTTTCTCCTTTTGTCTCTGGCTCCAAGCCCCAGGGCCCAGTGGCTGCTGTCTGCACTGTGGCCAAGCACAACAGAATCTCTTTCCTGAGGCAAAGTGAGGCAAGATGACCCTGTGGGCAGTGCAGTGAGAATGTGGCTAGTAATGGCCAAGCTTGGGTCACCCCCTCTGTTTATGAGTGCCAGAATCCTGCTGACTGTCTTCTACACTTCTTCAGTGTTCATTTCTTGCAGCTGAAAGGGGCTCAGTGCTGGGATTATTCAAATGCAGGACAGTCCCATTGGGGGAGGGAAAGTCTGCAAAAGAAACAGAAATACATTTTAGCATCTGATCTCTGAAGTCAGTGGATAACATCAGTTCTGACTATAAGTAAGGTGTGACCACAGCCTAAGAGGTTGAGGAGAATCAACAAAAGCCAGTGATGACAAAGAGAGGACAAGGAATTAAAAAGAAATTATACCAAAGTTCAGATTGTGTTACATGAGAGACACTGGCCCTTTCTGCACTTACCTGAAGTAAGTCAGGATCAGTGGGTCCAGAATAGCCTGGCCCAACAACAAGAAAGCAAGGATGGGATCAGCACCATCTGCTCCAAGAGTGGTAGTCCAGATCAGGCCACCCCAGGCCTTGAAGTGCCATACCATGGCCTTAAAGTGCACGTGAACTTTAGGCCACACACAGAGGCCTCCAGAGGCAAGGAACAAAAGTTCCTAGGCTTAGGAGTCTCTGTGGGCAGCATCTCATTTCTCTCCCTCACAGTCACAAACACAGTGGCCTTTGCATGGCACACCTTCTTATTCACGATTAGTGCTCATTGGTCCATTTGATAGTCATGACTACAGGTGGTCCCAATCAGGACCTCCTTGATCAGAATCACAATGCATATAAAGCAAACACTGTGCTCCAACGGGGGGCATGGGCACCTAGATCTATGTGGCCTATAACCGGTTTATGAGGCCCCTTAATCTTGATTAAGGATCCATGCAGAAAGGGCTGCTGTTAAGACTTACTGGGTGTTTCCGCATTGACTGCAAAAACCGATTTAACCCACCCTAAACATCCATTAACGACACTTACCTTAAATGCCTTCCGCATTGGATACGCTTTCTAGCACCCTTTGAGGAAGGTGTGTCCACATTTTGGACATAAATCTGTTTTGCCACCAAAATCCAGATTAAATGTAAGACCTGGAAAATCAGGTCTCACATCCATCACTTCCCCCTGGATGTGTGCAGAAGCAGGATGCTACCACACACGGCTAGGGGGAGAGACAGATTTCTGGCGGTTGCCATTTTGAGAAGGGCGGAAGCAGGACTGCCTGCTTCCAAAGCCCTTTCCCCGCATGCCAGTAACTGCCTGAAACACACGTTGACTGGCAGCTCCATGTTCCAGTCCCGCAGCTCCAAGGGGGGCGGCACTGGCGCTGGCACATGAGCCAAAGGACAGATAGGAATGGGTGCTGGTGCATCGTCACAGCACCCACTCCAATCTGTTTTCCAGAATCCATCCTCCCCATGCATGTGCAGATGCGTGGGGTTTCCTCTGTCCTCTTCGGGAGGACAGATTACAGATCTTTTTAGATCTGTTTTTCGGCACCCAGTACGGAACTACCCACTCAAACCTACGTGACGGTTGACCTCACTGAGGGCGAATCCCCACAGCAAGCTTATTTTGCTTTCCCTAAACCGAAATAATAGAACCGGATGCAAACGCGAATTTGGCTGTTCCCATTACTTTTAACTTAATCGCGTTCGATCCGGATTCTGAGAATCGTATGTGGCGTACGTGACTCAAGGGGGGACTCAAGTGGCTACTTTTTAAAAGCTGCTTTTCGGGGCTGCCCTGCCCTCTTGCTCCTGGCATGGACACGCCACCCATAAGGGACCCCTTCACCGAGCCTAACTGGGTGGCTGGGTGGCTGCCACTTCCATGGACGGAGGAAAAATGGCAGCGGGCAGCCAGCCAGCGATTCTTTCCCCTCCTCTCCCCATTGCTCAGGGCACACAGCAGCAGTGGCAACTAAAGCCCCTTTGCTTTAAACATTCAAATTCAGCTGCTTTCCTCCCTTTCCCTTTCTAAAGTCAGAACTCCAAAGAGCTAGAATTGTGCAAAATTGCAACATTGTTATTCCAACCATCAAGGTGAGAAGTGGTTCCATCGCTACAGTGTAGCGATCCCTGTTAAGTGGATTTTTACAATGAAATCACTGTCTTTGGAAGCAAGCTATTGGGAGAGGGAAACCCTAAACATGGATTCGCATCTCTTAAAATGGTACTGTCCACACAGTAAAAAATGTCAAACATTTCAAGCACACGATCCGGAGTGAGACCTGTTGAAATCAGGATTGAGATTCACCACGCTTTGGGGTGGTTTAACACGGGAAAAGTGTTTTAAGCCAAACTGCCGTGCGGACTCCGAGGATTGAAAACGTTTTGAATCCGACATAAGGTTGCCATGAAGACACGGCCTGAATATAACAGTTTCTGGATATCTTAGCAAGTTCTGAACTGAAATACACATGAAGGAGAAAGGGAGAATGGACTCATATCCTGGGTATGGTGGAATGTTGCCAGCTTTATCGTTAGGGACCAGCCATCCCTGATCAAAGCAAGTAAGGTAATTTCAGGCCTTAAACTAGATTGAAATGGGCCTGAATAATCTGCTACATCCATGGTTGGTTGTAGTTAGGTCACCACCACAGTAACTTGCCTAGAAAGGACATACTGTGTGTGCATCAAAAGGAGTTGTTACTGCACAATAGGAGGTTCTAACACTTGCAGAAGATATATTATGCAGTAGAGGTCATGGCTTTCCATGTAGATATAAACTTCAGATTATTTCTCTCCATTGAGCAGATTGTGTATCTTCTGGCTTTCCTCAAAAAAACACCCCATGTTCAACCACCATAAAGTTTTCTTTATTTTTGTACGAGCGTTTGTAAATGAGTTTCTGAAACATGTCATGACCAAGAGTTTTACCAAAGACTTTATATTTCCTCCCATCCTGGTTCTGTAGTTTCTGTTTTCCTTTCCTTTCCGCCCCCCTTTCGATAAAATTGTCTCTTCTACAGATTGACCTTTCAGGACATAATTCAAAAACTCAAACAAGATAAACAGGAAAAGCTGCCCCCCTCCCCAAATCTCTGTCTCCGTTGACATAGTTTCGGTCTGCTTCTTGGTGTCAAAGAAGTTATTCACCTCACCATCAATTTGCAGGCCCCATGTGAAGGGCAGGGGGTGGGGAGGCAAAGGGTCTCCAGGAAGGCAAACCTCAAACTTTCAGGCCTTCCTGTAAAACAAGCCTTTTCTATGTTTTTCCTGAGAGTGTGTACACATCCTGACAGATGATACTCATTCCTGCCAGGCTGTGCAGAAAGGGGCACAGAAGAAGGCAGAGCTATCTAATGGCAAATTCTACCGTGTAATTGAGACTTATGGGACAAGGCGTATTTTTGCTTCTCCAGAACCATAGTAAGAATCACACTGCTGTGTATATCACACGCCAGCTGCAATAGAAGTGATCGGTTTCCTATGCTACTAAATGGCTAACCTGAAATAACTCAAAACATCCCTATGGTGCACAGACTAGTGTTTCAGAATCAAGCAAGCCAGACCCTGGCCATGTGTGAAATTCCATATCCCAAGGAGAGAGAAAAAATAACCATGCCTGTTCCATCAGGTTCTCAAACCAAGCAAATTACTAAAGCAGTGACATAGAATAGTGTGGAGATTACCTTGATATGTCTCTAATGAAGATAGGTAACAGGCTATTTCCATAGTGTGCAGCTTTCAGAGTTGCTGGCTGGGGCCTTTTAGGAGCAGCACACTTTTGGCATAATTTTCAGGTGGGCAAAACAGAGCTGGACTTGATATACTGTCCTCCGCAATGCATTGTCCACACAACGTCCGTGGACTATTTCAAAAAAGGTCTATGCGCAAAGTGGGAGATGACATCATTTTGGCACCATCTCTTACTTCATAGCTCAATCTTTTGCAAAAAGAACATACTAGCAGGAGGTGGGGCCTCTGCTAGGTCACTCCAACACATGGTTGCTGCAGAGTAGCATGCCTCATGGACCAGTCCATGAGTCTCACAAGGCAAGGGCCAAAGGAATGACACAAAAGTCATATTATCACAAGACATAGAGTAGGAGTTAGCTATGAACAGTTTGGGAGCTAGTGGCACATATACCAATTATTCTACTCTTAACGTGTGTGTGTGTGTGTGTGTGTGTGTGTGTGTGTGTGTGTGTGTGTGTGTGTGTGTGTGTGTGTGTGTGTGTGTGTGTGTGTGTGTTTTCCTCCCTCTGTTCGGGTTTTCCTTCATTTGGGCCAACACAGCGTTAACTTTTTAATCCATTTCCAGGAGGCCACTGTTCTGGCTCCCTGCTGCCCAGAAAAACATACCTATGCAAACCTCTGCACTGACCCATGGAGATCTCCTGGAAGCACTATGGGCTTGCTACTCCCTGCCCAGGCTAGTCTACAGCAGTTGGTATTCTGAGATGGTCTCCCATCTCTACTAATCTGGTTCTGTCCAAATATCAGATGAGTAAGTCTAAAGCTGTGTTCCCAAAGGCACTAAAATCTGGACTGGATTCAAACTCGGGAACCAGCATTCCCATTAAATTGGACAGTAATCCGAATAGGGCAAGCCCTGATCCCATTCTACTTCCTTTTCCCTGTATTTTCTGAGCACCAGCCTGCAGAAATCCGAGGTGGGGTGGGGGGAATCCCTGTTGGAACAAGACTTTTCCTGCTGTTTCAGATTAAAGCCTTAGGAGACAAAGCATTCACGCACAGGAAAGGTGGGTTTTTTTTTCTGTTTTCAACTTCAGACCAAGCTGCCTTCGCAATTGGCCTTTGGGGAGGTAATGGGGCAGAATAATATTTGGTGGGAGACCATGAGGGGGCAGGCAACATCGAGCCCAGCAGTGGTGGTGGCAGGAGCAGGAGCAGCACGGGGCTTCCAATGCCCATAAGCAATTGGTGGACCACTGTATGAGACAGGATGCTGGACTAGATGGGCAGTGGCCTGATCCAGCAGGGCTCTTCTTATGTTCTTATATTCTTACCTGCTGGAAGTTGGGTTCAGTAGGTCAGGAATAGCCAGGTACACCGATCATGATTGCCAGAAGGGATGTCCCAGAGATCAGCAATGTCTGCACCAACAGTGCTGATCTGTATCAGCCAACAGTGCAGCCTTGAAGACTTGAAAGATAGGATCAAAGAACTAGTCTCAGGACCTCTGATGGGTGCTGTTTGGCAAGGCGCTCAGGTGTGTGACTGAAAGGCGACCCCAGTAGTCCTGAACATCTGCCATTTTCTGGATAAGGGATGTGTTGGTATACCTAATTAAACTAGTCTACCTGTGATTCAGATTATGGTCTCTATCAAGATCAAGCAGTGTCTAAAGCAGATGGAGCCATACCAGCAGGGGGCAGGGCCACCTAGATCTACATTGACATGCAGATTCTGAAACCTAGGTCGCGTTTACACCTTTGATTTTTCTTCAACCTGAATTCCAGCCTGCTTGTTTACATCATTAAATGCTAAGCAGGTTTTTTTCTGGATTTTCCTCCCTCTATCTAGGTTTTTCTTTATTCAGGTTAACACAGGATTAAAGTTTTAATCCCTTTTCAATTTGAAGGGAGGGGGATGGAGATTGGAGCCAAGACTCTGCCCATTGTGGCTTCCTTCCTTGTTACCTCCCCCCCTCAGATCTGAACTACATTGGAATATGACTCCCTTGGCCCTCACCGCCCCTGTACCCCCTCTGCTGCCACACCACTGCTTCCCCGCTGCCACTACCACCATTGCCACCCCACCACCATTCCCCCTGCCCCCACCCCCCACCCCCTCACTGCCCCTGCTGCAGGAAAGTGTAACCAAGCTGTTCCACGACAACAATGGCTTGGATACAACTGCCTTCCTGAAGTGGATTTAAATGACAAAGTCTAACTGAAGCCCTAGATGCCTACCTCATGGGTTCCTAATCCAGATTAAGGGCCCATGCAGAGTGTGCGACAGCTAAATGTCTGAAAACCACTAACAAAGAAAACTCATGAAAATCTTATAGGAAATATCTGGGATGGTTACAAGAATGTACCAGGGAGGGGGGAAAAAACCCTGGACTGCATTGTCAAGGTCACTAAAAAACAAAACAAAACAGGAAAAGAATGTTTCAATTTACATGCCTGTTTTCAAAGTACCCTAAAATTATCTTTTAGGCCCATATTCTCTAACACAACAAAAATAAATGTTAGGCTAGCTTTGTATTGTAAACGACTTTCTTAGTGGTGGCTCTGTCCTTGCAGAATTTTAATTTGAAGTCATAGGCCCTCCATCACTATTTAGAAATGGATGGTCTAATTTTAACCTTCCTCCTTTCTCCTCCCCCCCCCTCCAGTGGCTATGATTTAAGGGTTACTGCTTGTTTTATACATATAAATTGGATGCTTTAATCTCATTTGCATACTGCCTCAGGAGAGAGAAAAATATACCCTGAAAGGTGGTTTAAAAGAATGTTTTAGAATACAATCAATAGGAGATTCCACACCTGAAGTCTGAACCACTCTTATCCCAAGTGGGATGTGATCCAACTATTTCTGACTGTGCAGCTCAGTTCCCAATCAATAGGGGAGAAGCAAATTGACTGCATTTCTGAAACAAGACATAACTCCCATAAGAAGAGTTCTCAGTTTAAAATCTGATCCATCAGTGACTCTTTTCTAATCCGTTTATGGGTTCCACCCATGACACCCCTGTCCCTGTCACAAAAAGCTGAGGGAAGTAGATATCCTTTGGATTTGCTCCTGGGTATCCTGCTTGAAAGGCTGTTAACTGGAACTACTTGGAGAAAACACACACAACCCCACCCCACCCCCCAGGAAGCTCTTTTGAAATGGTTGAGAGAAACAAGTAAGCCTCCTGGTCTTTGGGAAGCAGCATGAATAATTCTTAAGGGTAGACGACAATGATGGTAGGGTTTATGGGCTTCTTTTGTTAGGAAACAGCTTGCTGATGGCTGAAATGGTTGGGAGTTGTACCTTAATGGTCAGAAGAAGCATTGTGGTATCTGCCTTACTCTTGTAAGATCTGGGAAGAGGTACCCTATCTAGTTAAAAAGTGTGTGCGTGTGTTGTGTGTGAGAGAGAAAGAAAATGAGAGGGACTGCTGGAGAAACAGAAAGAAAAGCCGTAAGCTTGCAGGTAGGATAAAAAGCAACAGAGCTCAGCATTTAGGACGCGTTCCCACTTAGTCCATTTTCGAATTATTCTGGTCCGGGAACGACAAAATTCTAGTATGGGTTAGGTGCGGGTTGCAGGAACAGCGCTGAGTGCACATTTCGGTGTTTCCTTTCAGATACACCAGCAGCAATGACAGGGCAGCAGGAGCAGGAGTGGCTCCTCCAAGTTCCTTTCTGAGGCTATCCCACTGTCTGAATGCAGCGGCGTTTGTGTGGGGTGGGGGGTGGGGGGAGGTACCAGACTGAACTTGATTTGCTTGTACATGTGCCTAACCCTAACCTGCTCCAGCTCCTGCCGCTGCCGCTGCCCAGGCTGGGCTCATCGCCACCGCCACTGCTGGATCTGAATGGGAATACCAAAAATGTTTACTCAGTGCTGTTCCTCCAACCTGCATCCTATTCCACTCTGCCAATAAACCTGGACAATGAGTGTTCTAGGAGGTTCATGTGGAAGAAACTTCAGAAATTGCTACAAGAATTGGTACACCATCAAAAAGGACCCTCCTGGAAATTCCAAAAGCCAGGAATAAAAAGTTCCTGGCCTTCAGAGGCTAGGTGGCAGCTCCAAGGGCTGGGGCTAGGACAGCACAGGCCATCCAAAATGCAGATAATACTATCCTGTCCCAGAAGGAACCTACCCTAGCATAGGCCAGGTTGTGTGTATCAAATCCATGGATCTATAAAGGCCAGAGTGCATTATTGCAAGCTAGCAGGTCCACACAAAACAAAGGAAGTTGTATTTTAGTACATGCATTTTCTGACTGAGTAAAAGCAAAAGCATGATGTACAAAACAGTGCCAGCGTATATGGGAGACAACTTTCTTGAACTAAAACTGTTGCAACTCACAAAGTCATGGTATTCACTGAGGCTAGCATGGTCACAGCCACAGTGGTCACATGTAAGGTTTAATCCAGCTTCAGTCCACTCTCAGAGCATCAGCAAACTCGCCTGTCATTTTCTTTCCACATTATCTGTCCCAAAAGTGAATTTTGTGAGTTATTTAACACTGAAAGAAAACAGCCTG
>MTQE01002208.1:46771192-46802985 GCA_014337955.1 Aspidoscelis marmoratus | reverse complement strand
GAGTCAAAACATTTTGAATTCGAGATAAGGACGCCGTGGGGATTCACCCTAGGCCTCTTCGCACTGCAGTGAAAATACTGTAGAACGCTTCAGCCCAAACACATCTAAGACAGTTTCCCATCCGCATTGTCAGGTAACCTACCTACCTACGTGCAGATGGGAAACTGTCTTAGATGCATTTGGGCTGAATGACCATCCCAGGACTCACAAGTCCCACTCCTGGCCATCCACCATTGGCTCCCTCAGAGCCAGGGGTGGGTAGGCCTGTTGGGACCCATCCCTGGGGTCCTGCTAGCTACATGGGCCTGGATCAGGCCCATGCAGGTGGCAGGACCCCCACCCAACCCTGCCCCAGGGCCACAGCCATGCACCCGCTCCTTACCTTGTGGTCACCCGGTCACTACTGGCATGATCAGGCTGCCTGAACTTTGTGCCTGCACATGGTGGGGTCCCTGATTGGCCAGGCACCCATGCCTGTGCAGATGGCCAGTTGAAGCCAAGCGGGCCCCTGGCCAATCAGGGACCTCACCGCACACAGGCACAAAGCGCAAAACATCCTAGTGTGCTGTGATCCATGCCCTACACGTAAGTGTAAACAGGCCCTAAGTCAGTCATGTCTCAGCCCAAATAACATGGTTTCAATCTGGGAAATGCTCAGTAAAAAAGTGAACCCCCATTGTACTAAATGTGTATAGGCATATTTTTCTAACTACATAAAAACAAAACCATGTTAAACAGGGACTACTATATTGCTTGATTTCCTCTGATTGTACCTGGACTACAGTTCTCATCAGTCATTGGCCAAACTGGCTGGGGATAATAAAATTGGGGTTCAATCACATCTGGTGGGTTTACTAGAGAACAGGACTGCTTTTGTCTTACATTGTCCTACTCTGTTCATATCCAGTCAATATGTAAACCTGCCTTCCTTAGCTTCTAGTCATTTGGGTCTGTAATTCCTAGCATATCTGTGCTGATATGGCTGCACAATAATAGTAAAAAAATCAGCCTTCACCTGGATTGATGTCCACACCTCTACATATGGTTCTATCACTGCCACAATTTATCCAGACAAAAGGCAATGATGGTGCTGTATTCTGTAAGCTTTCCCAAATTTTGCTACTACTCTCTTCAAAGCCCAAGTCCTGGTACCATCCACAATAGTACGTGGAGCAGCATATCAAAGTGGTGGGCCAAACAGTTGGTCCAAAAGCAGCTCCAAACAAGAAAAAAAATAACCTCAGTTACCAGTGAGGCCAGATTTCAGCGGAAATAAAACAGAACCTTCAAAGATGGACCTTCGAGGGTGTGATCCCGGCCAATAAATGACAGCTCAAGGCCTCAGAAAACTTGAGGTGTGCTCATGTGCTTTTCTGCAAGTGGACACAGCCTCAAACTAATAACAGTTATGAGTTGTCCTTTGGGTATTCACATAAAACGAGGGCTTTTTCAAAGTGTAAATTAAGTGGTACATTTTTAAAGCAAAATTTTTAAGTACAGTATTCAAAATGCTTACAGTCAACTCAAGGGTGAACATATAGCTCCAAATTTTCCTCCAGCTCCCAGACTTACACACTAACCAACCATCAGTTCTGGTGCTGCTGTGAGAGGCAGAGGAAAATGAATGCTTGGTGTTCCCTCACACAGTTTCTCTCTTCATTCCTGGAAGTTGTCTACAGCAGAATAGCACATATAGGGGCTCTAGGAAATGTAACTTTCACAGGCCTCCCTATGTACCCGTACATGGGGTAGAGAAAGGAAGGAGCAAGCAAAAGGGATTGTGAAAAGCACTGGGGGTCCTATCACTGCAGAAGCTCCATTATGGTAGACCAAAGAGGGTGTATAAGTTTAAAAGCTGAATAGAAGTTGTACAGTAGAAAGAATTTAAGCAGGTGTTACTTACCTTACAGTAACCTTAACCTTTTTTCTATGTAGGAACTGTACTCAAAGGGCATTTCTGTGGTTCATGGGGAGTTGGCCAGTCCATGTTTATTCTATGCCATGTACAGTTTCAAAAGAAACAAACCTTCATTCTCTAGCTTGCTCGCTCATTTATACACCATATAAAATATCAAAAAATGTCATGGATGGGGGGGGTTGGTTTGCTTTTTGTGAGTGAGTGAAAAGGATGGACAGATTTAGAAGGTACTCTCACCTAAACCTCCAGAAAAGATTCTCCCCTCAGTACCAGCTGTCTGAAATGCAAGAGGCCACAAGTGCACAGCTCTGATCTCCAGGACCTTCCCAGAGGGCAGCATGACAAACCAATTCCATGCCATTACCAAGGAAACTGCATGGATAGGCCCCAAGAAGTCAGCCAGTCCTGGACTCAAAGACAGCTTATGCTCTGTTTCTCAGTTTCTGCTTATTGATTACTGGACTAAATCTGAAGGCAAACTCTGGAAGTCTACAAGGCTCTAACCTTCAGTATGTGAGAGAGATGTTCAAAAGTGTTTTGCCCAGCATGTACAAAATGCCTCTAAATTGTTCCCAGTGATGGCAAGTCTCCACAAAGAAACAAGCAATTAAATGTAATCTGTACTTGTATGTAGCCTTTTATGGATAATTAGCAAATCTGTAAAAGCTTCCAGGCCAAGGCTCTCCCTGCCAAATCCTCAGGGTCCCTATCATCTCAGATTTGGCTGTATTTGTTAGACATATTTCATATTTTATTTATTTATTTCATAAAGATCAAATGCTCACTAGCTTAACCAAGATTAGGAGGTTGTACTTTCAAGCTGTGCAATCAATAGCAGCTCAGAGGCTAATTTCTTCCATTAGACTGAAATATGACAGTGCCATTTGGGTGACATTTTCATTTCAACAAGTATTTGCTCTAGATAGCAGCTCAAGGACACAGAGGTGTGAGAGGTTACAGATAAGGAGGAACTAGAGCTGCCTCCAGGCATGCATACCCCTGGCATTCCTAACACGGTGCCCCTCTTAGGGCCCCAAACCCATAATATTGCTATTAAGGGGAATCCAGCAATGGGGAAGGCACCACTGGGCAGCTTCCAATAACTCATGGTCCTAAACTGCCAGCAATGACTTTGACAATCTGATCATGTATTGCATAGTCTTTCACTGTATCAGGGTGTGAGTGTGTCACATCATAGCACGAGTACATAAGCAAAACCACACTTTCTCAGCCCATGATATAGAGGCACAACTTTGAATGTTATTCTGAAAAACAAAAAATTAAAATCGCTTTATATAGAAAACTGACATCCATGTATCAGTTTTGCAGTGCAATGAGCTGTTTTTCAAGAGCACACCAAAGTTAAGTCTCTGGTCAAGTTTTTGGAGTAGCAATTGTCATGACCTGAGGCCAATTCGCACTTGGCCCCATAGTACACATTAGGATAACATCTGGTAAGGAACATCTGCATTTGCATGAGGCATTTCGAACCCAGAAACATCTCCTGCCTTACCAGATGTTACCCTATTGTCTACCAGATGTTACACTATTGTCTACTTAGGTGATGGTGATGGCACACATGCAGTTGTGCTGGTCAGTGCAAAGAAGATAGAAGTGCTTGGACAATGTGCCTGGACACACGCAAGTCTCCGGGTGCGTGGGGCTTAGTTCTGAATCCCAACCCTTACCCAAAGCTTGCCTGTCACAACCAGTGCCACAACCATTTCTGGTGCTAGGGGTCATCTGAGATGCCACACAAGCATGCTGGCACCTCAGATGATCCCAAATGCAACTGTGACTGTGTGGAGTGTCAACATTGCCATGTTGAAGGTGATGACACACACTGGTGCAAAGAAGATGGCAGTGCCCAGACAATGCACCTGGACACAGGTAAGTCTCCAGGCGCATGGGGCTTAGTTCAGCATGTACTAGCGTTCCCAAGTGCGAATGCTAGTATACATTAGTGGGTTCTGCACTGCTCCTGTCCAATGGACGGGAAGCTTAGTGCAGAAACACTTCTGGATTGTTATAACAGCAGATATTATATGAAGAGCAGAAGTAGGTGAGTAGACCATCCCATCAGAAAGGATTCTCTCCGATGCTGCCAACCAGCATGAGCTGGTGACCACTGTGCAGAGCAAGGGAGCAGACAGAAGTGTAGCCTGGCTATTAAAAGGCTATTTTCTTGTTGCTGTGGCACTATATTGTCTGTCTGTCTGTCTGTCTGTCTGTCTGTCTGTCTGTCTGTCTGTCTGTCTGTCTGTCTGTCTGTCTGTCTATCTGTCTGTCTGTCTGTCTGTCTGTCTGCCATCCATCCATCCATCCATCCATCCATCCATCCATCCATCCATCCATCCATCCATCCATCCATCCATCCAGTCTATAAACAGAAATCTCAGGGCAGGTTACAACAGTAAAAATACAATTTAAAATGAACCCACTAAAAACAATAATGGGTCTGAAAGTGGGGAAGGAAAGCTGTTTACTCAACCAAAAGCAAGGGTAAATAGGCTTGTCTTCACTAATCTTCTGAAGGAGCCTATTGTACCTTTAGAGGTGGGGACTATTTCATAGTCTAGGGGCTACCACTGGTTTTTCTTTTGTTTCTGCTCCTTTAATTACTAAAAATTAAAGGGCCTCTCCTGCAGGTTGATGTGAGAGAAGGCACTTTATATATTTGGGGCCCAAGCTGTTTAGGGCCCTATAAGTTAAAGTTAACAGCTTGAATTGGTTTGGGTGGTGAACTGGCAGCTGCAGGTCTTTTAAGACTTGGGTGATAAGCATCCAGCCAGCTGTTCCAGTCAGCAGTCTAACTGTTGCATTCTTCACCAGCTGCAACTTCAAACCATCTTCAAGGGTGGCCCCACATCTTTCATTGCCTTTGACAGAGCTCAGTAGACTTTGTGGGTGCATGGGCACATTTGAAATGTTGAGAGCATCACCCCCTTTAGCTGCTTCCTTTCCCAGATCACTCCATCCCCAGATTCTCAAAAGAAAAGCAGAAAAATTATTTGCTTTTCCAGGACTATGCAGCTTCAACAGTAGGGGAAGTGGCCAGTATTTACTACTTTATGAGAAACACTGACACTGAAGTAGAATTTATCTACACAGAGAAAGACTCTTTTATAATTAAACATAGTGCTGCAGTGCCTGGTTGAAAGAAGCATTCAGAATCCAGTTCATGTGAACCTACAAATCCAGTACGTGTTTTATCTGCAGCTCTGTAGCAGGTAAAAGGAGTTGCCTAGCAAGTGCATGGCAGGTAGGAAAACACCTCCTCCTCCTCTGAACAGGTTGGTTCACTTGAAATAATAAGAACTGCACAACAGGTGAACTTGTTTTCTGGGCTTCCCTGAAGGTTCCTTTGCCACCCACTGCTGCTTGCCGCCACGGCTGCAGTGACACCGAGTCTAAAATTAGGACCATCCCTGCACATCAGACAGATTTGCTAGATATGCTGGTGACTCAAGTTAAGTAAACTTCTGCCCCTGATGGCTCTGACTTTTGAAACAAAGAAGTGGCGTTCCCTTATAAAGCTCTTGAGAGCAAGAATGCAAGGAATGCTTCAGTGGGCATTTGGTTAAATTAGACATAGGCCAGTGATGGCCAGCCTTTGACACATGTATCACAGGTGACACGCCAAGCCCTTTTGGGTGGCACACATGGTCACCCTGGCACCTGGGCGTGTAGCGCTTGCTTGTTCTTGAAGTGTACAAAATACCAACTTTCAGTTGAAGATTTAGCAACAAAAGTCACTAATGTAAAGAATTATTTGTTTTTGCTTTTAATAAAATACATATATAAAAAATATAACTTTTTTACTAGAGCTACAAATATCACAAAATTATGGATATTTCTAGATGTGACACAGCATTCGAGTTAAGCTAGGTTTTCTTGCGAATTTTGACACACCGAGCTCAAAAGGTTCGCCATCACTGACACAGGCAAACAGAGCATTCTTAAAATTAAGTTCTTTCTTGCCGGAGCAAGCAAATTATTTCTAAACTTGAAATTGTACTGTGCCAAGACAAGAATACTGTGGATCACAGAAACGCACCAAAATGCAAGATTATATTCTTCAATGAACAGAGGCCTTAAACTTTTAGAAAAATCCTAACCATGCCTGCTTCCGCACTTAACATTGCTAATAGATTATACAGGAGCTGCAATCTGTCCTAAGCTGAGATGGATTGCTCCTGGTGTGGACAAGAGTGCCTGCTAGGGATGTGCATAACATTCGCTGTTTGGACGAATTTGGACAAATCCATATGTTCATATATGAACTGAATGTTACGACATTTGTACACTGACATTCGTGAACCCTGGGGAGGTGGGAAAGTGGCTGCACCAGCCACATTTACAATGGATCCAGAGTACATTCAACATGGATTGAGAGCAAATTCAAAGTGGATTCAGGGTGGATTTGATGCTTTCAGAGCGAATATGTTTCCAGAGATGTATAAATACGTATTGTATGGGATACGTATGAGTTCATATCGAATAGAACCCTACCACATTCAAAGGGGATCTATTTGAATGAATAAAAATTTTCTTACATTTGATTCAATATGAATTGAATGGAAAAAAAAACCCATTTGTGCACATCCCTACTGCCTGTGTTGAGAGCGGGGGGGGGGGGCTTTGAAGCTCCCAAGAGGGCATTTTGGCATCAAGCTTTGTTGAGACACTGAAATGGGTCCTCCTTGTATACTAGGCCACAGAGTCCAGCCAGTGTGCCACCCCATAGTATGTTGATAGACCACAAAAAAGAAGTCTACAGGTAAACCTGTATAGGACCCCATTTTGAACACCCTAACCTGGTCTATGCTCCATCCTGTGTGGACAGAGTATACTAGGAAGAGGCTGGGTCTCCCTTACCCTGCACCAGCATGTGGAAAGTATGCCCATAGAGTCCTTCCCATTCAGTACATTGCAAAAAGGGTCTATGTACTCTCAGTTACATCACAGTCTTATGTCCTTAGGTTGGCTCAGGGATTGTACTCTATTTCTGAATGCACAGCAGCAAGGGTGGATTGGCTTTGTAGAGTGCCTGGTTTGCACATAAAAGCTTCTAGACACCATATCTGGTTTTGTCCCAGAAGAAGGCAATGGAAAATCATTTTGGCACTGTTGCCAAGAAAGTGAATGGACAGACCTGTGAAATAGAAATGGTGGGGTACTGGTGCAATTGAAACATGCAAATCCAGTTCCAATCCTTTCTGGAATTGGTTCAACATTGTTTGAACGGGGGGGGGGGGAGTGAGAGAAGAACACAAAGGCTGTGGTCACGCCTTTACTTTAAACCTTCTTCAGTACATCTTCAGGTCTGACTGCTCAGACCTTTTTGTTTCTATCCACATGGAGGGTGGAAAGTCCACAAATAAATCAGATAGAAATGAAAAAGGCATGAGCAGCCAAACCTGAAGATGGACTGAAGAAGGCTTCAATGAAGGTGTGACCACGACCCAAATGGTTTACTCACTTTCCACCAACCACCTCTGGATATACCTATGTATTCACAGCATCTGAGTTAAAGTATTCTTGTTTTCATTATTAGACACCCAGCTTACGGTAATAGTTTAACTGTCAGGCACAAACCTACAAATCCTTGGGTTGAAATTCGAAAGTGGCCATAATAGCAGACAGTGGTGTAGAATAGTGGCTGGAGAAGTGGTGGTTCCTGGGTTCAAATTCCCACTCTGCCATGAAAACTCACGGGATTACTTAGGGCTAGTTACAACTTCTCATTCAAACTACACCACAGTGTTGTTGTGGGGATAAAATAGAGAGGTGGTGAATGTTATGCACCAATGTGGGCTCTTCTGAGGAAATTTGAGGAAGTATAACTACCATATATAAATAGCTTACAGGATTTTGAGTTTTTAGAGGAAAGTCAGAAACATCTGCTATTTCCAAGTACAGAATGTTAAAGGGAGAAGACAGTGTACATGTAAAATGGAATCATTGATTTTCTAACAGTGTCTTCAGATACAAACATAGGAAGAACCCTGCTGGTTCAGGTCACAGCCCATCAAGTCCAGCATTGTCACTCTTCATGAGGCTAAGAATGTGGTGATGAAACATGCTAAAGTCTCAGAACTTAGAGAAAGAATATAGTGATATGGACCACTGAATTAGCAAATTGATCTAGCCTTGCTTTTCCACACTGCACATCTCAGATGCTTTTGAGTTTAAATATGCAGAGCGTCAGTCAGAACACCAATGGCTTTGCAGCTGGCTCTGAAAATGCCCTCATGACCATCATGAGATCATCAGCGGGACTTTTCTCATGATCCAAGACAGTAACTGTTATTTGACTATGATGACCACAATCTTTGAAGGGCAGCATTTTTAGAGACTTTCCTCTAGGGAAATATTTCAGCGCTTCCATCCCATTCTTCCTTCGGGTGCCAGGTTTCATGATTATTTAAGTTTTGTCTCAGTAGATTGTTATTCCTCTGCACTGTCTTATCTGTTTGCCAAAGCGAAGATAAGAAGTAAATCACACACAAAGTTAAATCCCTTACAGCACAAGCATGGGGAGAGGACAAGTTCCCAGGATCTAAAAACCTAGAAGAAATGAAATGGACACACAGTTGGTCTTATTTGAATGGGGAACCTGAAGGACAAGTTGCAGACATTAAAGCAGATTCTCCAGAGCTGGGTGGCTTAATTTTTTTGGCCAGAAGGTTGCCTTCAGCTTTTGCAAACCCTCCAGGGACTGCACGCCAGGAAGATGCGTGTGTGGCCAAAAATGGGTGGAGATACTGCTGATTATAAAGATGGGATGATTTGCATCTTTATGAGGGAGCAGGGCTGGGAGCAGAGGTTCAAGCTGCTCTGCTTATCCTATTGCTGTTTCTATTTTTTCTTTCCTATTCTGTATAAACTGGTAGGGTTTTCAAGAATCAGATAAAATGACTCGGAGCAGGCATGCAAATACAGCACATTTTGCCATGGCAACAATCCAACTCAGGGTCCAATAAGCAGTCTCAGAGCTGCTTTCTGAGCACTGAAATGCTGTGTCTTGAATAAGCCCTGAAATCCTTGCATGTACCCTCAAGACCCATTGGCAGACAGCGCTGAGTAAATAGGCAAACTTCAGTACCCCTCCAGTGTGGCTGGAATGGCCTGTTGTGACATGGCCTTCCTGTAAACCAGTTTTACTAACACTTATTCTTTTGGGTGTCTGAAAAACCCTAAGGAAGGACATGTCCCATTAGCAGAAGAAGTGCAAATGATACTAAGAAGTTCAAATCCTCTGACCAAAAAGCATATCTACTTGTGGTGGCCATACATTTTCAAGCACAATCACCATCGAAGGTGCTATTTTGGAACGGTGTGATTTCCTCTCTCAGCAGAGGCACTTCATATCATCATTTCAGCTTATACTTCTGTACTCCAAAATGGAGATGAGAAGGCTTCATTTTGAGCAGCAGCCTGGAGATGATGGGTAGCAGGGTCAGATCAGACAAGGGGAAGTATTTCTTCCCCCGAGGGTCACCAGGGTTAGATAAATTTGTTGATGGCAGGGGTATCAATGGCTACTAGAATGGATGCCTAGGTACATCCTCCAGGCTGGGGAGACAGGTAGGATATCTCTAAAGGCTATTTCCTGGGTTTTGAGAGCAGGTGAAGGTTTTGCCTTTGTCTTCTGCTCGAGATGCCCATGTGAGGACACCACCATGTGGAACAGGATGCTGGACTAGATGTGTGGTGGCCTGATCCAGCAGGGCTCCTCATATGTTATCATGTTCTTATGTGTCCCTGAAGCAGCTGCATGCTTTTTAAAGTGGAGACCCAGCCTAAAGTTGCAGGGCAGTAATATGAATGTTTTTCATAGTGAAAGGAGGGAGGAGAAACTTAGGAAAAGAAAATTCCAGAATGGAAAAGAAAAGAGATTTCTGCCTAGTGCAGATTGTCAGAAAGCATATGAAATGGACAACCACAACAAAAATTTAGTGGAAAACATGCTAAATGCCTGTTGACAAAGAACCACCTTTTCATCAGAACTAGTTATTTCAAAAATATCCAGTAGGGGGTGATGAAAGAGCAGACAAGGTAGAACCAGCATCTGCAGAAAGCCGCTGCTTGCTGTATTTTCAATGAATTGTTAGACCTTTCAAATGTGTGACAAGACCATTCCCATGTATTGGACAGCAGCAGCTGGCATAATCAACTGCAACATACAGTTGAGTCTTTTTTTTTAAAAGGTGATCTGGCTCTTACTGTATTATCCATCCTCATAGCGACTGGTCCTGTAACTTCCAAGAAAACAATGTGACCAGGGAAAAGGATAGCAGGCTGTGTCTTATATTTCTTTATTTTCATGCATGGACATAACAAATGTTACTTTTGTATGCTAACTTTCTCCTGAAATGGAAAGAGCAGCTTATTTATTGAATAATTGCTCAATTTTACAAGGTTTTCGTGTCTTTTTAAAGCTAAAATTAGCAATCGTCTTGCATTTTTCAGAAGGCTAATCAATAAATTTGAACCTTCACAAGAAGCACAATAAATTGCAGCAGGGGGGTAAATAAAGCAAGATATTGTTTATAAAAATAAAGAGTTGCATCTTTTGCACAGGGCAAAACTGAAGTACAAAAGGTGTTTTTCCAAGGTAAAGAGTCACACATGTGGCCAGCAGAGTTTAAAGAGCAGTCACTCAGAACATCATTCGTTAGGTTTCACCCAGAGGGCCTAACATACCATGACAAATTTGGCTAAGAATCCCTGTGCCTTTAACTTATTTGTCTCTTCAAGAGCAGGCAGTTGGACAACAGCAGGAAAGCAGCTATTAGAAAACTCTCATTCTGTGATGTAAACAGAGTTTCAGGCCTGGTTTCTGATGGAAGATGAGTTACAGTAGTATCCCAGTTCTTGTGGATTCTGTCAGCACAGCTTCACCATTGTGTATTTCATGTTGTGCACCACCTCAGTTTTTGAGCTCCACTGATTCATTATAATGTGGCTTGGCTCCCATACTCTTAAGTCACTGGGCTGGAGGAGTGCAGCCATGACTGGGAAAGTACATTGATAAGCAGCCTGTTTCTGCCTTTGTGAGTTCGAGGCCAGGAGGGGAGCAGAGGAGGGTAGTCTGTAAGGGGGCAGTTGCCCCAGCAGCTATCCAAATATTTTAAAATTGCATGGACAATGTCAGGCCTCATCCCTAAGGAGTAAATACAACGTCACCTTGGCAACTTTACCATATCCACTATATCCCCTCTAAAAAGCATAATAGTCTGTTGCTGGAAAACCCAGCACTGGTGACAGATTTTCCAACCATAGCACTATTGACTTTGTGGACAGAGTGGCCGCCATCCCTTCTGTCCACTGCACATGCACAGGGGCTGAAACAGATGGCCATGCATGCACAGTGGTGGCAACGTGCACTTCTGGGTATCCAGGCCAGCCAAATACCTAGATGTGAGTGTCACTAAAATGCACAAAGACTGTGCCATCCATAGTGATGCTGAACTTGCAATTGATAATGCTAGAGGGGCAATACTCCAGATTATTGCTTGGTCACAGGATATCTTGATGATGGCTGGAGGCAGCTTCAGAAGTTGTGTGAAGGATGTGATGAAGGAAAAGCCAATGGAAGAGACAACTGGATGGGAGCAAGAGTCGTACAGAGGGTGTCTAACCCAATGCCTGTTAGTTAGTTAGTTAGTTGCCATCTGTTGGGTCATTGCTCTGATCCAGCCATTCCTTCACTGCCTTCTCCTTCAGCAGGCAGCGGGGGGGGAAAAAACAGGCACCCAGATAACCTTTGTTCAGTTGCCTCTTGCTTCAATAGCTCCACTGCTCAGCCCTGACAGGCTTCCCTCACTTATTTTAACCATTAAAACACCACCACAGGAGCCTACCCAGTCTCTTCCATGCCTCCCTCCAGTCCTAAATACTAAAAGTTTAGCAGCCGGCCTTTCCAGCTATGGCTGCATCTCCTCTTAAGCCTAGTTTGTCTGCTGTTAAGTTTTCCTAACCCCGAGTTTTGCATATAATTCATTGCCTTGCTTTATGTGGTTTCTGTTTATGCACCATTTGGCAGGCATCTAACCTCCTGTGTATAAATCAAGGTACCACTGTAGCTGCTTTGCATTTGGAAATCAAGCCCCAATCTTCAGTGATCTTAATGATCATTGGGTAGCATACTGGAAAAGATTTCCATCAGTTAAGTAACAGATTTCCAGGTGACCTTAGAAATGTCCTGAATGTGAAAGAAATTGCCTAAGTAACAGGCATGCCCTTTTAATATACATTTTGCTATTAACTACAGTAAGGCTGCATTCACACCTAAATTTTCATCCAGCTTCATTCCACTTTCAGAGTAGGATAACGCATTGGCAAAGTGACAGGAAGTTTGCTTTCAGCCATATCTAACTCAGAAAAATCCACCTTACGGTTAGATAATTTGGAGAGAAAATGACGAGTCACTTCACTGATGTGGCCTCTCACGCTGAAGTTAAACTGAAACTTGATTAAAACAGGTGTGAACGCAGCATGATGCAAGGGAAAAAAGGCACTATTCTTGTATTTTACATAATTTTTCAAAGGAGACTCTTAGTAGATATCCCTTTCATGACACAACAACTTAAAATATATATGTATATATATGGTATATATGGTATATAAAGGCCATGAAGACGCACCTCTTTGCCCTGGCCTTTGGCTGAGGTGATTATATCCGCCCCGCCCCCCAACAGTACAGATACTATCATTTTAAATATGGAGTGTATTGTTTTAGATTTTCTGAATTTTTAAAGTGGTTTTAATGTATATTCTGTTTTTAATCTGTTATTTTAAAGGTTGTTACCAGCCAAGAGACCTTTGGGTGTGGGGTGGGATAGAAATGTAAATAAATAAATAAATATAGGAACCCTCTAAAGTTGGGCAACTGTAATAAGCCTCCGTTCTCCTTCTGGTATCGGTTGCACTAGTTCAAGATCCTATGAAGTTACTTTATGAAATTATACAGTAGTTACATCTTGTATTGCCTATTCTGCAGCAACTTCCCAGTGTCTCAGGTTTCCTCCATTACTTAGCTTTTCCTAGCGGGAGATGTCATGTTCTAAATCTGTAAAATTCTGAATACAAAGACTCTGTTTTATTACCAACTGGCCATCTTCACTATTCACAGAGCAAACCTGGAAAGCAGGTTACGCAAGAGATGGTTTAACAATTCAAATATGGGCAGAGAAAAAGGCTATTATCTTCATTGCCTTCTTTTGATTTCCCTAATACATTTGGCTGCTCTTGTGGGGAAATGGATGCTAGAATAAATGAGTATTTGTTCCAAAGGCTCTTGTTATTTTCTTATGTGAGGTTCCTGCACAACTTGGGTCATTAAACTGAAAAAGGCACTAAAATCTGTCCTGACACTTGATCAGGGGTGGGGGTGGGGGTGAAGAGCAGAAGGAGGAAAGTTTGCTGCCATGAGCCACGGCTTGGCCGAGTAGACGGGGGACACCCAGACGATATCAATCCCAGGGGCTCTGATCGTGTGTCAGGCTTGATGTTGCATGGCCACACACACCCTTCTACTTAGTCAAGCTGTGGCTCATGTTAGCAAGCCCGGTGCCCCTTTCCTCCTTCTCCTCTTCACCCACCCACCTCCAATTGTGTGTCAAGACAGTGCCCAAAGGCACTAAAATCCAGTGGGTGGGCAATGAGGAGTGGCAGCAGTAATCGGAATCCGGCAAGAAAACCCCTGTTTCACCAGGGGTTTATTTTCCCTGGATTTTTGCAGAAAAATCCGGGAGGAAAGAAGTGGAATGGGGATGGGGCTTTCCGGATTCAGATTACATGCCAATTACATGAGGATGAGTGGCGAATTCACACCCAGCCTGGATTTTAGGGCCTTTGGGAACATAGCCTGAGCCATAGATGGAGCAAGGATAAACCCCAAGCCTTTCTCTTCTTCTTCAGGGCTGAAGAATTAGCTCCACCATTTAGCCCCTAAGGGGGAAGGCCACCTCATGGAGATGTGTCTTCAGTTCCCAAGCAAATAGGAACCTTGGGACTCTGCCATTTCTCTACCTTTGAAATTATTTATTTATTTATTTAGAAAATGTATATCCCACCCTTCACTGAATGGTTCCAGGGCAGGTTACAATGAAATTAAAACATATTGAATAGTAAAGCATAATTAAAACTATAACCCCTTTCCTCCCACCCTCACCCTCCCTCCCTAACAGGACAGTCCCCTGAGGAAACTGTTTAAAAAGCAAAAACCTGGGTAAAAAGATGTTTTCACCAGGCACCAAAAACTATACAATTAAGATGCCTGGTGAACCTCAAGGGGGAAGCTGTTCCAGAGTCTAGGGGACACAACAGAAAAGGAGCTTCTTCATGTCCCTATGCCTCATACCTCCGAAAAAGAAGGAACTACCTCTCCCTGAGATCTCAGTGCTTGGGCAGGTCTATATGAGAGAAGGCGCTCCTTCAGATACCCTGGGCCCAAGCCATTTAGGGCTTTATATCAAAAAGTTTTCCTTCATATTCCTGACAAAACATAGGGGTGTCTTCTGCACTTCACACCAAGAATTATGGTACTTCTCCTCTCAGAAAGAACACAGAAGCTATCTGATTGCCTACTATATTTTGTCTGTCAAAAAAAGCCAGCATTAACAGAATCATTGGTCTTCATTCAGGTACACACACTGTGACGCCCACCACTCAGCTCAGACGACTGTATGCACAGAAGATAACGACAGCTTATTGTCTAAAACATGAACCTTCAAAATTAATCTCAGCGGAGGTTTTCTTGATAATGATTAATCACAACGCCATGTTTGTTTGGGTTTTTCCTCCCCTCAGCGGTGTCTGCTTTATTCACTTCTGTGACTCAGCAGATGAGACAGACAAGTATCTCAGACTGGAAATAATTCTTCTGCAAGCTGCTAGAGGACTCACTAATGCTGGCAAAAGAACCACTAGTTTCTGAGCCTGATGTTGACACAAAGAGAAAATACACTGGGAAGCTGCCTATGACCCTTTCAGCTAGTTTTGCCCAATACTGTACAATGTAAAGTTTACATAATTACTTGGATGGATCAGATGTCTGAGCTTGGTCCAGGAGGGAGTGTAGCTTCCTGAAACCCAGAGTGCTCCCTTGAAACACGTTTTTAAATGATCCCTTTTAATTTGTGCCCCCTGGTGAAAATGCTAACTTTATTGTCATGTTCTCTGTTTTGATACATGCATGACACATTGTGTGCTAGCCATAAAGCAATTTAATAACTAACATTATGACCTAGATTACCTATTCTGTTTTTCCACAACATATTTGTGCCTTCTGGGATATCATCCAGGAACTTTAAACTGGTAGAAAGCAAACTGGAAGCCAAAACTACAGATGACATTCTTTTTAAAAAATGTGCTTCTTTCTTTACATTTATAGCCTGTCCTTCATCAGCAGTCCCAGAGCAGATTACAACATGCTGCAAATAAAACTATATCATACATGAAAAGTGATATTAAAAATTACCAATCCAGCAACTTGTAGTGCAGTTGAAAGCAAGGAATAGTTAGCCAATGGCCTAGTTAAAGAATTACATCTTCAATAGGGTGACCTTGTGGAATTCTAAACCAGGGCTCTTTCTACACTGGGCTTTATTCTGGATTATATCCCAGAATGGGGACATGCCATATCCATGCCAGTGCAGACTAAAACAGGCCCTGGGCAGGGCATGCCGTAGTTGCAGGAGTATGCGGATGGCAGGTCCCTATTCAAGGATATAATTCAGAATAAGACCCAATGCAGAAAGGATCCAGAGGCCTTTTCGGTACATGCAGGGGACATATCCACCATTTGCTTTGGCCGGTAAGGGATACATTGCCAACACGTCCCTTACTGGCCAAGGTGTGGATGGTCAATCAGTCCCCCATGTGTACCAGCCTGGAAAGGCTGCCACTGGGGGTGGATGCCTCACCTCAGGCTGCTGCCATTGGGCCGTATAAACCCACAGGCTGGAAGCCCCTTTCGGGGGTGGGACAAGACCAAACTGAGACTGTATTGGGGTACCACAGGCTTCCACCACCCCAGTTGGGCTGGCAGCAGCCAACAGGGGCTTCCTGAGTGCCCACCCCCACCCAGGGATGTGCATCACCCCCCAGTCCCCCATGCCCCACTTACCTTTCCAGTCCCCTGGCTCAGTCTGGATAGGTCCCAGGGCTTGCTGGGATCGATCTGCCACATTCTGCACAGGCACGTGCAGCAGCAGACCACTCCCACGCTGACATGACATCAGACATGTTCCACATCTCGGCCGCAACTGGGGCCGAGGATGCTTCTGGGTGGAACCAGCCATCCCAGAGAGCAAATGGTTTGTCCCAGAACTGTCCTAATTCTTAGCCAGAGGCCTAACTGGGAAAAGGCCTCTGCTTCCTATATCTTTGAGTTACTGTATGTGGAGCAGAGGACTTCCAGAGATGTTGCCTGCACTAACAACTGCATCTTCTGAAAGCCACTCTTCTGCACTACTGAAAAGCATAGGAACCCTGACCATGACTCCACATGACAGCCCTAATCTTTGTCTATTTACCAAAGCAGTAAAATGATGGTATATAAGGCATCTTGGAAGTAACTCTACCTCATGCAACAGGGGAAGTCACAGTCCCTACATGGTGTCCAATCTGACTCCAGATTCTAGTCCAGTCTTTTGTTTTGTTCTTGCTTCAGCCCTATCTCTTGCTGTGAAAAAACTTTCTGTCTTGACTTTGGACCTCCCTGACTTCTACAAATAATGGTTGGGATTTGTTGATATAGACAGGATCTGCACAGTGCTTTTCCTGGCAGTGTTTTAAGTAAGGGCTGCCAGGAATAGCACTAAGAAAAATGCTATGTTCATAGGCATAAGAACATAAGAGGAATCCTGCTGGATTAGACCACAACCCAATTTGTCTAGCATCTCATCTCACACAGTGGCCCACTTATTACTTCTGGGCATTCTCAAGCAGAAGATGAGGCCTTTGGAGGAATCCTGCCTGCCTCTCCAACCTAGGTATCCATTCTAGTAGTCACTGCCCCTTTCTGCACTTAAGAACATAAGAGAACATAAGAGGAGCCCTGCTGGATCAGGCCACAGCCCATCTAGCCCAGCATCCTGTCCACACAGCGGCCCACCAATTGCTCATGGACATGTCAAACAGAAGACAAGGGCAAACCTTCACCTGCTTTCAAATCCTGAATAATTTAGTGTCATCAGCAAACTTTTGGGATCACTATATGACATAACTTGTTCCACAATTCTCCAAAACCAGTAAAATAGGCCCATTTTTTCACTCTTTTGGAAACAATTTTGCAAAGATATGTGTCACAAAATTGGCATTAATATTCAGGCCATATGATGGTGAAAAGAGAACTTTCTGGCCTTGTTTTTAACCTCTTCTTTAAACCACTTAGAAATTTTGTAAAAAAAAAAAAATTATGAGAAGCAGTGTTTGTTTTATGATTGGCTCTTCTACAATAAGGGCAATACCAGAAATCTCAGCTTGCAAATTGCAGTTATACTAAGTTGGCCTTTTTGAGAAGGAATTCTTTCATCCATATTCCTCTCTCCTGATTCTGTATTTTTGTTGAGGCCTCTAAAATGTTGGCAAAGGGCTCACTTAGACACTTTCATTGCTGTTTAGCTTCCTCCTGTCATTGAGTCCGACCTTCACTCTTGCTTGAAAAGGAGACTGAAGAAAGAGATCTAGAATTCTTCAGTTGCTTGACTCCATTTCTCAAATCAACAGGCATATGGATACCATAGAGTAACAGCACAGTTAATCTCAGTAGTATTACCTACATGTTAGCAATTAAAAACAGACATATTGCTCATTCAATCATTGCAACATTATGTTGTGCCACACCCTTTGGAAACAATTGTTCTTCTGCCAAAGACAAACAAAAACAGTTTCAAGTTCTTATGGTTCTAGTAAGTTCCTGGAACATCTCTGTGCAATGTACTAAAGTTCTGAGGACTTTTAGCATTATTTAACATTATTACAGTACATGGCCGCAACACAGTGGGGTTTGTGCATCCTAAACCAGGGTCGTGCACCCTGGAAACTGGCCCCCTTGTTGGTTGCACCATAACAGGATTCAGCTGCTGTCTACTGCGTGTGGGCACCACCAGTGAGGATGCCCGAAGGGCTAATAATGTGACATTTGGTGGCATGAAGGCTCAGGCTTTTGTCCAAGTCCCTTATGTTGGGTGGCTTGTACCCTAAAAAGAAACCAACTTTTAGACTGCTGCTCCTTGTTTCTTTGCTACTCAGTTCAGTCTGATTGCTGTTCTTGTTGCCTAGAGACCTCTGACAGTCTTCCTAAGTGCTTCAAGGCAAAGCTATCCTAACCCCAAATTATTTCTTTCTCTAAACCTAGGTATTCACAAATAAGTTTGTCTTGCTCCCATGTATTGTTGAGCAATTGGCACCAAGGATAATGATTAATGGCCATACGTGCCTAACCATGCCTAGAGTCCAAATAAGATATGGCATTGAAGATCTATGGAAGGAGTGAAAGAGGACATGATGTCATCCTGGAGAGCCACTGCAATAAAGTTCTGAAGCACTTTCAGGACAAAATTAATTACAGATTTGGATGGGTAAGGATAAGCTGTCATTCCTGCAATTGTATATTCTTTCAGTTCTCCCCTATAGTATCATGGCTTATTAGAGCTGACCATACAGGTACATTAAGGCCATTAGCCCTTCTGGAAGCTGTAGTGGATTGCCTTCTCGAGATCTTCCTGGACCATGTAGTGTTGAACAAGTCATTCAACAGGTAGTAATCCGTAGAATGCTTCTATAAGGGCAATAGGAGAGGGAACATTCCTATTGGATGGTAACCCTTTGATATCCTAAATCATATTTTGATCTGCAACAGATGATATAGGGCAGATCCTCAACAAGACTAAAATGTAGTCTACGGAGCTTGATTGAGAGCGGCGAGGTAGCTCCAAGGCAGTAATGTTTGCACCCTCTTCTGGGTGCAACACTGTGATTGGGCATGGTGGTGAACGTGGATGTGCAGACACATGCCACATCCTAATCACCATGGCAACATCCAGGCACTGAGGCCATTGCCATGGCAATCCAGCCTGTTGGGCCTGGCCATTCACACTTCAAATGTTGGTAGTCCAGTTCAGGACTACCTTAACCAGTGATGAGGGTGCAAACAGGCCCTGAGAGAGAGAAGCTGTGTATTACTGTAATTGTGTTCTTCTTTCAGTAAAAAAAATAAAAGGAGGAAAAGGAAAAATGCATAAACATGAAACATATCAGTCAGATAAAATTTATTATACCTGCACCAAACTAAGTTAGCTTTTTTCCATTCCACCAAAAAATTAATTCAAAAGTTCACAGAAAACATATATCAACAATCCAACTGTGCAACACCCTCTGAAGAATCTACAGTTCCTCATTCCTAAGAATAGATTAAAGATATCTTAAACCTGAACTAGCTTTCCAAGGAAGGGAGTCTGAAGAACGGGGACATATAGAGGTGACAAGAGAAGAGGTGATAGAATTCCATGACAGATTAAATGCTAAGAATAGCAAGTCTGGATGGCATGCACCTGAGACTTACTTTAAGAACTCCAGTGTAAAGTTACAAATCTGTAACAAAAATATGTAAACTTGTAGTTCAGACTAAATAAGAAATGTGTACATGCTGCAAGTTGTTCTTCATAGATTCATAACACAGCCCTCTGTAAAAATCTTGTGGAATGAAAATAGCCATTGGCTATGCCTCATGATATCATCATAGTTTTATTGAGTGTTATATAAAGCTCCCAAAATTTCCATTTTTTTCAGGTTTGAGATGAGCAGACTGTCATTTTGCTCTCCGGTTTGCGAAAAGTCCCACTTCTGAAGCCCTGCATTTCATGTGGTTTTACTGAAGCAACCAAAGTTTGATCCAGGAACTGACAAGCTTGGCTTTTGTCCATCCATACCACATTGTGTCTGGAATTTGCCTTCCATCCCAGGCACTGAACTGTATAGCTTCTATGCCTGCCAATTAGGACTAGTCCAGACGCACGTGAATCCTAGTCAAGTGATTCATGAAAGCTGATGTGGGCAGCCTTCCTTTTTCAAAACATTCATTGGCTGAGTAATCTCCTGCCCATCTGATAAATTCAAGATGGGTAGCAATGTTAATCTGCTAAAGCAAACACTTACTTCAGCCTCCCCTCCCCAGAAAAGGAAAGACAGTTCTAGCCATTGCAAACTTCATCTAATCTGTGTTCAAGATAGTACGTAACCTTTCATACAAAACTTAAGAGTTGATAACACAGTATCCTGCCACACTCCTCCACCACCACCACCCATGCACACAGACATGATTAGCACAATGAACTATTAAGATGAGATATAATTTCTAGAAAGCATGAAAAGATTGAACCTCCTCTTAGCTTTCTGCATTGGAAGATTCACAGTTATGTAACCCTCCCCCCTATGCATATAAAGTATAGGAGGGCCTGTCTGCACTTTCCTCAGTGAAATGGTCTAATAACACCATTCAACTGAGGCACAGAGGGAACCATTTGCACTTCAAGTGCTGGTGTAGGCCCCAATGAGACTACCAACATTTGAGGTGCAGATGGCCTGGCCCAGGAAAACAGGTTGCCATGGCAACAGCACCATCAATGTCCACCTTGTGTCCAGATGTAACTACAGATTGGCTTATGGTGTGTGACTGCACATCCGCAACCACTTCATGTACAGAAGAGGGTGGAAATGCTGCTAGCTAGGAGCTCCCTAGCTGCTCCCAGTCAAGCTGTGGAAAGATTTTAATTGTCCATAGCTAGCAAAGACCTGGATGGCTAAAGTGAGTTCCCGGATACTTCAGGACTGTGGCAGCCATGCAGAGTGTGAACAGGCCTCCCCAGGAGCAGCTGGAACTGCTCCCAGGAAAGTGCAGACAGACTCATAGTTTCCCACTTAAAATGGACATTACATTCTGAAAAACCATTGAGGAAACCAAATCCATGTTAACCATCAAGTAAAGCAAATCCAGAATATCCACACTTTATTCTGGAATATCCAAATATAGCAGAATAAGTAGCTGACATCTGGATGCAGCCTAAGTTATTATAGTTAATGAAATACCAGGGTTGAGTTAAATGTTGAATAGGCTCCTTTGGCTTACATTGGTCATTGGCTTGCATTGAGATGACCAGTCTGCTCAATAGTTATTAAGTTGAATGGTGAATTGGTTTCTCACATCAAGTCAATGGAGGAAATGAACCTACATTAAAAGGAGCACAGCCACCCTAGACCTTGGTGGCTCAATGTATTCAGTCTTTCCCTACATCTCCTCATTGACTGAGTCCTTGATGCTTGAGCAGCCTCCTATCAGAGGGGGAAAGGGGGAAGGAAATAAGATGGGTTGAAGATGAGGGGATAAAGCAGTTCTTGACACAAGAAGAGTCATAATTTCCAGCAGGAACACCTGAAACCTAACCAGTACTAAGATGAAACTGCACCATGACACCACTGTCCTGAAGGATCTGGTACTTACTGCCAGCTTGATCATCTCCAGAAATGGAAAGCTATGGTGAGCCATCAAGTCATATGCAAGAGGAGAGGTCACTAATCAGCATAGGGAATCCCACACAGTTGGAATCCACATTACATGAGGGACTACTGTAACATAAACTGGATATACTATATACATTTTCAACCAGATGCATGTGCTAGAAAGAGAAGATTTGTGCTCATCAGACAGCACATCTGGATGTTTTCTTGGGCGGGATGGAATAGTGCAGTTTTAAAGGTTTCCAGCTTTCAGTCTACACACCTTTTTACTGATTGGAGAAAGTTGAAAAACAGCCCACAGGAAATATGAAAAACAGGCCACAGTGCAGTCTATCACTATGACTTCTCACAGGGTATGCTTAGGAGCATAAGGGCATCAGTTCACTAAAAGTAAGCAAGCTTGAGTATGAAACCACAGGTATGATGTAAGATGTGATTAGACCTAAGGCCAATTCGCACTTTGGCCCATAGTTTACAAATAGTCAACAGCTGGCCAGGTGCATCTGCACTTACAGGAGACGCTTGCAGTCTAAAAGTGCCCCCTGCCTGCCCAGTCATGAGGTGGCCGATCGCACGGAAAGTAAGCTGTTGTTGAGTAGCACTCGTACTTACATTAGTTTCTAAAACACCTTTCCAGTTCACAGGAAAGTTCTGTACCAACAAGCCTTGGAAGTAGAAGCTTGGAAGTATATTACGAGTGAGGACAAATGTTAAAACAGTTATGCCCACCCCTCACAGTCCCAACAGAGGAGGATATTCCATTAATTATCAGTCTGTTCAGAAATAAGCAGCTGTGCTAGAGATGCAAATTGAAAGGAAGGAGAGATTCTGTGCTCAAGTTGCAGAAATAGATCCATTTTCTTATACATCTCAGCTGTTCTCAGGTGTAAGGAAATAGGGCAGTTTTCAATTCTCAGTGTAATGCCAAGCATTCAATATTTCCAAGGAACTGAACAGGTGGAGTCAGCTCTCTTACTCATCTATCCATCCACATAGGGATCGAAAGTTTCAAACCCCCCATGCAAAGGTTCTTTTCACATAAGCCAGGGCATCACATTTTGCTTAATCTAGACATGGCCACGAAGAGATTTTTATAATGAAAACATGTCCCCTCCCAGGAGACTTGAGCAGATGGAGATGATGTTTGCACTAGAACACCTGGGGTGGTTGTAAACACTGCATAAGCTGGCAAGACGCCTTGCAGCAGAGGAAGGGATTTGTTTGACAGGATAGAAGTCAAGGTCTATGGAATTTACAACTTGAGATGGAGGACAGGTTGAGGCAGGGCTGACAGAAGCTCCGGATGACCATCACCAAGATGAGCATTCGGAAGGAGTCCTGTATATTTTGAAACAAACAAACAAATGAAGTCTCATTACATATGCCAGATACATTTATTGGCTATAGTTGTTCTACAGCTAACATGTAGCCTTTCAGTGTTTGTGAAACTTACTACTCATAATTACCTCCCAGTGATCATGCTGCCTGGGGCTAAGGCAACTCTTAGCCACCCCAGATATGAGACAGCAAAACGTATGTATGTATGTATGTATGTATGTATGTATGTATGTATGTATGTATGTATGTATGTATGTATGTATGTATGTATGTATGTATGGTGGGCCACAACAATAAAATATAAAATATATAGGCCAAGGTCACATCTTCATTTTAAGCCTTCTTCAGGTCTGACTGCTCACACTTCCCTACCCCATCTGCCTTGCCCTTGAAAGTGAAAAAATAATAAGGGACCAGTGAGGACATCCAGAGTGTACGAATGGTAAAGCGATGGGAGCTTTCTTTTTTATTTTGTTACCTGCCCTGAGATCACTTGATGAAGGGCAGGCTTTAATGAAATCTAAAAGAAATAAATAAGTGGAGGAATTCTGCCATATTGTCTTCAGTTGCAGTTTGCACTAGGCCTGCTCTATAAAAAGCCTTTTTTTACATGCTAGTTATGGCTACCAGTACATTGCGTTGGAATGCAGTTTTTGCTTGAGGCAGCATCTGGCTTTGGAAGGCCCCGCTGGAAGGCTAGGCACAGGCATTTGTGACCACAGTAATTGTTGCTGTGACAGCACATTCATAAAGTCTGCTGTGGCCATGGGTGCTATGGAGGTCAGCCAGCGACTGTGGTAAGGGGCGGATGGAGCGTGGCTTGAAGAGAGAAAGGGCTGCAAAACCTTTGGCATCCAGATGACTGTAGTGTGCCAGTGAGCTTTTCTGATAAATGAGGTGCTCTTATGCAGATGTTACTGGTTTTATATCCCACATCATTTCAGCTATTAGGACTGGAGGAGAATGAGGGGAATGGGACCCAGCCAGGGGATGCAAGATGGGCTCCCAATATAAAAAAGACTGAGACAAATCATATACAGATTGTAATAATAAGTAAACAACAAAGTTGGCAGTCAGCTGAATTTAATGTACCCAGGCCAGTCAACCAGCTGCAGTGCCTTCTGCTCCCACCCTGTTTTGTTGCTGGGAACTCTAGAAAAAGCCAGCTGCATACAATAGTAGCTGTGCCAATGGGGAGCTGGAACTTTAAGGGAATCCAGTGGGCCATAGATTTCTTACCACATAAATCAGGAACAGCTTACATGTGGCTTTCCATATGTTGCTGAATCGTGCCCTCCCATCTGTCCAAGGCAGCATGGACAAATGACTGAGAACAGTAGTTTAGCAGCATCTTGGGCTCCACTCCTAGTAAGCCTTCATATTAGTTATACAGAAAAGGAAGGCTTACATCTGCTGTCTTGGTCCTTCATAAATACTACTTGGTCTAGACACAGCAAAGAATGGGGTGTAGCTACCACTGGGGAAAGCTGGCTTTGTTCTGTGCTGGAGAACCCCCATAGCAGGCCAACTGGCCAGCTGTGTCAACTTTGGCTAGCTGCTGAGCTTGATATTTATTACTGCACTCAGTGCATGGTTTTGTCTCTCAGGGCCTTTCTCCACAGACCCTTAATACAGGGTCCTTGTAGAACACTTCGGGGCCACATCAATCTGCATGTTACCGCAGACCTGTGGGGCCACACCCCTCTTAGTACTGCTCCATCTGCACAAGACACAACTAGATCCAGATTAAGGAGGCCCTTAATCCAAGGGCAATATTGTACTTCCCTTCCCAACTGCTGGACAGGAAAGGTGTGCCAGGTAATGTTAGGCTTCCCACACATACACACGGCTTACCTCCGTTTGATTGCCAGGCCTATCCTCATCAGGGCACCACCATCTTGAGTGCACATGCATCAGCAGCGTCGCCATGACAACACTGACGGTTTGCGCAATTGCAGTCAAATCAGGAGGTCAGCAGAGCTGCCAGTGTGCTTGCACGGCACCTCTGTTGATCTCCCCATCCAGCAGAGGTACTAATGTTCCCCAGCTGGATGCTTCAGGTAAGTGATTGGGGAAGTTTAGGTAGCTTGTAGAGCACAATTTCATGCTCCACAGCTAGTTGATAATTAGACAACTTCTGGGAAGGCAGGGGGTTTTTGGAGGTTGTAACAGCCTCCTCTAAGTGCAAATGCTCTTGTCCTGGTGTTACCTATTTATTAATTACAGGCCGAAGTGTGAAAAGGCCCCTGATCACTTGTGGACCAATTTGACCAGTTCACAGGAGAACTAAAGGTCTTGTTGTGGATCATGGAAGGTGTGCAGGACTACAGGGCAGCTGCCTTTCATAATGTGCCTCTGAAAAACACCCACTCAAGTCCCAAGGCTAGGAACTTTTGTTCCTAGATGTCAGAGGGATGTGAGGATGACTGCAATGTTCACAGGAACTTCACAACTATGAAGCACAGGCCAGGCCAGATCAGTGCAAGCAGCCTAGATGGTACTGATGAGGTCCATGTCTCTACATGACCCAGATCAAAGCTGAAGTGGAGAAAAGGCCTCAATCTGCATCATATGAGGAGCTCATCTTGTTTGCTTTCCCATGGGCTATTCCAAACTACTTATCACTTCTGCAGATGTAGTTCTACAATGTCTGCTAATTGGAGGTGGAACCCACACCTTATGGAGAAGCTGAAGAGAGAACCTCCTCCATTATCATCCACTCAACTAGCAAGGTGATTGGGTTTAAAGTCCATTAAGAAGTAACAGAACTGCTTTGTCTAAAAGAAATTTCAGAGGATTTCCAGTGAGGGTGGGGATCCCTAAAGAAACAGGAGTGAGAAATAGAAGCTACACTACGAAGAAAGGAAATCTGTGCAGTATTTACATTCTCTGCCTTAATGTCCTGAATCTTCAAGCCATGGGGGACCTCTACATCAAACTGCAGTTAAACTACACATTCTTCCCATGTGACTCTGAATGCAGGAAGTTATAGACATGTTAAATAGTTAGGCGAATGGGGACAATGGTTCCCATTTTTACCCTTCAAGGTCAAGAAAACGCAGAGCGAGATTGTTCTTGCTTGGCTTAGAGGCGTGGGTGATACTGTTCCGCCCTTCCGTTCCTCCCACAGCCTGTTATCCAACCACAAAAAGCTGCTGCCCAGCACATTAGATCACAATGAATCACTGGCTGACCTCTGCCTTCTGAAGTGTTCAGTTTCTAATTTTATGGCCTGTATCAACTGGATTATTGAATCCAGATGTCTGTAAAATGCAGCCATCGAGTACAGAAACCCAACCCACTTGGAGCGGAGCTAAAAGCAACAGCAAGAGTCGGCAATGTTCACTTTTCATAAACTAAATCTGTGGCTGGAGAGACAGCATCTTGTTAGGCCAGCCGTCATAACTGCTGGCAAAGATTTTCCATGCATATGAATTTTCTCTGTTCACTGAATGCCTTTTCTGTAGTCGCTACTCTGTGCCCAAGTACAGAGCTGCGTTTGTACACTTACAGTTGTATGATGGGAGTTTGGCAAAATAGTGGAAACACATTTGCTTGCATTTTGTACATTTTATGGAACTGGGAAGTGGAAATCTGTATGCACAGAAATGCTGGATCTGGAACAGAAAACAGTGAAAAATCAGGAATATTTAAAAAGTAGTGTCTTTTAAAAATAAAAACATACACATCCCTACTTTCAGCCCATCAGTTGCATTCTAACTGCTGCACAATATGACCCTCTTCATATAAAACTTGAGATTTCAGGAAAACAATAACAATAAGATGTGCTTTGATATCCTACTTTGAAAACTTTGTTTAACTGTGTTTGGCACTTGCCATATGCCAAAAATCATTCTAGCCAAAAGAGAAATTAATCAGGTCCCTAGGACCCAGCTACATCTAAGGTTTAATCCACATTCGATTCAGCTTTGGAATGAGAGAATGCACCAGCAAGATGAGTAGCCAACTTCTTTGGCCATGATCACACTTTTACTTTAATCCTTCTTCAGTCCATCTTTAGACCCCATCGCTCACACCTTTTTAGTCCAATCTGTTTTATTCGTGGTCTTTCCTCCCATCAGCACACACTACTGACACCTGATTTTTACAGGTCTGAACCCATTATAGCGTGTTAAATCAGTTTCATTTTTTGGGTGTGATCAGGAGAGAGGACTAAAAGGCACTGAACTGTCCTATAGTGGGTGGATACTGCATGAATTTCTCTTCCCTTTTGCCCACACCACTGAATGACAGAACATTTATCCTATCAGAGCACAGGGGGTATTGTGACAGTGTAGAGGGGCAGAGATCTAAAAAAAGTCTCAAAGGTGTTTCAGGACAGGAACAGAAAGGTGTGAGCATAGCAACTGGAATTAAGGAAGGATGATCAGGTATTGAGTATGGTTGGAGTTGTGTGTTTGGAGTCCAGCTTCTTAATAAGATGGACTATATCAGCAAGGTGTGACCAAAGGGGAGAGAGAGAGAGAGAGAGAGAGTTATGAATAATATGAAAAGTACTGTTTGGCTGCATTCCCACTTATGCTAAAAATTGATTTCAAAATGATCTGAACTTTCTTTGTCCCCATTACCAATTCAGTTCCCGTGGTTTATGAGGAGTAAATCACTAAAAACCACAATAAAAAAACCACCTGTATTTTCAGGTGTTTTTTCCCGCTTTTGCTTCTAAAATGCTTTTTCTTTATTCCTTTGGGAATGGTACAGCAGTATTGGGGAGGATCCATCATCAAATGGGTGGGGTTTCACCCTGCGCAGGACAGCCCCTTGCCAGATTTTTAAAGTGCCAGGAAGCCAAAAGCATTTTTCCCTCACAGACCACTTCACACAACAGTTTCATTTTCAGCCACTTCACACTCACTGATAACAAGTAACAATTCACCCACTCCACACTGATAACAATGTTTCATTTCCCACTCACGGCTCCCCTCACTTTCTCCTTTTTCTGCTGAAAGAATTTTACTTTTTCGCATCTCCACAAGATGAGCTCCAGAGCAGGCAGGGAAGGCTTCGGCGGTGCCTGCTTCTCCCCTCTGCCACTTGTTCAGAAATTTTTAAAAAATTCTTGGCTTTCTGCTCTCTTTTGGGAGGAATATTTGGCCACCCTTGGCCATATCCCAAACCCAATGGGGGAAGAGGGGTGGGCAAAGGGTGGGAGGGAAAACAATCACTTCCCCCAATGTGTGTGTGCGTGTTTAGTGTTTTCTGTGGGGACACAGTTCAGGGTTGACTGTGATTGCCAGATGCGCATTTGCAATGGATTTTGTTGTTTCATTTTTACAACCGTTTTAAACAGCTCAGGTGGGAACATGGCTTTTGTCACTTTGCTGATGTATTTTCTCACTCTGAAGATGAATTGAATGTGGATTAGAATTTAGGCATAGCTGGGTCCTAAGGACCTCACTATCGTGAAACCAGACCTTGCACCTAAAAACACCAGACCTTTTCACACTCGGAAGATCAGGATGGCCCCACACGCTCTGAGATGCTGCATGCACAAACTGCGATGCTACCTCCACCTCAGAGCAGGCTAGTGCATGTGGGCTGCCCTGATCTTCTATACCTGCGAAGCAATAGAAACTGTTCCACAGCTTTACTAGGAGCATCTGGTAAATGAAAGAACACCTCAGGGAGCCTCAGACATTTTTCCTATAGAAAACACTCTTTGGGGTTTTTGGAAGTCCATCTCCACCCATTCCTCAGAAGGCTTCCTAGACTTATCTTATCTTCCTAAGGAAAAGATAAGCAACCAGAGGTACAATAACCATGAGGGATGCGCACAAATGCATTTTTCTGCATTCTATTTGTATCAAATTGAATGTAAGAAAATTTGTATTTGTTTGAATAGATCCCCTTTGAATGTGGTACAAATATCCAATTAAAAAATGCATACATATCTGATACACATCCAATATGCATCTAATACATATCCCATAACATATCCACCCTGAAAGTGTCAAATCTGCCCTCAGTCCACTTTGAATCCACTCTCAAACCATGTTGAATTCACTCGGGATCCATTGAAGATATGACTGGCACAGCTGCTTTCCCACCTCCCCATTTCAGGAACATTCCAAAACATTTGTATTCATACGAATGTCAATGTACGAATGCCATAACATTCTATTCATATATGAATGTCTGAAATTGTACAAATTTGTACAAACAACTAATGTTACAAATATTCATGCACATCCCTAGTAACCACTGTTCAGCAGAAATTCATGCCTGGAGAACAAAACAAGTTCCTTCCTATGGTGAAAGGAATTTATTTTATGTTTATAGCCATTCAGCCTAAATGCAAACTGTATGCAAATCTACGCCCCCTTTCTCCTCTCTTTTTAGTAACCAACCCACTGAAGCCCAGTTCCAGCAACTAATAACAAACTGAGAAAAGTATAACAATGAAAGTATTTTCCCCTAAAGCGTTGTCATTTTTCAAGAAATCACACCTGCTTCTAAAAAGGCACATTCATCACTTCTGCACTAATGTCAAGCTAATTAATTTTCAACTTTAGGACAAGATTACCATACTTATGGTGAGAGGGACAATTCCCCTGTGGCTATGCCTGCTTTTTTCTATTAGTGCAAATATGTTGTTTTTTCTATAGACAAAATAAAATAAAGTATCATGACTGTCCATATCCTGATAAGTGCTTCAGGCTAGGGATGGGAATGGATTTTTTTTTTTTGTATTTGAATTCGAGTTGAATCGAATGTCAAAACATTTGAATGTTTAAAATCCCAATGTTAAAAAAAAAAACTATTCGAATCCATAACATTTAAATATGAATCAAATGTTAGATTTGTATTTAAAGATACAAATGTCCACAACATTCGTATGTGTTATACATATCTGTATGCATTTCGTATGCATCCTGTTTTATCCCGTATGCATCCTGTTTACATCCCATATTATAAACTCAAATGCATAGAGATATGAATGTAATACATACGTATCTGTACATTTGAATATTTCAAATCATTCGAACGAATGTTTCGGGACATCCAAAATACGTTCAAATGTCTAAATTCAAATGTTAAGAAATCCAATTCAAATTCGAATGTCAACATTCGTCGGATTTGAATCGGATTTTTATATTTTTGAATATTCGTGCACATCCCTACTTCAGGCCACAGCTTATAGAGGAGGAAGACCAACAGAGAATGGACAGAGAATGTGTGGGCTTCATTCGTTGCATCTGGTGCTTTGAGACTCACTTGTCCGTACCTGCATTGCTGAATCATGATGGGGTTTCATTCCATCCTGTATTGCAATAATGTTCCATTGTCTTAAAAAGCAATAAAAAGCAATTTAAGGACTTTGCATCTGTGCTGATAATTCTCTGGTGTGAAAGCTGCGCACACTCTGCTAATGCTCAGAGGACAGAAAAGGAGATGGTTTCAGCAGATAGAGGGCTCAATGCCAAGCTTCCGCATGATGTGAAATCAGAGCAACTGCCTTGCCGTGCCTCCCCCTTTAAAGTGGAGATTTATTATAAAGAATTTTCTGCCAAAGGTGAAACTATAGCAACTGCTGTTTGCAGGAAGAGACCTTCAGAAATGAAGCGGTGGACTTGCACACTTTTCGATCTCATTGCCTTTGAAATTCTGCATCAAACTATGGTAATTAAACCTTGTCACGTCTCAGATCCTGCAGTTATGAGAGATGACAATCTGATGATAGCCAAGGGATCACACTCCAAAATGCATCTCTGTTCCTTCCCTAGAGCCCATTTGGGACCATACTGTATCTGGATTATCCCAGCTTGGAGACTATTTCTGCTCATTAGTCCATTTACAATTTCAAGGTATGATTGCACAAGGGGACTATTAGGTGGCTGCAACTGTACTTTCCTGGGTGGGCAGAGGGACAATTTCTCTTTCCCTCTTGGCCAATGTCTGACCTTGTGGGTCTCCCCCACTTCCTCTTTGTTCCATGTCACCACCTGCCTCTTTCCCCCTTCTTTTTCTGGTTGCAGTGGTAGTACTAAGGGTGGAGTTGAACGGCATCCAGGAACTACTTTGGGAGGCAAATGGGTGCTGGTGGGAAGTTAGCCTCATGAGAAAAGAAACCATATATGCCCAATCAATGTGGCTGCAGTGTAGACAGGCCTTACTTCATTTAACTTCCATCTTTTATTTTTTTAAAGGCAGAAGTGTGCAATTCTAAAATTCTGCCCCACCACTGTTACTGCTTTTAATCAGATTATTTCTTTGGCTCTCAGATCCTTAGGCAATGTCATAGTCCTTCAGAAGTCCCCATTTTCCCGTCTACTTCCAAAACAGGGTTGCAAAAATAAACATTTTCCTTAAAAAAAGGACTTCAGCTTGACTTCACACCTTGTCCCTTTCTCTGTCCCTCCAATCTCAACTGACATGTGCCCATTGTACTTCCTACCTCAGCTGACCTTTCTAGCAGCAAGGTCCTGCCTTTCAATCATACTGTAGCCCTCCTTACCCTACCAGTCAGTCTTAATCCACCCATACCTGCTCCTTTTTATAGGCAGGTGTTCCTCTAAGCATAATGAAGTAATTGTACTAAGGGACTCACACTGTAGCAAATATACTTCCAAGGAGCAAACTAACCGCTGATTATTTTGTTCTCAAAGAAGCGAAGCCCATCCTTTTCAGAATACCAGGGCACATTTTGAAATCCATGGTTACCTGAAAGGACTTTATTACATTAAATTATGGCTCCATTAAGTTATCTGTGCCTTCCTGAACCAAGGCAGACAGTCAATGGCTTGAACAACACCAGAAGCTTTATTTCTCCTCACTGTACAACTTTAAAAAACAACAACACCTAACCTAATTAGACATTTCTAAGGAAAGTTTCCATTCTATGGTATTTAATATCATTTTGATTATGTATTTTGCTGGATTTTTCTGGGACATTTCCTAAGATAAGTATAAATGAGCTATTTTGATACCTACTAGATCGGTGATGGCCAACCTATGACACGTGTGTCACAAGTGATACGCCAAGCCC
>MTQE01002208.1:46753339-46770811 GCA_014337955.1 Aspidoscelis marmoratus | reverse complement strand
TGTGAATTTTGACACACCAAGCTCAAAAGGTTCACCATCACTGTACTAGATAATACAGAACGAACAACTTTGCTCCCTTTACAAGTAACAGGAATCCAGGGACCTTATCCCTCCATTTGTAAATAAGAATACCTTAAGCAATGTGGTATTAAAACAGTAAAAAAATACCTGTGGGCTCCTCAGTCAATATTTATTGCAGATGCATCCATCAGCCCACCTTCTTAAACAATTCCCTGCCTTGTTAGCCTTGAAGAATACAAGGTTGAGCTGTATTTTTACAGATTATTTACCAGACTCATTTGTGCATGACATCCTTATTAGTATAACTACACAAACACTTAAAGATGGTGAATGATGCCTCAGCCAATGGTAATTTGCGAGAAGCTCTTAAGGCTAAAACTTCATATGAGTCCAACTGTTTTGTTGACACCTTGCACTACTCCGGTGCTGCCCCCACCTTTGCTGTCAGCATAAGAGGAGAAACTCACATGTAAGACCCATTCTGGGTCTTCTCCCTGTATCCCTACTACTTGTTCCCAAAGAGATGCTACATATGCAAGAAGAAGCAGTCAGGTCAATGCACCCTTCTAAAATTATCTGGATTTATTAACTAAGCCATGTTTATGTATCTGCATTCAGACACCAGGCCAATCTTATCCCATAGTGCTGGTGCTTCCTGGCCTTTATGTATTTTCCATAATTCCAGGTGGCCCACACCCTAGATTCCTCCTGGGTTCAGAATGGTAGAAATAGGGCCTTTCTGCACTTACTTTACAAGAGGCTTCAAAGTCCACTTCAGAGCATTATCCATCCACATGCTAGTGCAGATCTCAGGCCCTGCCAATCGCTGCTCTGTCTACATTGGCTGAGATATAATCCCAATCAGAAGGCCCTGATTGGGATTACCAATAGACCTTGGTGGCTCTGAGGATATGGACTCTTTCCTGGCCCTTCAGAGTGCTTGGTTCACGACCCAAAACCTGTACGAACTTCAGGGAGGAAACAGGTCTGAACCAGCATCATCATGCAGATGGCACTGTTACCAGCCATGCCTCTCTGTGCTCCAAACCAGTGGGCTTGGCTGATCCAGACCCACTAGTTCATGCCATGGAAAGACTGTGCAGAAAGGTCCAGTTTACTATTTCCTATGCAGCTAACTTATCCATACACCTAAATTATTGGACAGGAAGGACTATTTTAGAGGCTTTTGAGTTTTCGGCATTTTTCCATCAGCCTTCCAAGTCAAGAAAGTTATTGTAGATAAGAAAGAACCCTTCAGAAAATGGAAGGTTTCTCCTAATGAAGAAGACAAAAGGGGACAGAGATTTTAGCAAAAGAAATGTGAACAGGCAGTAAGACATGCAAAGAGAACATTTATGGAATATATTGACAGAAGAGTAAAGGAATAATAAAAATTCTTTATATATGTTAGAAGAAAGCAACCAGTTATAGAAGCCACTGGTCCCCTGAATAGAGAGGGAATCAAAGATTCACTAAAAGAGAGAAAGCAGTAGAAAGCCATCTGCATTTGGATGACCTGTCTAACTCCAGTCCCAGTGGCAATCTCTAAAGAGCCCTTGGAGGCTTCACTGAGCTTTTGAGGGTCAAAAACTCTTGTTCCCAGCCTTTTCTCTATAGCGGGGAGCCCTTTTTTGCAACTTGCCACTTCCATCAGTGCTTCATATAGCACTGTCAAAAAGTTTCCCCATCATATTCCTGCCTAAGGGGTCATGTTGTGCACTATTCCTGCCTAAGGGGTCATGCTGTGCACACAACCCCTGATAGTGTTGTGGGGCTCTTTAAAGATGTCCACAATAAAACACCAGTTTGATACCTTTTCCTGGAGTTATTGGGATGGAGGCTACCATAGTCCATGTCTGAGTGTGGATGACAGACCCGGGTACCAGTTATGTTCCAGTACAGATGTCAATGCAGAAGCAGCCAATGATAGATTAAAATTATCAAATAACCAGGCCTGGATGGCATCCATCTGAGATCTCATAAAGAACTCATAGGCAAGAATTCAGATCTTACAGTGAAAACATACAATTAGTCTCCAATCTCAGCTAATGTAGCTTCCACAGCTGAGAACTATAAGATAGCCAATATAACTCCAATTTTTTTAAAAAGGCTCAAGATGAGATCCAGATAAATATTCATATATACCTGTCAGATTAGCATCTTTTCCAGGGAAGGTTATTTAAATCATTGTCAAAGATAACATAATAAAACATGTAGAAGCATTGTTCAAGAATAATTGACATGGTTTCTGGAAATGCATGTTTTGTTTACTGATCTTTTAGAGAGCATCAACAACCCCCACAGACTGAAGTGACTTGGCAGATATTGTTTACTTGGACTTCCCAAAAGCTTTTGATAAAATCTCTCAACACACACTCCTCAGTAAACTAGACACCCATGGAATTTAAGGTCAGGACCTCTTATTTGATAAGCAATTGGTTAAAGAACATAAGGCAGAGCAGACTAGTAAGTGGGTATTTCTCCCAGCAGAGAGCTATTACAAATGGTGTCCCCCAAAATTCTGTACAGGGATCATTGCTTTTTAAAGTCAGGGGGCTGAATAGATAAGTGGAACCAAGTTGTGCAGTGTGACAAACCAGATAGGGACTGTGAAGAGTTCCAAAAAGCTCCTCTGCATACTGAGGAACTGGCATCAGAATGACTAATCCCATTCAAAATCAACAAGTGTAAAGTAATACATATTAGAGCAAAACATCAGACCTACATCTGTACATGAATAGAATTTGAGTTGGCAGTGCCTGGTCTTGGTGTTGTAGTCAAGAGCCCAGTCAGTGTATTTATTCAAGACTTCTAGCTTGTTAGGGGTTGATTTAGATGCTGGATTTGGGATTGAAAATAAAATGCCGCTATAAAAAGTGGTGTCTCAAGCTCACCTGAAATACTGTGTGTAGTTATTGGTTGCCACATCTAAAAGAAAATACATAGCAGAACTGGAAAAAAAAAACAGAGGAAAAAAAGATTGGAATGGCTGGGACATTTTAGTGAAGAAAAAAGTAACTGAAGGTTCAGTAAAGATGACTAAATCAGGCCATCATGGCTGCTAAAGTTGATTGGGATTAATAGAAATTGCCCTCACTTAAGGTTCTTTGGCTGTGTAATGGAGACACAGCCTGATAGGGAAATGATAGAAGTGTGTTAGGTTACCATATGCAAAGTGTGGCAGAGTGGATACGGAGTAGTTTTTATCTCTTTTCCAAAATACCACAACAACAGTGCTGAACCTTGGAAAAATCATAACAGCTTTAAAAAAAATTCAGACAATTTCATGGAAGACAGCCATAACTCTGATGAATGTGTGACTCATGTGCAAGGAAAGATGTGTATTATGAGCTGTCCGTTGGGCTTCTATGTGTAACTGGTTGCTACTATGACAATAGGCTGTTGGACTAGATTGGCCACAGGTAGAGATGCGCATGAATATTAATCATATTTGAAATTTGTACAAATTTGGATGAATTCGGACATTCGTATTTGTACGAAGCTTCATAACATTTGTGAACCTGGGGAGATGGGAAAGTGGCTGCCCCAGTCACATCTGCAATGGATCCAGAGTTGATTCAAAATGGATTTGGAGTATGTTCAAAGTGGACTGAGAGTGGATTTGATTCCGAGTGGAGCTGTAGGTGATTCATAGCTGGGATTCAAATAGGATTCGTATTGAACATTGAATTCATATTGAATTCAAATTCTACCACATTCGAAGGAGATTAAACAATTTTTTTTTTTTTTTGCATTTGGTTCAATACGAATTGAACACAAAAAACATTTGCGCACATCCCTAGCCACAGGTCCAGTTCAGCAGGGCATCACATATAGTTTCATGAATATAAGAAAATGTAGGGAGACACAGTAAAACTAAAAGTCCCCCATCTGTGGGAAACGTACTCCAACTGACCACAGGCATCCCAACAGCTGTATGGATGAAGTGGAATGATATGCAGCAAATGAAAGCAGCCTCCAGCACATGTGTGGTCACAACCCACTATTCGAGCTCTAGTGTCACGGCAATGCCTATCAGTGTTGGCTCCAAATTCAAAGGCCTGTAAGCATGACATCCTCAGCTGAAAGCTTCTTCCTCAATACAGCTGAAGCTTGTGGTCAGGAGCGTTAGGACCGATAAGGAGAAGTATTTTTTCCAAGAGACAGTCATAAGTAGATGATGCCTCCAGGTTGAAGAGAGACAGACAGGATGCCTCTAAAGGCCATCTGCAGGAAGAGCAGGTGAAGGTTTTGCCTTTGTCTTCTACTTGAGAACATTCAGAAGCAATAGATGGGCCACTGTGTGAGACAGGATGCTGGACTAGGTGTGCTATGGACTGATCCAGTAGAGCTCCTCCTTTGTTCTTATGAGGAACAGGGCCAGCAAGTGGTCAGGCTATGGCACATGCTCCCTATTCTCATCCACCCATTGTTTACTTGTGCCTTCATGATGGCACACCTGTGGGACAGGTTTGATGGTCAGCAACAGCCAGTTTTGTCTGACAGTACCCATGAGATGACCAAGTTCCCCTCTCTAATGCAGTATCATGTGCATCAGCTAGATAACAGTGTAGAAAAGAAGAAGATTTTACAGTAAGTGGATTTATGGAAAAGGGGGACATTTTGTGCCAGAAACAAAGGGCTCTGGTTGTTTTCTCCTGCTGAAGAAACCTGACAGAATAAGCCTAGATGATTCCTCACATCAAGAAGGTGGTGACGTACCTCTGGATAATTCAAAGATGAATTTGGAGTTGTGAAACATTAGTACAAAGTGGCCTAGGACTGGACATCTAAGTGATTTATGCCACATCTCCCTGCGTTCTGCCAATGACCTGCTCAGCTGATGGTAGAATATACAAGACCATCTCCAAAATAAATGTAGGGTTTTTTCCCCCTTCCCGGGACTGACATTTGTGCTAATGAAAGAGAAATGTTTGGCAGGGTCAGAGGCACCCTCCATATGTTCTTCATGCCAAAAGCAGCTCAGACAACCGCAATGCATAGGGCTTCCTTCCCCCTCCCTTATGTTTTTCCAAGATATCTTCTCTAGAAAGGAGACACAAGCCAGCTTCCCAGCTGTGATAACTAGGTGACAGGTCCAGTAAAAGCTGTGAGAAGGTAGGAGCCATTCCAAGGTTAATTTACTGATGAATGGCCCTGAATTCCAGCATTTGGAAACGTTCCCCAAGGTTAAAATTATGTTCAATTGCCCAGAAGAAAACTAACACAGCACATATATGTCTGTTCAGAAGTAAGCCCTACTGCGGTTAAGAGTGGAACCCTCAGTTAAGTTCTTTGTGGTCAACCCAGAAGTGGAGATTGTGGGAAATTAATAACAGCCACATGGAGCATAAAAGCTAGCTAACTTACTGAGGCTGAGGACAGACAATTTTTTGGAGCAAAATGAGCATTTCCTCTGTGCAGCTACTGTGGTACAAGCCATATTCCATTAACTGTAGTTTGACAGATGTACAGAAATGACAAAAGTGCAAGTGTGAACCCTATAAGGAAAAAGACTTTTCCACGTAGTTCTCATTTCAGCTGCTTCCTGCTGACGCTTTCAGTGCAGATGAAAGGATGATGAAATTGGCCAGACCAAACTTTCAGAAAGTTAAGAACATAAGAGGAGCCTCGCTGGATTGGGCCACAGCCCATCTAGTCCAGCATCCTGTCTCACACAGTGGCCCACCAGTTGTTTGTGGACATCTCCAGCAGAAGAGAAGGACAAAACGTTCACTTGCTCTTAATTCCCTGCAAATGGCCTTGAGAGGCATCATGCCTGTCTCTTCAACCCAGGCACCCATTCTAATAGCCATTGATATACCTATCATCCAGGAAAGTTGAAACATCATCATACCCAGCTCAAACATCTGGCTTAAAACTGGAAGCCACCATTTGCCGTTCAGGACATAGCATAAAGATACACTGCTCTGTCTCTTCACCCTATAATTTAAACCTTTATATTCTCTTCAGCAGAAAATAGAGGGGCAGATTAATGTTCTAGTAAGGAAACAGGTGTGGAACTTAGAACACAGGCCGAGGGCACCTGATGAGCTGCAAACACTGCCTGGGCCGGTGGTGGTCATGTAATGTGATTATGTATTTAAAAATTTGGGCTCTTCTTCCTTAAGAGTTCCTACCATCATCCATAAAAATATGGAATAATTGCTAAGCTGACTCCTGCAGCATAGAAGCTGCATTCAGACAAGTTGTCAATACCACAGGTTTCTATTGCCAATGTTGTAACAGCTTCCCTCTTAATAACTGGTGGTTTGGCAGAGCCAGAGATAGACCAGAAGCATGCTGGGACTCTAAGCAGAGTCAAGTCCATTTTGGATCAAAACCCCAACTCTGAAAATAAAATGCAGTCAGAGGAATTTCTCTCCATCCCTCATTCTTCCTCCAATTTGCCTGCCAGGAAAGGAAGAGCACTGAAGCAATCCAGGAGCAATCCGTGCAAAAGACTGGTAGCTTCCTTGCTGAAAAAATATTTGCTTGCAACTCTGGTACATCTCTGTTTGCAAATTAAAATGCTATCAACTATGCCATCTGGACACCTTTGTATCACCAGACTCGGCATGGTTTGGGGTCCCAGCACACATTAGTTAGCGAGCTGAGACTGCTCATGGGGACAATCATGGGCTATCTGGGAAGGAGACTGGCACTCACATAATTAGGAGGTGAGGTATGCTAGCTGTTCCTGCCCTGTGCATTGGAGATCGCAGCCGCTGACATTTTATAATCCCAATCGCCAAGGCAGGGACCTTGCTCTCCAGACCTAATCATGGCAGAAGGTGAGATAATCTGTGTGATTCCTGGTAGTTTTAGAATTAGGTGGTCAGCATAGATTCAGGTCCCCTCATCTTCCCTTTAGACCCATTTCTAACTTTACCTGTTAGACTTGATTTTAAACAATCACATATTTGAAGTAAAAGTTCTTGCTGGAGCTGGGCTGTTTGTTTTCTGCTTGGCACACATACAATAGAGCTGCTGCACAAACCCTAACAAGGGACCCCTAGCAGTGCACACTTTTTACCATACTGACTTGGCTTTTGACACTGACAGTCAGCTGTTGGCTCTCAGAACTAACAATTCTGCCATTCTAAACTGTTTTGAGCCTGCTGCTGCATTTTCTGTATTTTAATAAAGTTCTTTATTTGTTTTCAAAGAATCCTCTGCACTGAAATGTTATATGCCTTGCTGCCTGTTCGTTTGGCCATTAATTCGCCACTTTTAAAGCCACTGAAAGATCCCATGTCTGGGTAGAGCTTCCCCCCTAAACCAATATTCCCAAGTACTACCACTATAAGCTGAGTCATTAGCATAAATATCAGTCCTGGGAAGGGCAAAATAACACAGACAGATTACTGCAAGGGAACATACTGGCATATGGTCAGATCTAAAGGAGTAAATAACCCATTAGTAGCTCTCAGGCATTAGTATCTTTTATTAGTATCTTTGAGCATTGACTTGCTCAAACAAGGGAGCATGAGGAGATTTCATTGAATGGTTTTGGGAATGAATTTTTACTGGGTCACATTGTAAGGACAATGTACCTGGAAAGGTGTTTGTAAGGCTCCTCAAGGGATCTGCAAGGAGATTTTTGTCAAAATTATATTCCCACCAACACCCATCACACCACATTGGAATATTCACATTTGTGCCACTAGGAATTCTTTGTGGCTAACAGCTATGTTTTCTGTCACATCTCCCACACCATTGGATTCCCCACCCTTTTGTTTCCAAGTAACATCTCTGACTCTCTGGATGAGCAATAGACCAAAAGGCCACCGCACTGGAAGGGGTGGGTGTGAAAAGTAAAATGTCACTTCTACTTGCAGAATGGCAGAAAAACAGCCCCAGAAACACGATGTCCCTGCCTCCCCAAAATGCCTCAAGCTCTCCCTGCAGTATATCTGTAGTGGTACTACTAAAAAGAAGAGAAAAAAAACCTGCTGTTTTCCTAGACTCTTTTCAGGGCCCTGGATAATGCTGGGCAACACCCAAAATGACTTTTTTGTCATAAGGAGTGCCGCTTAATCAACAGACTGTTAAATAAAGCTGTACAAAATATTGGCAAAAGAAACAATATTTCAAGTTTATTTCAGCATCACTGTGCCTCTGCCTGCACGTGTTGCTGAACTGGCGATGTCAACACCACCCATATCAAGAGCAGTATGAGCACACATGCTGCCTAAGCATCCCCAGGATATCTCAGCAGGCAATCGGTGCCTCATCAAACCTCTAAGAAGAGGACTGATATGAACATAAGAACATCAGAGGAGCCCTGCTGGATCAGGGTACAGCCCATCTAGTCCAGCATCCCTCCTCACACAGTGGCCCACCAATTGCTTCTGGACAGCTGAAGCAGAGGATGAAGGCAAAACCTTCACCTGCTCTCAAATCCCTGCAAATGGTCTTTGGAGGCATCCTGCCTGTCTCCCCAGCCTGGAGGACATACCTGGGCATCCATTATAGTAGCCATTGATACACCTGATGGTGGAGTGAAAGCCCAATTCCAGCTGCCTCAACAGGAGATGGAAGTGATCTGGAGGTATGCATATGCCAACATGCTGGAGTTGCCATGTGGCAGTGAACAGTGGCATATGGGGGCAGAGTGCATGGGGGCAAGGATGCAGGAACTCTGCATTTATCTATATACCAATTTAAGAGCCAAGCCCAGAGAACCTTAAGCAAGAACATAAAGAGTCCGGGATAATCGTTTATTAGCACTCTGATTCTTGCTACAAATTGCCATTGGTGGACGCAGAGCCAGGAACGTGCATGACTTTCTACAGCTAATGAGAAATCTGAAGAGGCCGAGACTGAGGCCTGGACTCGCTGCCAAGTAAAACACTATCCCAAGGATGATGTCCTGGCAACACAAAGTAGTCTACACCATAAAGCAAACAATTTGGAGATTAGCAGGAGAGGGTGCTTGGAGCAACGAAGGAGCTCAGCCAACAGTTTGCTAAGACAATCTGAATGCAGTTGCAGGGTAAACAAAATACAGTCTACAGCAGGATCCACAGATCAGAACTCTGTGTACATCTTCAAAAACCAGTTCTTATAACAGAAGCCAGTTCATACACAGGCCATTTCCACACACATCCCCAAATGGCCATTGAGTATTTCTCACAGTATTTGAGGACAGGGGTGATGAGTCAAAGAATTCATACTGGGAGTCCAGAGATTCTTCAAATCCACTGCTATACCAGGCAGCCTGCCAAAGGAGGAATCGGCATATACTTTGGTCCATCCAATTAGAAACCTCTTGAACCCAGGGAGTTTGGCAATTATGAATGACCAATCCACATTCCACTGTCAGTTATGCCACCTTGACATAACCAAATGAAGATGATGTCAGTGGAGGAAACTACCACTAGCTGAATGCTTTGCCTTGTCTTTGCCTGAGCTGTTCAGAACCAACTAGCAGGTCACTGTGAGAGACAGGATGCTGGACTAGATGGGCTGTGGCCAGATCCAGCAGAGGTCCTCTTATGTTCTATTGCATTTTAATGGGCAATTCTTGTGCTTTCCTTTCTGCACTTGCCAATGTCTGCATTGGAAGTGTAACTACCACTTTTTTCTCCTGAGTTCTGGAAAACCATGGAGGGCCTATACTGTACTCTGTGGATTTTTAAAAACCTCAGCTTGAACAAGACAAGGTCTCATCTTGTTTCCTTGCCAGGGGGCCATGTTACCCTAGTCAAATACTTGATCTTCCTCCTGGTTAAGTTAGGGCTGTCCAAAGTGCAGCTCACCGAGTGTTGAAGGCCTCTGCTCTTCCTGGAGAGTGTGACAGAGCACTTCCTCAGGTTCAGCAGGATTTGCAAGAAGCCCCTGCAGAGGCAAGCAGCTATCAGCCAATTGCCTCCAAATGTTTGGAGATGAGAGAATTGGGCTCCGATCGCGCAGGTGTGCACCAACCCAAAGCTCAATTCACTTCAAGCACAGAGGCATACTGGCTATTAGCCATTCACCTCTGCAAGTGCTTCGTGTATATCTGGAATCTGTATATACAGGAAAACAAAACAAATTCCAATCCAATTATCACAAAATACTTAACACAAAACCAAAGAACAGCTTTTTAATATATTTTGTCCGCAAAACACAGATTATAAAAAGAATCAGGACTTGGATTCACCAACAAGCATGCAAGAAGAAAGATTCATATAAATGTATATGAAAATAATACCTTAAATAAAAATTCTTGATCTGAAACTCACACAATTGCTGCCATTTTTTATCATTCCAAATAAGACACGACTCATAAATGTTATACTATTAGAATACGAATTAATGAAATAACAGGAGGAAAGGGAGAAGTAGAAATGGAAATCTATTTTTGCTGTGTAACAATTTTAATGTGTATTCGCCAACAAGAGTATTTGTGTTGTGTTAAAAACTGGAAATTAGTTTTTAAAATATATTTTTGAAAAACTTCAAAGTATAAAATCAAGTTAGAAGATTATCAATACATGATGTTAAACCAAATGTCAATATAAGTTCCTGTGGAAGTGTATTAGATTTTAACTGCAAACAAGGCTTTTGAATGGTCAAAATTTCAACTTCAATGTATCTATAATCCTTTTGGGGATGCTGATATGTACCACTGGACAAGCTGTGGAAGTACTAACTTGGACATTAGCATGTAAATGCAACTTCCAACATACAATCACCTATTGCCACCTGGACTGTGGTCACACTTAAGGTTTAATCCAGCTTCAGTCCACATTCAGAGCGAGAGAGACTACACCAGCTGTGACAAACTGTTTTCTTTCAGTGTTAAATAACTCAGAAAATTCATCATTGGGATAGCTAATTACTGGTCATTTTGCTGAGGTGTTCTCTTGCTCTGAAGGTGTACTGAAGCTGGATTAAACCTTAGGTGTGACCACAGTCCTGGATGTTAAACTGATGGTAAGGAGATGGTTCGGCCCCCTGAACCTTTTTCAGCGGGACAAGAGCATGAACCTACCAGATATCAAGACATTGTCAGGCAAGCAAGCCCTTACTATTTGTCTGCATCCAGATGTTTAAAGTAAGCAGTCATACAGTTTGTAAATCCCAAAGTGTTTAAAAGGGATGGAGGTTCTTTAAAAAAAATCTCATTTTTTAAAAACTCAATTAAAACTTTTCCTTCCCTGAGGTAAGGCAGATGGTTAAAATTATCTGTGTGACTTCCGAGCTGTAAACATTTCACTAGAGAATGAAGATGCGGTTTCTGTGGCTAGGGGCCGAACGAGGACTAATGTAAAGCACAGATTTGAGTTGAAGAGAGTGCTGGGAATGTCAAACATGCTTGACCTCCCAATCAGCAAATAAGCACATTATAAACAACATGTTTAATCAGAGCAACTCTCAAGGGAACAGGGATCCCTTGTGTTTGTTTAATGTAAGGCTGTGAACTGCTTTGTGACCAAACACAATTAAAACAATTTGTGCAACTTATGAATATTGCATTGCAGACATGCTTCATTTGCACAGTGTTTTGCGGGTGCAACTTCCCTTTCCAGATGAAGGACCAAACCCACAAAGCAACCTTTGCTACTCATGATATAGTGAGACACACAACAATTAAAAGCGAACACTTTCCCAGCTCTGCAATAGATTCCATATAAATTAGTTCAAGGCCAGATATATGATGGGTTCAACATTCTTGTCTGTCACAAAGCTGCTTCAGTAGACAGCTAGTAGATGCTATCAAGACTAACAGATAAGTATGGCATTTGCTATCATGCTTCAGCTCTGGACTCCATTGCTCTCCAAAATGTGGCTGGATTATATCTCTGATAAATTATCTCCATTAACATATGGGCAAGGGTTGATGACAGTCCCAAGAGCAACCAGAGGACTGTATGTCCCTTGCCTTTAAGATAAGGAACATTTCATTCATTATGATAACTTGGATCTGGCACCCGCTGGACAGTATCAACTCCCTACAAATCTGTGTGTGTGTTTATCAAATTCATCACATTCAATAGGGGATGTGCGCACACACTTACGCACATGGACTAGTTCTACAGATAGGCTTTCAGCTGAGACCAAAGATTTAAATTTCTGTTGTACTCCACACCACCACGATCACTTTCATCATCTCTTGAGTTCATGATTAGATTACCACTTCTCACCATGTAGCAATATGCATTCCAAGAATAAGAAGTCTAATGGTAAAGGCAGAACTTGGGGGAATGGAAAGCAGATGAGCTGAAAATAGCATCTTCTTGAGACTGCAGAGCACAAAATTGGAACAAGAGTATGATGCATTGAAGCTGTTAAAGAGTGCCTGTATGTAGAATGCAGGTGTGTGGAATAGTAACCAGAAACCTGTGTTTGCTGATTTTTTTTCCTGTCTTTTTTTTTTAAGCCAACAAAACTAAGCTAGGAAACAGCTGAAGCCAGAAATTGGATATGTAGAACTTTTCCATTACTGGCGAAGGAGGGAGCAGACAATGAGGAGCATGACCTGGACAAATGCCGTATATGAGTACATATGTCCAATGTAGCACAGTTTTGTTCTCCATACCCTTTTTCTCGAATCTCTTAAACCTGCTGTTCCCCCATTTCTGGCCAGTTCACAGCTTGTGGTGTATGTATTTGCTAAATGTAGCATTGAAATCTTCACTTTTTGCTTATTCTGATGCTATTCTTCTATATACCTGATAAGGACCCTTGTATGGTGTTGCAGGTTCACTTTCAATCCACTAAGGCTGAGGGCACACCTAAGGTTTAATCCAGCTTTGGTCCACTTCCAGACTGAGAGAATACATCAGCAAAATGACAAGCTGTTTTCTTTCAGTGTTAAATAACTCAGAAAATTCACTTTTGGGATAGATAGAAAATTACCGCTCACTTTGCTGAGGTGCTCTCTCGCTCTGAAGGTGGACTGAAGCTGGATTAAACCACAGCCTAAGCCAGTGTTTCCCAAATGTTTGTCATTCATTTAAATGTGTTGATTATTCTTTTCCATGTCTGTGTGTTGCCTGTACTTGACAACAACTAGTGAAGAAAGACACAAATGGAAAACCCTCATCATGGACTTGTGTTGGCAGTTTTTAAATGAAATACCCATACTGACATTTTTCTTTTTGCAGCACCTACAATCATTTCAAGAGTGGCTATAATATAGCTCAGTGGCAGAGCAAATGGGCTGGAGAGCAGAGGGTTGCTGGTTCACCCCCTAGCCTCCTTGGAAGTAGGCAATAGTAAATCACGTTTGTATCTCTGCCAAGACCCCATGCAGTCAACCGAGAGTTGGCCATGACTCAATAGTACCCACAAAAAACAACAAAGCGATTTCATGTACCACCAGTAGGGATGTGCACGAATATTCGTAACATTTGTTATTCATATGGATTTGTCCACAACTCGAATGTTAGGACATTTGTACGAATAGTTTGGACGTTCACACAAATAGTGCAGACATTCGTCAAACTGGGGAGATGGGGAAACACAGCTGCGCCAGTCACATCTGCAATGGACCCATAGTGAATTAAAATCAGATTCAAATAAGATTTAATGCTTTCAGAGGATATGTCATGGGATACGTATTTCGGATACATATCGGATCCGTATGCATTCATGAGGATACGTATTCAATCATATTGGATACATATCAGATATTCATATGAATTCATACAAATACATTAGTATCAAATAGAATCCTACCACATTCAAAGGGGATCTATTTGAACAAATATGGATTTTCTAACATTCAGTTCTTTGCAAATCGAATGCCAAAAAACCCATTCATGCACATCCCTAACCACCAGTGTTAAACATAACATTTTGGGAATAAGAGCACTAAGACAAAGAATAAAAATACTGGCATATATTTCTAGCGGAGGTTTATAACAACAGTATATTAGACTGAGTAATATGAGAGTCATTACACTGATAAGCTCCAGGCATCTTCTTCTTTAAGAATAAAAGCAAAAATAAATGCATTACCTCACTGAAATTGCTAAGTATTTTAACTTGCAGCTGGATCACCTGGTTTCTTCCCCTTCCAAAACTGTATCTGGTGCTGCATTAAAATGATTTATTGTCCATCTCCACTGGCAATAGTTTTTTAGCTTTTTATTTTTCCCTTCTGAAGGAAGAAATGCAGCTTTGAGATGCTTAAACATCACCTCCACTTAGATTCCCTGTACAAGACACCTGGTTATAGCTTTAAATTAAATATGGACATATGGAAGTTGGAATATAAACATTTTCTCCTGACTTCTCCTGCTCCTCCTAAGAATGACTTGTGAAATCTGCACCCAAAATTCCAAGAATAATACAAATGCTTGAATACCAGAGTTTTCTTTCACCAAACATCCCTTTCTACATTTGTCCTATTTCCTGGAAAGAGGAGTTAAGGCAATACCCTCCCGGTATGCTGGACAGGGCAGGACAAAGGGAGGAGGCAACAGGGTGTGGGAGCAGTGCAACTAGTGGTATGGAGATCTGGCAGATGGGGGGGGAGGATACCCAGTCCTACAAAAGGGGTGCCCAAATCACCAGGTAGCACACCGAGCTCCACTGTGACCTAAAGGAGATGCAGCTGAGGCCAGTAAGAGGATCACTAGCCAATGTGGGCATACTGTCATCTACCCCCAACAATTCACTTGCCACTCACTTGGACGGAGGGAGGAAAGGAGGACCTGCTGGGTTCAGGGCAGCAGAGCCAGAAGTACTATCTCCAGAATGGCACAATGAGCACATGCCTGCTCCAGCTGCTGACACTTTTCAATAAGCTTGCGTTTTCAATGCCCCCCTGAGCCTCAGACTGCAAGTCAATTGTCTCCCTTGCTTGCTATCAGTTCAGTCTTGTATTGAACTGAAGCATGTAAAGAAGGGAGAGTGGAGTCGAGCCCTGGGTGGTGGGGGCACCGCTCACCTTGTGTGCAGCCCAGAGGTGCATAGGATGGATGTGTGCTGCATCCCAACTCTGGTAGGATTCCAGTGTCACAACATTGAGTTGACATTTTGTCCAAGCATGGTGTATGTATGAGACTGTGCACCACTGGCCTGTAATGAGTGGAAGCTTATACCTTTTTGATGTGAACTCATAAGCTTACAAAATGTAGACTGAGCCATCATACAGTCTTGTCTTATCTCGGAGTGGCCATAGGTCAGCCCTAGGGCAATTGCTTGTACTGCCTGGAAAGCAGAAGATAATTTCCAGGCTCAGTTCCAACCAGGCAACTCCCTGGTAACAGGTAAGGGCAAACCACTTCAATATCAATCAGGAAAGCTATGTGGCTGTATGAAAGTGGTAAACAGGAATCAGCCCTGACTCACTTATTTCAAAAAAGCAATATCATATATATGGCATGGCATGGTATGGGGTAATACAATTACCCCTCCTTATATGCTGCAGCTCAATTCCTATATAATGAATACTGAAACCAAGTATCAAAGGCTAACAATACCTAATAACTCAGCTCCTCCCTGCCTGCACCGCACATGTCAGCCACTGCAGGTCAGAAGAACTTTGGTCTTCCCAAAAGGCAAGTAACAGAGCCAGCTATAGAGGGAATTTTGCATGTCTTAAAAAGGGAACAAATAGTGATATTTGAATATTGCTGTTATTATAGGTGTATTTTGAAAAGCCAGGAAAAGCACTGCTAGTGCAGCATATTGTATTTCACATTTTTACTTCACTCTTCTTTCAAAGAATTTAAGGAATTTGTTGTATTCTTCCATTCAATTAGTGGCCTCAGGCAACCTAGAAAGGATTGTGGAATTTTCTGCCTCAGGTGCCACAATAATTTGTATGAGGTTCCAATCATTGCTCTGCTTCAGGTAAGTTTCTTCTTGCTCCCTCATTCCAGTCTTGTGGGTAATGATAACTATTTCTTTCTCTGCCTGTTTCTTCCACAGAATGGGCCTATTCACACTTACCTGTTGCTCCAGAGGAAGTCCATCCACATGCCATGCCACCTCCAGGAGCCTCCAGAGTGTCCAGGAGCATCCAGGAGGTTCCTCCAGCTGCTCCAACTGTTGTTAGCTGAGGTCAAGTAAAGACATGCCCATAGCTGGTGAGCTTCTGGATGCAGCCTTCACATACTCTTTCAGGTGTGAAAGTTGCCCTTAGCCATGGTTGAAACTGTGCAGTCATGGCAGCATCCCAGTGTGTGATGATGTTGTCGTGGCAATCTGGCCAGGCCAGGTTGGGCCAACCACTTTTCAAATTCTGGTTAGGGACTGCACCGGCACTTGAAGCATGGATGTCTCCCTCTGAGCCTGATCTTAACACCAGTCCCAATGAGTAGAGTGCAAACAGGCCCACTAAGAACTCAAAACAAGAGCAATATTTGTGTTGATGCAATTGTGGAAGGAGGATACAGGTATTGCACAGGTTTTTATCAAAGCAAAAACTAATCTCAAACCATGTTCAGCTTGAAGAACCACCCTTAAGCTCCAAGGTCTCTTTTTAGGACACAAGCTGGTCATTGTCTTCAGCCTGTCAACTCGTTCAAGCAAAGATTGCTGACCCGGCGGCCTGTTTTCATTTCTTCTTGAGTCCTTTTCTCTTAATTTGAAGCAAGTAGCAACGGATGAGGCAGCTGAGCCTCCAGTATCCAAACAGTGGAGGTCATAAACTGCACCTGTGTACTTGATGACTTAGCAGTTTCAACCAAAGCTCAAAACAGAGAGAGGTCACTGAAAGGTTCCTTTTTTTAAATTGTTTTGTTTTCTCAAAGGCTTTCTTTATGAAAACACAGCCTCCTACCAAAATAATAATGTTTTTTACCAAGCTGACAAAGCGAAATAATTAGTTTGGCATTTCGTGCATTCATTACTGCCCTCTTCTGTGTCATGAGCTGTGACTTCTGGGCTGCAGATTAGAACAACTCGCAAAGGATGGAGGCGGCCTTGTGTTTTCCTTGGAATGTTGCAGGTTGGGCCAAATGCTGATGAAAAGATTTCTCGCATATTCCTTCCTTCGCCCTGGACCACAGACAAAAAGTGAAGCTAGCGCTTTTGCTGTTGAAAGAGATTGTTGTTAAAATGTAGCATCATCATAACTCTTCAAAAACACAGCTTAATGCTTTGTGCACTGAGCAACTGTGTGCAGTCTGGAACTGTTCAGTGTAACTGTTTGTGATAAATTGGAAAGCTTTGCTATTACATTCGACACAGTTTGTGTGTAACTTTCAATTTGTGAGGCTAATTCAGGGGCAGTTATTTCTTTACGTATTTTTTTTTAAAAAAGACATTCTCTAAATTAATCTAACAATCTAAAGCTGCATCCACACACATTTTTAAAAAGCAGCTCAAAAGTAGCTTAAAGGAGGTAGCATACAGGTACTAGCGTTTTCATCCCACTTTTAATCCACATTAACGGCCAGATAATGCATTTTGGATGTGCATTTTCTGGCCTTTGATGTGGATTAAGGCATCCACTGTGGATATTATCTCTAAGTTGCTTTTGTTGCTTTTTTTTTTTTTTTTTTT
>MTQE01002208.1:46726740-46749163 GCA_014337955.1 Aspidoscelis marmoratus | reverse complement strand
GGGCAAGCTTGCCTAAAGCCCGCCCTAGCCCACCCTGGGGGGAGCGCGGCCGATCCCCTCCTTACCTCGTCGCGTCGGCTGGTTTCTGAGGGTCGGCACCCAGGATGCAGCGTGCCTGCATCCTGCGCGCCTCCTGAGTGGCTGGGGCTGCTACTGGCTCCATCCAGTGCAAACCAGAACAATGGGGGTGGGGCTTCCTTGATCTGTATTAACATGTGAATCAGGAAATTTGCTATTCAGATTAAGAGGGTGCTTAATCTAGATCACCAGAGAATGCAGAAAGGGCCTGATAGTTTCCTTGTAAGAAAAATATAAACAAGAGCAGAAAATAAGCACCTTTTAACACCAAGTCTATATCTTCAAAAGAAATAGTTACAGGTAAATCAGGCTCAACTTGTAGCTCACTCCTACGCATTAGGTGAGGATTTTTTGTTTTTCTCAACAGAAGTTCGGTTTCTTTAATTCTGTTTTGACCAATGAAGGCTTACAATAGTTGGATTTCTGTCTTTAAAGACACAATATTTTTATGTTGGAGGAAGAAGAAAGAACAAAAATATTCCTTTTTGGACTACAGCTTCCAGGAAACAACAGGAAAGGGATCTTGGGGTGTGCACAGTGAAGTTGTCAACCCTGTGCACAAAAGTGAATTCAGTGCTAGAAGTAGATAGGAAGATAATAGAAATTAAGTTGGCAAACGTCATTGTGCCTCTTCATAAATCTAAGGTGGGCCACGTTTGAAAGATTGTGAACAATTCTGGTAGCCACACCTCAGAAAGGATATTGTGGAATTAGAAAATGTTCAGAAAAGGGCAACCAGAATGACTGAAGGACTGGAACACCTCCTTTATGAAATCAGCTTGCAACATCTAGGCCTCTTCAGCCACAAAAAACAGCATTTAAGAGGTTATCTATTTAGTCATGTCAGAAGCATTATCAGAAGTAGTTATTGAAAATACAACAAAAATGTGAATTTAAGGATACTGGGCTAGATGTGTCATGGTCTGGGCCATGTTCTTATGTTCTCCTCTTATGTTCTTAGCACTTAGCCAAAACTACTGCCATTCATGGACACCCAAAGAGAGAGACAGAACTGAAAGCCTCTTTGCTTTAGTAAAGATAAGTATGCCCCCTCATCACAGATGCTGCACCCAAAAGCTAGGAGTAAAGTCCATGATATCACCACAAGGAGAAAGGGAACTTGAGGAGGAAAGGGAGGGCAAGCAGTATTTTAGGAACATATAAATCCAAGCCCAGAGCTTGAACTGCTGTGTGCCTTGAAGCAGCAAGAAGGGTATATATGTGCATGAGGAGCAGGAGCCCCATCAGCTCCATTCATTTATGTTTGTGTAGTTCCTGGGACATTTTGCATACAAAGTATGAGAGAAACAGTTGAGTAAATACAAGCTCCCTATCAAAGGCTCCCATTGTTTTGCATATATCCAATTAGCAAAACTGCCTCAAAAACCAAGCATTGCTTGTTCATTTCCCAGCCTCTTCTCAGAGGTAGGCAATGAAAACTACTTCTATATCTCTGCCAAGAAAACTGCTTAGAGGGGCCCATGGAGGGTGTCCATGCAGTCAACCAGGAGTTGGACATGTTAGCTCTTGCTAACATCTGGGGGTTTGGGAACAAGAAGAGGAATGCAAAGAGCCAGCAGATAAGAACCCAGGATCGCCTCCTACTACCTGGAAGTGGTGGCAAAAGGCACTTGTAAGATGTAAAGAAGATCTGTCTGGAGGCACCCTTAGACCCTGAATCCAGCCCATGAGCGAATGTTCAGAAGTAGATCCAAAACAATTTACCATTCCTAAGTGATGGTGGAGGAGGAATCATTTTAAAAACACAATAAAATAATAAAACCAGTCAACAAAAGCAAGTTTTGAAACAATAAAACCATCAAAAGAGGAGTGCTTCAATAAAAAGATCAGCACTTTACATGAATTGGGAACACAGCCTGATGATGCCTGAACATTGTAAATCATGTTTCCATATAGACACTCTTACATGCACCAGATGGGAAAAGAATGCAATGTCTTTTCAATTGTAGATTTAAAAACTACAGCCACACCAGTCAAGATTCCTGTACTATACAAGGGGATGGAGGAAAACTACCTTCCAACTAATACATTCTATGAACTATGGCCCTTCAAACCCTTAGGACCTTAGCCACCGAGCTATAAAAGGCAAAGAATTATTCCTTTCTGTTCTGTTTTGATGTGATAACACTGACGTATCTTGAATTAACCTACCAATTTGTCAGCAGCATTTTTTTAAATACGTTGTTAAGGCAGAAATCCTACCCATTTTCTTAGCTCTAAGTGTTATGGAATGCAGGAAGAGATATATATCTATAAAAATTAAGTTCACTCTGAGGCTTCGGAGCTTTGTTTTGGTTCTGTGTTTCAAGCATAATAACATATAATTTAAGAAGAAGGAAATTCTTTTTTAAAATCTTATGGCAGCTAATTAAGTTGGGTGTCACTACAGTGACAAAGCATGGATTCTGCCCAGCGATTTGGCAATAAACATAGAATTTGTTGGTTTCTAGATATCACAATCACATCAAGGTTGTGGTCACACCCTCACTTTCAACCTTCTCCAATCTGTCTTCCAATTGCAATGCTCACACCTTTTCATTTCTATCCATTCTATTTGTGGACTTCCCACCCTCTATTTATTTATTTACATTTATATTTTGCTCTATACCCAAAGGTCTCAAGGTGAGTAAAATCAAATATATCAAAACAATAAAAGCATATGTTAAAACAACAGTGTCTGCAAGTGGGAAGGGAGAGCGTGTCCCCATTTAACTGAAGGCCAGAGCAAAGAGGTTAGAACAGGATAGAAATGAAAAGGTATGAGCATCGTGATCAAAAGATGGACTGAAGGCTTAAAGTGGAGATGTGACCATGATCCCAAAGACTGGCATTCAGGTGTATGTGGAACAAGAACTATTCTCTGAAGTATGTAGTTAAATTATATCAATCATACACCCAGTGGCTATCCTGGATGTGTGTTCAGACTATAGCCACAAGGGCTGTGGTCACATCTTCATTTTAAACCTTCTTCAGTCCATCTTCAGGTCTGACTGCCCATCCCTTTTCATTCCTAACCATTTTACTTGTTGACTTTCCACCCTTTGTTTGGACTTTCCTGAATTGGAAGTTCACAAATAAAATGAATAGAAATGAAAAGGTGTGAGTACTCAGACCTGAAGATGGATTGAAGAACGTTTAAGATGAAGGTGGGACAACAGCCAAGAAGCAGTTCTGCACTGAGCAGTATGCAGAAGCGAAGCTCCTGGTACACTTGCTGGTCTGGTGTACTGGCCAATGCAAAGTCACCCAAGGCTTCCTATTGCTTTAGAAGCAGGGCTTCTGACATACAAGCATCACCTGATCATGTGAAGCCTTTGGTGCACATTCATCCCTAAGAAATTCACATCCAGTTGCACAAAAGCCATCCTTTCCCCACACACCTGTCCACACCATAAAGCGTCTTTCACTTTGATTGTTGCTCGAATATACATTATTTGCAAACTTTGTCTTGAAGAATTTGGACTTCCTTGAACAGGGAATGAAGCAACCTTCTTAGAAGCAATTACATTATGCATCTTGGATTGGAATTTGATAATGTGGCATTGATAAAAATCAGCATTAAGTGCTTCAGAAGGAACACAAAGTAGATAAGGCCAGGATGGAATGATTAAAAGTACCCAGGGATTCACTCTTCCTGGAAACAATACTTGGCAGTTTCTCCAATTCAGATTGCAGTTTTTGTGTGCTATAGGGCAAGTAGAACAAGCAGGTATGTTTACTGAGGTAACTCTGAAGTTTGATCAGTCCACTTTCAGGGCACTTTCTAAGGCCATTTGCTGGGATTCGAGAGCAGGCAAAGGTTTGTCCTTGTCTCTGTTTGAGATGCCCATGAGCATTTGGTGGGCCACTATGTGCAACGGGATGCTGGACTAGATGGGCTGTGGCTCTTATGTTCTTATGTTCTAAACCAAAGCTTCATCCATGCAAAACCCCTTCTAGGGCTGAATGGAGCCAGGATCTGTGGCAGCTTGTACAGGACTGGGAAAGCCTTGAGCACTTCATCTTTCTGCACTGCTCAAAATATTTCTGCAGGCAGAACTCATCTGCATAAGCTGAGCTTTCTGGCCAACACACTGCTAAGAAATCAATGCAGACATAGGCTACACACTAGGAATGTGCATGGATATTTGTCACATTCAAAATTTGTACTAATTGGTTCAAATTCAGACATTTTAATTCAAATCGAATGTTAGTGCATTCACAGACTGACATTTGAATGCGAATTGAATGCTTCTATACATTCGTACAAAGCTTTGTTACATTTGTGAACCTGGGGAGGTGGGAAAGCAGCTGCCCAGTCACATCTGCAGCAGATTCAAAGCAGACTCAGAGCAGATTCAAAGTGGATTCGGGGCAGATTCACAGTGGATTTATAGGGGATTTGTTGGTGTGGCAGGCAGCAGCGATTGAAATCAGATGTGAGTGGCATTCAAATAACATTCATATCAAATTCGAATCCTACCACATTTGAAGGGGCTCTGTCCTTGCTTTCAATTCAATTTGAATCAAACACAAAAAAGCGTTCATGCGTATCTCTACCCCACACACTTTGCATACATACCAAAATTCTGGTTTTCAGTTGGCACAGGGACAAGATGATAATCAACCACCCTAACCCGCACACCACACACACCCAAAGCAAATGCAAACACAATGCCAGCCTGCCCATTGGGGCAGCATCAGAGGGGAAGATCCCGCGCTGAGTTGCCCTGAATGGATTGGGTGGAAGCTTTTTTCTACAGCTTCAGATAAAGTTTCCTCCTAGTTCTACCTGACAATGCCAGAGATTATAACAGGAACCTCCTGCATGCAAAGGTCACAAGACGTATTAGACCAAATGCTTTGAACACAAGCAGTCAATGTACAGGGTGAAGAAGTGTTCCATTTGTATGTCCTAAATCTTTCAACACTTCCTCTATTGTAGCCTTGCCTCACAGGAAAGCTTTTCTAGCTCTTTGATCATTCTGGCTGCCCATGGATCAATGCAATCCACCTCTGTAGCTTCCTTCTTGAGGTACAACCACAAAACTGTACATGAGAGTATCCCGCTCCTGGAATTTCCACTTATTGCTCATATGGCAAGCAAAAGCCGAGGAACTTACTGGACAGGCAGTGTTTCTCCCAAGTTGTGCAACACATGTAACCAGGTATTTCACAATTCAAAATACCCAGAAGTGCTCAATTGCTGCCCCATTTGCATGCATACCCTCCATTTTGGGCTGAGTTTGAGCCCACACATGAGTGATGACCATTCCCAAGATGGTGGATTGCTCTCACGTTTATGTTAATGCTCTCACTTTTGATGTAAAGCCTGAGTTGAGAGTTGATTCAAGAGATCTAGCTGCAAAATGAAAGCAAGGAGATACTGTATCAGACTTTCATATGAAGCATCGCCTGCATCACAGTTAACAGACATAGGCCATGGTCACACTTTCACTTTAAATCGTCTTCAGGCCATCTGGGAGTCCATCTGCTCACACCTTATTTTCCTGATCCAGTTTATACGTGGACTTTTCCTCCTCCGTACTTTCTGGAGTCTGCTTTTTCACAGGTCTCAGTCCCTTTCGGTCTCAGTATGCCAGTTTGGTCTAGTAGTTAGGGAGGCAGACTCTTATCTGGAAATACCAGGTTTGATTCTGCACTCCTCCGTGAAGTCACAGCTCTCTCCTGAGCTCTCACAGCCCCAGCTACCTCACAAGGTGTTCTGTTGTGGGGAGAAGAACAGAAGGTTTGAGTGAGAAAAGCAGGGTAGGAAAGCCAACTCTTCTTCTTCTTTAAGCATAGCAAACCAAACTAAACGGGGCTGAACTGTACCACGGTGGATGGAATCTTCCTTCCCTTCTGCCCACTGTCTGTTCGTGTGGGTGGTACACACCAGAGTTGGCAGCAATCTTCCCCTCCCTGTTCTAATCCTGATAAGCAGTTTGTACTCTGCGCACCACCAATCCTAGGATAGTCCCCTTTCCCATCCTGTCCCACATGATTCCGCTTTGCTCCAGTTGCATGCCAGTGGACTCTGTCCATCAATTTTTAAAAGATATAAATGAGTTTTGTGCTACACTATTAAATAAATGGATCTTTTTTTTTTCATTTGCATGTCACAAACAGTAGGAACAGGGGTAAATTTGTCCAGCCGCTGCCAATCCTCCAAAAGGTGAATGTGAGAACAAGTTAGGAACACACTCTCTTTTGCACAGTGTTTTTTATTGCTCCGCAAAAGAAGTACTGGGAGCAGGTTGGGTGCCGGATACATGTGGTGATGTGCACCACCTTCCCACCAGTGTTGCCTGGTCTGGTGGAGCTGGGTGAATCTTGCCCCAAAGAGACCTGAGCTGGCTGTTGAGGGCTGATGTTCAGTCAAATCCTACCCAGACCAGAGCAGCATGGAAGGGCATTGTTCTTTTATTAATGCTGTTTTGGAAAGGAGGCTTTACTGGTTAGAGGCTTATATAATCGGGCCATGTATAAATGTAAACAGGAGCCTGAAGAAAAATCCCCTTCCTATTAAAGATAGAATACTCCCATCTTCTTTTGCACCAGGCCAGCAATTCCACCTGAGGCACTGGTCGGCCACAGGCAAATGGCGCGTCTTCTGTGCCTTGATCTTACCTTCCTAAATAGATTACTGGAACAAATAGCTCAAGCAGCTGAGCATCAAAAGAAGTACTGCAGCAGTAATCATCATACCACACCCGGTGCCACACCAGCAACTACTGCTAGCCGCCCTAATTAATGCAGACAAATTACTCTCCTTATCATTTAGGGCAACATTAGGTCTTAATTATAAGTTGCAAGAGACAAAGATCTGCAGCCATTCTGTTGCTGTTGTGAAGGTTTGGGGTTGGGTTTTGCCAGTTCTTTCCTGTCACGTCTAATATACAGTTTATGATGTGCCATTTGTCGCTGTAGACCTATCCATCGCTAATAGGGATGTGCACGGATGGTTTTTTTGCATTCAAATTTGAATTGAATTGAATATCCAACCATTCAATTTGATTCAAACATTTAAAATCCGAATGCAACAAAATCCAATTCAAATCCAATACATTCAAATCTATTTGTTCGAATGTTAGATTTGAATCTGAAGATACGAATGTGGACAACATTTGTATGTGTTTTACACATCTGCACACATTTCGTACGTATCCCGTTTTATCCTGTATGCATCCCATTTCGTCCCGTACTATCAGCGCAAATGCGTACAGATAAGGATGAGATTTGAATCTTTCAAATCATGAATGTTTTGGAACATTCAAAATTTGGTCAAATGTTTAAATTCGAATGTGTAGACATTCTATTCAAATTCGAATGTCCACATTCAATCGAATTCGATTGAATTTTGAATGTTTAGAACACTTGTGCATATCCCTAACTGATCATTCCAGCAGTGTGAAGAGGCATCAGCTTTGATGGGACCATGTATGCACACAACTAGACAGGATCTGCATTGGGAAATCAGACCACACTGGAAGAGCACCAGGAGTGTGGTGACTACATATTATCACACCTACCCAGCACACCTTCCCTCCAAAAGAACAACACTCTGCACTCTGTGCAGAAGGATGGTGGCTACAGGTGTAACAGAGCAAGGCTCTGAAAATAGCCAATTTCTGGGACCGTTTCTGGCACTTTACTTCATGCTCCCTAACCTGGAAGTCTGCATAGGCCATGATGCAAATATTTGTCTTCCCACTCCTGGGCCAAAGCAAGTGTCCAACTCAGGAGCAGAACCTCTGCAGCATCTGTGTGGAAGTTGCCCTCCAGCCAAGCACAGCAGCAGCTCCTTGCCTCATATAATATTTTGTATTTAGAAGTAGGTCCTTCCAATTGCAACCAGAGTCAGGAAATAGGTTCATCCTGCTGAATCTGTTTGGTCAATGAAGAAGTTCCAGGCAGCTGGATAATTTCCCTGTGCACTCATGGGCACAAGTAGGACCACATTAGCAAATGCACTGACACAGGCAATGTACCTAGCATTGCAAATGGAGGGAACAACAGATAAATCTACTGAAAGAATGTCTGGTTACCAATAGCACCAGTTTCACACTGTGCTGGATCAAAGGTGAGCTAGAGTGAGTGAAGTGGCCCAAGATTGGATTGGCAGCAGCCAGCAGTACAGGCCAAGGGCTGTCTGCACTGTGGCAGCCCAACCTAACCATCAGCTTCAGAGGCTGGAAAAAAAATCCAAGAGTAACATGAAATGCCACCAGGCTCTGGACTCTGGGTAGACTGGCATCAGGGAATTCATAGAAGTCTCCTTCAAAACAAGCTTCTGTTAGGGTAGACTCTGCTTCAATTTTCTTGGTGCAGCTCTCTAATGCAAACATGTCATTTCCATGGGAGACATAGCTTCCTGGTAAGGCATTTTGCAATGTGGATGAACCCTTAGAGTCAAATAGTAGATGAGATACTATTTAGAGCTAATAGTAGGTGAGATACTATAAGACTCCAGTTCTATTCAAACATATACAGAAACTGGCCTTGCAGAAAGGGAGAGAGAACTCAAGATGCCAGCTATTGTGTGTGGTGTAGAGCTACCCATTTTGCCTTGAAGGTCCAGCTCTTGCCAAGCTAGCAGCTGATAAACCTACCTCCACGAAGAACAAAGATCTTCCCCATGTGATGGACTGGATTTTTTGAAGAGGACCAAGCTGGATTCAAAAGACAGCAGCATACAAGGAGAACAGCTGGTAGAAGGTCAAACGTTCCTCAAACTAACAAGACTTGAGGTCAGAGGAACATACATCTTATATCCTTTCAAGAAAGAGCTGACAGAAACCTGAAACTGTATGGTAAATTTAAACAGCCCCGGGAGGCACACATGAGTCTTCATATAGCGTACACTGATAGTGTATCCAAGAATTTGACACACATGTAATTACGCACAAGCTGGAGAGAGAAAGGGAAAAGGAACTGCTAATAAATTCTCAATGGTATTGCCCTGAGCTTCTAAACCTGTAGGCCAGAGATTCTTCTCACTGTTTTCCAGAGGATGGACAACTTTTTAGTTTGGCTCTTTCGTTTTCTATTTTTTAATTATTTCTCTTTATCTCTTTGATTAATTTTATAATGTACATGTTTATACTCTCTTTATTGCTTTTTGTTTTGAGCACATTCTCTACTGAAACTGGTGGTGGTGACGGCAGCAGTCTTAAACAGGTTTCTGTTTCTCCTGCTCTTGTCAGACGTGGTTGCCACTATCTCTGCCTATGATGGCTGGGCAGAGAGGAGCTTGGGTTAATCTGTATCTAGCCTTGGGGAATAGATAAAAATACAATGTGTCTATTGGCATTGTCCCCACACAGCAGGAGCAAAAAGTAATTGACGCTCCCCACCTCCCCACTTCATAAACTTTGAAATTTCCACCTGGTGCCATTAGGAGATGCATAAGTCCATTCTAAAATGGGGCTTGGAAATAAGGCACATTCCAAAATGGTGTTTGGCAGCAGGTGGCAAAATTATATTCCTCACACTGCTACCATACATCCACACATCGCATGCTGCTGGAACAGAATGGGGGATGATCCAGTGCGCAAAAGGTGAAACGGTCCAAATTGTGCCCAAACTATTCGGCCTGGAATAGTATTTGTATACAACTCCCCAGAGTTAAGTGCAAACCTAGCCTGAGAATACCTGCCTCTTTGAGACATAATTAAAATAATTTTGGACCCAGTTACACAAAATATCCCTGAAGTGCTTTAGACCATGCACATAGCTTGTTCTGTTTTCTGGAATGTTCACACTGATAATCTGCCTCAAACTGTCTTTTCTCCCAACTTTTTCCAGCCTACACAGTGTATATTCTACCTCAGCTCTGTCCATGCAACCCAGCCCATTTCTTGTGATTCACCATCCCTTTTTGTCACGCATGAGATCGAAGAAAAAAATGGCTCATAATTAGGTCCAGCTGAACTCTTGATTCCCATCTACTATGGTGGTGGAGGGCCCTAGTTAAATAAGGTTGGCTGACTCATGAAAGTTGGGAATACAGTTGTCCTTTCCAACCACATTGGCCACTACAGCTAGGTGTTGGAGTCCAAAGGGGCAGAGATTTGTCCATCTGTGCATACAAAACAAAGGTAATAATTCATGTATCATTTGAAAATGTGCAAGTGCTCTATAGCCCATGTTTTAAAGGCCTTTACATAATCTTTTACAAATAAGGAAGAGAAGGCTAAGGATAGTAACTTGCCCCAACCCAAGCCATGAGTCACCAACACTAATTAACCAGTGTTAAGCCATTTTTCTAAACAAAAGGAAGAAGCATGTATAGAAGTCTGTCAACCCAGGTTCCAATGATGCAGAAGGCACAGTCCAACTGGTAGTGACAATGGGACTCTGGCTCTGGACTTAATGAAACCCCTTGTGTTTCTAAAACAACTTAGACTACTTCAGTAAACCAGAGCTGCATGTTTGGGATCCCTTCCACATTCTGCTGAGAAACATACTGTTCATCTTGGAGTTAGTTTGCTCTTGTGATTAGGTGTCTGCTATAGGAGAACAACAAAAGGTTTGTCAGCCATTTTGAGTCCTCCTAAGGCTGAGAAAGGCAGGGTATAAAAATCAACTCTTCTTACTGGAAGCCCATTGGAGATGTGGCTGTGTAAAGGGAGAAAAGCAAGGCTCCAGTTGCAGCCTCCCTCTCAATTCCTCAGAACCACATCTTGATTTGTATTTTGATCACTAGGTACCAAATCAAATTTATTGCAACCAAATAGACCCTAAGTACAAAAAAAAAAAAAATCTTAAGAACGTAAGAGGAGCCCTGATGGATCAGGCCACAGCCCATCTCATCCAGCATTTTGTCCATAGACCAATGACCCTCTGGGTGAAGAAATACTTCCCCTTGTCTGATCTGACTCTCCTACCCATCAGCTTCATAAAATGTCCCCTGGTTCTAGTGTTGTGCGATAGAGAAAAGAATTCTCCATCCACCTTTTCTATGCCATGCATGATTTTATATACTTCAATCAGGTGCCCTCTTAAACGCCATCCATCAAGGCTAAATCTAAAATCTATAGTGAAGATACACCATTAGAAATAAGCAATGGTATTTCCATAGATCACCAGAAATGTGCTAAACACCAGAGTTGTTTACTACTGATCCACCTTTTGGTCTTGTGTTTAGAGTGCCAGTCTCACATCTTGCAATCACAGGATTTGATCCACACTCCTTCATGAAGCCACCTGGGTGACCTTGGGCTAGTCACAGCTCTTTTTCTGAGCTATCACAGCCTCACCTACCTCACAGGGTGTCTGTTGTGGGGAGAAGAACAGGATGTTTGTCAGCCGCTTTGACTCCCCTTAAACAAGTGAGAAAAGTGAGGTATAAAAGCCAACCCTTCTTGTTCTTCTTTTTATGGAAACAAATAGACTGCGAACTCAAAAAAAGAGGGGGGGAGCTGAAGTTACTTTATCTTGATGATTTAGAGACATGTGAAAATAAAGCTATTGGTTGTTACTCAATTTGAAAGAGATGTTGAACATTTCTAGCAGCTTCTTCTGTGGCTGGGGTTCAGTTTTATGATCTACTTCCTTGGACAGCTCCCCACCACATTCCTAAAGACACTTGAGTGTTCCAAAGATGTCCAAAAATACTGGGGCTATTTTGGGATCAAGGGAGTGATAAATTCATGCAAATAAGAAGTGCAAGAATTTGAGGGACGGGGAGAGAAGTCTTGCAGGCAACCAAACAAAAACACTGGAGTCTATTTCAAGGCACAAGTGTGGGAGAATGAATTACCATGGCAGGGATATTTTTGTCAGCTTCCTGGATATGACCCATTTTAAAGCAGAAGCTCAGGGCAAACAGGTCACTGTTTAGTTTGGGTTTCATATTAATACTCTCAAGCTACAAAGTCCAGCTCTTAATTCTGACTCCTTAAATTCAAGCCAGCCCTATATTAGCACTCTCATACAGAAAAAAAAAATGTGCAAAGAAAATGTTGATTTAAATCTGAATCCATGAAGTATTTTGGATGAAATGGTGGTAGATCTAGCTTGTTCTGTACGAGAGGCGATAACAGGGACAATTAAAGGAGCTGCTTTGAAGTGACCTTGTGAAAGTGATAAGCTAATCTGACATTTTCCCCTTGCTTCCACAAGTGTTTATTATAGGCCTGAAAAAGGAAGACGGCATGCTTTATGTCCACCTGTTCAGATAAGCATCCACAAGATTATGGGTGCAGAACTTACAGGTGGAAGGTAGCAGCTATGGGTACCTACCATTGTTTCAGGAGATGAAGCAAATCTTTGGACTGTGGTTTTTTGTGGGGGTTTTGTTTGTTTGTTTGTTTGTTTGTTTGTTTTGCACATTTAGTTAAGGGTGTATAGGTTTGTGTGGATTATTGGTCACCATTAGAAGAATGTGTCATCGTTGGCTTCTTGGAGCCATTTTTGATGTGATCGGAAAGCTTTCTGAGTGAGCTTCTAGCCACATCTACACATGGATTATATCTTTCATGTCAAAAATGTATCACACACGTGGGCCTAACTGTACAGAACTGAAAAAGGATGGATAATTTATTGAAATGTCTGGCACTGTGCATCAGCTTTAACTACCACACTTGCTATAGCCCAAGGAATCTGGAGAACTTTTAATAAAAGGATGTTGTATATGTATTTCACACACAGATTTGCATGCAGGTTTTCAGAGAAAGATACAAGAAGCTCAAGAAAGCAGTGATTTTCCTCTATTGCCACAGCTTTAACCTACTGCTCAGACTTATTCTGACTTAACAGTTATGAATATGTAACCATTTTGTAAAAAAAAAAAGTTAATCTCTAGATGGTGATTGTATCGTTTATTTTAAATATAAAAGGCATTTCATCTACTAAATGAAAGAATCCCTTTTGCATCCATTTTCATGCTAAACAGAGGAGCTCCGTCACACAGGCCCCTATTTTAATGTGGGCATTCAAGAATTATAATACTAATTAATATGAATAAGGGAGCTTAGCATATAACCATAAATAAATAAGTGTTTTGTATAGCAAAATGTTGGGATATGGGCATGACTCAGTCCCCACACAGAAGGATGCCAGACCCAGAGCATCGGATCTCTGACCTTCAATATCGGTAACGCGTTTAAAGTTCAGCATGCTTATCCCGCTTTTCAGTTCCTAAGTCACAACGCAAACAGCTTATTTCTTCATTTTTCCCTCCTTTTGTACAGTTTTGACTGCTTTTCTCTCCCCTCCTATTCATCAGCTTCAATTAGTTTCCTTATTGATTTCAATCTTTTTCTGCTATCAGTGCCATCATTGTTTACTCACAATACCTCTGGTGTCTTGCCACACTCATTTCCCATCAATTCCTGTGCAATCTTAGGAGCCCATCTAATTCACATCTTTTATTTTATTCTCTTTCTTTCCGCTTTCATCACCGTCTTCCTAGTAATTGCCATTCCAGTAGCAGAGTCCCTGGTAAGACCATGGAAGTCTGTGTCTTCGAATTTTAAACTTCTCTCCCCCAAGCTGGTCAGCAAAAATAGGCCTGCTGCTACAAAAAAAGAGAGAGAGATGACATCAGTTATTTGCAGAATTACCATGACAACCCTCTGGAGACCAGCAGGGCTGCAACATGGTCTTTGAATAATGAAGGAAAGTTTCATTCTCTCAATACGTTTTTTAGGCAGGGTCTCCAAGGTTAATTGGAAATGGTTCTGATTTTGGTATGTGTGACTCTGTGGTGGAGATGGGGGAGGAATGGGGAGTGTGAGAGATTTTGAACCATTTTATAAATGGAGAAGTCTCCTTTCTCTGAAAGTGGCATTTTTTTGTGAATGAAGCTGGTCTTGAAGTTGACGGAGGTGGTGAGACTTAGGGAGAATCTGCACTTACCTTCCTGGGGAACTCTGGGTATGCTCCCAGGCAGAGCATACGCACTATGCAGAACTGCTTCTATGTTCCCCTGGTGCATATAGCAGTAAAGTGCTCTACAGCAAGACCAGTGGCAGGGTTTGGACAGCACCTTGCATGCTCCATCCACATCTCTTCTGAGTGGAAGAGGGTACAATGGAGTGTGTGACCGGACCAGATACATGTGGCAATCCCACCACTGTGCAGACATGATGCTGCTATATAAATATATAAATATATAAATATTTTTACTAACATTACCCAATTCCTTACCTGGCACATCCAGCAGTGAGCATCTGCACCGTTTCTGATGCTCCAGGATTGTCTGAGGTGCCACATAAACTCGCGGACACCTGGGATGACCATAGAAACCCCTGCACATGCACAGAGCATCAGCGTTGGCATAGCAACGGCGCTGATGCAGGCACAGTCCTGTAGGGTGCTGCAAACAAAATGGCAGTGCCCAGAAGAGGATCTGTGGCACGATCAAACACAGGTGAGACCCACTGATTCCAAATAAGGGCAGGTAAGTGCAGAAATGGCTCCAGCGTTTGCCACCTCTAAGCCTCTTTAGAGCTACTTTTTTTTTTAAGGATGCGTTGATGGAGTCTTAAATTGGAAGTATTGTTCTGCAACAGCATAGTTGTTCCAAATCAACTGTCTTTTGCTATTCATACATTGGAGATGAAATATCCAAAGCCCACATCACTTATTCTTTGCATTTTGTAGCAAAGCATTCTAGCCAACATTCCATCTGTCCAGAAAGCTTATTACATGAACTGATCTGAAGATGGATGGATGCCATTTGCTGAGTGAATGTACCATGTCTAATTTATTTGCCATTATCCAACTTTCTCCTTATTGGCAAAGACTTAAGAACTGAAACTGAGCCAGCCACCAACTCTGGATCATTCACATGATAAACTTCAGCACAAGGTCTTTATTAAACAAAGAGGTAGCTTCACAGTCTTGCAGGGTTAAAACCAAGATATGAACTAAATCTTCACCAGTGAGTACATAAGTGTCAGGACCAGACATTCAGCTCTTACAGAGCCTATGTAATCTGTAGCTAGGTAATTTAGGGATTCCAGAAGAATCCTTTCATTCTTATATCTCCACACTATCACTTTTTGAAACACAGTTTGCATAGCTCAGGTGGGGTCTCTGGACATAGCTGTGTCTGGACTGCTAGACTTCCCAAAAGCAGTTTGTCAGTCCGAAAGGACATCTGTGCATTACACACTGCAACTTCTCTTGAGTCAGTGGTGAAAATAAAATAAAATAAAGATTTTACCCACTTGCCTAAAATGGTTCAGGTTCTTTAGATGAAAACAAAGCAGTTTCTTCTTATACCTGGCATTACTTTATGTGCTACTTTATTCTGTCCGGTTATTTTTCACCCTGCCAGTCTTTACCACCATTAAGAGTTTCACGGTCCTATTTACTGTACCTGGCATTTGGGGCTTAGGACAAGACCCCTCTGATGCAGCCTAAGAGCCCCAAGATAGACTCTGACCTGATGCGCATTCCAGGAGCTTCACTGGCCCTGAGAAAATTGTCTCTCCTTCACTTTCCATTGCAGAAGGTCCTGCAATCACTTCAAGCACGCAGAGAATGGGCATGAAAAAGGAGAGTTCTTGACGAGGCAGTCACAGGCTAAGAGGGTGATAATTGGATCATATTATCAGCACACACATTCCTTGCACAGCTACAAGAACAGCTGACAAGGCTTGAAGTGAAGGGGGAGATTCTGGACTATCTCAAAGAGCTGCCTGACTAGTGCTGAGTATCTCTTGCAGTTCAGACCTACTTCTCTGGAAGGCATACTACTATTTGCCCTAAAGAAAACTTAAGATAGCTGAGGACCAGACCCAGAACCATGTTTTCTAAGGCACCATCCACACCAAGATCAGGTGGACAAAAGTGTTTCCCTCCCCCATCGGCCCACAACCCAGCCCCACCCTTGATAAAAGTGGCCTACCCATAAGCCAGTTTGAAGCACTAAGGAGTCACTTTGCTAGGGAGGATTTGACTCCTGGCCACCATTTGGATGTACACAGCAGCTGGCTTGAGGGCTGAAAGTGGACCTAGAAGTGCTGTCAAGGACCAGAACTTTAAGTTCTCTTAGGCTGATAGTTTCCGTCTGCTGGAAATAGTTCAGCAACTCACTAGACCCTATTCAGCAGTGTGGTTGTTTGCCTACCAAGGAAGTTGAGGATCGCTAAATTATTCCTCTCTAATCCAGTTTCCATTCCTTTTAAGAGGCTTGGAAAAGCTGCAAGTCTTTTTATTTTTGAGTGTCAGGTACCAGCCAAAGCCACATTTTTGCTGTGCTCTGTGGAAAAATGTCACATATCTGTGTGTGTGCATACACACATGTGTGCGTAATCAAGTTCTGGAGTAGGGTTAAATCACATAGGAACTGGCTTGCTTTTAGCACACGGATTAGCTAAAGGATACTAGTGAGCATTATAATCTTTGCACAAGGAGGCTGAATTGCTGCTTGTTGCCTCAGCACAGCAGGGAGCATCCAAGTTATAAATTTAAAGTTATCATTCATATAAAGAATAGCAGATGCTTCAGCTGTAAACTGTACTGCCTTCTGGCCTGCGGTGATCGCTGACTAGCAGTGCAGGGTGGATAAAGCTGCTGGGTAAACAGTCTACACAATCCATTCTAGGACCAACTAGATACCCCTTTCAAGGAATCATTTAGGCAACTTCAACATGTGCATCGTAGACATGCACTGCTGAGAATGTTCCTGCCCTGTGAAAGGCATTCCAAGCCTGGAATGCAGCAGATGCCATGGAGTGCACCTGTAAGCCTCTAATGGCAGCCAGCCTGACCAGGCCTAGCTTTGAAACTGAGGAATGGAGCCCAGAGATGGCTCTGGAAATATCCTGTCTAGAAGTGGCTTTCTTCCAGAGCCTGGCAAAATATTTTTGGACTCTGAAATTAGGCATGAGCGGCTCCGGCTCCTGACACTGGCAACTGGCAAGGGCTTTATGTAGCCTGGCTAGTAATCAACCACATTAAAACAGTCTACCACTGAAGTGGCCCTGGGCATACTTTCCACACTTGGAAGTGGGCCAATCTGTGTTCTCTCATGGTGTGTACTGGTGTGTGTTCCTATGGTTTCAGCATAGATCTAGCCCAACCCTATGGGACTGTGTAGATGTGGTTTATGAGTGCTTCTTTTGAAGACGTTTTAAAGGATGGTGAAAATGGATCTCAGATCAACAGGTCTTTTTTTTTCTTTTTTTCTTTTTCTTTTCTTTCTTTTTTTTTCAGTTCTAATCCTATGATTATCCTAGCACTGGCTGTGCTTGATTTCAGCTAGAAGAAAGACTCTGCATGATATGCCAAGGGGTCACTGTACAAAGCCAGTCTCAGGAGCTAGAGGCCAGACAGGGGAAAGAAAGCAATGGCAAACCACTTTTGTCTGAAGATTGATCAGTAGGAGCTGGATTTGATCTGGTGGTGGTGCCCTTTTTCATCATCTCATGTGGATTCTCTAATGAGAAATAATGAGTAAAAGTGGATTTATATGTCTAATTAATTTCTTATAGGGATGTGCACGAATATTCGTAACATTTGAAATTTGTATGAATTTCTATGAATTTGGGCATTTGTATTTGAATCGAATATTGGCAGATTCAAAGACTGACATTTGAATGAAGCTTTGTATGGGTTTCATATGGAATTTTATGCATTCATACAGGATTGAACATTTGTATTGACTTCAAATATGACTACATTCGAAGGGGATCTATTTGAACGAATATGAATTTTCTTGCATTCGATTCAATATGAATTGAATACAAAAATAAAAAATTCATGCGCATCTGTAATCTCTTAGGATTCGTCCACACCATGTAGGGTGGCCATTCTGAGGTTCCATGTAAGCTGATAGAAATATGGATTCTGCAAAGGTAAATTGTGCCTTACAAAGTTGTTGGAATTCTTTGAGAGTGTCAATGAACACGTGGATAAAGGTGAACCAGTAGACATTGTCTATCTGGACTTTCAGAAGGCTTTTGACAAAGTCTCACATCAAAGGCTACTGAGTAAACTCATCAGCCATGGAATAAAAGGACAGGTTCTGTCCTGGATTTGTGACTGGCTTAAGGGCAGGAAGCAGAGAGTAGTAATAAATGGGCAATTCTCAGGGTGGAAAGAGGTAAAAAGTCGGGTTCCCCAAGGTTTAATGTTGGGACCAATGCTTTTTAATTTATTCATCAATGATCTAGAAGAAGGGGTACAAAGTAAAATAGCAAAGTTTGAGGATGATACTAAATTATTTAGGGTAGTAAAAACTGAAAAAGATTGCCAAGAGCTCAAGAGGGATCTCTTCGCATTGGGTGAGTGGGCAACCAAGTGGCAAATGTGCTTTAATCTTAACAAGTGCAAAGTAATGCACATCGGGGCCAAAAATCCAAATTACGTCTGTAAACTGATGGGGTCTAAGCTTTCTGCAACACACCAGGAAAGGGATCTCGGGGTTTTGGTAGACAGTTCAATGAAGGTGTCAACCCAGTGCACAGCAGCAGTGAAAAAAGCTAATTCAATGCTGGGGATAATTAGGAAGGGACTAGAAAACAAGTCAGCCAGTGTCATTTTGCCTCTTTATAAATCTATGGTGAGGCCACATTTGGAACATTGGCCCACTGTGTGCGACGGGATACTGGACTAGATGGGCTGTGGCCGATCCAGCAGGGCTTCTCTTATGTTCTTATGTAAGGCAAGGGTTTGCCACCCCCATTTGTAGCAGCCAGAATGTAGCTGAAATTGCTTTCAGAGACCTGAAGCATGGGCAGAAGTTGCCTGCAGTTCTATACAACTCTTCTGCAATCACTCTGTGACCTCTCATTCTATTCTATTCCAATCCTGTTTATCTGACTCTACACTTGGTTGTGACATCAGTATGACTACAGGAGAAAAGTACCGTAACACTTGTTTTGCTTTTATGATCAGCAGCGATGCTGCTTTGATATTGTTGCCATTCATTACAGGCCAGCAGCCTCTCTCTCTCTCTCTCTCTCTCTCTCCGTGTGTGTGTGTGTGTGTGTGTGTGTGTGTGTGTGTGTTAAATAAATGAACAGTGAAGTGCAATCACAGCATTTTTGTGTTATCATTGGTTGCTTCCAAGAGCTTTATTGTTTCCTCATGTGCACTCATTGTTCCTTTATTTATGACTTTCCTCCAGTGAGTGTGTGCTGGTGAATACCTATCCCATCCATCTCATTTTATTCTAACACTTCATTTGTTCATTCGTTTGTTCATTCATTCGTTCATTCGTTTGTCGGGGTCGGGGTCGGGGTTGGGAGAAGGAGGGCTCAGGCTGGAGCAGGAAGAGAGAGAGAGGAGGGGAGGAGGAAGAAATTCCTCCAGAAGAGACTCCCCCATCTGTGCATGTGTGTGTGTATGTGTGTTTGGGAGAGGGAGGACTCAGGGGCTGGAGCGGGGAAAGAGAGAAGAGGGGAGGAGGAAGAAGTTCATCCAGGATGTCTTCTGTCATGCTTCCTGGCTCTCCTCTCGTTCTCTGGCTGGCTCTCATGCTTCAAGGGTGGAGGGGGAGGGGCGATCCCTCCAGCCCTGTGCTTGCTGTCATGCAGACATGTGCACATCCGCTAAAAGCTTCCAATCAGGGCAAAGGGGGTGGAGAAAAAAAAGATGCAATTTCCCTGATGCCAGGGTTTACCTCATTTGCTTGGGGACGGGTGAATCCGAATTGAACCTGCTCTCTCCTCCACCGCATGGGGACATCTTAATCCAAACTACAATGCAGATTAAAAATGCCCTGAATCAGCAGCGAGGTAATTGGAGCCCATGGGGATAAGCCCATAGTGGCATCGGGGCCTATGCCTGGAGACGCACATGCATGCTTAAACCATGTGTGGACAATATGGCTGAATTTGCACTTAGGCCTCTGTATCAGAGCTGTACTAATTGCATACCACAGGCCTAAGTGGGAATTCAAAGGCTGATGCAAATTCAGCCTAGGTTGTCATGATGCAGAAACCACAGCAAGGTACACACCTGTCCCTGGACTCTATAGTTGAGCTTCAGTTTATTCTCTGGAATGATTGTTTTAAAAGTCACCAAGGGCACGTTCCCACCTACTTCAAACCTAGATTACTCTGGTCCGGAGTAATCCGGGTTCTGATGCAGGTCAGGGTTGGAGGCCAGGAACAGAACTGAGTGCACATCGGGCTGTTCCCAAACCGAACTCGCAGATGCGCTCAAGCAAACCTGTGAATGGCACAGCAGAGAGGTTTTTGAGAAGTTGCCACCACCGCCACCCCAGCCTCCACCACTGTCCAACGCTCACTCACTCACTCAATCATCCCGGCCTCCTCCAATCCTGCAACAACTGTCCACCACTGCCACATTCCCTCCCCACACCCCCTGTTTGCCCCAGGCTCCTCCTCCAATCCTGCAACAACCATCTGCCACTGCCGCACCCCTCCCCCCCCACTCACTCGCTCACCCCCACTGCCAGCTTTCGCTGGGACTAAAAACTGGACTGGATCAGAAAGTCTGTAGGGGTTTCTGCAGAAAATCCGGGGGGAAAGAACTGGCATGGAAATGCCCCTTCCCAGATTCCGACAACTGGTGGATTTAATGGGAACACTGGTTCCCGAGTCCAAATCCAGCCCAGATTTTAGTCCCTATGCGATCACGGCCCAGATGATAATAGCACTAAGCTCATTGAAGCTCATTTGCTGGTACTTAAGTTCACAAGTTTTGGAATTTGTGCCATTATGGCAGAACTTAACCTTTCTAAATAATGAGGGACGAATGTATTTGAAATCTAGGGGTATATTAACTCTGCATTCTCTTGTTTCAAAAATAATACCACCCTTCAAACTCTGCCCTGATGAAGTATTGTTATCTATCTGTTTCATCTAAGAAACACTATTCCTAATTCCATGTATGTTCCTGGAATAATTCAAGGAGTATCTGGAGAATTACTTGTCTCTACGGTTAAATTGTGAGACTACCCAAGGTATTAACTGTCTTTTCCAAAGCAGAAGGAGAATGGTGTTGATATATGAGTAAAACTGAAGTACTAGCCTGTGACATGGTGCTGCAAACAATGTTTCTTGTCAGCAAAAAAGTGATGGCTTGGTGGGGATTCTGCCTGGTCATGACACTAAGCAGGATCAGTCCTGTCCAACCCCTGCAGCAAAGCTTGCAGAAATGGAACACAGTACAAAGCCAGTACAAGAAGAGGTAGTGAAGAAAACAACTAATAATTCCTAATTAAAATATATTTATTCTAGAAAATTCTCTGCAGGAAGAAGACAGGTGTGGCAAAGCAGCGTAACCTGTTCTCTGTACTACGCTGCACTGTACATAACATTCTTATAAATTTAGTCGTAGGTGAAGAGTATCTTTGTCTTTTCACTTCTTGGCTCGTTGCTCATGCTGTTCCATCTGACGCACACTTTTTGCGAAGTACGGTTGCACAGAGTGGAGTTTGCCAAGGGTTGGCCCTGTCACTAGGGCTGCGTTCACACCTAGGTTTTAATTCGGCTTCAGTCCACTTTCAAAGTGAGACAATGCATTGGGAAAGCGGTAAGTTGTTTGCTTTTAGCATTATCTAACTCAGAAAATCAGCCTTTGGGTTAGATAAAGTGAAAGAAAAATGACCAGCCACTTTGGTAATGTGTTGCCCCACTGGGCAAGTTCCGACTGGACCCCACTGACCCAATCATGGTGCAAACCCCTTTAATGGGGTCCACAGGAAGACTGGATTTCAGGGCCTGAAGGACCCATTCAATACTGATTTCCCTTGAACAGGTGTGAACACAATGGGTCCTAATGGGGTCTGAAGGGGGAACAGGGTCTTCCTGATTGGTACCAAACCAGTGCCTAATGGGTCCTTGATGGGTACATAGTGCTAGTGGAAAAACACCCCTAGAGACCCAGATGCTTACTATGTGGGCCTTAATCCAGATTAAGGATCCATGCAGAAAGGGCCTAGGTTGTTGCCATGGATCCCTGAAGCCTAAGTGAATCCTGCTCAGGTCTTCAACCTCCTGTTCTTGTACCTTTCAAAAGAAATTTAGAATGCTTTAATCCATCTTTTCATCTTTCCCTATGGAAAATCTGGCTCAAATAGACATTGTCCCTGTGCCTACTGGAAAATCTGATCTGTAGCAATTGCAAGTTTACCCAAGTTTTTCCACCAGCTTCTCAAGCCTCAGGGAAAAAGGAATCTCCCTGCTTCCACAAGCTTGCAGTGCACACTCAACACCAGCAGGAGCTGGACTCTTAGCCTGAGGGCTTAATGGAGTCTGGCCACATGTTGCGCGCAGACAACAACCTTCTTCCTCCGGCCACAGGATGTGACATCAGAAAGACTTCTGACCTGCCCAGCTGATGCACTCCACCTATCACCTCCCGGAATTTTCTCCTGAGGTCACTTCCTTCCCCGCCTTCTTGTGGGGGCTATAAA
>MTQE01002208.1:46676303-46713083 GCA_014337955.1 Aspidoscelis marmoratus | reverse complement strand
GGATAATGGCTTGATTTTGTCCCTTTTCCCAAATATTCCACCCCCATTTCTCGATTGCCAAGGCGATCATGATAATGGCAGCAACTGGGGCACAGCAGCATGGACGTTGAGAGCCAGGGGGCAGTTTTGGGGAGCACACAGACCTGGGGATGAGAGCTCAGACAGTCAGCCCCAAGAGCACCCCTCCCCTCTGCTCCTTCAACAACAGAAACAGGTGAGGCGCAGATCACAGTGTCTGGCCCAGCTGTGCCAGCCAAGGCATGGTGCAACCTCCCCTGCTTAACTAAGCAGCACACACTGGGCTGGCATTGCAGACAAAATACTTGTGCAACCCCCATCCACGCCTTCACCCGTAATCCTGACTCTTGGACCCTGCTGTGATTCTGCCATACTTTCAGAACCCTGACTTTGGACTGATCTGACTCTTGGACCTTGCTGTGATTTTGCCGAACTTCTGGAACCTTGACTTTGGATTTACCTGATGCTGACTTCTCTTGAGACCCCAACAGACTGCCGTAGGTGTGCATGTGCATTTGCCTTGCTGCCCTTGTCCAACTGAGACATGCGTCACTGGGAATGGCGTGGGGATGGGCAAGATTCGATCTTGGACCCACTCCTGGTCCCGTGTGTGCTCATTCTGAGCCAAACGGCTTGCATGGGGACACGGTTTCACAAACAATCCCACCCCCCAGTTTAAATTGATGATTTCTCATACTTGTCAAAGAGCTACTATGTGGGTTACAGAATGGAAATCCAGAAAGCAGATTGAAGTACAGTATGAGCAAGTGACATCTGTTTGTTTTAAAATATGTTTTCCCTACATTTGCATAAAATAGTGGTGATTACATTTCCCTGGCATACAAATATAACAGAGTTTGTTGCTAAGTAAATACACAATACAGGCTAGATCTGGTCAGCTCTCTGTACACAAATCACTCCAACCAGAGAAGCCTGTTATGTTTCCTTAGCAGGGTCAGGGTTCATTCTGTTTGCTTTTTTATAACTTTTCTCAGGCTTAGCTCCTCTGTTAACGGCTTGGCCAACAATTCTATGCTCTAATTTAACTTTGGGTTCGATGCAATTATTTCCTTATAGATTCTTGCCTTTTATTTGATTACAGGCAACTATCTGTCAGATTTAGCAGTTGCCACAAAGCTGTCTCACAAAGTTTGAGAGCCTCCATTGATTCAAAGTGTGATCTCAGGCTGTGAAGGCTGCAATCTTATCCTCATTCTTTACCCAACTTTAATTTACTTCTGACACCAGGAGTCTTAAGCTTAGGGCTTCTGCTCATTGCAGATGCTGACCACTGCATCGACCTTCCACTGGTTTCCTTGCCTTAGTGGGAAACAGTGACATCATCAGAAGTAGTTTCCAAGGAGACAGACAGTGGTCACCACTGGTTTCCATGGTGTTGTTTAAGACATGTGCCGCTGTTCAGGGAAAGAAGAATAGAGACCTGCCAAGCTGTTTGTATGCTGTCTGATCAACTTACAAGTTAAACAGTTTACATTTATTCCCTAAATTTTTCAAGTCTTGTCTACACTGATGAGTCTGCAAGAAAAGAGATTCCTTCACCTGGTAGTCTACTACAGTATTATATGCTTGGGAACAGGAAGACCAACTGGGGTTGGAGTAGAGCAAGTAGCTGAAAGAGCCTTTAGTTATATCTCAGGGCATTCTACACCACCAGTCTTTATGAGTTATGAGCAATACCCAATCCTGAAAAAGAAAAAGTTGCCAAAAGTCATAATATGGATGTCATGAGGGGAGGAAAAATATAAGACCTGTGACAGAAATAGATTTGCTCCAGGCTGCGGATGCAGCATCTAGAAGTATCTCCAGAGTTCCTGCTGCAGGTAAGCATAAATTCAGCCTTAGTTTGAAGTTGTAATATTCAGACTAAGCACCAGAGTTATTTGGTTTGCTTTTTCCCTTTGAGAAGGCATAGGCCCTTTCTGCACTAACACTTAATGTGAAACCAAGGGACCACAAAGTCCTTCTCTGGGCCTTGTTGGTCCACACATTAGTCCAGATCTGTGAGGCCTCACCCACCCACTAGTACTTTCTGTCCATGCTGGACATAATGTAACTGTGACCAGGGAGGCCCAGATCAGGATTACCAGTAGGTCTGGGGCCTATTCGCACTACAGCCCATAGCACATGACTAGGGAACTTCTGGGAAGAGCATCTGTACCTTGAGGAGGCTGTTGCAGTCTCCAGGCATCCCCTGCCTTCCCAGAAGCTCCCTAATCATGCACTAAGTGTGGAGCACAAAACCTTAATTGCTTACCTGGTGCATCCAGCAGTGAGCATCCACACTTTTTCCAATGCTCTGGGGTCATCTGAGGTGGTACGGAAGCACACTGGCACTTTGGATGGTCATAGATGCCACTGCATGTGCGCAGAGTGTCAGCATCATCATAGTGATGGCACTGACGCACATGCACTCACAAAGGGCACTGCATGCAAACAAAATGGCAGCACCCAGAAGAGGACCGGCCCAGGGATCAGTCACAGGTGAGTGACTGATCACACGGGGCTTCCTTTCCTGTCTAGTGGACGAGAAGCACAAAATCACCCCTGACTAGTTGCATCTACCAGCAGGACTATGGAGGCATGTAGAAGTCGCACTCCAGGGACAGGAAGCCTAGTGCGAAAAGGCTCTAGATTTGTCTACCAGTCAGAGATGTTCTTCCCAAAGCCTGGAGTCAGTAAAGTGAGTGAAGTCTTTGCAGCACAAGGTCCATGGTCATACCTTCCCTTTAAACCTCCTTCAGTCCATCTTCAGAGTCTGACTGTTGTGTTGACACTTTTTCATTTCTATCAATTTTACTTGTAGACTTTCCATTCAGGAAAGTCCAAACGGAGGATGGAAAGGCCACAAATAATATAGAAATGAAAAGGTGTGGACAGTCAGACCTGAAGATGGACTCACAAGGGTTTAAAGTGAAGGTGTGAGCATGATGATATAATGAGAAAATGTGCTTAATGGCAAACAGGGAAAAACTATATGAAAGAAACTTTTAAAAATCCAAGCCCAGAGCACAGGCTGCTCAGCGTCCAACAACAGAGGTTTGTATGTGTATGAGAAAGAGGCAGGAATCCATTCCCTCCCCCATCAGCTCCATCTGTTAATGTTTGTGTTATTCTAAGATTTTTTGTATAGAAAAAATCATTAAAAGAGACAGCAAGGAGTTTTGTGCTTTTGTGGGGAGATAGCATTCCCTCTTTCCAAAGCCCTCACCTACTGCTGTCAGTATATTGCTCCAGCATATACAAAGAATTCTCTCCCTACTTCTCTCCTCCCAAGAGACAAAATAAATGGGTTTCCGGGTCACACAAGTTCAGTTTTGCTCAGCATTCTGCATCTCTGGCCCCTTCCAGATTAGCAGATTAAATCCACAGTTATAAAAACATTTGTCTACCGGTCACAGATCTGCTGCAAAATGGGGATCTGGCATCCAAACTACAGCAGGCCCCCATAGCTTCCAAGGAGGAAACTGCGGGAGTTTGTGTTGGTGCATGTGTCACGTGGGACAAGGCAGCCAATCGCAGTTGAGCTCCTGCCCCTGTTCTCGCCAGCAGTTCTTGCCGTCCTGTCCAGACTGGCGGGAAACTTCTTTTTTAAAACATTTTTATTTATTGCTTTTATAAAGACAAGAAAAATACAAACAGAAAGAAAACACACCCATCGTTTCTCACATTTCAGTAACACATTAACTCCACAGAGTCAACCCCACCCTCCCTCCTTTATGCCTCAGAGATCACGGGTAAATATGTCCACAATTTCAGTAGTCCTTCTTTCATTTCCCTAGGTAAGGTGTCATTAATAAAGGCTGTATATAATTTGCTCCAAGCATTTCGTAAATCCAGACAATGACTTTCTCCAGAGTAGAAGAGCCGCTGGTGTCTAAGGGCGTCAAATTTATATATATCAAGAATGTTACTATACCACCTCTCACGAGACCATTTTGTTTGATCTTTCCAACCCGCAGCTATAACTAATAAAGCTGTCCATAACATTCTATCTACTATATATTTATCTGGAACCAATGTTGAATGATCTTTATAAACTTGCAAAAGACACAGTCCCGGATGGAGTCTTATATTAATTCCAAAAATATTTTGGTGGGAAACTTCAATTTTTTTTTTATACTGCTCATGGAATGCTGATATATCAGCATTAAATAAATTCACAGTAGCATCGCTGCTATGAAGTATCGGCCATCGTGTATGAAGGCTAAATGTTGGCTGTGCATTCCGATGTGCAGTTTTAAGTCTGGACGCACCTTCCGTGTCCCCGTCCAAGTATGCTGTGATAACAGGCCACATTTTTTTTAAAAAGCACAAGACCTTTTCCCCATCGCTGTGAATTTCCCCGCTTCTAGTCATAACCAGGGGGGTGGGCAGCATTCACAGGAAAACAACAGGCTTCTGGACTAAGGAAAAGTATGGCCTATATTAGGAATACCTAATTAGGAATGTGCACACATTTTCAATTTTTGATGTGAACTCTGCAAATCATTATGGTTTTGAGAGCACTAAAATGATAGTTGTAGATGGCCTCCAAACTGGGAATGTGCATGAATATTCAAATGCATTCAAAATTTGATCAAATTGACTGAATTTTGACATTTGAATTCGAATTGAATGTCCTTAAATTTGAATTTAAAGATTTGATTCGAATTTTGGGTCTATTCGTTCAAATTATTCAGACATTCGTATGTGTATGAGTTTGTACACATGCGTATTGAAAGATCCATATCTTTCCCGCATCTGTACACATTTATACAGATCCGTATGGGATGAAAATGGGTTGCATACGGGATAACTACAGACCTGTACAGATGCTTACGGATGTGTACAAACCCAGAGAACATGTGCACGGACATCTATGAATGTTGTCGACATTCATAAGTGTAAATTCGAATAAAAAGTTCAAACAAATAGATTCAAATTTGGTTAAATTCTAACTTTAAGCATTCAAATTGAATTTTAGGGTATTCAATTCAAACTGAATCAAATCCCAAAAGTTGCATTTGTGGACACCACTTCTCCAAACTGATACTGACAAAATCTAAGCTTCTTTGCAACACAGCAAAATTTTCAAGAACTTTTGACAATAAGAGCTAAGAAATTTACAAATTTTCTTTTCCATTGTCTTTTATTTTCCTATTACTACTATTTATGAAACTGCAGCAAGGAGGCATTTCATAGCAAAAGAAGGCAGTATTGTGCCCTCTTTTTCCTGGGCTTCATTCCAGCAATTGGATCTGTCTTTCACTTAATAACCTTCCTGCTTTCAAGTGATCTCTTCCTCCTTTAAACTTCAGTCCATAGCTCAACCCCACTAATGGCAGAAATAAGCTATTTTCTGTATAAATTCAACCCAGAAGAAGTGAGTGGTGACTGCCTGGAGATTAGACAAATCAAGCTTCATAATATATGGAAGGGATTTAGGAGACTTTAATCTCCTTTGGTCCTTACAGACAGTCTCAAATTTCTTTAGGGGAGGCGGAATCATGGAAATTCCTAAAGAACGAAGGAGCGAAGATTTTCGGGGGGGAGGGTTGTAAATTATGATAATAAAAGAAGCCCAACTTTTGTGCACAGCCTGAAATCCTTGATACTTTGAGAAGTATCTCTACTGCTTTTCATCCACTTCCTGATAAAATAAATAAGTAAGCTTTCCAGCTGTCTAGCTTTTCAGGCATATTATAAAATAAAAGCAGTTGTTGTTTTTCTCATTTCTTTGAAGAAGCTTCAAATATTCATTAGTATTTAATTGCAAACAATATCCCCAGATAATGATCTTCTGTTAAGTGTGCGCTTTCTGCAAAACATTTCTTTTTGCAGAGGTGAGTTATAATATTAAGGAATTCACAATGTAATATCCTTTCCACTTCTTATAATCAGCGTTGTTCCCAAATGAGCAGTTTTCCTTCGGGTTTGTTGTTGTTGTTGTTGTTGTTGTTGTTTTAGTCATTTGCAACTCAGTCCTGACCACGTTTACTCTGAAACCAGGGCTGCTTTCACACTTGGCTTCCTGTCCACTGGACGGGAAAAGTGGATTAGCAACTAACATGTATTAGCATTCACACTTGGGAACGGTAGTACACATTAGACAAACCCCAACACACCCAGGCCGCATTCCCATTAGAACCTTAATCCAGTTTCCCTAAACCAAAATAACAGAACCGGATGCAAACGCGAATTTGCCTGATCCCATTACTTTCAGCCAGAATCGTGTTCAGACCGGATTCTGAGGATGTACGTGACTCAAGGGGGGACTCCAGTGGCTACTTTTTAAAAATTGCTTTTGGGGGCTGCCCTGTCCTCTTCCTCCTGGCGTGAATGCGCCACCCATAACGGACCCCTTCACGGAGCCTAGCTGGGTGGCTGGGTGGCTGCTGCTTGCCTGGATGGAAGAAAAATGGCAGCAGACAGCCAGTAATTCTTTTCCCTCCTCTCCTCATTGCTCAGGCCACACAGCAGCAGCAGCAACTCAAGCCCCCTTCGCCTTAAACATTCACACATCTCCCCAAACCCGCAGCTGCTTTTCTTTCTTTTCCCTTTTTTAAAGGTCAGAACTTTCAAAATGGCAAGATCGTTATCAGGTGTGAAGTGCTTGGATTGCTACAGTGTAGCGGTTGCTGCTTTAAGGGGTGGATTTTACAGCTTGCTTTGGAAGCAAGCTATTGGGGGAGGGAAACTCTTATCCCTTAACACGGAAGGGTTCCCACAGTAAAAAAATGTAAAACGTTTCAAGCACACGAACCGGAGTGAAACCTGTTGAAATGAGGATTAACATTTACAATGCTTTGGGGCAATTTAACACGCAGAAAGCATGTTAAGCCAAAGTGACGTGGGGTCTGCGAGGACTGAAAACGGTTTGAAACCGAAATAAGGTTGTAATGGGGATGCGGCCCCAGAGACTTACCTGAGTCAGGCACATGGCTGATCACCAGCAGGATGCCACAGTCTTGATTGTGGAGCCCAGCACAATTGCATCATCATGACAATAATGACACACTTGTGCAGCACCTTAGATGACCCCTTGCACCGGAAATGGTGGAAATGATCACACACTGGACCAGGCAGGTATGTTCCAAGTAAAGGTTAATATGTGTGCAGGCAGGGGACATTTCTAGGTTGCAAACATCTCCTGCAAGTGCAGATGCGCCTGCTCAGATGTTAACCTATAGTTGACCACGGGGCCAAGTGGAAAAGCACCTCAGGCCTTGTCATTTTTATTTGTGTGTCCCATCATAAGACCATGGCACATTAGAGAACAGTCTCAAAATTTAAATTTAAACAGTAAATCAGTTGCTGTTTCCTTGTGCCCAGAATCCTCTTTCCTGCAATTTCTTCTCTTTCCAGAGAAATTCTGTCTGGTTAGCTCCTTTCTTTTGGACTAACACAAACAGAGCTATCTTACGATAAACTTATGTGCTCCTGTCTGAAAAAGCAAAGCAGCTTTTTTTCACAACCAGTTTAAAAAGATATCATTCAAATAGGTTTAATCCAGCTTCAGTCCACTTTCATAGTGAGAGAATACATCAGCAAAGTGACAAACTGTTTTCTTTCAGTGTTAAAATAACTCAGAAAATTCACCTGTGGGATATATAATGTGGGAAGAAAATTACTGATCACTTTGCGGATGTGTTCTCTTGCTCTGAAAGTGGACGGAAGATTCAGTAAACCTTAGGTGTGACCACGGCCCTTGTGTCTCCTTTAGCCTCCTTCAGAGAGGCTCTATGAGTGGGAAATGATAGGGTGGAGAACTTTAAAATCATGCTATGATTTGTGAAATAATATATCATCTAGGATTATTGTATGAAAAAGAGTGAAGGAGTTCCTGCTCCTCTAAACAGTAGTTGCACAGATATTGTCACAGAAACAACACCTGCTGAAACTCCCTTTTTGGTGCAATTATTAAAGTAGCAGGAATCTTAGGCCTTCTTGCACTAGGCCTTTTGGAACGTGTGGAGGACATGCCGGAATGGAGCATTCGCTCCTCTGGGCCGGCGGTTCCATTCAGAACAGCCCCAGCCTGTCCCAGGGTGTCCTCCACGTCTTCTGCGTATAGAGCACTTAACTGTGCTCTACACGCAGCCCAGCCCATTCCAGCCCATTCCCGGCCATCCAGGGAGGGAAGCGTTCCCATGCCCTCCTCCCTGACAGCTGCAGGCCCCTTCCCAGACGTGTCCAGATTGGGTCCTGCTGGACCCAGGAGTGGGCAGTCCTGGCGTGGTCCCTTCCCCAGTCCCTGCGAATTCTAGGGGACAGGATCGGGTCCCCTAGGGCCTGCAGGGACACACCCCCCCCAGGCACCACCACCCACGAGAACGGGCCTAAAGGGGAACGCACCAAGTACGCCTGTGCAGGCCAGGTGCTCTCTGATTGGCTGCAGAGCATACCACTCAGAGTAAGCCCAGCCTCATGGCATGCCAATGGTACTATGCCGGCAATACGATACCGGTGGTAAGAAGTGGTATGATCTGTGCTGCGGTACTTGGCTCTCCATTTTGGGAGCTGGCAAGGAGGAGGTAGGTGTGCGTGCGTGCGTGCATGCATGCAGGTGCATGTCCCTTAGGCCCGTCCTTGTGGGAGGGTGCCCAGGGGGTCCATGAGGGCCCTAGGGGACCTGATCCTGACCCCTAGACCTCACAGGGACCAGGGAAGACCCCTGCCAGGACTGCCTGCCCCTGGGTCCAGCAGGACCCAATCCGGACAGGGCTGGGAGGGGCATCCTGCCCCCGGGCCGGCCTTTTCATCCAGAACACATGGAGGACACTTTCCCATTCGTACCTAAGCAGGTAAGGGATGCTTTGGGAACACTTCCCGTACCTGCCAATGCGAATGGAAAACTGTCCTTCACTTGATCCAGACAAACCACTCTACAGTTGACTTAGCTGTAGTGGGAAAAGGCCTCTTGTCTTCACTTCCACACAAAAACAGCATCAACAAGATGGTTTACAGTTGGGGATGGAAGTATGTGAATAGCAAGTGTCAATAGGAATGGTGTCTAGTTGGTAGGAAAATAAAATATGAAAATCCTGTCTTTTTCCCTGACCTATTCGTATGTTTAACCTCAGATCAGTATTCAGTTAAAACCTAGGCTTTTTAATTGAGATTCCAGTTTGGCTTACTGATTTAAATTTATGGATCTGAGGTGTTTGAACCTTGAAAGTTATGCTGGCATTAGGGATGTGCACAATTTTTTTTTTGCATTCAAATTCGGGTTGAATCGAATGTCAAAACCCATTCAAATGTCTAAATTCAAATGTCTAGATTCAAATCCGAATGTCCACATTCGATTGAATTTGATCGGATTTCAAATGTTTTTGTGTTTGCTATAGCCATGGATTTGGAAACTTGTGTCTCTTGTTTGTGTGAATACTGTACAGATGCTCTGTGCACTAGAGGGATATTTGATTTTTCATAGAAATAGGTGGCCAGATGTACAGGGTTTTTTTTTCCATCATACAGTGCCTGAAATAATAGCTGCCTTTGTTAATATTGACTCTTCTGATGTAGACATTTCTTGTCCACTAGTCTTTCTTCCTTTCGGTTCTAGTCTTACAAAAATAAGGCTGTCAGTGTACCTAAATCCAAGAACTGTTTTTCCCTGCCCACAAATAATTCTTGGGGTAATGGCCATGTGCTCCCCTTGGTAGTTGCTCAGTGTTCTGCTCTTGGGTAAACCTGTTAAAAAAAATTAAGGATCCCAACTGCACTGATTTCAATCTGCAATCTAAGCAGCAGCAACACTGATTCTTTGGAATAAATCTTTCCTATGGACTTTCAAGGACAGATAAAGACCTGTTCATCCTACCATTTCCCAAACTCCAAATAGCCCCAATATGGGTAATTTTAGTTCTATTATCATTATCATTATCATTGTTGTCATTGTTATTGTTGTTATTAGTTTCCTGGATTTTTACTGCATTTCTAAAAATCACATCACTTATTTTAGTATAGGGTAGAGTATAGAGATGAAAAACTAAATAGATTAGGCATAAATACCACTTTAATTGACCGAGAATCTGATTGGTTCTGGCTTAGAAACTGAAATCTATGCATGCTGGCCATAAAAGCTGTGATGACAAGATAATAAATCTACAAAGCCGATCAAGCTATTGAAGCTTGTGCTAGATTTGAACAGGGGATGTATAAATCACGCATTTCTTTCCCCTTGGTGTCCCCAAGCGCTGCAGCACGCTGTTAATAATATACCAGATTGTCTTCTAAGTTCTTATAGCCAAAATTGCTTCACCATGGGACTGAAGCTAATACGGGGAATCCCACTGGCTTAAATAGGCCCACCAGCTGAGGCCTTGCTTCAGCCACCAAAGGCATGGTGACTTGTAGAGGCATTTCCCTAACTATAGCAAACCTTTTCCCTACAAAATGGTCTGTCCTTGTTATCCTGGCAGGGGATGTGATCCAAAACATGTGTGCTAGGAGAATAACTGGGACATTGCACAGAAAATTTCAGTGTCATTTCCTTTTGAAGCTCTAACCTGGTGTGCTGTAGAGCTAATATTGCTTCTCCACTGTGTTTATTTTAGTTATAAAAGTAAGCCAGGCACAAACATACCGCGTTAGGTAAGGATGCCAAAGTTTAGGAGCAGTCAAAGAAGAGACCCAGAAATTCTAGGGCACATAGAAGAGCAATAAAAGGGCTTTGAACTTAACCAGGGGAGGTAGATTTCGCATCTGATAAAAATGACCTGTCCACTGAATGTCCTGTGCAAATAATGATCACTTATTGAAGCCTATACAATACTGGTAATTGTAAATCAAACGTTCATGTCACAAATGCAGAGACAAATAGAAGCTATTCAGGTTCGTTCATTGGTTAAAAGAACTCCTAACATGATGCATTGCTGAGAAAAGCGTAGAGAGATCTGACTGGATCGAGCCAAAGGTCATCAGAGAATGGATGTAGGCCAGTGGACCAGGACTTAATTTGTATGCAAAAAATCCTAGAGTCAGCCTCCAGAATGGACTTGGAATCCTGGATAGTTGGGGTGAAATACTCTGGACTAGACGGACCCTTGGTCCGTCTTGGTATCCAGCCTCTATTTCACAGTGCAGGAGGCTTCCACAAAGCCAACAAGCAGAACACGAAATAATTGCCATATCACACTGCTTCTCCTCCCAATATCTATCATTCAGTAATGATTTGCCCCTGTATAGGTAAGATCTGCATTAGTGCTGGATGGAACCTACCTGGGCTGGAGCATTTTGCTCCTAGGAGTGGGGTGAAGGGCCATCTACTGATCTCAAACACTCTGCAAATCACACATATTCTGCATATCCTGCACTTCTGCCTCATGCTAACTTCAAAACTAGGCAATGGAAAGTTCCATGGTGTTGAAGTTTCCATCTAGGATCATCACATGAAATGCTGGAAATGGCACCAGAACTGAACTGATTTCAGCCCTTTCCATAAGAGTGCTGGACTTAGGTGTGGAAGGTAGTCCGGTTCTGTCTCTCTTCAGTGACAGAATAAGTGACCCTGCCCGGTACCAGATTGGCAGACAGGGTTTTCACGCTCTACAAACAGAGTGCCACTGGGAGTAGCTTGCATCCCCAGGAGCAGACTCTCACACATCACTGTATTCTCATTGTACAGTGATGTGCAAAGTCCTGTGTTCCACGTCCTCTTTTGGCACAGCTCCTTTTGGCCGTACAGATCTTGCCCTAGTCAAGTAATCCGAGGCTAATCAATTTAATTTGAAGCAACTTGCATGGCATATCTAATCCCAGCTTGATCTCTCTGATGTTCTTTTATAAATAGGAATGATTGTGTCCCATTAGGATGGAGTAGGCAGTTCACACACTATTCTCCCTCTCCTGTTCCCTCACAAGCATTATAATTAATTGATGGCTGATCTGTGCATAATCCTATGCACTCCACTCTGATATAACCCCTGTTGTGTGTACTGGAGCCAACTCTCTCTGGGTTGCATGTAGAACAGAGATTTTTCACAAGACCCCATCAGCTGTTAGTTCTGCATATTCCCCCCTGACTTTCCCTACTGCTGGCTGGCCTGCCTTTCTCCCTACAAACTCCAATGGGCCCTGCCTACCAGTAGCGTGAAGTAAGAGGGTAGAGTTCTGTCCATATGCAAATAGTGCATCTAAGTGTAACTGAACGGTGTGAATAACCCTCCCTCAATGAGGCTGCATTTACACCATAGCAACAAATGTGGCTCAAAAACACCTTAGAAGCAATACTATGTGTCCCTTGTAGAGATGAACACAAATAGGTTTTTGACATTCAGTTCAGAACAAATCGAATGTTAGAAAATACATATTCATTTGAATAGATCCCCTTCAAATGTAGTAGGATTCTATTCGATACTGATGTATCGAATGTAGTAGGATTCTATTCATACAGATTCGTACAAATATACGATATGTATCTGATACAAAAGAATACGTATCCAATACATATCCTGTAACATATCCACGCTCTGAAAACGTCAAATCCGACCTGAATCCATTTTTAATCTCCTCTCGATTCATGTCGAACGGCATCTGAATCTCCACTTTCCCACCTCCCCAGTTTAACAAATGTCCAAACTATTCTTATGAATGTCTGAAACATTCAGTTTGGTACAAATGTCTGGATTTGGATGAATCCATATGAAATAACAAATGTTACGAATATTTGTGCCCATCCCTAGTCCCTTGTGTTTTTCATCTCATCTCTAATCCACTTTTTCTAGCCTAAAATATCTGGGGGAGAGGAACAGACTGCCATGTGAATTGCTCCAGCTGTGACCCATCTCTTAGGCTGCCTCAGAAGTGCCTTTTTTCTGTGCGTGAATGCAGCCCACCAGACCTTCCCTTGGTACATGCCATTGTTTCAAGTGTTGTCTCCTAACCAAGGTGGCATCCAGACAGGGTCAAAAAAACCATAATTATTTATAATTGCACCTGATTTGCCAGACCAGATCACAGTCCTCCAGATACAGTCTCAGAATATAAACCAGATTGTAATACAGTAAAATTTGTTGTTATACAGTAAAACCTACTATTGCAGTGCCATATCGTGATATTCAGTGATTGCAGCTCCGTCTGGGTTATTGAAGAAGTACAGCAAGAGTCGCTGTGATCTGTCGGAACTTGGAAAAACTTTACATTGTACTATTGGGAGGGTTAGGTCAAATGGAAAGAAAATCTCACAGCTGTAATGAAATTTCGCTGCTTCAGAAATGCGAAAACCTGATGTCCTTTTCACTGGTAAATCGATAAATTGCAGAATAAATAAGTGATGTCTAGAGGCTGCCCTAATAAAAGTTCCTGGTCTGCTTTTGGATCCAGTTTGAAGTTATGGTTCTGGCCTTTGAAAGCTCTAAATAAAGTTAGGAGAAACGGCTTGAGGGGGGAAAATACCTTGTTCTATGTCCTATTTTAACTTATGTTTTTCTTATGCTCTTTGTAAGCTGCCCCAACTAGTGAGTTTGATTATAAACAAGCTAAATCAATAACCTCATATAGTGCAGTTGAGATTATTCATGATCTCTTTTCTAAGAATTATATGCCATATACTAAAACAACTTGCATCCTTTGACTCTAAATAAGTTGTTCTTGAATTGTTGTTGTTGTTGACATAAAACAACAGTAACACACAGCAAACAAGATATTTATGCTGGTTTTGGTAATTGTTATCACTAGTCGGGCCCTTCCGAAGTGCCTAGGACTGAGTGATGTATCAGCGAATAATACGAGCAGTTCCCAGCAAAGTGGCTTTCTGTATCTGGCAGATGGATATTTTGTTGATGCCAATGCTTTTCAAGTGCCCACTAAGAGCTTTCAGTATTGCCCTCAGTGTGCCGAGAACTACTGGGACCACCTTTGCTGGTTTATGCCAGAGTTGCTGCAGTTCTATTTTCATTCTTCATATCTGGTAAGTTTTTCTGTTTCTCATCAGTTCTGCTGTCGCCTGATGTCTGGTGTGTTATGTTCCAGTGTTTGATCAGTCAGAAGTCCCACAGTAGTTTGGCTTGTTCTTTTTCAACCACTTTTTCTGGTTTATGATCCCACAAGTTCTTTGCCACTGTGCGATCTTTTTGTAGCAGCTCAGAATATTGTCGACCGTTTCATCAGGTTCCTTACAGAGTCTGCAATTTGGGTCTTCCACTGATTTCTCAATTCCAGTTTTGATGGCATTTGTTCTGATGGCTTGTTCTTCTGCAGCGAAAATTAGTCCCTCTGTTTCCTTCTTCAGTGTTCCATTGGTCAGCCACAACCAGGTCTTTTCCTTATCCACTTTGTCTTCAATCTTCTCCAGGAACTGTCCATGCAGTAGTAGTAGTAGCAGCAGCAGCAGCACCAGTAGTATCATCATCATCATCATCATCATCATCATCATCTTAGTATTAGTATTAGTATTAGTATTAGTATTAGTATTAGTATTAGTATTAGTATTATTTATTTGTTTATTTGTTTATTTGTTTATTTGTTTATTTATTTATTCTTATTAAATACTAACATGCATACATTTGAAAGAGGGGCCAATTCAAATAAGAGTACAACAAATGCAATATGGTCCTGTTCTTTGTATGCATATTCTTTCTTACTCTCCCTCCCCTGTGGAATTCTGACTGAACTCATCTTCCTTTTAGATACTCTGCCCTTTAAAATCTTAACTGGTGGCCTTTTAAAGGGATTTTCCTGCTGTGAAATGGAATATCCAAGGCATTGTGTCCAAGCTATATTTGAAATGATAAGAAAACAACCCTGGAAAGGACTATGCTGGCCTCTTGTCCATCATGTCACCGTGTAATTAATAACAGATACCCACTTCTGTCACTTGTGATATTATCATCAGGAGTCTTGTGTTTCAAAGTGAAGAGAAGCATGTAAATTAGGGGCAATTTGGCCTCTGAAGCAGTCTTTATGGAGCTGAGATCTTAATGCTGTCAAGGGACAGAGACGCCTGGTTTCCGTCATAGGAAGGCTAGGTCAGCGTGGAAACGGGTATGGGGATATGCACTTGCAAACACATGCACACACACGTTTTGTTAATTGTGATAAAATATTGAGCACATCCATCCCATACTGTGTACATATTTTGTTAAAGAACAGACATCTTCTTTCATCCTTGTGAGAAAATAATTAATTACTTTTCCTTGAAAGCAAACAAGATCAAACAGCCTACATCTAAAGTTGGAGATACAGCATTTAACTCTGCAGTTAGAAGGGTGCCTATGTTCTCTTCCTCTGGGCAGTTTTCCATTCTGCACTAATTTATTTAAGAATTTAAGAATTATTAGCAATGTATTGAAAAATGTATGTCCTGCCATTCATCAAGAGGTTCCAGGGCAGATCACAACAATAACAATAATAATGCATAATAATATTTTAAAACAACATTAAAATATAGCCCTCTTTGGTCACCCTGCTTGCTTTCTCTGTATCCGATCAAAAATTGTATAGAAAACTTGCGTGAAGTAAGAGGCAAGGGAAGTGATGCTTGAAAAAACAAAACCAAAGGAGTAAAACCAATTAAGCATACAGGAGAGTGGTTAACATTTGTGGAAGAGTTTATTACAGAACAGAGAATACAAATGAGTTGGCAAGTTTCAAATGGTACATAGGATACTGCTTGGCCAGGCTGATTATGGAGTCACCCTGAGGAACATTTTGTCTATTGATAACATCATTCATGAAAATTCAGCAACACCTTCTTGGAATGAATTCATGTGCTGGGCATGCAATGGCAAATGTCTGTTGTGGGAGGAGTGAATTGCATGGAAAATTAATTGATAATTCCATATATTATTTTCTATTTTTATATGAACCACTTTTGCATTTTGGTCTTTGTTGTTTTTTTAACCCATGCTGATTTTCTAACATAATCATTGTCTAGTTCTTCTCTTAGTGAAAGTAATTCAAGCATCAGCCTTTTGCTTTTGATCATTGATTTGGCCTTTTAAAAACATTGCAGTTAAATTCCATATGTTATCTGCCTCAAATGAAATCGAAGTTATGTTTAGAAAAGAGTTAACTCTTGAACCCATTGTGGTGGCAACCACATCCTCAGGCCTGTTAACCTAGGACTGAACTTCAGCTAAAATGAAAAGAAGGAAGAAAAACAAAAAGCAAAATGTCCTAATCTTGCTTCTTAGGAAGAGCCAGCCGACTGTGGCTTTAACTACTCCTTGGTTATCTTGGTTTCTTTTCAAGGGAGAGACAGCTATTAAATCTTAACTCCATTCCGATGCGTAGCAGCTTTCAACTTATTTCCAGCTGTAACACTTTCCCAAAATCATTGCTTCCAATTAAATAGAACGACACATTCGAATGGCTTTAAACACACTGTATTGTTCTACAACCCTGGTTAAAAAAAAGAAGATTCAGAGTGTGTTTGTTTTGAAGGGTAGATTAATTACTCTTTGCTGTGTTTATTGGATGAATTTATTGGAAAGTCAATGCCTCATGCAAAAATGTATCATTTTTGTGACACCTTTTGGAATTCCCTCATTCCTGTTTTTGAATATAGCAAACAGAGATGTCTTGTTGCTAGGGTCAGTGTTATTTAAAACAGGAACCTAGAAAACAAATTACAGTAATGATTTGTCTGCCTAGAAAACAGTACTCTTTCAAATGATGCCTTTTTCAAAGTATGCATCAAGAAACTTAGAGAAAAGCATTCACCTGTGTGCAACTCTCACTAAGAGCTCACCTTTACTATGATTAATTTTTTTTTTCAAAAAATGGGATGTAAGAGAAGTTGCGCAGAATCAGGTCATGCCCCATCTGGTCCAGCGTCCTGTTTCACACGGTGGGCCACCAATTGCTTCTGGATAATCTTAAACAGAAGACAGAGGGAAAACCATAAGCTTGAGATAACTTTATTTGCACATAAGATCTTTTAATTTAGTATTAATTACTTAAGCCGCTTGCAGATAGTTTGACATACAGATATATGAAATGAAACTAAGTATAGATTTTTGTTCAGTCAATATATGTCACACTGACATCTTGAGTGGATAATGTGTCAATAACAACAATCCCACATATTTTTTAAATAATAATTGTGTCTCTTGATATTTTCAGACAATCTTTGAAAAATACTTAACATTCACTCGTGAGATTCAAAAACACTGAATATTCACCAAATATAAGCACATTTTATGCTGCTAGCAAATTTGATGCAAGTACAACATACTATGATCACATCTGTATTCCAGCTGTTCTGTCTTTCGTGAATTAAGCTGCATGGTTATGCTATGATTCTTAAAGCTCTACTTTCATTTGTAATTCTGGCATTTCTCTATCATGCTCTCTCCTCAGGAAAAAGAAAAGTTCCTTTAGAGAAAAAAAAATGCCAAGGTGCTGAAAGCTCACAGGAAATGATGCAACATGATACCTTAAAATCTGCCTGAAGTTTAGACCCCTATCTGCCTCTTCAAAAAAAACTGAGGTAAAATGAATAAACAATCTCCCTTCTCAAACTGAAATTGCAAAGAGCAGGAAGGATTCTATTGGTGCAGACAAAAGTTGGCATTTGCAAGAACTAGAAGGTTACACAATGATATTTGTGCTGGTACATAACTGCCACTGAGGGAATTCATTTTTTTGCAGGGAGTCCAGAAAATGAAGAAGATTTTATTTCTGGAGTGTTTGATTAACTGTGCCAAACTCTGTGTGAGATTTTGGTCTCAAATCTGTATGCTATGAGGACTCATTTTGCTTTTCCTTCAAACTGGCCATCTGAGCATGTGCGGCTACCTGGCCAATGAGGGGCCGCCCCCTCGAGCATGCTCAGAACGGCCCAGCCTATTCTATCAGAATCCAACTGGGAAGAGAAGGTAAGGCCCATTCACACATGCACATGACCCCGAGAATGGGTTGGGGGCTTTTGGCTGAGGTTCCTGTCCACTCCCGGAGCCCAATCTGGGATTCAGGAGTGAGCAGGAACCCAGGGAAAGAAGGCTCCTGGGCTGCCCACACTGGGTCCATAGAAGCCAATGGGAGCAGCCCGGGGGAGGGTCTTCACCCCCAAACGGGTTGAGAACAGTTTCCCGTTTCCACTGGCAGGTAAAGGAACTGTTCTCAAAGTGTTCCTTACCTGCCCTCGTTTGAACAGGAAAGTGTTCTCAACCCATTCGGGAGGAAGCGTTCCGAGCCGTCTTCGCCTTGGTGTGAAAACGCTTCTGCTTTCCAGGTAGTTTGTTCTGTCACTGAGCTGCAGCATGTCTCAGTGCCACATGCTACCATCTTTCAAATCATTTTAAGCCACTTTTTGTTTTACTATTTGTAAATAAAACCTTAATTTCTCCTCAGCCCATGAGTGGGTCATGAGCAATACATTGGGAAATCTTGACATAGACCATGACAGAAATTCTGTGATTTTCTCCACATTGCTGGGTTCCAATTCTTATTTGCCTCTCTCAGTCTGGCAAATGACTTAAAATGTTATGGATCAGGTATCTTTTTGCACTCAAACCACGGCCACAGATCAACAACATCTGAAGGACATGCATTTCCAATATCTGAAGCGATAGGGTTTGAGCACTTCTGGTGTAGCTATTGCCCAACAGTAATATCAGCCTCATTCCTCCCGTAGACTCTGCTAAGGTTCATACATACTTATCATCTGATTGCAAAACTCTTGATAGTTGATTGAATAATGCATGGACCAATCTCTTGTGCATAGTTATACTGAATATTCATAGAGATGTATAGTGCTTAGAGAATTTAAGTAGAACTAGGGAGATGTGGTTTCAAATTCCCATTCAGCTTTCAAGCTCACTAGATCATATGAACCAGACAACAGCTCTCAACCTAGCCAACTCACAGGGACTTATGAAAATAATGGGTGTCCATAGGTCAGTAGTAAAGTATCTCATTTGCATGCAGAAGGATCCCAGTTCTTTCTGCATGCAAAGTCCTGAAGCACTGTGTTGTTTGCGTCATCCTAAAAATGGCAGATCAATTTCAAAATCGACTATAGTCACAAGAACATGAGTTTGACTTAGGCCCTTTCTGTGTTTCATCTTATTTTGGATTATATCCCAGAATATGGGCTTGCTATCCACATGCTACTGCAGACTCCAGTAGGCCTCAGGCTGTCAAATGTGTCTAAATTGAAATGGACAGATTACTTTGGAACACCTTTTATTTGCTCCAAGATGTGGCACCCATTCAGAGCAGCAGCTTGATTACCTGGTCAAATGCTTTGACTGGATATCTAGAATCTTGGGGTGCATCCAAACATCACTTATTTGTTCCGATATATTTGTATATTCCAGAATAAAGCATAGATATACTGAAATATCCATGCTTTATTCCACAATATACAAATATAGCGGAGTAAGTAAGAGATGTCTGAATGCAGCCATAAGCATGTTTTTTCTTAGCCCTGTTACCTGGGATAAATGGAGACACAAATACAAAATTTCCTTAGGTTAGTCCTACAGTGCATGGGTTGACTCCATCTGAAGTTTGCTGTCCTTCCAAACCAAACAGCAATTCAACATCTTAGTCTTTTTTTTTTTTTGCATTCGTAGTAAAGACAAAGGATGGTTTTATCACCAACAACAGAAAAATATTTCCATTCCAAAGTGTTGTTCCCAGTCTGAGTCTGAGCATCCACTAAAAAGGGAGATCTGCTAATAAGATGAGTCTGTTTAAAGCATCTGGGTGACATTCTGACAGCTGGAACTAGGGAGGCACAGAGATAGAATAGGTGCATTAATCTTACAAATTATGCCTATATCAGTAGGGAGGAAGAAAATGCAAGGAAAAACCAGAAAAGCCTGCTTGTCCTGAACACAATGTTCACCACTGTTTCCTACAAGGAGACATCTGTCTGAGAATTTGCTACTGTAAGAATCCTTCTGTTGCATTTAGGAAGAATGTCATTGCCTGCTCAAGCCTCGTAGAAAGATGTGCTTTCAGATTTAAGAAGCAGGATATATCACTAAAAACCTGATCTGATCCAATCAAAAGTGTCAGTATCTAAATAAGAGAAGGAGAGGAAGATTCTGAAGGTATATATTAGGGAACTTTCCTTTGTACTTCCATATACCTGCAATATAAGGGGAGAAACTGAAGAACCATAGGAATATTTTTATAAGGAAATGGATTGTTTTGAGTTAAGCTACCTTTAACAAAGCCCTGATTGATGCATCCATGTTGTAGCCCAGTTTTCTGTGGATTTACTTAGAAGCAAGTGCCAGCAAGTGAAGTGTGATCTAAAGGCAACATCAAGGCCTGCAACTAATGTGTTTTGCTAGATGCAATTTGGCTTACAGTTCTCCTGTTGTATGTTGCTTCATGCTTGTTTGCAAGGTGGAGCCACTGTAAATCCAATTTATCTGAGACAATGTAAGAGAAATGGTTGACCTGGCCAAGCCAGGGGACAATTACAAGAATAGTCCCCTTTGCTTGGCTGTAGCATCCAAAGGAATAGTGCCAGAAAACAAAGTAGCAACCCTACGGCCCCAGAGCATGGGCAACATAAAGCAGAGAGGGAGAGCACACAGAGAGGCTGTTTGAACCGGACAAGCAGTGATAGCTGATGAGATGTGTCATCTCATAGGCAGAAAGAGCAGATGAAAACCATCTGCTTTTCACCAGCTCCCTTTCACTTGGAAAAAAAACTCTGGGAGGGGAAAGCAAGCAAGCTTGGAATGAACTGTTATCTGGATTTACTGCCAGCATCTGACCCACAATGGGGACTTTTTCTTCGTAAATTTATGATCTTGTGTCTCTTGGTGTCATGACATCATCCAGCATGATGAATTCTAGGCAAGATGCTCTCGCGTCGAGTTGGAAGCCAACAGAAGACACCTCTGCAGCTCTGGGTCATCTCCCAAAGCCCTGCCATTTCTTGGAATCTCTGACACATCTGCTCTAGACAAGGGCAGAGGAAGCAGGCTGCTTCCCAGCCTCCCAAGCTCTACTGCACCGAAAAGAGGTTTCAGGCAACATTTGTCATTGTGCCTTCATGCTCTACCCTTAATTTAGTTTTTTTAGTTTTGGCAAGGCAGCCAAAGCGACTTGGGATCATAAGAATGATTTATGTTCCTTTTTTTCCTCTTGGCAACAAAGCATAACCCTTCTGAGACTGGGAGGGAATTTGAAACACCAGATCTCCATCCCTCGCTAAGAAACTTGGAATTAGAAGAGCAATAGGGTGAAACATTTGACACATTCTCTATTTAAGGAAGGAATACAGGCCAAGACGGGGCATATAAGGCACCCCCAGGCCAATAGACAGATGATCACTACAGAAGCGGTCAGGGGAAATTTCTCTGTGGTTTCTCTAAAGCTTACACAGAGATGATAAGGAAATCTGAAAATGATTTGTGGAAGAAAAATGAACCAAGAAGAATTTGGATAAACAAAATATGAAGCATGAAGGAAACTGAGAGCCATTCTTTATATACACTTAAAATGCTCCTTCTGTGTAAGGCCCTGGCTTAGTACAGGCAGGTTATCTGCCACTGTCTAACACATATCGCATAGAGGTGCACATACACTCAATCAGGAGTTGGCCGTGACTCAGGGGTGCACAACCAGAACAACACATCCTGCTTCTTCACTCCACAAAACATCACTGTATCAGTGTTCTGTCCTGCAGATGTTGCACTAAAGTTTCTGTCATTTCAGACTGTTAGCCAGACCAGCTCCTGCACAATAGCCAAGCAGAAGAAAGCATTCTTGGCAGCAATTTTTCCTACAGTCCAGTTTGGCCAATGAGCCAGTTTGGTCTTATGGTTAGAATACCAGACTCGTATCGTGTAGTCATGGGGTTTGATTCCACTCTCCTCTCTTTCTCTCTTTCACAGCTCTCTTTCTGAGCTCTCACAGCCCCACCTGCCTCACAGGGTGACTGTTGTGGGGAGAAGAACAGAAGGTTTGTCAGCAGCTTTGAGAAATGGATAAGAAAAACAGGTTCTTCTTCTTCTGTAGTTTGCAACTACTGTATACCAATTACAAACATTTTGCTAATATGGAGTTCAGCTTATGGTTAGAAACCACTTCCTTATTTGGATTATAATGGTACTGAGTTCTGTTGAACAGGAAGAAACAGGCCCAGGCGAAGGACTGCCAGTCTCTGCCCACTACCTTAGCTGCAGCATGGAGCTAGAGGGAGAGACCTGAGTTGGCCACCACTGGCCTCAACTTAACCCAAGAAAAACGAAACTTGCCCAAAGTAAAGCCCAGGAACTAGCATCAGTGTCAGCAGCCATGGCACTGAGCAGGGCAGAGGAAGCATCACACCCCCAGCATGGAGGAAGGAACCAGTAGTAAGGCTCAATCTGTGGGACGCTCTTTTCTGGAGCCCTTTGGAAAGGGCAGTTCAGGGCCACTGCTGCGTCCATTTTCCTGCTGCCTTCAAGGGCTCAAAAGCTCTAGTTCTGTCTTTTACGGCTACAGCATAAAGTTAGATACGGCAAGGCCTTAAAACATTCTAGGGCAGGCTACCTTGTTCTGGTGTGACCATGGCCACAGTTTATAAAAGCACCTCTGATGTGGCTTTGAGGCAGCTTAGAGACTGTGCAGGGGGGAGTCATTCACAGGCAGCTCTGCCCCTCCCCACACTCAGGTACATTCTAGGCAAGAAAAGGTGCATTAAGGATGGAATAAGACCCCAAGGGCTGCATGCCTTCTTCCATATTGACCTGCCCATGCCCTAAGGTCTGCAAGGGAGACCCTCCTGATTGTATCACCACCTTCAGTAGTAAAAGGTGTGGGCACCAAGGATAGGGCCTTTTCAGTGGTGGCTCTCCCTCCTGAGGTGTGCCAGACACCTTCATTTTATGCATTCTGGAGAGCAGTGAAGATGCACCTCTTTGCCCTGGTCTCTGGCTAAACAAACAATGACTTTTTCTCCACACATTCAGGCACTATTATGGTTTAATGTGTTCATTTTCTATGTTCGCTGGTTTTTAATGTTGTAACCCACCCTGAGACCTTTGGGTATAGAGAGGGATAAAAATTCAAATAAATAAATACCGAAGGCACTTTTTAGGAGCTTCTTTTGCAACATGTAAGCATAGCCTGAGATGAAGGAATTCTATCAGATAACTGGTGCTGAAGTTAAAAATTTTAAAACCAGCCTGGTCAGCTTGCGGACATAGAACAGAGGGGTGGTTACCATCTTGACTTTGGTAAGCAGGCAGCAAAAGGTCAAGGGCCAGCTTGGTAGACATCTCTCAGAATCAGAAGGAATCTTATTGCATCTGTTGTCTTGCAAAAATCCATACAGTTTCCTACACTATTTCAATTTCTCTCTCTCTCTCTCTCTCTCTCTCTCTCTCTCTCTCTCTCTCCCTCCCTCCCTCCCTCTCTCTCTCTCTCTCTCTCTCTCTCTCTCTGAGCATGTGTGTTTTGTGAGGAGAAAGAAATTTTGTTCACGCACCAGTTCATGACCCCAGGATTTGCAAGACATTATTAAAGTTTAGCAGATGAATTGCATCTATGACAGGGAAATTCTTCCTAAGCATTTGACCCAAATATAGCATCTTAATCAAGGACACAAAGCGTCTTTTTTCTCCTTAAAGTCTGGCTCATTTCCATCTCACTCCCAGGTCAATAAACATGGGGAATATAAACACTGACTTGCTTCTTTAAAAAAAAAAAGTGGTGGTTGTGGGAATCACATTACAGTGACTGCCAAAAAGGGAAGAAAAGAGAAGGCCGGTTTCTTCTCTCACATCTTTTACAACTGCAGAGAAAACAAGTTTACGCAGCCTCCCATCTATACTGTTGTTGTTGTCTTATAAATTAGCTTCACATTATAAATTAGCTGCACCACATACAAGTAATACTTCTTAGATTACATTACATGGGCTGCTAAAGCAACAGGGGTGGTATAATAAATCCTATGTCAAGTCACCAAATTCTCTGCATTCTTTCACTTCCCAGTCTGTGTCAAATGTCAGATTTCATGCATCAGTAACATAAGCATGGTCCAGAGATGCTAAGCTCTGGGAGCTTCAACTACTGAACAACATTCTCGCAGATGAACTACAAGGTTAATGACCTCGTCGCATGACTGACTGGCCTGAGATAAACCAAAGTAGCCTGGCTTCACATGACAAAGTTTTATCAGAGACCAAGGTCCTTTCTGCTCTTACCTTTACACCTGAACCTAGGGGCCACTGGTCCAGATCCGGGGCCTCCCCATCTGCATGTTAATGCAGATCAAAGAGTCCCTGACCCCTGTTGGTTCAGCTCCATCTACAGAAGACGGAGCCAGATCCAGATTAAGAGGCCCTTTAAACAGGTTTACGGTCGAACTAAGGCCCTTGTTCCAGATCAGAGGAGGCGTAAAGATGGGTCGCTTCTGTGATCCAGAACTACCAGGGCCAACTTTTCAGCCAGCTAATAACACACTGCTGAAAACCACCACCTCAGGCTCTGATTAGAGGGACAACCGAGAAGCTCATGCAAGCTTTGCAGCTGTGGGGAGGCTTGGGCCAGAGCAGTCCTCAGTGCAAACGACACTGATCCAGCCCATGCCTCCACAAGATCTGGATTAGTGGTCCAGTTATTTTGGATTAACAGAGCCAGATCTACTTCAGAAAAGTGCAGAAAATGCCCACATCTCCGAGTCTTCCTCACACAGCTCACGGATTGCATGAGCAGCTGGAATCAGAAGCTTCCTCAGCTTCACCTTTGATCTGCAATGTCGTCTCTTCTTTTTCTCTTTTCCTTCATCTTTTAGAACTTTTTGTGCTGGGTTGTTGGAGTTCCATGTTAGGCATGTGATTCTGTTCTGTTCAGATTATTTAGCTGTTCCCCATGCATGAGCTCTACCAAGGAGTGAAGGAAAGCCCTGATGCAATCTACTCTTGCGTTGCGCCAAGCCATTGTGTCACCAGTTCAGCAGTTCAGTTTGTAGCGGTTAGGTAAGGTCTGGATAGCCAAACTGGCCAAACCACTAAGCTAGGGAGACAGCAACTTGGTGCAATGTGAGAGTAAATTGCATGAAGTCTCTTCGTTGCTCCACACACAGCCCACACCTAGGGAGCAGGATGATGATCCTGATCCCTTGCATATGCTGATTCTATGTTTTCATACTGACAAGAACCAAACAAGAAAGCCATGAACAATGATGCCATGCCCGTGAAACCTCTAATGCCAGAAAACCTCAGGGAACTCAAATGGCAGTAAAGCACAAAGCTGGCTTGTCAAATATAGGATTGCACTATGAGTCATCCACGTACACAGGCAGCAGCTGTTTACAGTTCTATAAATTTACCTGACCACAGGTCTGAATCATTGCAGTTGAACCTGTTTGTCCAGTTTTCCGTTGCTTGCAGCCTGGAAACAAGCATAAATTGTTTTCTTTATTCATACAGACTCTTGTTTTCTGCTTGTTTTAAAATTCAATTTGAACTTCTTACAGAAAGTGATTACTCTAGACATCAAAACCTTCCAAAGTCGTAGTTCGGCCCCAACCTATCATCTGTGATATGCTGATTCTGTATCTTAAGAGGTCAAAATTCAAGTTGCACGGGGGCACCAGGGAACCCTGAGTTAGAATCATTGGGCCAAGGAGCTTTGTTTTAGGCTGATTTTTATGCTTAACCCCACTTCAAACTCAAGGGTGCCTCTAGCTTATTTGTAGCCAATAATTGGATAAAGCTGATGCACCTGCAAAGGTTTTATTAATTCTTCTAGCATTTCTTCAAGTGTCTCTCTCACCCTGGGGTTCCTTCCTGCCTGTGCATTCTCTGAGACTGGAACAGAACAGAAAAGGAGACAGTGAATAGCCAAAGCACAGTGAATTGTTAACATCTGGAGCAAAGATGCTGAAGTGCAGGAGCTTTTCATGGCTGTCCACATAGTCACACCCTAAGGAGAATCCAAAAGTATAGACAGCTGCATTGGACCACATTTTATGTATCTGGGATATGCTTCAGATTCCAAGGAATCTCAGACCCCCAAGACAAGGTGGAATGTATCAGGGGGTTTTTGGCCTCATCAAAGTTGAAGCTGATTTGATGCTAGGAGGGACAAGATTGAGGGGGGGTTGCCACTAGCACTAGAGTACCCATTAAGGACCCATTAAGAACCCTTAATAGGTCCTTAATGGGTACTCTAGTGCTAAGTGGAAAAACACTCTATGTGGATACTCCTCTATTTCAGGCTTAGGGGTGTGCATGAATATTCAAAGATATTTGAAGTCCGATTGATTCTGCCCAAATTTCAACATTTGAATTCAAATTGAATGTCCATGAATTCAAATTTAAAGATTTGAATGGATTTCAAATTTTGGATCTATTCATTCGAATTATCCGGGCATTTGCATGTGTACAGGTTCGTGTACTTGCAGATCTGCACCTTTAACGCATCTATAAGCATTTGTATGGATTCATACAGGACGAAAATGGGTTGCCAACAGGATAACTATGGGGTGCATATGAATGTGTATGGATGCATATGGGTATGTAACAATGCATATGGGCACGTATGAATGTTGTCGACATTCGTAAGTGCAAATTCAAATTGAAAATTCAAGTGAATAGATTCAAATTTTCTTAATTCAAATCGAATTTAGTTAAATTTGAATTTTAAAGATTTGAATCAAATAGAATTTTGGGGTATTTAGTTCGAATTGAATCCTGAAAATTGCATTCGTGCACACCCCTATTCAGGCTGCATCCCTATTTCTTAGCAAAGGCACCTTAAGTGTGTCCAGTTTCCATCACTCCCCATGGAAACCAGTTGCTCTTGTACAGATGGAAGAAGGTGATTGAGGGAATCAACTGGAGGGAGACATCTTTTCTTATACCCCCTATCCTACTCTTTGGTCAGGCTCAGGTGGGAAATAGAATAAACCATGAAACTGAGCAACATTCAGGCTGCCCTGGTCATAAAAACAAATTGCATTAATTCCAATCAGGTATTCAGTTTGGGCATCCACACTGCCACGTGCCTGCAAACCCAGGAAAATTGTGCTGTGCAATCTTATGTTATACAAGGGAAATCAGATTTTAGAGTCATGTAAGAGCAGAACTGTGGTGCACAAAATCATGTTCTTTTCTTTGAGAGATCTCTTTTTAGCCAGTAGCTAGACAAGCCTTCTTAGCTACAAGATTGTTTGCATTTCTAATTAATCCTAAAGATTACATTTCACTTGGCAGAAGGTCTTTTGTTAACGATGATTGTGCTTTGCGAGTTGAAACTATGGAGCCAGAAGCAAGCTTCCTTGAGTACAACTGTGGAGGAAACTAGGCAGTGGCTCCAAGTATTCTGCTATATTCAGTTTCTCGTTTGTGTGTCTGTCTGTCTGTCCTGATGGCAGTAGGAAATGTATTTCTTTATTATTTATATTTCTATCCTGCTTTATACCAGAAGGTCTCAGAGCTGGTAACAACCTTTAAAATCCACCATATCAAATAAAATAATATATATTAGAACAATAAAAACCATCACAACATTTAAAAGCCAACATGCTAAAAACAAAACATGTCAGCTGTTGGTCACCCCAGTTCACTTCAGGGGCACAGGTGTGTGGAAAACCACAATTGATGGGATTGGATTGGAGGAAATCACAGGCAAATGTTCATTGAATCGAGAGTGTGGATCGTCAGCACCACCACAAAAGCAAAAGCATTCAACACTTTGCCTTATCTTTTCATGGAATTCTGCCCACCCAACTTTAGTATCAATTCTCTAATTGGCTAAGAGAAATCCTCACACAGCATGCCTTGCCAGGTTTCCAATTTCACTTCCTTGTTTGCCTAATCAAGTGGCCCACCTTGGGTTTAAGCCCACAAAGTGTCAAATTCTGTACTATATTTCTGGCTGGACTCAGAGCTAACTTTTGGTCTCCAGCTAGCAATCCACAGTTATTCCTTCTTCACACAATACATGTTACAAAGTGTCCCCCTGCTAGTAATTACAAGTTAAGTTGCCACCACCTACCGTTTGACTAATTTGCCCCAAATAGATGGTGTTTTATTGTTGCTGCTTGCACATTATTATTGCCCTGTAATAAAGTTATTTCTTGTATGCCTGTTTATACCTCAATAAGGAAACTTTGTCTCAAGATCAGCCAAGTGTATCCCATCCCTTGGGATCAGCTCCAATCCACCATTAGTTAAAACAAACATGAAAATGGTGCTAATTACATGTGTCAAAGCAGTTCCTATAACACAGTGGGTCAATATAATGGACACATGTTGCCCCGCTTACCACTAGGCTGACGCTGGCACAATTTAGGTTGAGTTTATTGCACTGTGGTAAAAAGTCATCCTTTTATGGCAATTGGTGCAGTGACATGAAACCATCTACCCCCTGGTTGATCTGTATTGGTCACAGAAGCACATGTGGCTGTATACTAGGCTCTCTGTGATTCCCCTAATCCCAGTTATTTGCACTACGCCGTAATTTGTAGGTATCTGGTGTTCTGGGAGATGTCATTGTTCCTCAGAAAACAAAGAGGCACTAAACCTGTACTCTCCTAAGATCTCCTTCATCACTAACATTTGGGACATTCATTAGGTTGGCAGTAATGACGCAGGTGATATATCAAAAGAAGAAATGACAAAGATAATAGGAAACAGCCAATAATGAAGTATCGCCACACTGTCAGGGAAGAGGGGGGTTAGGCGGAATGATTGTTATAGAATGTACTTGTTCATGAGGTAATGAATATAATATAACTGGATGGTTTTACTATGTAATACCAAATCTATAAGTAAAATTTAAAAAAACACAAAACCACAAAACAAAACAAAAATAAGAAAAATAAATAAATAAGATCTCCTTCATCACACTATTGATCTGGGATCGTCTTATTCCTTGTGAGGCTATACTGCAGTTTTCACTGGCCAAGTTTTATATCTAGATGCTTTAGAATGGTCATGGGGCAGCTAAATTGATGTAAAAGATGCATCTCCACTTACCTGCATGGACTGCCCACTGGCACCCCATCTCCGTTTTCAGCACTGGCGCCTTCAAAGCAACTGTGTGGGTTGTGGGCTGTTTTCTGATGCAATAGCTCATGAAGGTGCCTCCATTACAGGATAGTTTCTTCCTGCCCTGCACAGAGGCACCATGGGAAATGGTGCATCCTCACTCCAAAATGGAAATGAGAAGGGTACCTTTTTCCATGGTGCCTCCCCATGCAGAGCTACCTCTACCCAGAAGTGGACTTGCGGCCAAAGTTGAAATTTAAAATAGAATAGGAAGGCAGCACTACAGTTAAAAGTATTTTCACTCACATGCTTTTTGCAGAGAAGAGACTTTGAAACAAGGCAACCTTGAATTAGAAGTAGAAGAGAGAGAGAGGAACATTTTCCTCTTTTTTTTGCATACTTTTGTTCAACCAAGTGAAAGTGAATTTCCTACACTGGCTTCATTTTAAGAAGCTTTAAAAAACCACAAGTAAGGCCTGTGGATTTAGACTTCAAGGATTTGGACCAGCTGTGGCCAAGAGAAAACATCTGCAGGGGAAGGAACTGCCCATTTACTTTCTGAAATATTACTGAAACCCAAGAGGAGTACAGTAGCATGGTGGATTCCTGCCGCTGAAGGCACTGAACCTATCTGATTTGCTTTTGCTTCACAGCTATGGCTGGAAATTTAATTCACAGGAATTGCATACACATGTAGATGTCCCAAAAAGAGGTGGACCTCAGTTATTCAAGGTGGGTGTGAAGCCGTCCACCAAAAGAGTGGAGCAGGGAACCTGAGTAACCTGAGAAAACATGCACTTTGGGTTAGGCTAAGGAACTCATTTGTTTTTCAACGAAGCTGGATCAACACATTTGTCAGAAGTTTTCCTTTCATTTCCCTCAATTTATAAAATTATACTAAACCCTTTACCTAGCATTTAAATTGCACAGGATTTTTTTAAAAATATATATCTTAAATTGTGAAGCCTGATGGAGAACATATACCACAGAAATGTGACTACTTCATAGAAGCATTTGGCTGACAAAGGGCGCATTCCCACATAGCTTTTTTAGCCCTATTTCAGTCCTGTTTGGGCTATATTTTTAGTCCCATTTTTAATCTGAATAGAGTGCCTGACAATTAATCCGAATATCACCATTCCCACTTACAATGCACCAGAACAGAGAACAGGACTTTTAAATCCCCCCCCACCAAATGCAAATCCTGTCACCGATCAAAGCAGCCACACTTTACCCCTTCACTCACTTCCTTTGAGCTGAAGCCAGAGAGCTTAAGTTAAAAGCTGGTGCTTTAAAAAAAAATGGCGTTGATGCACGCACAGTCGCTCAGGGCACCACAAACAAAATGGCAACACCCAGAAGAGGACTGGTCCCAGGATCAGTCACAAGTGAGTAACAAATCATGCAGGGCTTAGGCTGTACGTGATTAGCACTTGAAGTCCAAGCAGTAGTCAGTTTTGGGTGATTACGCTCCTTTCCCATCCAGCGGATGGGAAGGGAAGTGTGAAATCTCACCAGAACCCACAGAGTGTTAGGATTTTTCTGCATACCTTTGGATCCCTTCTTCATCATAAATGGAGACAAGACAGGTCCTTCTCACCACTGGTATATTCTGTCTGCATACGATGGAACCTTTGATCTGGATTCCAGGTAGACCTGATTAAACAGTGGACCAGCAGGTCCTGATCTGGAGCTTAGAGGTGTGCATAAGACACATCCCTGTTTTCTGGACTACTAGAGGACCCATTTCAGCAGTGTGTCAAAGTGTGCTGCCAAAATTTGATGCTCCAGGGAGGTCAGTCCCAAGGCTTGTGTGAGCTTTGAGGTCTGAGTCCCTACTAGGGGGGGCCAGCACTGTCATGCAGATGGGGCTATTCCAGACCATGGAGTGCCATGATCTGGAGCAACAGGCCTGGTTGGTCCAGACTCAGTAATCCAGATTACATCCTTTGAGCACAGAAAGGCCTTTAGGATTTCAGTGGCCTGCTTTTTGGGCTGTGTCTCCATTATTCAGAAAAGGTACCTTAATCAGGCTGTCAGGGCTATGGGTCTCCATTGGGAGTGGTGGAAACTTACTTCACTTAAAATGCCTTTGCTACATAATGGAGATGAAGACTCGGGGCCTCTTCGCTCTTACCTGTTGGAGTGGTTCCTTCTGCTCATTTGTGAGACCTGACCACATTTCCCCACCCAGAGTGGGATAATTCCTCCCTGGAGCACCCTTTTCTGGGTGTGGTGTGGCAAGTGACCATGGCTGCATAACTGGGACTAAGATGTTGCATACAGCTGCCATGTCACCATAGAAATATCTGACCATGCACTGGAATCCAATTTGGACTTTGCCATGGTGATCTGGCCAGCCCATTCACATTGTACACATTTCTGATCAAGTCTGCTATTCACAGTGCAGATGGCTGCCACCACACTACTGGTAAGCGTGAAAAGGCCCTCAGTCTGTAACTGGTCAAAATGCAAAGAAAGGCTTCCAACAGAAACCTCACCCTACATCAAACTCTTTGCAAAAGTCCTCCATGGAATGCCTTGTTCCGCTTGGTGATTTATGAGCAAAATGTCAGAGCCTCATTTCCACTAAAATGTATGGAAATTTCACTGTACATAAGTCATAAGAACATAAGAGAAGCCTTGCTGGATCAGGCCACAGCCCATCTAGTCCAGCATCCTGTCGCACACAGTGGCCCACCAAATGCTCATGGGCATCTCAAGCAGAGACAAGGACAAACCTTCTCCTGCTCTCGAGTCTCAGCAGATGGCCTTAGAAGCGCCCCAGTTCCTCCCCCCTCCCCAAAGTCAACAGTCTTTGATAAATCTTAAGTATGATAGGCAGAGTTTTGAGAAGCAACATAGTAGTGAGGACAACAAATGAGAAAACAAAATAGCCATCGAGATAGAGAGGCAATAAGGGCAACTGCTTTCAATACCAACACTGAAAACACAATTTCGTTTACTCTTCAACACAAAAAGAGCTCTGTTACAAAGGAGAAAAAGGAGTCTTTGGCTGCATCCAGACAGGATGTAAAACCTGGGATTATCCCAGCACTATGTTGGGATTGTTGCACGAGTCCATGGCAAACCCATCAGTGGGTTACTGGGGTGAAATCTGCAATATCATTATTGCAGAAAAATCACCTTCCAGCTTGGGTTTTACCTATGAAGCAAGAGCACTTATCCTGTCTGGAAGCCTGCTCACAGGAACCACCATGCTGAGAATGGCCACCGCAGATGTGTAGGCACAAACCAGGCCAAAAACAATGGCATGCATGACCATGGGGTGGCAATTGCAAACTTCCAGGTATTTCATGGCACTGAAATACCTAGACGTACATGCTACATCATTGCAGGAAGCAGCATCCACATGGGCAGGTGCTTCTGGGCTTGCCCACACTTTTGCCGTGGCATCCTGGCCACAGAAGAATGTTACTCCAGAATATTGCCAAGGACAGGAGGCTGCCTTTCAGAACATCAGCATGATCAAGATTCTTCACTTGGCACCAGCAAAGAAAGAATGGCCTTCTTCCCAGTCTTCTGTTCCTTGGTGCGTTCCCTACAAACAGTAATCAGAGCTTAATGGCTAATTATTAGCATTATTTAAGCCATCGGCAGCCATGTTTTTAATGAGCTGCCTGTCATGGGCAATAAATTGCCATTCAAATTAGATATAGAGCAACCAACTGTAATATGATTAGTAGGTGGAACATACTGCCAAAAGAGACGGCAGATTAGGCATCACTTTGCATTCTTCATATCATGCAAATGCCAACCCTTGCTATGTGCTAGATCAGGGGCATCTTTCCACATACAAATGCAGCCATGACTCTCTCTACCTATTTAGGAATGTATATCCAGGCCTTCACCTGAAGGCCCCAGGACAGGTCACAACAATAGAAAGATAAAAGATATACAATAACCTAAAATGTAACCTTTCCAAACAATTACGCTGCTATGTAGAACACCAACCTAGGCTGTATTCAGACATAACAAAAAGGTTGCCTCAGAGAGACAGTGTGTGCTCCAAACCTTCTCTTCTAATTGGCCTTTTCAGGACACAATGTTCAGGAGAGGGAGAGGGGCAGACTGGCGTGCAAACAGCCCATCTCAGCGCCTTCTTTTTTGCTGTGTCCAATTACAGGCTTAGATAGGCTCAGTTTGTGGCAGGTGACTTCCAAGCAGCAGAAAGTTAGATAAACACTATCACTATGGAGGTGTAGATCATTGCAAGAAGCCAATCTCTTTGGAAAGCCCATGTACCTTACATTTCTTGCAACAGTTTGCCTACTAGCAAAAGAAAAAAAAAGATCCAGGTGTATATGTAGAAAAGAACTGGAAAGCTGTGTAATGGGAAGGCTGTAGTACTGCAGAGGGGAATAAGTCCCCCCCCCCCCAATCACTTTCCAAATGTGGATCTGGGCACATAGTGGACTTTGCAACAGTCTCCCCATGGGTAACATTCTATTTTCTCCATGTAACAAATGAAAGCATTTACTTAGGTGTGTTCTTGCAGATGTGGCCTAGACACCTTTCTGTATTTGCCTCTATTTCAGATTTAAACACCTCTTAGTCCTCTTTGGGACCTCTTTTATCCACACAATGGAACAGACTAGAGATGCCCCACCTATTGCTAATAGTCCTTGTCTGCATCACGTGGAGTATAATCCAGATCGGGAGGCGCCTGGTCTGGATTGCCAGTGTGGATCATGGAGGCATGCAGAAGGCACACCATTGTTCTCCAGAACAGCCATGATCCAGACCAGAGGGTGTCACATGAACAAGACCCACTGGTCCAAATTATGGCAAGATAAGGGCAGAAACATCCAAAGCCTCCTTCCTGCTCTTTGTAGAAGTGGAATTCATGTGGAATGAAGCTGAATGAAGCTAGTCAATATCTGCATAGATGTTCTTGCAGTTCAGCTTCTTTGTCCCATGACTAAACAAGACGTTACGGTACTTTAATAGCATACTTTACAGTGTGTGAAAGCAACCCAATTTTCATGAGAATTACCAAATACACAGATGGCTTCACTTTTCTCTTTCTCGTAATTTCATCATCATCAATAATGATGATGATGATGATATCCATTCTCTATAGCAATTAGCCACTGGTATTATTTAAAGCTTTTCTTCCCTAATGATGGTTATTAAAGAGGGAGTGCTACTAACTGGGTTTGTCTGGGACCTTTGTGCACTTAGCTGCAGTAGGATAGTATCCCACTGCAATTAAGTTCAGGGACAGTGGCCAGAATTTGCAAGCACTAGCACCATCTCCAGCTTACCTACCAGCCCTTGAAGTACAGAAGGTCCATCCTGGACCATCCACATGGCCATAGCAACTTCAACACATACCAGACTGATGCTGTGGCAATCACAGTGCACAACTGCACAGCAACAAGCACGGTGCCCCCACATAGTCTTCAAACAAGGAAGTAGCTCAAATGCTGCACCTGAGACTTTATCAGGAGTGCCCCAGATGCACCCAGTAAAGCTGTGGAGCAGGGTTTTTTTTTTACTGTTCTCACAGCTACAGAGGATTGGGATGGCCATGCTCTGGCCACTCTACAATGAGATGGCACCATGGCACGGAAATAGAGAGTCTCAGAGCGTGTGCAGCTGTCCTGCTTGTCTAAGTGTGAAAGGTTCTAGGTAATGAAATGTCAAATCTCCCTTTTTTGCACAGTGGTCCCTCCTTTTGTTTTGTTACTAGGAAGTTTAATATTGCTTGCATATCCAACCCAGGGGCATTTATGCATTCTCTCATGCAATTCGTTTGCCATGTATCAACAGGCCTTGAGTGTTATAATCTTGAAATATCAAAGAGGAGAAGCTGTAAAGATTGCCTATTATTTGCCTATGCAAGGTATTTACACGCAAGTGAACCACCACCCTACCAAGGCGCCAATAAATTGCAATTCAAATTAGATATAACGTAACCATTTATTGTATGATTAGTAAGTGGAACAAGCTGCCGAGAGAGAGGGCGGATTAGCCATCACTTTGCATTCTTCATATCACATCCAAGCCCTATTTGAAAAAGGAAAGTTGAGATCCTGAGCCAGATAGGCTTCCCAATCCTGCCCTTCACCTTACGCAATAAAGGAAGGGCAAAGACTGTCTACAGCTGAGTAGACTTTGCTAACCTAATGCCCTCAAGCTGGTTTACAAAATGATTCCTATCAGCTCAAATTGAGCCTGCTGAGGAGATGGAGGTCATTGTCCAGCTTGCTGAAAGCTGCTCTATCACAGTTGCATCTCCTCCCTTTCATCAAAGTTCCCACCAGATGGTAAGAGGCATTCAGGGATCTAAAGAAGATCCCACAACTGCCCCTTGCTGTGCACATGTGAAAAGCAATCACAATCTGCATGCTAGAACCTGCTGTGCTCTAGCCTAACATGACAATGGCAAGTTCTTATTCCTGAATATGCCCCAGTACAGAAAGGGTCACAGATAGCACTACATTCTCCCTCCCTTTGATCTGGATGGGACCAAAGTTATTAAAGTATGCCTTCCAGTCCATGAAAAGGTAGGCTGGAAAGTATGCCAGCATTTGATCCCATAACACTGTACGTAGAATGACTTGCTTGCTTTTCCAGGCTCAGCTCCAGTCCAAGCAACTTATTTGTGGGACAAAGTGAAGAATGGATTTCTTTTGCCCTGACCCGCTTGCTGTGGAACAAACTATTGGAACCTCTGGCCTGGCTGACAGTGTACAAACACACAGAGAGAGAGATTTTCACAACCCAAAGTCACCAAAATGGCTAATTTAGTTCAAGCAGAAAGATTCATCTGACGTATTCCCTACTTCCTGCAGTAGTTAGAAGTAATGGCTATCAGATGAAACGTATGAATTATGGGCTGAACATTCCCTAGCCATTTTATTCTTTAAAAAGACATTTCCATACTGCTTCCCACAAGAATCTCAAAATAGTTTACAAAAATAAATGTTAAAGACAAGGATTAAAAACTCCTTTAAAATGGCATAGTTGACTAAAAACATATCAAACTGTTCCAATAGTTACGATATAAGCCACTGAATTCATTGAGTCACCTCAACAGGGACATAGCTGTTACCATTGGGCAAGACCAGCTTTTTGCCAGAGATCTAGTGACTCCGGAGACTCCAGTGTCCATCTCAGCCTGGCAGCTGGCCCCAGCATATCTGGTCTCACTTGGCTGCTGAGCTTTTTGTTTATATCTGTACTGTCCATCTGCATAGAATATGTGGTCCCCATCTTGATGGGTCTCAGTAAACTCAAGAGCAAAGAAAGGGGTATGAGTGTATTGTAGAATCACACCCAGCAATTCCAACTATATATACTAAAGAAGGCAGGGTGAGAGTGGATGATAAGAACAAAAGAAGTCAGGGGCAACACTTGTGCCAAAACCCAGAAGCCCTGAAGCATCTACCAAAAATAGCACAGCATTCATGCCAGCTGCTCGGGACAGAGAAAGCAGTCTGGCATTGGCAAGTAAAACCCAATGGGTCTCTCAATCCTGTCCTGGAGCAGCAACCATCTTCTTGCCATCATTTGCTTCCCCTTTTGTCTTGTAAAGGGTACAGAGGGTTTAATCCAACTTCAATCCACTTTCAGAGTGAGAGAACACATCAGCAAAGTGACAAGGGCTGAATTCCCATTGCCACTTTAAAGCTGTTTCAAAACAGTTTGGATCCTTGTCGTCCCCACCCCCAATCAATTAAAACGGTTTCAAAATGGTTTGGATCCTCTTCATCCCCATTCCCAATCAGTTTCAGGGGTATTTTGATGATTATTTGGCTTAAAAATGGAATAAACACCAGATTTTCCCAGTGTTTTTTCCCGCTTTTGCTTTTAAAACATTTCTTCCTTAGTGCTG
>MTQE01002208.1:46646042-46671787 GCA_014337955.1 Aspidoscelis marmoratus | reverse complement strand
CCCTGGAAAAGTGAGAAATCTCAAGCCTCTGCAACCCATGTTCATGATCTCAGCTGACAGTTCAGAGGCCCGTCTTTAAAACTCAAACCTCTTTCCTGTCTGCCGAGATCATTAATTTTGGCACTGTCCCCATGCGCGGTCTCAGCTCGCTTGGCAATGCGTGCAGGGACCCCAAAATGTGCCTAGAGTTGTTTTTTCAGGTACCAAATTTGGTCCTGGTTTGGAACGGTTTGGAAAGATTTGATCTGCTTTCCGCGGACCAAATCTAATAAGCATGGGGATGCCCCTTGCCAAGGGGACCAAACATGCATGGGGACGTGCCCTAAGAGTACTCAGTAGGAATTCTCATCTAACCTCTAAACCACATTAAAGGTCTTAAAAAGTACATTTTCTGACCTTTAATGTGAATTAGAAAAACTAGTGTGCAGATGGTGCTTTCAAGCTACTTTATTTTTACTGTGTGCAGATGCAGCCTCTTAGGCTATGTTCACACCTAAGATTTAATTCAACTTCAGTCTACCTTCAGAATGAAAGAACACACCAGCAAAGTGAACAGTGATTTTTGTTCCATGTTATCTAACTCAAAGCTGGATCTTCTGAGTTAGATACTGCTGAAAGAAATCAGCTTGTCACTTTGCCAATGTGTTCTCTCATTCTGAAAGTGGCCTGAAACTGGATTGAAAATTAGGTGTGAATGCAGCTCTGGTTGCAGTTCCCTAGCCTTTGCACAAAGGATGCTTCTAGCTTGCATAAAAGCAAGAAATTATCTTTGCTGCTGCTGCTTCTGTTACTTATATTGTTCTTGTTGACTGTGAGAGGACAAATTGAGGTGGGTTTTTAATTCCCCCCCCCCAAAGAAATGCCTTTCCCCCACTTCTAAAGCCCTTGGCAAAAACTGGTTTGACTTTGACTCAGCATTTCCGTAACAGGAAAGACCTGTTTTCAGAATCTGCTGCCAGTAGTTGGCAAATCCCTCCCACCTACTCACTTAGTCACCTCCTCTCCTTGGCATTTTAATTACTGCTGTCAACAGACATGACTACACAAGAAAGCTGCTGGTTGTGACGTCTTCCAATTAACTGGTTCTGTTTCATTGCTAGGGAAGTGATGAAGACACCCTAAGTTAGTACTCTTCTGAGTAGCCTTCTTCTTGCATTCCTCTAGGGAAATGCTAGGAGATCTGGGGTCTTCTATGTGGACTCTGCTGCTGATCTAAAGGCCATTTGCTGGGATTCAAGAGCACATGAAAGTTTTGCCCTTGTCTTCTGCTTGAGATTCCCAGAAGCAATTGGTGGGCCACTGTCTAGGACAGGATGCTGGACTAAATGAGCTGTGGCCCAAATCCAGCAGGTTCTTTGTACTGAGTACTAAAACTGCATGGTTCAAATTCTCTATCTATTGCAGTAAAATTTTCCTTCTACCAATCTATTAAAGAACTTGTTTCCAAACCACATTGTGATCTTCAGTAGATCAAACTGTGGCTTGTGGAGATCAAAGGGGTGCTTCTAATCAGAGACTTGCCCAACCACCACTAGACTTGAAGAGGTGTCTGTGAGCCACCACGCTTCCAATGAACTCAGAATAAGGAAGGCTCTTATGATGAAAGAAGTGTTATTTAGGGAAGGCAGACAAAATCATTCTCTCCCCCCTCTATACATCTGATCTGAAAATGGATTTCTTTTTATTTTAGTGATTGCTGCAGCATCTCTCACTGAACAAAGTGCTTTTTGGTTCTCATGATAATAATGACCTTGTAATCTAGCTTACACTGAAATATAAAGCCCCTCCAAGGCCAGATGGGGTGAGGGGATCTGAATCTTCTTTTGGAAGCACAACTTTCTATTCATTTGCCCCTGCTTCACAGTGTTATACGACTAACTCTTTCTCACCTTGCAGTTGTGGCTACAAAACATCTGTACACTTTGGCCATGTTCAAACATAATAAAAGGGGTGCCTTAGAGGTGTGGCTCTCATGTTCCCAATCCTCTAATCCACCTTTTCTAGCATGGAATGTTTAGGAGGGGGGGCAGATGGGTGTGTGAACAATCCCACTCCAAAGCTGCCTCAGAGATGCTTTTTTTTTTTTGCTGTGTCTCATCACGGCCTTTAAATTTCAGGTACACTTACCATTCCTAACTTGGAGTTTTGTTGTGACTCACACAAGTCATCTCTTGCCTCCCTAAGTGAAACCAAGTGGCTCCATCAAGGCTTGCATATCAAAGAGAGCACTTAGTACCCTGATTCACCCATCAGTTTTAGGGTGTGTTGTATATTCAATAGATTGCTTCAGCCCTGGCTTTTCTCGTAATTAAAGGTGCTCCAGGGTGGGTGATAGGCACTTCTCCAGGTATCTTGCAAACAGCCTCTTCCGGCCTACAGGATGTCCTGATCTTTCATTATGGTTCATCCTGTCTCCCTTGAGACAGTTCATCATTTGAAAGCAGCCTAGTAAATCAGCCCACCAAAAATGTACTGACCTACAAAATGATACTCATAATTTAGGAAGTTATAACCTGTTGGAAGCCAGAAAACTCCATTTGTCTTTCAAGACTCTTTGGCAGGCTACTTGGGACATTTTACTATTCCAGTTAATCTGTAGGGATGATCAAAACAGAGACAACCACAATGACACTTGCACCATGCAATGGAACTAGAATATTCTATTCCTCAAAAGGACACGTGTATGTTGTAATAGATGTCTCTTTGAACTGCTCCCACAAGCCATGCAGAGAACACCACACATTTCGCTCTACAGAAAGTCATCTTGATGAAAATAGGTTTAATGGACACCACAGATTCTTATTAACAGCTTCAGAAATGCCTGACAGAACAATAGGGCCTACTTTTTAAATAGGTCAGTCTTGTATGTCTCTCAGCTCTCCATCTCCTTCACACCACAACACTCCCTGGTCCAGGCAGGCGTTTTCCCCCAGGTATGGTTAAGAACAAGCTCAGCAAGCTACACCTACACCCATTGTAAGCAGGTGCAAAGGTTTTGAGGAACGTCCTAATCCTGAATGCAATTGACTGATTCCTTGCAATGTAACTGCCGGGGTATGCCATCAAAAGTAGCTGATAAGTACCCGGAACAATTCAGTTCCACTCTTCTGCTTTGCTGTAATGCTAAAATGTTTTAAGAAAGAAGACAATTGCTGGTTCAGTTCTCAGCCTCTTCTCAGAAGCTGGCAATGGCAAACCACTTCTGTGTCTCTGCCAAGAGATGCCCTTGGAAGCACTCTGGCCCTCACATCCTTATGAAATACATTAAGCTATGTTGAGAGAGAGTGGCCTTTTTTGCACTTATCTGTAAATACAGATCAAAGGGCCTCTAGTCAGGATTCTGGGTCTCCTTATCTGCACATTAATGAGAACAAGGAGGTCCTGCCCCTTATTAGTCAGCTCCACCTGCGTAAGAGGGAGCTAGATCCAAATCAAGAGGCCCTGATCTACAGTAGACTCACTAGATTGGGACTACAACAGGACAAAGGGTCTTGTTCCAGATCAAGGAGGATTTTGGATGTCAGAGTTCTGTGATCTGGAACTACCACGGGCTGCTATCCAGCGGTGCACCATAACACACCGTCAAAAAACACCCCCAAATCCCCAAGGCCAGGAACTTTCACTCCTTGCTGTTGGGAGTGGGAGGGGAGAAGCAACTGTGAAACTCACATGCGCTTTGCAGCCTCAAGGGCACATGGACCGGATCAGCGCCATCAGTGCCAATGGAGCTGATTCAGCCTATGCCTCCCCATGATGCAGCTCTATAAGTCTGGTTAATCTGGACCTACTGATCTGGAGCAAAACCAGGTATCTGCAGGAAGGGCCAGTAACTGGTCTCTATGTGTTCTATAGCCGAATTTGGATTCAACCCATGGTTCTCCGCTACTCTAGTTCAGCATGTGGTCTGTTTTCACTTGCCAAGAAGAACAATGCTCAAGGCATCCAGTAATTCTGTTATTCAGTTTGTGGTACACATCTAGATCAAAGCCAGTCCCATTCCATCATATCTCTTTCTCTCTTTAAACTTCTTTCCTTCTAATGGAATTGCCAGCAGACTAGAAAAACATAAATTAGCCCCACCTCCTCCTGGGTTTTTAAAATTCTGTGTTTTTTTTACAAAACCAGCAGCAGCATTACTGCAGCATTACTTCAGGCAGCACAGAGTTCAATATTAAAGTCTAACTGGTGCAGATTAATTGCAGTTAAAGGAACACAGGTTGGTGACTTTATGGAGATGAAAGGTGTTGTTGTTGTTGTTTGCATTGATATACCACTCTTTGCTCTGAAGTTCCCAACTGGTTTATATAACAAACTACAGATATTACATATAAAAATACATTCATTCTGCATGTGGTTGAACCACTACAGGGTAGGGGTGTGCATGAATGGAATTTTCAGGATTCAGTTCGAATTGAATATTCAAAAATTCAATTCAAATCAAATCTTTAAAATTCAAATTTAAGTAATTTCTATTCGACTTAAGCAAATTCTAATCTATTCATTTGAATTTTTAATTTGAATTTGCACTTATGAATGTCGACAACGTATGTATGAGCCTGTGCGCATTGTTACGCATCCCATACGCAGCCGTACATGTCCGTATGCATCCCATAGTTATCTCGTATGCAACCCGTTTTCATCCCGTACGGATCCGTACAAATGAGTATGGTTGTGGGAAAGATGCGTACATGCAAGTACACACCATGTACGAACCTGTACACATATGAATGTCTGAATAATTCAAACAAATACCCTTGAATATTTGTGCACATCCTTATTACAAGGAGCCAACGCAAAGAACCTCCCAACTTGTATTTATGTAGCAATACTTATTGCAGCAGTGGTTATTTATTTTCACCAGCGTGCTAGCAGACATCTCTTTCTTAACACCATTGCTCAACCATCAAAGGCTAAATAGGTAATAGACAGCCAGCATATAGTATTCTGCATAGCAAAATGAATACTCAGCTGTCGCCACGGTCTTGCAGTCAAACTTTGAAGAAAGCAAGTAGCTTGTATCCATACAGGGCTTAAAATTATGGAATATCCCAGGACTATGTTGCGATTGCCATATAGATCCATGGAAATCTCAGTGTAGTCCTGGGATATTGGGGTGAAATTGCAGACTATAGCTATTCTGAAAAAATGAACTCCCAACCTAGGTTTTCCCCAAATAATTATAGGACATACATGTCTGGATGCTTGCTCCTGGGATTCCTTTTGGAGAAAATGGCCACCGCACAAGCATAGGGCCAGAACAGGGCTGAAAATGACCCACTGTGCAAGCATGGGAGCTGGCGCTCGCACACTTCCGGGTGTTTCACACCACTGAAATACTCATTGCACCATTGCAAGAGCAGATCCAGGTAGAGGTGAGGATTTAGGCTTGCTGTGCGATTTTGCCCAGCTGCCTGGCAAGGCCGATGAGAAGAAACTGCAGGAACGAAACAAGATCCAGTATTTTCCTCTCAACATCTGGAGGCAGCCCTAACTTCAACTTTTTAAATTGTGTCTAAACTAAAGATTGGACAAAGTGGCTTTCATTCAAAAGTGAAAGGAGATCAAGGATGTTTGTGACCTCCCTACACACCTGGCTCCATTTGCCTTCACTCGGCGATATTTTAAGTTGGTGGAGTGGCCTCGGAGTGTGGAGCTGCCCGATGGCCACTTCGCCCCCTCAGCACTTGCCCCCCCCCACTAAGCCTCTCATCCCCACCCTTAACCTTACCTTAGGAGTGAAGCAAACCCCACGCACGTGCACCGCCGCATCAGCCACATTGTTGCTGATCCAGTCCTTCCCCTGCACACTGAAAGATACAGCTGATTGAATCTCTGTGCATCTGCCTAGCCTGTCCTCACTGCAGTGCTGCTTTTCAGCATGCGAGGAAACTGAATCAGTTACAGCGGGGCTGCTGCAATTAGTGCACACACGGAACCGGATGGGGTGGGCAGGTATTAGGGGGCAATGGTAAGGGCTAACGGGTAACAGTGAGGGTTGTGGGGGGGTGGCATGGCCACTGACCAGCTTCACGCTCCAATGCACCCTTGACCTCTAACCAGCTTTCACTTTCAAATGAAAGCTACATCTCTAAACTGGCATTCAGCTGTCTTTAAAATGACCTGGGCAAGTTGTCCAGCCCACCTCACAAAACCGACAGCCTTCCAGAAAGCATAAGGGCAATAAACAGACAAATAGTTTAACTTCCCAAAACTGTGAAAAGGAATTTGAGGCTCAAAAGGAAGATGCAAAACATAACCTTATCCTCATGTTTGATAACTCATTCCTGGGGCCAGAATGTCATTTAGTGCTGTTGGTCACATTCCTCTTGTACTGTCAGAATGTATGTAGGTGCCCAACCTTCTTTGAAGGCCTCTGGGCCATCTTTCTTCCTGTTTGTGTGCTCAGTGTACTTAAACAGTGGGCAACTTGCTCAGTGCATAGGATTGCACCAAATACATTCACATGTAGTGCTTTCCCTTCAGTTCCAAACCAAAAAGAATTTGCCAGCTCCACTTTGGAATGGTAGATTCTGTTCCAGTACCTGAATGTTTGAAAGAGAAGCATGTATGGAAAATAACTTCTTAACATATAGACCCAGCTTTCAAATTCAGAGATCTGGGGCCTGTTCGCACTTAGCCATATTCTGGAATATATCTCAGGATAGCACTCTGTTGTCCGCATGCAATTGCAGACTCTGACAGGCCTCACTTGGGGCCTGCTGTAGTCTGCACTAGCATGTGGATAGCAGGTCCCTATTCCAGGACACATTCCAAAATAAAGCGAAGTGTGAACAGGCCCCTGGTTTTTCCATGTGGCAAAATTAGTGGCAGGGAGTCTACAGCATTTAACACCACTGGGCCTCAGTTCTCTGATGTTTGGCAGCCGCAGCTCACATCCAGATCATCCATTTAGTGAGTAGAACAGTGGTTCTCAGCCTGGGGGTCAGGACCCCTTTGGGGGTCGAACTACCCTTTCAGAGGGGTCGCGACGAGTCTCCCACTTCCCACCTGCTCCACCCCCATGGTCGGAGGTCTCCACAGCATGAGGAACACCATTAAGGAGTCGTGGCATTAGGAAGGTTGAGAACCACTGGTGTAGAAGATCCTACTTTCAGTCCCTGGTATCTGCTTAGAAACAGATATCGCAACCAAGGGAACGGCATATATGTGTTCATGTAGCCACAGAAAAACTGAACTCAACTTGAGGTTGTTGCTACTTTGCAACCAGTAACTTCAGCAACAGGTGGGAGGTGGTGCAGCTGCTAGAGTTCCTTCTACAGATAACTATTTAAAGTATCAGATTTTTAAATTGTGTTTTACTTTGGTGTTTCTCTTTTTTGCAGTATATTAGCAGCAGTGACTAGATATTACTTCTTCATCAAAGGACAGGTGCTGACGCAATTTTCTGAAATACACAGGCCCCAAAAAAGAAGTGACATACCATGCTTGCATCACAAGAGGACATGCCTCATTTCTAAAGAAAAAGTTTTTTTTCTAAAAATGTAGTTCTTTAAACCTAACGGAACCTATTTTGTCTGGCAGCCAACACATTCCTATTTGCAGCCTCTTGATGAAATTGAAGGATATTGAACTCTTTGCTGAAAGTCAAAATACCTCTTAGAATCAGCCAAGATGTTTTCAGGTATGCCCCCACACACACACACACTTGTAAACAACTGAATTATTAAAGAAAAAAAGCTTGTAATAATAAGCTCTAAATCTACTCACAAAGAGCTACTGTTGACAAACACTTCTATTCCAGTTCAGATAAATACACTTACCAGTTTATCAGAGTCTTAATCACAGAACCAGGAAGCTAATAAACTAGGAGGAGCTTCTTTCTCTGAAGTGTAATTACCACAGAAGCTGTACTGGATTTATTATTGCTGCAAACAGAACAATTCTTTGATCCCGAGTTTCTTAAGATGTCATATTTGCCTTCAGGTGAAGTTACACTGGTTTAAAAGTAGCCACAAGTTTTAAATTGAAGTTAACGTATTCGGTAATCCTACCTTGAACCAAAACGGGGTTCACTCAGGGCCAGTCCATTTTTCCTTCAAATGGACAGGTTAAGCTCACAGCTAGCCAATGAAATGTAAGTATGGGCCACAGATCACTCTGGCAACTATTTGAATAATACCTGCAGCACTGATCTGCCTAACATCAAACTGCCTTAGAGTGAATAACTAGAACTGTACATGTGAATGAGTGTGTTCAATTCATCAGATTAAAATATGCTATTAAAAATATAAATGGTTGGGAAATTTAACAAAGCTCAAAATTTAGAGAACTTCAGCTCCATTGGTTAGAAAAGGGGAAATTCACAATAGGTGGTAACTCCAAACGGAGTGTCTTTCAGCACCAATATGGGAATGTCAAGTCCCTATCCCAGAATATAATCCAGAATAAGACCCATTGCAGAAAGCACTTTCAAGTAGGCCAAAAACAGTGTTTCCAACTAACTGTGCATCATTTTAACCAATCCATGTTAGGACTTGTTCACAAAATGCAGCCTTACTTGTGCATGTGCTGTTCAACCATTGCAAACTGGAAAAAAGACTGTAAAGGACTGGGTGTAGCACCTGTGGACACTCAGGATGGCTTAGGATCAAGATCATGATACTCCCTCTAAAAATATTAAAGGAAGAAAACTGGTCTGTGTATTCATTTACAGCCAGTCCCACCCTCTCACAATCTGTAATTTTTATGTGTGCACCTGCCAGTATTGTGATAATAGGCATGTTGAAATGCATGTCAGCACTTTTGAAAAACTTCCCACACAAAAGACAACTTGCCATGTGGCAAAGCAGATGATGTTTGAAAAGATAACAACCTCAGGGACTTTGCTGGCAGCAGATATACAGGTGCTAGCTGTGCTGCATAGTCAAGTGGAAAGCCAGGTTCTAACAAAGATTTATAGGAGAAAGAAAGACGACACAACTCTTCGTATCATACAGCTGTAATCCTATTGGTCTAGAAGGTGGCCAGTGATCAACATCTGAACTTCCTTGGGAAATGACATGAAATTTGGGGACGCTTCTGTCCTGAGTGGCATCAGAAATAATCATGACAATTATCTTCTGAAGCCTCAGAGCCATCTTCTAATGATGTACTTCAAAGGAGAATACAGAACCGAGTGCTATGGAGCTAAATAAACAGCAAGCTATTTTCAACAGTCACACAGATACGGCTGGGATGCCAGAAAGAGACAGAGTTGTGAGCCTACACATGTAGGATCTTAAGATGCTGCACAGATCAAAACTTTGTACAAAGACCAAAGCTTTGTACAGCACCTAAACCATTTCTGATAAGAGCTTCCTTTAGAACCACAGTACCAAAAATCTGCAGCTTCTGAAGCTACCTGAGAACTCAGTTATACTAACAATTATGTCTAAAATCATTGTGCACAGTGTGCCCTTGCACTATAGATAGCAACTGATAAACTTCTTACTTTAATATGGGATCTATTCAGTTTGGGCTATGGTGTATTCCAACATGAATCTCAGATGCGCAGCCATGTCAAGGAAATAATACTGAGAACTGAAAAGTTAAGAATAGCAGAGGAAAACGTGAGCACACTAGGGAAAAGAGGAGAGAAAGTATATTTACAATTACAAATCTGGAATAGAATAAATGCCCAGCTTTCTCTGATAATGATGAACTATTATAGAGAATTAATAAAATTAATTAGAATTACTTTTGAAGAACTGGGAACATGTGACTTCTGTATGTGAAGTGAAATCTGAGACAGGATTTAAGTACCTCTGGATTCTCATCTATAGAAGTAGAACTACTGAGGGGAAAACACAAAGGTCATAAAAACATTCAAATTAAAGAACTTTTTTATTTTTCTGGAAAAACTCGCCATCCTGAGCAAAAATTGCAGGTGGCAATTGTACATTCTTTTAATTTTTTTTTTTTAAGAAAGTAAGTGTTTGGTTCCATAAATTTCTGTCATAAGAAACAATTTCAAATTTGTACACCAAGCTTTTTACAAAGTGTCAACGTTAGGATGGTTTCACCTGTTTCTATCACGCTGTTGTCCATTTATACCATGCAAAAATGCTACATCTGCTTAACAAATTTTAAAACATTAGTATTACAAAGATACAAAGGTTCACCAGTCAATTAATATTTTTAAGACATGGAGAGTGACCCATTTCTTCTTTTTCATATTGCTTTTTTCCTAAGAGTTACAAAAAATAGTAATAATTTAGTTCACATGGACAAGATGTGGGACCGTTCCAGCCTTGGGTCTGTTATTCGTACCTAGGATGCCTCCATTAGTGTAGCAGGGCCATTGGCCTCAGAAGTTCCATGTGGTTCTTGAATTTTGTAAGATTCATAAAATTAGAAGATGCCCACAGGGGTCATACAATTCAGCTCTCCGCAGCAGGAGGAATCACAAGATTTGGTCTCTCCCAGACAGACGCTCACCAAGTCTCTTCTTAAGGATCTCCAAAACAGACACCATCTTGTTCTTGAGATCCGATTATTCCATTCTCAGTTATTAGTCTCATTTACAGATCGGCACATTGGTAGCAAACTAAGAATTAGTTCTGGTTGAGCGTCAAGAGTGACCTAAGGTTGAAGAATGTCATTTCAGTCTGGGCCAATCTCACATGGATTTAGCCCTTTGTCCTTGGCCTCACTGTACATCCTCTGGAAGTCTTTGAAACGAGGGGCACAGCCTAACCTGGCCTCCCCAAAGTGCATGTGACCCATGAAGAGGAAGTCTCCTTCTCCTGGTTTCACCCCACATTGCAGCAGGGTCTTGATCTGTCCTTGCCACCTACCACTCTCTTCTGTAGGCTTGAAGATTTTGGCCTTTTGTCTGTAGATTCTATTCACACTCACGTCAATGACAGAATCTTGTATTTCCTCCACATTGATTACACTTTGGATGGTACCTCTGACAACTGGTGAGGGAAAAAAATAGAATTAAGTTTAGAGCTTATATTTGTAAACATTCGCAAAATCTGTTCATCACTGATTCTGTAAGACATCAAGAGCCCTTCATGCACTCGCCATTAACATGTAATAAGGAGCCATGAAGTCTACTCCTGGCCTCATCAGTCTGCATGTTAGTACATCTTTATGAGGCTCCAACCCCTGTTGGTACACTTTGCCCTTGTTGGACAGAGCATAATCCTGATCAGCAGCAGTTCCATGTGGTTCTTGAATTTTGTCCAGAACATGAGAGGTGTGCAAGAAGTATGCCTCCTATGTTTGGGACTATCAGGGGGCACATTTCAGTGGTGCACCAAGCCATGCCACCAACGTGGGTCTTCTAGTGGCTCTGTGGGGACTGGTCTGGATCAACGCATCACGCATGACTTTTCATGATCAGAACCAGTGAGCCTGACTGGTTCAAAGCCAACAGTTCAGAACATGGTAAGTTCAGAAAGAGCCATAAGAAGGCCTGGTTAGTACCTGAGTAAGATACCACCTAGAAACTCAAAATATCCCAGAAAAAGGCAATGACAAACCACTTCTATACTTTTTGCATTTGTTAATGATTAATGGAGTGATCAGTTGTAATTGTTCCTGTCCATTAATATGTTGTAAGACTATATTTTTATCTGTAAATCACACAAAGTATGAAAATTGCAGTTTTATAAATCTAAGCAATAAATCTTCTACTAAAGATGAAAGATTGTCCTACAAACTATAACAGATCTAGCTGTTTCCGGTACTTAACAAATATCTGCAGAAGTCTACAGATGAGGAAAAAGCAGTAATTGCCTTTCTTTGCATCCTACTACAGATGCAAAGCACATTGTTAAGACAATTCAATATTTATTCTAATAAGGACACATTTCAGATATATTCTATTAATGGATCAGTAACGCTGATGTTGAATTTCCTGGTACACTGCCAGAGAAACAGTCACAGCAAGCTCCCACCTGCCCAGGCAACATTTCCTATCAAGACAAACCAGGAACAATCCCACCATTTCGGGTTGCTATGTCCTGTTGCCTTGTTCAATATCTTGCCCATTATGTTCACAATACGGGCTGAATGTTATTTTTATCTCTACCACATGTCCAAGACCAGACATGCCCAGCTGCTACATTACATTTACTTTACATTCCAGAGCGTGGGAAAACTGCTTTAATGTTATTTAACTAACACAAAGCTATCTGTGATTCAGTGGGCTAAGCCATTTGCCTTCTTCGGCGTTGGAAGACAGTGAGGCCAGAAGTTCAAGATCCAACTGAGGAGAACGAAAGAAGGCCTCCCCAGGGCAGCAAGGCTACCTGCTCATATTTGAAAGGAAGTGTTAAAACATTAATATTTTAAGGGTGCTCCTCTTCAAGGCGGTTCAGGCTTTTGCTTTTTCAAATATATACTGTATATATTGCTTCTCATTAAAAAAGAAATCCCAAAGCAGTTTGCAAGAAATGACCTGAATACACTATAACTGAAAAAAAGGGAACTTTGGGAAAACAATTTTAGGTATCTGCCAATTATTTTAAGCAGGTATTCCCTTCTAAAAGCAAATGACACCAAGCAAATTAGCAGTTTCATTATGGAGTGAATTAGGGATATTTATTTTCCAGCATTTTATGTCTATGAATAGATCAACACAGTGAATGCATTCATATGAGAGAGATGTTCCCTTGGGCAAGAGGTTAAAATCCTAATCCACTTTAAGTGACATTTTAGGGATCCATGATGAACAGATCCCTAGTTTTATGGAGTTTTCATTTATTTAACTTTTTTTTAAATGGGTCTGCACAACCAAAGCATATAAAGTTTCCAAAATGGAAGCCATTGAAAAATTAATGAATACAAAGCTAAACTAAAAAAGTTCCCTAATACCCAAACCAGATTTGGCTGGGTTTCATCTCTTTGTGTTTAGAATTCCCCACCTTGAATAATGATCCTTAATGTAGAGCTGGTCCATATACTGGACAACTCAGTGGACTAGTTCTACCTATGTAGCTCTAGACTTTAATCCATATTATGGTCAAAGCCAGGAACATACTAGCACAGACTATGGCAGGTCCTGTTCTGGAATATAATCCTGAACAAGGCCCAATGCAGAAAGAGGCCTAAGATCAAATCACCTACCTACTCTGGACAGAGAAACCCAAATCCCAAATATTTTTGTTGCACTTGATGTACCTTTTGAACTGCCTTCTTCTCTTGCTCCTAAAAGGCTAAAGGGGACTGTGTAGTAAACAAGGACACACCCAACCACGATATGTAAAACCCCCCATCCGTTTAAACCAACAACTTTCAATAAAACAAGCATTTGAGTATCTGCACTTTTGTCAAGGGTCTATTTTAGAACATCAAGAGGATAATTCCTGTTGCTTGCCCTTAAAAACCTTTGAACTTCTACCTCCATTATTGCCACCGGCCTCTCTTTGTCCACTGCAAAAAAGAGCTAACGAAATACAATGGCTTTAACTGAAGCTCTTCAGCGTCCAAACTCGTAAAGCTCTTTCCTCCCTTGTTTCCTTTGTACTTCTCGGACACACTTTGTTTACTCCAACACGGAGAGAAAAGGAGCCCTTGTTGGTTGCAATCTGGGCTTTCAGTTTGTTCACTGTTTCAGAGGCCAAATCCAGCGGACCATCACAACGGGACAAATGGAGTTTCAGAGAGATGGCAAACGCAATAGTAGAACAATGTAGTAAACTTACCGAAGTCACTAGTGCAGACAGCCAAGAGCACTTCGGTGTCACTGCAAGGTCGGCAGGGGGCTAAAAAAAAAAGAAAGGAAATAAAAGTTGAATCTCAGGAGCTTAAATGCCAGAAGAGGCAATTTTCATCCCAAACCCTAGCTGAAGAGTTAAGCCTGACAGAATTCTGAATACAATTGGCAGATAAGAGTTCATGCCTTTAGGCTACAGTTTTACAAATGGCTTTTAATTTCTAAAGGCAACAGTGTAATCTTCTCCATTATCCAATTATTTGGTTGCGGGGGGGGGGGGGTTGCGGGGGGGGGATGTTCAAAAGCTAAGCTTCCTTCCTTAACAAACATTTCTTCCCCTTAAATATCTTCCACTGTGCAGACCTTTGAAAAAGTAGGAGGTACAAACTATCTTTTAATTGGTACAAGGCTAATTCTTCACATCTACTTGAAAGATAAAAATATGCACACACAAAAAAAATTTCCATGGAAGTCTTTCCAATGCAGAAGATTTGCAGTTAGTTCACAGAAGACATCATCATCAAAAAGCCTAGCTGTCACATGAGTGTATACACGTTTTCTCAATGCCTTTAGAGTATGGAAATTTGTAATATGTACAGAGTTATATTTCACCTCTTCCGCCAAAACTACTCCCCCGTCCCTCCTCTAGCACAAAACTGCATGGTTGCCCTTATTTCAAAGCTTTCAGGGAAGAATTCCTTTCTGGTTCATGTGGCACTTTTCTTATACCAATGGTGCACATGATGAGTGTCTCACATGGTAGAGAATCATCTGAAAATGTATCAGAACCAATCCTTCATTTCCATGGCAACCTTTGCAGTAGAATCCATCCGCACTTGGAAATAACCTGAAATTTTGATTTGGGCAGTGTAAGAATTCGCACAGCAAAGTCTTGTGTAAGTTGGACGGCACCTAAAACCCTTTGGGCTTGAGAGAACCAATCTGAGTGTGTTACAAGAAGAAAAAGCCGACACATGTATATGAAGATAGGAAGATCAAGTGGAAATTCAAGGCCAGATCAGTTTCACCCCCCAGAACTACGTAAGCTGGAAACAGCAGACAGACCCTATACTAATCTAATCAAGGCAAGAATGTACCCTGCTGTTTGTCCTCAGCCAGCTACTTCTGCTGAGAAGGTGGTGCTGTTAGAAGTGCAGATGTTTCTATAATACCCTTTCAGTTATGAAATTCCTTTTCCTTCAGAGGTCTGCCCTATCGAGCAACATGCTAATTAAATCTACCCACTGGAGGCCCAAAGATCAGGAGGTGGGGGGAGAACGTGACCTTCTTTGTCATTCCAATGAATTACTTTCATCCATCATAAAAAATGAAAGACCGCCAGCAGGCCTAAGCACCCAGTACTTGTTTTGTTGGTGGATTGCACTAGAGAGAAACAGAGTCCCAATGACTTCTTTGGGAACGCAAACACACTCAAGCAAAGCATCACAAGAGGCAGCCACAATATCCTACAACAGCTCTCTTCTCCAACCTCATGCAGTAACCACTTGTTTCAAGGACTCGGGGATTTTGTTGGTTTAGAGATCTGAAGTATTCCTATTATAATCTCTTAACCAACCACTCCATCTTCCAACCCTGAAAATTTTAAACATGATTTTTCTGAATGCCCATTAAAGCAAAAATGTGCTTTGCTCAAGTACAACTGCAGCCCTAAACCGATTAAGATTTATGTCCCACTGATTTCAACAAAGTTAAAAGACGGGCAAACCGGGCACTCTCACTACCTTTTATTATCCTTTACATGAGCACACTATATGCCCCACAAACAGTAGCTAATCTAAGAGCAGAGAACTCCAGGAATCCAGCAGTACCTGCTGGATTCTGCCAGCTATTGGTCTTTCCAAGTTCAGAGGTCACCTCAGAGAGTCTAGAGCAAGGCTGGCCAAACTCTGCACCTTCATGTGTTTCTGAGCTGCCTCTGCACCCCAGATGCCTAGCCAGTGACAAGGAACGATGGGAGATGTAATTCATCATTAGGCCAGCCCTGATCGAGGCCAGGCTATATGGGATTATTCAGCTCAAGGACATCCAATCTACTCCTTATACATTACAGATCCAACTGCAAAAGAGTTACACTTTGAAGAAGTAGGCCTCCATGGAAATCCTGAATCTGAGTTCTGAAATCTGTTGTCCAGGACTGAACCATTTCCATATTATGCAGAAGTCCATTTCTGACTAGCATTATTTTTAAAAACTTTTTAGGGATGTGTACAAATGGTTTTTTTGCATTTGAATTCAATTTGAATCAAATGTCAAACGTTTAGGATCCAAATGCAACAAAACCCAATTTGAATCCAATACATTCGAATCTATATGTTTGAATGTTAGATTTGAATTTGAAGATACGAATGTTGACAACATTCATACGCATTTTGTACGCATCCTGGTTTACCTGGTATACATCTCGTTTTCATTCCGTATTATAAGCGCAAATGCGTACAGACACATATGATATTCGTACAGATATGTATATAATACATATGTATCTGTACATTCAAATCATTTGAACGAATGTTTTGGAACATTCAAAATTCTTTCAGATGTTTACATTCGAATGTGAAGACATTCTATTCAAATTTGAATGTCTAGATTCAATCAAATTTTGAATGTTTAGAACATTCGTGCACATCCCTACTGGTTGCAATGAAGAGACTAAATAAAAAAGACACATTAAAATACCACATTAATTGATAGCACAATCTCTTGTCGTCTAGCAGCATCAAGGGCAAAACAAGCACTATAGATTCCTTATTGGAAGTCAGTAGATACTCAATCTTATCATTGTCTGGCCAGGTAAACATAACAGATATTATGTGTGTGGCAATTCAGAAACTGGACAGTTTTAATCAGCATGGATGTTTACTAGAGCTATATTTCTATTTTTTAATTAAGCAAATTTTGGGCAAACACTGTACAAATGCCCCAATTTCGATCCAATAATTAAATGCATGTCAGATTTTAAATAATTTACCTGTGTTTCAGCATGCAAAGGGCTGTAGGTGTGATCTTATAAGGTAATACTAACAAGCTTCTAAGTATCTTAATCTGGAAGTAATCTATATCATAGGAAGATGAGATGCCTCATAGTTCACCACCACATACGAATGCAGGGATGAGCTTTGTTTTGAGCAGTTGTAGCAACCTACTTAGAGAAGGTTACTTTGTTGTTGCTTTTGTTATGTTATTAGGGACCAGTAACCCTTCTGATCTACTGCAGTCACCCAGAGATGAATAAGTAGGTCCCAATTGCACTTTCTGCCCATTCCTATAATACAGGGATTACCAGTGTGAAACCCAAAGGCACAAAGGTGAAGCCAGGTTCAACCTCTAGTGTTGGTAAGATTCCTCCTGAACTCATTTATTGCCATATCTGAAGCAGCAGTCAGAGGGAACAGTATCTTAAGCAGACTCTAAAAACTCCAAATCTAAAAGACTGGCAACTCCTGCTACTGCGCTTAACTGTGTTGTTGTTGTTGTTGTTGTATGCCAATGAATTATAACTGCCTCCTGGGTGACTCCATGGGCACCTCTATGTAGTTTTCTTGGCAGAGATGCAGAAGTGGTTTGCACTTGCCTACTTCTGGGAAGAGGCTGAGAATCAAACTTGCAACCCTCTGCTTTTCGGCAGTTTGCTCTACCACCGAGTTTACAGATGCTCCCATTTAACTAATATATTCATAGCCTAAACATCTTGACATTACATGACAGTCACATTCAGTACGGCCCACAGCAAGTATAGCACTCACATGGCTATACAATAAGATCCTCAACTCAATGAACTGGTTCAGTCTGCTAACATCAAGAGTTCAAATAACAGAGGGAGGGAAATGTGACATGACTGTTTAAGACAAAAAAAAGGCCCGAGTGGAGAATCTATATAACATACAGATTCCCTGAGTGGAATCACACAAGGAAGTTTTGTATTACCATAAACATCATGGAGCCAGATCTCCTTTTTTGCCAGGAGTCCAGTAATCAAAGGGGCCCCATAAGAAGCCAGGAGGAGCAAACACATCAGGTTTGGCTGTTGGCTAAGCTTAATGCTCCTGCACTCTCTGTGCATATTCTCAGTCTCATCAGATGGGGAGCTGTTTTCCTTTCTCTGCATTCCTTAGTAACCCCTCTCTCCCACAGTCTTGCATGGTTCTTGAATCCGATAAGGCAATTTTAGCTTCTACAAGGAGCAATGCAGAAAAAATATGAATGACATACACCTATTTTATACAGCCAGAACAAGCACACATCTGTGGAAGAAAACAAGCAGGTGTTGGACTTGTCTAACACCGGCTACTTCTCTTGTGCAGATTTCTGAATGTTTGGATATATAAAGATGCATTCACATTCTGGATGTTTATAATTTGACAAAGGATGTACAAATGATCTCTATAACATTTTACCATCTTCAGCTTGTAGAGTGGTTTTTATTCACAACAAGAGATGGTTGATTTTACTCATCAACACAGTTGGAACTATTTGCCGAAAGATAACGAACAAGGAAAAACAAGTTTAATCCAGCTTTAACCTTTAAGAAAGCCCACAACATGCCTCCATGCATGAAAGAGGGGAAAAGCAGTTCTCAAGTGCCACACGTAGAATTTCTGAAACATTCAATTCCAGAACAAATGACACTCAAACTGTCAAAAATACTGTTCTTTGAATCAAAACAGTTCCACAGGGGAAAGGGGGGAAGTCCTAAAAGAGCATGCTTTGGGATTGCTGTGATTTACTTTTCCAGTTGGTGCAATGCTTATGGAAAGATATATCTTTGTCCAGTTTGTGTTTACTTCTCCCTTTGCCAGAATTATTTGACAAGTGTTTACGATCTTTTATTACTTGTACAGCTGCCCTGGAGTTTTTCGGAAGCAGGGTGGAGTCTGAAGTGTAAATATCAACAAATACTTAAAAGGCATATGAACAGAAATCTTTATAATCAAATTAGTTGGTTGCTTACAAAAGTCAAGTCTGGCCTTCCAAAATACTGGCTAATATTTTCCAGATGGTGTTAATGATGATCGTCACCATCTCCCCCTCCTCCTCTACTAGCCATCTTCACAGTAATGCATTTTTATAATCTGGTCAGTAATTTAGGTATTTCTAATGTTGGCTTTTAATGTTTTTTAAAAGCTAAAACACACTCAGAGTAATGCAAAGTGTAGGAGAAGGCAAAGCAACTTCATCACTTTCCCAAAGCCCGGATGTTGATTCTGCTCAAGAGGCCTTGGCATAATGCTGGCTTTGTATAGGTTTGCTGTCGAATCAACTGGGAGTTCCTTTGATGGGGTGTCATGACCTGAAGTAACCTAAAGGCAGCCTTTACCCCTGCTTTTCACCCCTTGACCCTACTGCCATCAAGCCCCACCAACAGCCTTCTATTTCATTCTCTATTGTGATAGGAAAAAAGCAAGTCAAAGATAGTTTTACATTCTGCCTTGATGAGATGGCGGTGTGGGCCTGCACGCCTTAAGCCAGCCCAGTTATTTACTGTCATTTTTGAGGAATAATAACAGCTTGCAAGGTATTTCTTTCCTTCAGTTACTCCATTGCAACAGGGGCAAAACAAAATTTGCGGTTTTTTAGATACACTTCCTCACAATGGTTTCTGGATTGCATAAATCTTTTGGCTAAAGAAATACTTCCAGTCTGCTCAAAATGCCATATTTCTTACAGGGTGCTCACAAGTCCTGCTTTAACATTATGCTAAACAGAGATTTACCACTATCACTTAGAAGTTTGGCATCAAATGCTTAATCAGAAACTAATAATGCAATATTATTGTTTATGCTTGGGAATGTATTTTCATCGCATAGGAAAAGCATTTACAAATTATTTGTTCTTTACAAACAATAGTTCATTTAACAATCCCATGCCACATATCAAAATATATCAAAATCAAGAAATAAAACTACAGAACAGGACAATAGTATGAGGGAGTGAAAGCAGTTTATTAACCAAGAAGGAAGGGAACCCCCTCATCCCTCCTGCCTCACCCCCCCAACTCACCCACTGCTGCCATTTCCATGCTGCTCTGAGCCCAAAATAGGCCTTCTAGAGCTGCTTCTGCAGCTCCCCATCCAGGCATCATGGCAATCCCAAGATAAAGGAGCTGTGTGCGCAATTCTGGAAGGCCTACTTCAGACTTGGAGCAGTGGGGAAGGCTGCCGTGTCCTCCTTTCCACCTGGCCATAGTCCCTTACCCTCCCCCCCCCAGGCCATGATAGCATCCTTCACTGCCATTTCCGCACTGGTCTGAGCCCAAAATAGGCCTTCCAGAGCTGCATGGGCAGCTCTCTATCAGGCATCGCAGAGATTTCTGGATGGGGGAGCTGCACACACAGCTCCGGAAGGCCTATTTTGGACTTGGTGCACTGTGGAAATGGTGGCAAAAAGGCAGCTGCAGTCCTATTTGCAGGTAAGGGGAGGCACCAGGGGGGATGGGAGACTGGGGTGGGAGAGGCAGATCTGGCCTTCATCAAAGGTTCTACTAAGTTTCAACAAAAGCTGAATATATTTGAATCATGGGTGATTCAATTCACCTGCAAATGCTGAAATTTGTACAAATTTGTATGAATTTCAAATATGTCAAATATCCATGCACATCCCTAGTGCTAAGAAAACAACATTTCCTGGCATTGCTTTCCTCTGTCTGACAAGGTTTTATTTTAAAAGATATACATCAAATTGTCCATCACCATTTTCATTCCATTCTCCATAAGTGTGCCCGTTTCTCAACCACAAAATTAAGGATAACTGAAGTTTAAGTGACCAAAATAATCCAGTTTATTCTGCAATGTTTAAAACAAAAATCTTCTAAATTATAGAGCATGTCAGTAAGGGAAAGACCACTGGAAACTTTAAATGAGATGCCTTGACTACTATGTCCACATTTTTAACATTCACATTTTGGAAACTACAGTAGAAATAACTGCATTTAGTTACTCATGTACCAACCCCAATAAAACCAAAATAAATGCATGTTGCTATTATTTGGTACAAGATAATAACTTGTGTCCAAATCAAAATGAAAACACTTTGATTCAAAAGACAGAAACAATTCAAGTTTCTGACCTTTGGCTATTGCTGGGTAGTAGAAGTCAACACTATATGAATTAGAAATGTGAATTTTCCCTGAGGCTGACACAATTATAATCAAATTGGAGTGGAACAGTAATGTTTGATGCAAGGAACTATGAACAACCGGGAGTAGCTTTGGGTAGGATTTACTCAAGGGCCAAAAAAAAAAAAAGGCTCAGGTGCAAGAGAAATTTCTAGGATAGGTCTTTTTAGCAATTGCAGAAATGTGAATTCATATATTCAAGACAAATGTACAATATGTTCCAAACACAGTCTTAACATTACATATCTCCTCTTGTGGGGGTGATACAGCTGTGGCTCAGTCCACAAAATATGTCTCCCTGCAGCAAAATCATGAGCAGGAGAACTATAGATTGACAATCCATTTGGGCAGGAAAGACCATCTTTTTCCAGTCACCACTTCTGCCTTCCCTAGATGAACAGGATCTCAGCGCACCTGCCGCAACTAGACAAAGCAGGTCATGTTTAAAAGGCTGTGACTATTCAGGCTACAGATATCTATCCAAACACCTACAGTACTACACTAGATGGTTGCCACAGCCACGACGACTACAATTCTACAGTTACTTGGAAATTCATCTGAGACTTCTAAGCAAACATGCTACTAAAACATTTGTTTTACACATAAAGTAAACTCGGGGTGATCCAGGATTGTTTGTATGTCTTATGCACCATTTGCACAGCAATATTATATCATTTTGAGCATGAAGGGAAACAACTGTGAGATAAGAGTTTTATTGGTGTTTGTACTTATTCAAGAATACGGATAACAATTTGGAAACATAAGCATCTACAATTCTCAAAAGATAAAGCTTCATCTTTGTATCTTTCTACAACATGGTGGCTAGAGCCATGAATATTCATAAAGTGAAAAATGCATATGCATTCTTACTCCTTTAGCATGGTTTTACACCAAGCAGTTTCAATCATGCATGGTCTGTAAAATACATCAGACTACAAATTATTTTCTCTATTACATAACAGTAGAACCAGAGGGCACTCTAGGAAGCTGGTGAGTAGTAGAGGTCAGATCAGACAAGAGAAAGTATTTCTTCACCCAGAGGGTCATCGGTCTATGGAAACTGCTGCCAGAAAACTCGGTAACAGCAACCAGCCTAGATGGCTTTAAGAAAGGGTTAGACAAATTCATGGATGGCAAGTCTATCAATGGCTACTAGAACTGATGCCTAGATATATCCTCCAGTCCAGGAAGACAGGATGCCCCCAAAGGCATGGCCTTTGGCTTCTGCTTGAGATGCCCAGAAGCAGTGGGTCACTGTGTGTGACAGAATGCTAGACTAGATGGGCTGTTGACTGATCCAGCATGGCTCCTCTTATGCTCTTATAATGGCCCTTGTACAGAGTGAAACTGCATATACAGAACCACTGTATAAAATTCAGTGCCGGTGATGTCAAATCATTAGTTAAGGGAAGCAATGAGGCAACTGCATCCCCTAGTCAATCTATATATTCAGGCCAGTTCCTGAAATGAAGCCACCACAATATGGGAGATGACTTACTATAGAGCCCAGGAAGGCACATGAGACGCTCTAGATCATCAGGATAATTTTGTGGATGAGCCTAGCAGAGGACGGCATCACCTACAAATATTATCTCCTCATACGCATAATACTGTTGTTACAATGTTATAAAAAACCCCACACACATTTCCCCAAATTTCTAAATCCTGCTGTTTCAAAAATATCACCAATCTGCATGTGAAATAAAGTGTAAATAAGTAAATGCAAGCTTCTTTTTCAAAGACTATACCCTTGTGTTTTACTTTTGTTTAACATGTCTTCAGAATACAGTGTGAATATTTCTCACACATGTGGAAGAACTTAAACCAAGTTACCTTTCTCTTTAAGCGAAGTTCAAGGGACAGTAAAGCACTCCCAGTATCCCAAGCCCTCAAGTGCACATTTTTCAGGAACTACATGAAGATCTCGTGCTTTTCCTCCCCAAACTCCAAGATCACATCCAAAGTGGAGTTGCGATGACCCTTGGGGAAGACGTCACCACATGGAGAGAAAACAAAACCCCTCCTATCCCTTCAGAGGCATCCCTTAACTGAACTCCTTTTCATGCTGCCTCTGGAAAAGGTTCCCAGCAGAGAAGATTCTTGAGAACCCTTGGCCCAGCGCTTCAGCTAAATGTATCAACAAGTCCACTATTCTGACAAATTACAGTTTTACACCAGACTCACACAGAAGCTTAGATCAGCACACTGGAGCACAAGATTTAAAGGGTGAATATCTTGGATGTCTGCCAGACTCTGGCAAGGGTCTACTGATGACCAGAGTCCCTTTTACCTAGGAATTCACTATGGGGATCCTGAGGTTTGCTACTACACCTGCAGCCTGCAAAGTGCTTAATATATTAAACAAGGCTGAAGCATTCTCAGTGGAGCAATTTAATTTTTCAAAAATATTAATCTCAACTCTCTTTCATTTCTGTTAAGGCTTGTGGCTTATCGTCATAAAAAGGAAAGACTAGGAAAACAAAAAATTCATCTCTTTTTGACTTTTTACCATATAAAATTACCCCTTTCTTTAGACTTACTTTGCCAGCTGGGACTATGGTATTTCATTAAGTGTATTTGCAGGTTAAGCTACTTTTAGAATACTTGAATCAAGAATTCCATATGGAGCTACTTAAGTCTGTGCCAAAAGAACGGAACATTTCTTTATTTTCTCCTTCTGCCCCATCACAGAGTAAAGTGCTTTAATGTAATGTGGAAAAGCGAGAATATCTGTTTTAGACTTGCGAAACCTGCTATTCAATCCTGTCTTGACTTGGTGATGTAGAAATTCTCATGGCCAATACTGCACTTGGTAAAACTTGGGCTCAGTAAACTTTCTTCTGCCCACACCAGGAGCAGTGGCAATTTTCTTTGCATTAAAATTGTAACTCCAAGAATCACAGCACGTTCATTTAATCATATAATACCATTTCTACACTATGTGAGGTATATCCGATACCATGCTGGCTCCTCTAGGGAGTTCACCCATCCAGACTCAGCTTCAGAGGCCAAGAACGAAAAGTTCCCAGCTTGACACCAATAATGTTCGACATGTTGACTGTGAGAACTAAGAACATAAGAATGTAAGAGCCCTGCTAGATCAGGTGCTAGCCCATCTAGACCAGCATCCTGTCTCAAACAAAACTGCTGTATTTGAACAGCACCAAAGCCATGTACCAGGTCTATATTTTTAAAAACCCACCTATAGTTCTTGGTAATAGTCTCAGCACTTTTACTAAAACTACAGAGTACTCTGTAAGATCTTACACTTTCAAACAGGAGTTAGAATTAAAAAGTAAACTGGAAGGCCAAGCTCTTATCTTACGGTCATCTTGGGTGTAACAAACATTTCAAAGTCCCTGGATACACTGATTGATTCTGTGTAGTACAGCCAGTTCCCTATTGGCTTTCTGCCTCCCATACTACCTTCCTGTAATGCATCATGTGTTCTTTTTATGTGGGCAGATCTGTGCTCTGCCCAAGCAGGTCATAATTAATTTAATCTTAGGAATCAGTGGCCTTTCAGCTGCTTTTGGGCTCTAACTCCTATCAGAACCAAGTAGCAGGAATGGTGAGGGCTTCAGAAAAGTGACATCTGGGACATTCCAGGATACCAGCTCCATGCGAAGGTTTGCTCACATGCTGGTGTGAAGTTCTAAAGCCATCCAAAGCCAGACACATCACTGAGAGAGCTACATATGGCCCAAGACCTGACGATTCATCATTTCCTGGATCAGCAGAACTCCATTACAGAAATTAGGGACTTCTGCTATACGTTCATTTTCCAATACAGCTGATGGAAGGATCTTAGAATAATATTTTTCCATTTAGTCAGAAGGGGGGGGGGTCTGCTGCTCCAAGCAGGTAGCTCAGCACAAGTTTCCAGCACCTTTACACTCATAAATTCTTATCTGGTATTCTGACTGAACACAAGAATAACTTTCTCTTGCCCTCTGGTATCAGGACAATAAAAACTACAAGCTGGTATATATTAACCCAGGTCGGAGCCTTGCCAGGAAAATGTCTTAACCCCATATGGAATCCAGATTGGAGAAGAATTGAATTAAATGACTAGGAGCTGGTTAAAATTAAACCTGGAAAGCAAGTTAGTGAAAGATCAAAGTTTAAGAAAGCCATTCAAAATAACCTAAGCTTTTCCCTTATGAGTTGTTTCTAAAAGAGGGTATAGGTGTGAGGAGAAAAGATTTTTGGTCCATTTAAGGTTTTTTTCCCAAAAGAAAGCCTCAAAATAACTTTTAGCAACATCTGGAATAGCTGGTGAAAGCTACAGCTAGAACTTGAAACATATTATGACCACTGCTGTCTAAAGAAAAGTAAAACCCACCCCAGTTAGTTTCCTGTGGAAATCTCACTGAAGCAAATGGACTTTTACAATTTCCAAACAGGACGGGAAAAGCAGGGAACCAACTCTGAAACAGAGTGAACTTCCTCCACATCTTAAAAGTTCACACCCCTGCAAAATATGTGTATATACTGAGTGATATTCTTCCGCACCCAAATTCATTGCTCTAGTTTAAGACACTGGTTTTGCACAGCCTATAGTAGAAGCAAAAGCAGTTCCTCCCCACTTATTCATCCATCCCACTGAGGCAGAAAATACAGAAAACTCTCCATACTTGCTCAACTTGTTAGATGACAACTCTATTAATAAGCAGGAAAGGTTTTAATAAAGATTGAATCACATGTCTACCATTCTCTCGCAGTAAAGAAACCAAAGCAAAATGAATTTTCTGTAGCTTTACTGTTAAAAGTTGTTTCTTTGGGACTTTTCCTGATGCAAAATGCACCTTTTGACTTCCTGAAATACTAACATTACTAAGTTCTTCTCAAAATTCAAGCATTCATAGAGATTTTCTTATAATGTGCTCTTTTGCAGTGATTTCCAAACTGGGATACACATACGCTCATGGGAACCGGGGGGGGGGG